>OX596233.1:33914639-35114639 GCA_951394345.1 Salicornia ramosissima | reverse complement strand
GAGTTCTTTATGAGTTCTTTGAGTTCTTTATGAGTTTTTGGTCGAGTCTTGAAAGTTAAAGAAAGTTAGTAATAATTAAAGAAAAGTTAAAGAAAAGGTTAAAGAAAGTGATAAGATGTTGTAAGATGTTTAGTTTACATGTTATTTCTTGAGTCAAGGCGTAAAGATGCAACTTAAGAATTAACTAAGAATGTAAATTTCGATTAAAGTTAAGATTAGCTTGATTTTGCTACTAGACGCCTAAAACTTAGAGTAAGATTCTAAGTATTTGGGTTAAGACATTGCCCCTATCCTATCCGCGGTATTGGGATAGTTGGTGTAACGACCTTGATTTTATAGGTATTTCTGTCGGATGTTTATGTGTATTTATGTGGTGTTATGTATGGTTCAAATTTATTCTTGAACTATTTATTTTATTTTATGTGAATAATTTCGATTAAATTCAAATTACTTTATTTGTGGTTATTATTATTTATTTTAATTATTATTTAATTAATTAGAATTTTTAATATTTAATTTTCTAATTAATTATTTAATAGTTTTGGGCTAAATTGATTTAAGCATGATTAATCATGCAATTTTTGTAAATTAGCCCAATTGATCATGAAAGCCTTAATTGGCCCATTTCCCTTGCCTTGGCCGGTTGTCCCTTAAGTGCATGCCAAGGATTTGCCACTTGCCTCATGTTCACACCTTAAACCACTTTTAAAAATACAAGGGTTAGTAAGGCTTAAACAACATTTTGCTCATTTGCCATCTTAAACACAATAGCTCACCAATGCTTAAACACAAAAACTTCCTCCATTAGTTCCCTTGTCACACGCCATTTTTGGCTCTTCCAAATCAACCATTTGTTCATCATCTTTTCAATACCCAAACTTAAAGATTCAACTTCCATTGATCTTTAAGTATCTAAACACAAACTAAACCACATAATTTGCATTCAAGATCTCTAGTTCTGGTTTGGTTTTGGGCTCTTGATCGTGTGGGTTGTTCGAGTGGTGTTCGTGTGGTTGAAGCCGTGTGTGCAAGAGGTGGTCTGTGTGGTTGAAACCGTGCAGCAGGGCCGTGTTCGAGTGGAGCCGTGTTCGTGTGGGTGCAGCCGTGAGGTGGCCGTGCTGGGCAGCCATGCAGTTCGTGGGGTTCGTGTGCAAGAACCGTGGTGCAGGCCGTGTGGTAGTGCCGTGTGGGTGCGAGTGTTGGGGCCGTGTGGTTCGAGTTCCGGGCTGCAATTTGTGTTGAAATTTGTGTGTAATCCTTAATAAGGTAACATACTTTCTCAACTTAATTGGTATACTATGTTCCATAGTATAGATTAAATGAATAAGATTAGTTTATTTGAAGTTTTGATCATGTTTTTTTTGTGTACGAATTATAATCTGATTTTGGAATGGTTTCATGATGATTTTATGTTTGAATATGATGTTTTTATGATTGATTATGTTAGTATTAAGTTTAGTGTTAATCATGTTCAAGTTTGGTGAATTTTGGATACTAGAAAGTTGATGATTTCATGTGTTGAATTGTGTAAAGTATGCGTGTGGTTTATGTATGTGTGGATGAGTTCTTGATTCTTGAATGAGTTCTTGGTTGAAGTTCTTGATTCTTGATTGAGTTCTTGATTGAAGATCTTGAATCTTGGATGAGTTCTTGATGAGTTCTTTAAGGTTCTTTATGAGTTCTTGATTGAGTCTTTAAAGTTAAAGAAAGTTAAAGAAAAGGTTAAAGAAAGTGATAAGATGTTGTAAGATGTTTAGTTTACATGTTATTTCTTGAGTCAAGGCGTAAGATGCAACTTAAGAAGTAACTAAGAATGTAAACTTCGGATTAAAGAGTTAAAGATTTAAAGATTAGCTTGATTTCGCTATTAGACGCCTAAAACTTAGAGTAAGATTCTATGTTTTTGGGTTAAGACGTTACCCCTATCCTATCCGCGGAATTGGGATAGTTGGTGGTCTTATTATGTTGTCTTCTGATGTGGATTTCCAGTAAGATTGGTTTCACGGGATTTGGGAGTAAGATTCTCAGTCCTAACATAGTAGAAAGTTAGAATGCGTAAGATGCGTTCGTACGTGCATAGTCCGGTCTAGTATGCAAATGATTGCGCCAAAGTAAAGATTGGTTAAGTTGTCGAGTCAAGTATGATTATTTGCTATTATTCGTATGATTTGATATTATGATTTGGGTTATTTGATTTATGCTATGTTCATGTGTATTCCCGTCAGGGTGAGACAGTTATGTTACTCGCCACTAACGGTGGACTGTTGTTGTTTTTCAGGTAATTCTGATGATGAGGTCCTTGCTTAGCATTGGGTTGGGCGAGTGCCGTTAATGCCTAGATTTTATATTGTTATGTTTCGATGTTTTCTAGTTATATACTCTAGTAGTAGTACTCATATACTTTACTATAACCCTGACATGTATTTGGAGTTACGTATGTTAGTAGTAGTAGTTTGACTTTTGGGATTAGTTGTGTACAATCTTGTGGGTAATTGTACTTTTGGTTTAGTAAATATAATCATTTTGAGGTTTGCTTTTAAATTTTAAGTGTTTTAGTTTGTTAGTTCTGACTATTCGACTCGTCGATTTCTTCCGCGCCGGTTTAAGCGAGTCGGGTCGTCACAGTTGGTATCAGAGCCGAATAGGTTTTAAGTGAAGTTTTAGGATTTCGAGTTAAACCCGGGAGTTGAGAGCTTTACTATTCCCGAGTGATAAAACCAAATTTAGGATTTAGTAAAGGGAGAAGAGTTGGGTAGAAAGACCGGGATAAGATCTTTTATATTTTCTTTTTCTCTCATTATTTTGTGTACTTGACTGTGGTGGGGATGTAGGACTGACATTGTTATTTTGGTATGTCTTTTTGTTGTGATGCGTTGCAACATGTCTACACCTCGCCGGTTGAGTACTGGACGATAGAGGTTGCGGGCACTCGAGGAGGCGATCCTTACGTTGGCGTACCATAGTCGTCATACGCCGAGTACGCGGACGACGTTCGACCGTATCGCACATCATCGACCTTCGACTTACGATGGGGTTGCCGACCCCACTATTCTGGAGAGCTGGATCCGCGAGATAGGGAAGCTCTTCGACGCGACGTTTTGCCCCGAGCACGAGAAGGTGCAGATCGCCTCTTATTATCTACGTGGAGAGGCCGATAACTGGTGGACGTTAGCTAAGGATGCGTGCTTGCCGTTACATTCGATGTCGTGGATCGAGTTCGTCGATAAGATCCAGGAGCGTTTCTACCCCGATGTGTTGCGGTGGCAGAAACAGGAGGAGTTTCTTACTCTTACACAGGGTAAGATGACCGTCCAGGCCTATACCGATAAGTTTACGGAGTTAGCGAGGTTCGCTACGTCTGTGGTTCCGTCAGAGAAGGATCGGGTCAAGCGCTACATCAAAAAGCTAGATCTGAGGATTCGCGTTCACGTGATCAGTAGTGGAGCGACTACATTTCAGCAGGCTTACGAGGTAGCACTCGAGATTCAGGCATCGACGGTTGAGGAGGATGCGAGCAAGAAGAGAGCTCAAGTTCCGGCGACGACAACTTCTTTTAAGAAGCCCCGATTTAGTGCTCCTAGCAGTACCCCTCCGACCACGAGTTCGCATAAGGGTTCCGATGGCTCGAAGTGCAGAGGATGCGGCCGAGACTTCCATCCAGCGAGCGGTGTGACGGTTCGCCCATAGCGTATTTTATCTGCAGGAAGGAAGGCCATAAGGCGTCAGTATGCACCGAGAGGAAGCCAGACATTGAGGTTAAGCAGCTTCCGGCACCGACGAAGCTCCGGTGAAGAACCGAGTCTACTGTATGACCGAGGCGGAGGCCGAGGTTCAGCCTGACGTCGTATCAGGTAGATTTCTTGTTTCTGGTGTGTTAGCTTTAGTATTGTTTGATTCTAGTGCTACTGTTTCTTTTGTGGCTAGTAGTTTTGCCTCGAGGTCTAATCTTCGTGGCAGCTTTCCTGTTAGTTCAGTTATAACTCTCCCTTCCGGAGAGGATTTTATTTGTCAGCGCGAGTTCCGAGGAGTGCCTATCGTGATAGTTAGGGAGCAAGCGACGGCTGATCTGAAGGAGTTCCCGCTGATGGAGTTTGACGTAATACTTGGTATGGACTGGCTGTCGAGGTATCGAGCGATCATTTGTTGCCGAGATCAGTTAGTGACATTCCGAGGACTCCAGGGCAACCGAGTTACCTACTCTGGGTTCGTCCTTAAGAAAGAATTTAAGGTAATCTCAGCCTTGAAAATGAGAAAGCTTCGCCAGAAGGGCGATATGGTGTACTTATGTCAGGTAAGGGACTTGACTGAGGAGCGTCCATTGGACGATATACCTGTAGTGAGGGATTTCAGAGACGTATTTCCTGATGAGCTACCGGGGGTTCCACTCGAGCGCGACGTCGAGTTTCATATCGACTTAGCACCCGGGACAGCACCGATTTCGAAGGCCCCTTACCGGATGGCACCATCGGAGTTGCAAGAGTTAAAAACGCAATTCCAGGATTTGATCGATAAGGGCTTCATTAGGCTGAGCGTTTCTCCATGGGGAGCACCGGTGCTCTTCGTGAAGAAGAAAGATGGTAGTATGCGCCTGTGCATAGACTACCGAGAGTTGAATCGGGTAACTATCAAGAATAAGTACCCGTTGCCTAGGATTGAGGACCTGTTTGATCAGTTGCGAGGAGCAGGAGTGTTTTTGAAGATAGATCTTCGATCTGGATATCATCAGATTCCAATCAAGAAAGAAGACATTCCGAAAACTGCTTTTCGTACTAGATACGACCACTACAAGTTCGAGGTGATGCCCTTTGGCCTCACTAATGTGCCAGCCGTGTTCATGGACCAGATGAACCGGACATTTCACCACTTACTCGATAAGTGTGTCGTAGTATTTATAGACGATATCTTAGTCTATTCGAGAGATGAGTCTGAGCATGCGGAACATCTCCGGATGGTACTTGAGATATTACGTAGTCATAAGTGGTTCGCAAAACTCTCCAAGTGTGAGTTCTGGCTTCGCGAAGTAGCATTTCTGGGTCACGTGATTAGTAAGGACGGCATTAAGGTAGACCCGGCTAAGATTAAGGCTGTAGTTGATTGGAGTAGCCCGAGAAATGTGGCGGAAGTTTGTAGTTTTCTGGGATTGGTCGGATACTATCGACGATTCGTCCAGTACTTCTCCAAGATTGCTAGGCCGATGTCTAGTCTCCTACAGAAGGAGGTCCGCTTCGTTTGGACGGAGGCTTGCGAGCAAGCATTCCAACAATTGAAATAGAGATTAGTCTCTGCTCCTATACTTACCCTTCCAAACGATGAGGAGGACTTCGAGGTCTATAGTGATGCTTCGAAGAGTGGCCTAGGATGTGTGCTCATGCAAGGCGGGAAAGTCATCGCTTACGCATCGAGACAATTGAAGGTGCACGAGCGTAACTATCCTACGCATGACTTGGAGTTAGCGGCTATAGTGTTCGCGCTCAAAATCTGGAGCCACTACCTCTATGGTGGTTCGTGTAGAGTATTCACAGATCACAAGAGTCTCAAGTACATCTTTACTCAGAAAGACCTCAATATGAGGCAGAGACGATGGCTTGAACTTATTAAGGACTACGACGTGACGCTTAACTATTGCGAGGGCAAGGCGAACTTAGTCGCTGATGCACTAAGTCGTAAGCATCGCTTGAGCTTCAGTAGAAGTCGTAGTTCCGTCAGACTTCGTCTGACATCTATGAGTACTGAGCCTGATCTGATTCAGGAATTGCGCGAGGGTCAAAAGAACGACCCACATTTAGTTAGGATACGAGAGGCTCTACGGCAAGGTAAAGCCGTAGGTTTCGAGATCCCTTCCGATGGTAGTCTGCGATTCCGAGGGAGGTGGTGTGTACCGGACTGTTCTGATCTTAGGAACAGAATTATGTCTGAGGCATATAACTCGCCCTACTCTGTTCATCCTGGAGGTAACAAGTTATACCAACCTCAAGGGCCAATTCTGGTGGCCTAAGATGAAGAGGGATGTAGCAGAGTTTGTAGCTCGGTGTTTAGTCTGCCAGAAGGTTAAAATCGAGCATCAGAGACCAGGAGGTCCGATATGTTGGAGTGATATTAGTGATTCTGTGGCTTTAGGACCTGAGATGGTACGCAATACTATCGAGAAGGTCCGAGTCATCCGGTCTAAGATGCAGGCCGCTCAGAGTCGTCAGAAATCCTACGCCTATAATCGGCGTAGACCGCTGGCTTTCGAGGTAGGTGACAAAGTCTTGCTTAAGGTTTCACCATTCAAAGGAGTGGCACGCTTTGGTCAAAAGGGGAAACTCCGACCGAAATATGTGGGACCCTACGAGATACTGGAACCAGTTGGGGAGGTGGCATATCGATTGGCATTACCACCTAGTTTGTCTAACGTGCATGACGTATTCCATGTTTCCCAACTAAGGAAATATGTACATGATCCTACCCACATTATCCTAGTGGAGTCGGCTACGTTTAAGCCGAATCTGACTTTTGAGGAGCGACCCATCCAGATCTTGGATCAGGAAGTGAGGACCCTTCGGCGTAAGCAAGTCGAGCTCGTCAAGGTGTTGTGGACAAATCAACACCATGGGGAGGCGACTTGGGAGACAGAGGCGTCCAATAGGACGTGTATGAACCTTAAAAACGTGAGCTAGGTTGATTAGTGCGAAAATGGGATTGAAAACACCCAAAACGAGCCAAAAATATAATGACATATTTGGCTCGGTTTGTTCCTAAACTCTCTAACTTTAATCGAAATCATGCAAGTAGTTCGGCAGCCATCACCAGGCGAGGCAGCCACCACTAAGCTGTTGTCCGGCAGCAAGAGGCAGCAGCCCGGACCTAGCAATAGAAGCCGGCTGGTGCAGCAGGTTGGCCTCTGTGCGGCAGCAGCAGCAGTTCGCCAGTTGCGGCTAAGCGATTCTGACAGCCCCGGCAGAGGCGGCAATAGGTGGCTAGCCTATGTCCTAGGGTTCTGTTCAGCTTTCAACTAAGACCTGATTTAGTTTAACAATTTTATGCAACATCCATATTCAACTCACTACAACACAAGTAGCTTCCTGTTTGAATTAAAAATTTTGAACAAAAATTTATATACTAACTCAAACCAAAAATAAAACTCATCTACTTTTCTACACTCATTTTACATGAATCCTTATTTTGGGAAGCCCTTACTATAAGCTCTAATTCATTCTCCTGTGAACAATCACCTTATCATCTTTCTGGACTTTTCTTTGGATTTTTCTCTTGGTGATTGATGAAGGTGAGGGCAGACATGGTTTTTTTGCAGAGTTGCTAAACAGTTTGCGGAGTTGCTTTATCTTAGTAGTATTTTTTACCAATAAATAATAATATCCATTTCTTTAACCCTTTTTTTTCCTTTTTTTCATTTCAAGCAATTTCCTTAGTTTATATTTTAATCAGTTTTCTTTTGTTTCATTACAGGATGAAGAGAAGATCAACTATTACAAGGTTCAAATATGACAAAATCTATTGGAATTGGGTTGTGTAAATAATTATTTAGGTTTTGATGATATGATGACTTTCAGTCATTTTTGGAATTATATCTAGGTTATTTTAGATTTGAAACTTTGCCACTAACTAGAATAATGGATGTAATGGATGAAAATGTTATCATTCTTTATATAAAGCTTGTTTGATTATCTATGAGCGCATTTGAAATAGATTGGTTTATTTTATTTTAGGAAATTTTGTCAGAAAATACCTTTTAAAACATTCATTTTGCGAGAAAAGGCCTTATAAAAAATTTGTTGTGAGCAGGGACCTAAAACAAAAAAAAAAGTTGCAAAGAGGGACCTTATCTCTATTTTCCGACGTTGACTGTGAATCTCTGGTGTTGAATCACTATTTTCCTCCAGTTTTGCACGAATCATTTCGTATTTAAGGGGGTAAGAGATGAGAAAACCCAAATATAAAAGAAGAGAATTTTAGATGCTAGAAGGAAGTGTTAATGTAGGGTTTATGTAGATGAATTTAGGAGGGAAAATGGAGGGTGAGTGGAGGAAAAATGAATTTATAGTGAAAAGAAAAGGAAAGGTTAAATAGAGAAGAAATTAATCGTCGAAAATTTGAGGGAAATAGCGAGTCAACGCCGGAAATTCACAGTCAACTTCAGAAAATAGAGGTAAGGTCCCTCCTTGCAACTTTTTTTTTGTTTTAGGTCTCTGTTCACAACAAATTTTTTATAAGGTCTTTTCTTACAAAAATAATGTTTTATAAGGTCTTTTCTGACAAATTTTCCTTTATTTTATTATAGTATTTTTTAAAAATTATACTTGGGATTGGATTTATCTTAATAGCTTGTAAGCAATGCAAAGGTATTTAAACGTTGTTACCATATCCGTTGCCAAAATACTAACCATTACCACAAAAATTATTTCAACCGTTACGAAATGTTACAAAAAGTGCTGCCTTAACTTGGAGTAAAGTTGTTGTATAAACATTGATCTGTTACAAAAAATTTAAATATAAACGTTGCTATAAATTAAAAAATTGTAACCATAGTTTGGTAATTAATCGTTGTCTAAAGCTTCCAAGTGTGGCCTTAACTTTAGATATAAATGTTTCTTAAAATCAAAAGCGTTGCTAAATAAAAGTGTTGCTAAAGATATTTATGGCAACAATATTTCTAAAAGTGTTGCCTTATGCAAAAAAAATGTTGCAAGAAGGTTTTAGCAACGACACCTATTGGTAGCGATTTTTAAACCGTTGCCATAGGGCTTAAGTAAAAAAAAGCAGGGCTATAGCAACACTTTTTGGCTGTTGCTATAAGGCTTCTACCTTGTAGTGATATATCCAAATTGATTAATATTTTGAGACGAACCAGTGAACGGCAGTGCGTGGGTGAAGGACCGTGGATGAAGGTGAAGATGAAGGTGGAGGGCGTGGTTTTTTTCCTGATTTGTATAAATAAAAAACTGAATATCTAATAAAAATTTAGACTCTAAAATATAAGCTGAAGATTTTGGATATAAAATAAAATCAATTAAAATACAAGAATTTGTGGTTTTTGGAGGGAAATTTTTTTTCTCAGAATAAAAAATTGAAGTTATAAAACAAAATTTTGGAGGGAATTTTGTTGTTAAAAGAAAAAATTGAAATTATAATTTCACATATCACTTCTCTAAAATTTTCATCACACTTTTCCTTTAAAAATATATTTAATTTTGGAGGGAAATTTTTTGTTACAATTCTTTGGAAATATATTTTATTTAATTTTGAAATGAAATTTTTGTAGTCAAAAAGTGATAAAAAGTATTTTATAGATGGAAAATTTATTTAAGTTTATTATTCCTTTTAATTTTTAATTGAAAGTGGTATAGTGAAAATTTTCGGGATGCCATAACTATGCATTCAGATGTATGATCGGGCACATAATACATCCAGATCAATTATTTTTTTGAGACAATCCGGTGAACGACAGTGGGTGGGTGAAGGGGGAACCGCTGATGAAGGTGAAGGTGGAGTGCATGGTTTTTTTTTTTGACTTGTAGAAATATAAACTGAATATCCAATTATAATGAAGACTTTAAAATATAAATTGAATATTTTGGACATAGAATAAAATCAATTAAAATACAAGAATAATTAATGTGGTTTTTGGAAGGAAATTTTTTTCTCAATATAAAAAATTGAAGTTATAATATACAATTTTGAGGGAAATTTTAGGTTAAAATAAAAAATTGAAATTATAATTTCACATTTCACATCTCTAAAATTTTCATCACACTTTTCTTTTAATGATTTATTTAATTTTGGAGGGAAATTTTTTTGTTACTATTCTTTGGAAACATATATTATTTAATTTTGAAATTAAATTTTTATATTAAAAAATTGATAAAACTTTTTATAGATTGAAAATTTATTTAAATGTTTTCCTTTTAGTTTTTTGTTTAAAGGGGTATAATGAAAATTTTTGGAATGCCATAACTTTGCGCTCGGATGTCAGTTTGAGGCATATAATATATCCAAATTGATTAATTTTCCGAGACGAACCAGTTAACGGTAGTACATGGGTGATGGACCGTGGATGAAGGTGAAGATGGAGGTGGAGGGCGTGGGTGTTTTCATGATTTGTATAAATATAAAATGAATATCCAATTAAAATATAGACTCTAAAATATAAACTGAATATTTTGGAAATAAAATAAAATCAATTAAAATACAAGAATATGTGATTTTTGGAGGAAATTTTTTTTCTTAAAATAAAAAATTGAAGTTATAAAATAAAAATTTGGAGGGAATTTTTTGGTTAACATAAAAAATTATAATTATAATTTCACATATCACTTCACTAAAATTTTCATGACACTTTTCCTTTAAAAATATATTTAATTTTTGGAAGGAAATTTTTTGTTATAATTATTTGGAAACATATTTTATTTAATTTTGAAATGAAATTTTTATATTCAAAAATTGATAAAAAGTTTTTTATAGAAGGAAAATTTATTTAAGTTTATTTCTTTTATTTTTTAATTTAAAGGGGTATAGTAAAAAATTTCGGAATGCCATAACTTTGCGTTTGGATGTCTGATCGGGCATATAATATATACAGATAGATTACGTTTTTGAGACGATCCGGTGAACGACAGTGGGTGGGTGAAGGGGGAACCGCGGATAAAGGCGAAGGTGGAGTGCATGTTTTTTTTTCTTACTAGAAATATAAACTGAATATTTTGGAAATAGAATAAAATCAATTAAAATACAAGAATAATTAATGTCGTTTTTGGAGGGAATTTTTTTTCTCAAAATAAAAAATTGAAGTTATAATATACAATTTTGAGGGAATTTTTTTTTTTAAAGATTGAGGGAAATTTTTGGTTAAAATAAAAAATTGAAATTATAATTTCACATCTCTAAAATTTTCATCACACTTTTCCATTAATAATTTATTTAATTTTGGAGGGAAATTTTTTTGTTACTATTCTTTGGAAACATATATTATTTAATTTTGAAATTAAATTTTTATATTAAGAAATTGATAAAAAGTTTTTATAGGTTGAAAATTTATTTAAATGTTTCCTTTTAGTTTTTTGTTTAACACACTACTAAAATTTGCATCTATTCGCGACATATTCCTTCTGACACTTTCAAAACAGTCGATATGAGTCTTTGTTTTCCTTGCAATCCCGACACTTTACTCGACACATTAAACTGTAGGTTAGTTAAAATTTTCATTTGATTTAACCGGGCTCTCAAAACTACTTTGGCAGTACCACTCAAAATTTGGGACTCAAAATTTGGGGAAAAAAACACATAATCTCAAACACTCGTCACTCCCAGCCCAAAATCTCAAACACTCGTCACTCCACTACAAGAAATATTAGCTAAGAGGGCAATTTTTCTTTATCTAGGAAGGCAAAATTAAACTTGCCTTATTAGTTACTATCAAATAGGGCAATTAAAAATTGTCTTGCTTGATATGAGTAAAGAGGGCAAAATTTTAAATTGTCCTCCTCTTATTAACAAAGAGTGCAAAATTTTAAATTGACCTTTTTGTATTAACAAAGAGGGCAAAATTTTAAATTGACTTTTTTATATTAACGAGGGAAAAATTTTAAAGTTGACTTTTTTTATATTAGCAAAAAGGGCAAACTTTAAAAATTTGCAATCTTTAGTATTACTAAACAGGGCAATATTAAAAAAATTTCCCTTGTAGCTAATTAATGACAATATTACCCTTATTCTTTTGCCATTTACGATCGTTCTCTCTCTCAGTCGGTTCTACCAGAAAAACCTAAGTACCTAATCCATATTCACTCTCTCTTAGCCTCGCACCACCATCGGTCCACCACTCCTCGCCGCCGCTACCGCTACAGCACCACCGTTGCTACCACACCACTGCCTTCGAAGGTGTGCTACTATTCGCTGTTACTTACTGCCTTCGCTAGCTAGTGTGCAGTTGTTCGCTGGTGCGCTGCTACTGCCTTGGCGGTCGTCCTCCGTCGCTGCTGTCTCCCTACCGCACCAACACCACCAGCTGTTGTTGCACATTTGAAGGTATAAAGCTACACTACTTCTGTTTTCTCATTTCTTAGGATTTCGTATTTTTTCATTTTTCTCATTTCTTAGCTAGGGTTTGAAGTTCTTTCATTTTCCTCTTAATATTTTTTTTCGGTTTTAATTGCTGTAATTTCAGTTTTTTGGGATAAATTTCAGTTTCTAGTGCTTATAATCTTGAGACTGATATTTTTTTATCTTAGGAATCTAGTTTTTAGGGCTGTGGGTGCACCCTTGTTGTTTGGGATTGTTTGTTGGTGTTATTGTTCATTGGATTCACTAGTAAAAAAATCCACATATACTGCACCACATTGGATGCGGTTCTTTTGGAACCGCAGCCAAAAGTACTGAAAATATTGAAAAAATTGTACTACATATGGCTTCGGGGTGAAAAACCGCATCCATATAAAAGTACTTATGGATGCGGTTCCTAAAAAACGCACCCATAAGTATTTATGGCTGCGGTTCATAATGAACAGTAACTTTTGGCACATGCTTCTCACGTGAAAACTCATCACCACTCATTCCACGCTGATTACCTCCCCTTCAATCTATTCTTCGCTGCTCTCTTCTCCTCGCCTTAACAAATAAACCTTAAACTCATTCTTCTTCATGACATTGAAGTAGCTTCATTTTTCATCTTCTCATATTATTCTTCTTCGATCCTATCAGTTTGTTATGGCCTGATTTCAATTTCTTTTTTCACTTTCGCGAAGGTCGCCGGCAATGGAGTTTCATCAATTGCACTCTTTCCCCAAATCAAAGTCACTCTGCATTTCTTCGAAGGTATAATTTTCTTTAGGGTTTTTTCAGATTTAATAATTATTGTAGATTTTCTTTAGGGTTTCTGCAGATTTAATTATTTTAAAACTCTGTATTTTTTCGAAGGTATAATTTTCCTTAGGGTTTCTGCAGATTTAATTATTTTAGATTTTCTTTAGGGTTTCTGCAGATTTAATTAGTTTAATTAGTTTTTTCAGTGCTCACAAATGGTATCGTTTTGATTGTTTTTTATTTGGGATTTGAATAGGATGAAGATGGTTCTCTAGCTTCTGCTTTAGAATTCTGGGCATGTATTTTGTATGTTTTTGCTTTTCGCTCTTAATCTTATAGTTGATTGCTTTTCCCATTCGTGATTTAGGGCTCCAATCTAAGCAGATCTGAATTATGAGGTAAGCTTTTCTACCTTTTTTCTCATTCGTGATTTCTCAATTTTAATTGTAAATATATAAGTTGATAGTATGATAAAGTACTTTTTCTAAGAAAAAATGGAATTTGATAGAAATTCTTAGTACACTTGAATTTTTGTCGTTCAAAGTGTTTGAATTAATATATTAGCTACAATTTGGAATGGATTTCTTCTTCTAGGCTTTTTGTTGAAATTTTATTTAAATTATTTTTTTGCAGGGAAGAAAGAAATAACTTGGTGCTAAAAATTTTCACTGTGGGAAGAGTATCCTTAATCCTTTAGAATAATTACCATTTCCACAGGATTTCCATGTTTGGGATTTTCACAGTGTATTGAACAATACAATATCTTAGAATAATTTTAGAATATGAAAGAATAAATATATTGTTCAAAATCTTGCAAGTAGCACATATATAAGTATTATACTTTTTTTGAAAACATTATGATGTTAACACAGATTGATACAGATTCCTTTCATATCATTGTATCTTTTGTATTTGTCTCAAGGGGTTTTGTATTAGTTTTCATTCACTTGGTAATAGGGATAGATATAGATTGATCGCCTACTCGTGATCACAATAAGTATTTGGTCAAATGGCTTTTGTTTCTTTTGTAACCTGATTAACTAAATTGGTAACCTGAATAAAGGTCAAGGTTGTAATTTAACATTTTTTTAGAGCCATTGCAAATGGTAACGTTCCTGCCTTGTTGGGCCTTTTATGGCTTTTATGATTCATATTGAATGTCCTAATATCACTAAACGTGTAATAGCATTTGGTCATTAGAGAATTTTGGTCAATTTCCATCTCTTAAATTATCCTATAAACTCTAATGTACTTAAGAATTGGTTGAGTTTTATTGAACATTTCAGTTGACAAAAGCAAGTCAAGGGTGTATTACACCAGGATGAAGTCTATTGAGGAAGTTAAATAATTGAGAAAATTTCGTTTCGAGGTGCCTATTGAAATGTTAGTAATTGAGTTCGTTTTTTGTTTGTTTGTTTGAAGGTCATTAATGGTTTGTGTATGTCGAATATGTAGTGTATGGTGAGCTTGGATGCTGAAGGTTATGATCAGGTGATATGCTCCTGTCCATTGATGACGATGATGTTAATTTGGTTGGAAGAAATCACTAAATGTACGCTTTCCCTTTTTTCTTTGTTCTTTCCTTCTGAATTTTATTTTTCAACATTCATCTGATGTTGTTTCCCCTCTTCTACTGCATCAACGAGCATATAATAACACAG
The DNA here is from genome assembly GCA_951394345.1 of Salicornia ramosissima. Lineage (NCBI taxonomy): Eukaryota > Viridiplantae > Streptophyta > Magnoliopsida > Caryophyllales > Amaranthaceae > Salicornia > Salicornia ramosissima. The sequence continues at coordinate 35,100,180 of OX596233.1, read as the reverse complement.
GAGCTGAATTGTCAAACACAGGAGCTGAAATCAACCCCAAATTGGAGAGTTTTCTTCTTCTTGCTGTAGAAATTCATGGCCAAGATATTTGGAACAACTTTACTGTCCGCGGTATTTTCCATTGTTTTATGGGTAAAATTCTTAAGCCTTAATTTTCTATAATTATTATTTTTTCATTCTTTAACATTATTTAAGATTTTTGGGCCGGGGCTGTGCCATTTGATTTATTTAATGTTTTCTTTTGAAGGCTTTAAGTAAAATATTGTCAATTGAAAAATTAGTGGTTGTGCACTTAGGCTTTTCACATGGTATCTTGCCTTTTTGAATATAAGCGGGCATGTTTGTATAATGTTTATTTAATGTTTTCTTATTAACAATGTTGATGGTTTTGCCTCATGTGACCACCAAAAGAAAAATCGATCACTGGATATCTCAAGTCTTCTCAATGTTTTGAAAGTTACAGAAGATTGCAGGCCCTCATGTGTTGTTGGTGTGAAATATATTTTCTTCCATAGCTACTCCCTTTGTTCCTCAAGTTTGCTCCAATTTGTGTTATTCTTGAAAACCTTGTACGAGTGCATGATGTGATCTTCAAAATGTGTAAATTTCAGTTAAAATGCACGTAATGTTGATGGGTTTTTTTTTTCCAGAGTAATCCAGAGGCATCAAATGAAAGATCGGAAGATGAAGATGAATCAGACGATGAATAATCTTTTAAGATAACTAGTAAACAATGACGTATATATGATGGATATTGATTCATTAATGTATTGTAGGTTGTTATTAACTTTCTAGGTGTCGTGTTATGAAGTACGTTTCAAAACTTCATTTTGCTATGTATAGTTAATTAAGTATGTTTGTTAAGTTGAAGATTTAGACTCTAAAACACGCCCTCCACCTTCACCTTTTATAGCACTAAAACATAAGCTGAAGATTTTGGATATAAAATAAGCTGAAGATTTTGGTTATAAAATAAGCTGAAGATTTCACGACACCTTCAAATGCTTATATCCAATTCAAATTTAGACTCTAAAACATAAGCTGAAGATTTTGGATATAAAATAAAATCAATTAAAATACAAGAATTTGTGGTTTTTGGAGGGAAATTTTTTTTCTCAGAATAAAAAATTGAAGTTAAAAAATAAAATTTTGGAGAGAATTTTTTTGTTAAAAGAAAAAATTGAAATTATAATTTCACATATCACTTCTCTAAAATTTTCATCACACTTTTCCTTTAAAAATATATTTAATTTTTGAGGGAAATTTTTTGTTACAATTCTTTGGAAACATATTTTATTTAATTTTGAAATGAAATTTTTATAGTCAAAAAGTGATAAAAAGTATTTTATAGATGGAAAATTTATTTAAGTTTATTATTTCTTTTAATTTTTAATTGAAAGGGGTATAGTGAAAATTTTCGGGATGCCATAACTTTGCATTCGGATGTCTGATCGGGCACATAATACATCCAGATCGATTATTTTTTTGAGACGATCCGGTGAACGACAGTGGGTGGGTGAAGGGGGAACCGCTGATGAAGGTGAAGGTGGAGTGCATGGTTTTAGTTTTTTTTACTTGTAGAAATATAAACTGAATATCCAATTATAATGAAGACTTTAAAATATAAACTGAATATTTTGGAAATAGAATAAAATCAATTAAAATACAAGAATAATTAATGTGGTTTTTGGAAGGAAATTTTTTTCTCAAAATAAAAAATTGAAGTTATAATATACAATTTTGAGGGAAATTTTTGGTTAAAATAAAAAATTGAAATTATAATTTCACATTTCACATCTCTAAAATTTTCATCACACTTTTCCTTTAATAATTTATTTAATTTTCGAGGGAAATTTTTTTGTTACTATTCTTTGGAAACATCTATTATTTAATTTTGAAATTGAATTTTTATATTAAAAAATTGATAAAAAGTTTTTATAGATTGAAAATTTATTTAAATGTTTTCCTTTTAGTTTTTTGTTTAAAGGGGTATAATGAAAATTTTTGGAATGCCATAACTTTGCACTCGGATGTTAGATTGAGGCATATAATATATCCAAATTGATTAATATTTCGAGACGAACCAGTTAACGGCATTACGTGGGTGAATGACCGTGGATGAAGGTGAAGATGAAGGTGGAGGGCGTGGGTTTTTTCATGATTTGTATAAATATAAACTGAATATCCAATTAAAATATAGACTCTAAAATATAAACTGAATATTTTGGAAATAAAATAAAATCAATTAAAATACAAGAATATGTGATTTTTGGAGGGAAATTTATTTTTCTTAAAATAAAAAATTGAAGTTATAAAATAAAATTTTGGAGGGAATTTTTTTGTTAAAATAAAAAATTTAAATTATAATTTCACATATCACTTCACTAAAATTTTCTTGACACTTTCCCTTTAAAATATATTTAATTTTTTTGGGAAATTTTTTGTTACAATTCTTTGGAAACATATTTTATTTAATTTTGAAATGAAATTTTTGTATTCAAAAATTGATAAAAAGTATTTCTTTTAATTTTTAATTGAAAGGGGTATAGTGAAAATTTTCGGGATGCCATAACTTTACATTCGGATGTCTGATCGGGCACGTAATATATCCGGATCGATTATTTTTTTGAGACGATCCGGTGAACGACAGTGGGTGGGTGAAGGAGGAACCGCTGATGAAGGTGAAGGTGGAGTGCATGTTTTTTTTTTACTTGTAGAAATATAAACTCAATATCCAATTATAATGAATACATTAAAATATAAACTGAATATTTTGGAAATAGAATAAAATCAATTAAAATACAAGAATAATTAATGTGGTTTTTGGAGGGAACTTTTTTTTCTCAAAATAAAAAATTAAAGTTATAATGTACAATTTTGAGGGAAATTTTTGTTAAAATAAAAAATTGAAATTATAATTTCACATTTACACATCTCTAAAATTTTCATCACTCTTTTCGTTTATTAATTTATTTAATTTTGCAGGGAAATTTTGTTGTTATTACTCTTTGGAAACATATATTATTTAATTTTGATATTAAATATTTATATTAAAAAATTGATAAAAACTTTTTATTGATTAAAAATTTATTTAAATTTTTTCCTTTTAGTTTTTTTGTTTAAAGGGGTATAACGAATTTTTTTGGAATGACATAACTTTGCGCTCGGATGTCAGATTGAGGCTTAAAATATATCGAAATTGATTAATAGTTTGAGACGAACCAGTGAACGGCAGTGCGTGTGTGAAGGACCGTGGATTAAGGTGAAGATGAAGGTGGATGGCGTGGTTTTTTTCCTGATTTCTACAAATATAAACTGAATATCCAATTAAAATATAGATTCTAAAATATAAACTGAATATTTTGGAAATAAAATAAAATCAATTAAAACACAAGAATATGTGGTTTTTGGATGGAAATTTTTTTTCTCAAAATAAAAAATTGAAGTTATTAAATAAAATTTTGGAGGGAATCTTGTTGTTAAAATAAAAAATTGAAATTATAATTTCACATATCACTTCACTAAAATTTTCTTGACACTTTTCCTTTAAAAATATATTTAATTTTGGAGGGAAATTTTTTCTTACAATTCTTTGGAAACATATTTTATTTAATTTTGAAATAAAATTTTTATATTTAAAAATTGATAAAAAGTTTCTTATTGATGGAAAATTTATTTAAGTTTATTTCTTTAAGTTTTTAATTTAAAGGGGTCTAGTGAAAATTTTAGGAATGCAATAACTTTGCGTTCGGATGTCTGATCGGGCATATAATATATGCAGATCGATTTTTTTTTGAGACGTTCCGGTGAACGGCAGTGGGTGGGTGAAGGGGGAACAACGGATGAAGGTGAAGGTGGAGTGCACGGTTTTTTCTTTCTGACTTGTAGAAATATAAACTGAATATCCAATTATAATGAAGTCTTTAAAATATAAACTGAATATTTTGGAAATAGAATAAAATCAATTAAAATATAAGAATAATTAATGTGGTTTTTGGAGGGAAATTTTTATCTCAAAACAAAAAATTGAAGTTATAATATACAATTTTGAGGGAAATTTTTGGTTAAAATAAAAAATTGAAATTCTAATTTCACATCTCTAAAATTTTCATCACACTTTTCCTTTAATAATTTATTTAATTTTGGAGGGAAATTTTTTTGTTACTATTCTTTGGAAACATATGTTATTTAATTTTGAAATTAAATTTTTATATTAAAAAATTGATAAGAAGTTTTTATAGATTGAAAATTTATTTAAATGTTTTCCTTTTAGTTTTTTGTTTAAAGGGGTATAACGAAATTTTTTGGAATGCCATAACTTAGCGCTCGAATTTCAGATTGAGGCATAAAATATATGCAAATTGATTAAAATTTTCAGATTGCTATAACTTTGCGTTCGGATGTTTGATCGGGCATATAATATATCTAGATCAATTATTTTTTTGAGACGATCCGGTGAACGGCAGTGAGTGGGTGAAGGGGGAACCGCGGATGAAGGTGAAGTTGGAGTGCGTGGTTTTTTTTTTTTTTTTCTGAATTGTAGATATATAAACTGAATATCCAATTATAATGAAGACTTTAAAATATAAACAGAATATTTTGGAAATATAATAAATTCAATTTAAATACAAGAATAATTAATGTGGTTTTTGGAGGGAAATATTTTTCCGAAAAAAAAAAATTGAAGTTATAATATTCAATTTTGAGGGAAATTTTTGGTTAAAATAAAAAATTGAAATTATAATTTCACATTTCACATCTCTAAAATTTTCATCACACTTCTCCTTTAATAATTTATTTAATTTTGGAGGGAAATAAAGCTTAAGCTTAATGAACTTAAGGAGAATACAGACTTCAACTATCATCTAAGATGTGAAAAGCTAGAAATCACTCACTTAATGTTTGCTGATGATCTCCTCCTTCTCTCTAGGGCTGATCCTACCTCAATAAAGTTCATTTTTGAAGCCTTCACCAAGTTTTCACAAGCTTCTGGTTTGGAGGAAAATTTAGACAAAAGTGAAGTGTATTTTGGAGGTGTGGTAGAATAAGAGCAAGTTGAAATGCGGCAGTTACTAGGGGTGAGTAGAGGCTCCATTCCCTTCAAATATTTGGGAGCTCCTCTTTCTTCTAAAAAGCATACTATTGCCCAATGTAAGCCTTTAGTAGATAGAGTTACAGCTAGAATTCACACATGGACCAATAGGAAACTGTCATATGCAGGGAGAGTTCAAATGATAAAAAGTGTACTCTTTTGGATAAAAACCTATTGGTCTCAGATTTTTATACTGCCAAAGAAGATCTTCAGGGAGATTGAAACTATCTTCAGAGTCTACTTATGGACAGGTACAACTGAAAAGAGCAAAAAAGCCTTAGTAGCTTGGTCACAGGTTTGCCTTCCAAAGGTTAATGGAGGTTGGAACATACTCCTCCTTAACTGAGTGGAACAAAGATGCAGTTTGTCGAAGCCTTTGGGATCTTGCCCATAAAGTTAATAGCTTATGGGTAAAATGGGTTCATGTGTTCTATTTCAAAAAGAGTAATTGGTGGGACATGTGTAACCCAAAGAAATGCTCCTGGACCCTTAGTAAAATACTGAAATGCAGGGATATTATCAACCAGCTTGGAGGGTGGAAGTCAATTATGCAAAATGGGAAGTTCATAATCTCTCTGATGTATAAAGCTCTTAGGCCCCAAGGAGAGAAAGTGCCGTGGAAAAGAACCATTTGCAACAACAAAGCGTCTCCAAAGAGCATATTTATCCTATGGTTAGCAGTACAACACAGACTTGCAACGCGTGATAGGCTAACCAATTGGAAGATCAAATGTAATCCAATGTGTGTCCTATGTGAGAAGGAACCTGAAACTATGAAGCACCTGTTCTTTAAATGTGACTATGGAGCAGCAATTTGGCAGGCAATCACTAACCTACTGAAAGTTAATCTCCCTAATGACTTCCAAATTTTACAACAGATAGTGGAGAAGGGTAGCAGGAAGAAGAACAACAAGGAACAGGTAATCCCTATGCTGTTTGCAGAAGTTGTTTATGGTGTTTGGCGTGAAAGAAATAACAAAGTGTTCAACAATGTATGCAAGCCAACTAATATTTTATATAGGCAAATTGTGTTTAATGTAGGTTGTAGATGTAGTGATAAATGTAGGGAGTATTTAGTTGGCTAACTCACATATATGTTAGTATTTTGGGGTTTTTGGGATGATTAGAAGCTTATGGTTGCCTAAGATCAAGGAGGGCATGTCCTACCTGATGTAACACAACCAGTAGCTTTTTTTTTATATTAGTGGTTATATTGGATTCGGATGTATGTTTCCTTTTCCTCCCATTTTGGTATAAAACATCTATTTACCAAAAAAAAAGGTTATAGAATCAAATGAAAATCAATTGCATTCAAACATATCTTTTTGAATCAAATGAAAGTCAACTTCTTTAAAAAAATGGTAATTGTTTCAAATAAACATTAAGCTTAATGATTAAGATTCCACTCAATTACATTCAAACAAAGATAATTTGATTCGAATAAAGCCTATTGAATCAAATGAAAGTCAATTGCATTCAAACATAGATTATTAAATCAAATGAAAGTCAACTTCTTTCAAAATATGGTAATTGTTTCAAATGAAGCTGAAGCTTAATGATTAATATTCCACTCAATTGCATTCAAACAAAGCTAATTTGATTCGAATAATGTTTATTGAATCAAATGAAAGTCAATTGGATTCAAACATAACTTATTAGAATCAAATGAATGTTAACTGAATTTAAGCAAAGAATAATGAATCAAATGAAAGTCAACTTCTTTCAAAAAATGGTAATTGTTTTAAATAAAGTTTAAGCTTAATGATTAAGATTCCACTCAATTGCATTCAAACAAAGCTGATTTGATTCGAATAAAGCTTATTGAATTAAATTAAAGTCAAATGCATTCAAACATAGCTTGTTAAATCAAATGAAAGTTAACTTTTTCAAACAATGGTAATTGTTTCAAATAAATCTTAAGCTTAACAAATAATGAATCAAATGAAAGTCTACTTCTTCAAAAAATGCTAATTGTTTCAAATAATGTTTAAACTTAATGATTAAGATTCCTCTCAATTGCATTCAAACAAAGCAAATTTGATTCGAATAAATCTTATTGAATTAAATGAAAGTCAATTGCATTCAAACATAACTTATTATATCAAATGAAAGTCAATTGCTTTTCAAAAATGGTAATTGTTTCAAATAACGCTTCAGCTTAAAGATTAAGATTTCACTCAATTGCATTCAAATAAGGATAATTTGACTATTAGCTCCTCCGCCGTGTTGGCTGACGGATGGGTCTGCTACTCTGCTATGCTTGCTACTGCTATGATTGACTATCTGCCGTCTTTGCTTTACTATACTGGTTTTTTGCCAGTTAATCAAAGATGTCAGAGGCAAGTGACAACCAAAACCAAGAGAGCGGTGGTCAGGTCCGCAGCGAGCCTAGTTCTTCTCGTACGAAAGATACGAGTATTACCACCTCCTCAGCGGAGGAAGTAAATCAAGCTGCGAACCCGGCACTCACGGTGGAGACCTCTGCTGCTACGGCCGAAACCTCTGCTGCTCAAAAGAGAGCAAAGTCATGTAAGGATACTCCATATATGACAAGAATTAAGTCATCTTCCCTCTGTCGTCCTCGAAAGGGGTATCCTCTTAAACTGAGGAAGGATATCCTAGACCGTCGGCCGCCAGCACATCCGCTACCGTCTTGTCCTGGCACTGGGAGGCCGAAGTGGAGCGATCACAATCGTCTTCCTCCACTTCCGCCTCCCCTGGTCAGGGGTAGGCGGTTGCCAGACTATATCCTGGTGGGCCATACGGTAGATAATAGGGAGGGGGCTCGTAACTGGAGTAGAGAGATCTCTGACTTTAAATTTGAGCAGCAAAAGGATGTGGCAGACCTCCGCCGTTTTGCTACGGGGGAGCGACGACTACCCTCCGTCATAGTAGAGAATTACTGGTTTGCTTCCGTGACTTATTACAAGGAGTTTGAACAGTATGGCTCGAACTATGATCCGGGGCGTCCCAATCCTTTTGCTGCTTTGAGGAAAGTCAGATGGGGATGGGAAAACTCCAGTGGACGGCCCTCGTTAGGTAATTTAATCCATTTTAACACTTTCATGTTGCCTGTTCTTGCATTATTATATGTGCAGGGAATGGAAAGGATCAACGCCCTGAGCCGGCGTGGAAGGCCGCAAGAAGGGAATGGTTCGAGAATGAACGACGACGTTACCCCCCGGCGGACTTCGTTGCTCATGAAAACTTTGGGGAAAAGAGCCCTTCAGTTGTGTTCCCGAGCGATAAGTGGATCTCGGAGACGTCAGCGGAGGGATGGGAGCAAGAATTCCGGGACAAGTACTTAAACCCTGATAGTTGGGGAGTCAAAGCTCCTGAGCCTGAGGATACCATTGTTAACTTGCCACACGGGTACTTTGGTGCCTATACCAGGATTTTCGAGTTTGGACTGAGGTTGCCGATAGATCAGGCGGTGATGTCTGTCCTTGGGCATTTTAACATAACCATTTCCCAACTGATGCCCCTGTCCTTCCGTGTCTTAGTCTCCGTTTTCTGGGTTATCCAGTATCTGGGGATGGAATTATCCCTAGATGTTATCCGGGAGATGATGGGGGTGAAGAGGAATAGCTCAATGAAGGGCTGGTGTGTCATTTATTCCACCGGGGGACACTGTTTCGCTGCTCCAGACAAGAGTAGGCGTAAACATTGGGTGGGTAAATGGGTGTGGGTGGCGCCATCGGAAAAGGCGAGGATGCTGTTCTCTCGCCGTTTTTCCCATCCTAAAGGTAGGATGGAGCATCTCCAGCCTCGCGACCTCACGGCAGCTGAGCGGAGGACGGTAGAATACTTCTGCGCGAGTCGCGGAGGGGGCCCTAGGTATTAGCTGCCCTGCACAGACTACATTCAGGGTGAACACGCCGCCCTAGCCTTTGTAGGCCTATGTGGGCGGTGGTATGTAGAGGAGAAGGGTAATGACTGATAACGAATCAAGGATGCCTACCCTTACATTCCTTATGCACTCTCTTCTTTTTCCTTTTTTTTTTCTTTTTTTTTTTTAAAACTGACCATTATGTTTTATCCTCTATGCAGTGTTGAACATGGACGAGCTAAGGACTCCAGCCGAGGTCGCCCAGATTGTAAAAGAGGTGACCACAGCGGAGGAGGCCGGCGAGGATGGGAAGGTAGCTACAGCTACCCAAGGGAGAAAGACGGCTCCGGATAGGGGGAGAATTGCTCCGACGAAGGGTGGGTGGAGTGTTAGAGGCTCCGCTCGTGGTAGTGGAACCAACGTTCCCTCTGCCGGTATTGTTATTAGGGAGTCCACGGCTGTAAGGGCTCTTTCAAGGAGGGGTGGGCTGACGGCGACCATAACTGGTCGTCATCATGAGAAGAAGAGGAAGGAAAAAGAGCCAAAGCCGCCACGACCGGTGAAGGCCCAGAGGGTGATGACGACGGAGGATTGGGAGCTCGCCATCCAATATCTGGAGGGGGAATTGGGGGGAGGCAGCTCTAGTGCTGCTGTCCCTCCAAAGGTGACCGAAGAAGTAAGGGTATCATCAGTCGTTCCGGAGGGTGATAATACCGTTGTGGTGGACAAGGTCCCGGCTGGTGGGGCCTCAGCTATGGTGGAGGACGCCCGTCCAACTGTCGGTGGTAACGAGGGTGCCTCAGCTGAGGAAGGGGTGACAACAGATGAGTTATTCCTGGCGTCTGAGGCTAGAAAGGCTGGAGGCGCTACTGTTGTCCCATCATCCCCTGTAGCGGATGGTGGGTTCGCCAGTATGATTGATCTGACGTTGTTTGAGCCTGAGGCCAACGTCCAAGAGGGATCAGTGAGCCAGAGTATGGTGGCCACTGATAAGGGAAAAGATAAAGAGGAGGGACCTGCTCCTCCGCTAAGCGCGGAAGCCTTGCGGAGCTTCCTCGCTGAAGTGGAAGAGAGGAGACGCCTCCGTCGTGCAGAAAAGGAGGCGGCTTTAGAAACCAACGACGCAGAAATGCGTCGTCATCAAGAAAGGTACGCCTTGCAGACCTTGTAATGGTATGTTCTTGGGGTGGGAGCATTTTTATTCACTTACTGTTATATAATAACCTGATGCTTATTTGTTTATCTTGCTTGTGCCAGGGGTATATAGAGACCAACAAGTCTCGTGAGGTGAGGGTACCTGACGGCTCTGTTGCCTACCGGAGCGTTGGGGTGCCTCACCGCGGAGCTGGAGGTACGCTTTCCTTGGACCCTGAAGGGCGGTTGGGGTCCTTAAGATTTACCCTGCCCCCAAACGTCCATGTGCAGCCCGGGCGCTTGGGGGTGCAGAGCCAAAGGATGCTGGCGGAGCTCCTTCCTCCTGTATATGGTTCAGGGGAGGTGTTCCGCCCGGTAGTGGATGTGAGGGACAATGAGTCCCTGATGGCGGACCTGTCGGTTCTCGGAGGGGACCTGGGTTCCGCCCGTTACTGAATTCAGTCGTGGTGCCTGGACAAATCCTGGCCCATCCTTGTGCCATGATCTTGCTTGCGTAAGTATTTGCATTCCCCCTTCTTTTTTTTTTGTATAGATGTAAACTGCTCAATTCTTTATCCACTAAGATGCCTTCTCATGCTCGCAGGCTGCCAACTCTGCTGTGGAGTTGACGGAGGCCTACCAGAGCCTCTACAATGATCTGGATCGCTGTTATGAGGTGATCCACCCTCTGCTGAAACAAAACGATACTCTGACCCGTGAAGGGGCGGAGCTTGTTCAAGCTAAAGGGATTGCAGAGGCGGCGCAGAAGGATGCAGAGGATGCCAAGAAGGCTGCAGATAAGGAGTTGGAGGAGGAGAAGAAACAGAATGCTAGCCTCCTGGCCATGAACCTGACGGATGCTGCACTGATTGAAGCCCTAAACACCAGGGTTGCAGAACATGACCAGGAGATGGTCGTGTATCCCGCGAGCTGGCGGACCAAGACACTATTATCAAGGACCTCGGGAGGGATTTTGATGATGTCCTGGCCCAGAGTACGGAAAAAGATAATGCTCTACGGTTGTTGAACAATCGCGTCTTGGCGGCTGAAGCTCAAGCTCAGACAGCGGAGAATCGTGCCAATGCAGCTGAGGAGACGGCGAAGTTGTCGAACCGCGAAGCTGTTCGAAATTTTATTGCTTCGACTGATCTCGGCCAGTATTGTACTGACCGGTTTGATGCGGGATGGATGGCTGCTATGAGGTGCGTCCTATCTGTTGATCCAGATTTTGATTGGGATGCCGTCAAAACTGCTTTCAACAATAGAGTAGGGGCGCAACCCTTAATTGACGCAGATGCTTTCCCCATCGAACATGATGAGAACTACTCTCCGGTACGTACCGGGATCCCCATCGTGCCTCCGTCAGGGCCAGAACCAGAAGCTGACACCTCCAAGCCTCCAGAGCCACCTTTGTGATAACTCTTCCAACTCGGCCTCTGGTGGTATTTTTGCTTTAAAGAAAACATCTGTTGTCTGCCGTCGTATCTAAGGCATGTTGGTCGCTTAGGCTTGCCAACATTGATGCATGGCAGATCAGCTGAGTACCGCAATTCTATGTTGCGATTATTGACAAAGTACTTCAAAGGCGTTTTCTCAACTTATTAGCTGGCAGCCTCTTGTTTTTGACTAGTGTAATTATTGTATAAACTAGGCTAATTGTAACCAATGCTGTAGTGTTTTGTAACACTTGCTATAATGCAAGCTAATTAATTGGATTGTGAAATGTCGCCGGTCACTACCGACATCAATTGAATATAATACAAGATATTTTTTGACCATATCCTTGCAGTTTATTTTGAGCATTCTAATTCTGCATTTTTTCTTTGTGTAACAGCGTCCTATTTGCAAAACTTTTGCTTCCGCCAGGCAGTAGCTCTGTGAGCTCTCATCGTGTTGGAGATAGCAGCTTTACAGACCTCCTGCCTCTGCCGGGCAGCAGCTCTGTAAGCTCTTATCATTTTTTAAGATAGCAGCTCCACAGACCCTTATCCTTTGGATAGCGGTGTTGTGGGCTCTTACCCATTTTTTGAGATAGCAGCTCCACAGACCCTTATCCTTTGGATAGCGGTGATGTGGGCTCTTACCCATTTTTTAAGATAGCAGCTCCATAGACCCTTATCCTTTGGATAGCGGTGCTGTGGGCTCTTATCCATTTTTTAAGATAGCAGCTCAACAGACCCTTATCCTTTGGATAGCGGTGCTGTGGGCTCTTACCCATTTTTTAAGATAACAGCTCCACAGACCCTTATCCTTTGGATAGCGGTGCTATCAGCTCTTATCTCTTTTGTGATAGCAGATGCATAGAGCTCTTGCCCGCTTCGTGGCAGCAGCTCTATGAACTCTTATCTTTCATTAGATACCGGTTATATTTGTATATGTATATTTTGTTTTTGTTGTTACGAAATAAGTAATCACAAGTAAACTGCAAACACAAACTCATGGCTCTGTCTTTTGTTTAATTCTGAGTGATGAGGCCGGTGGCCTTCGCCTTAGCTACAAATTGTAACTAACCCTGACGGCTTCTGTTTACAAACGTAGACTTTTAGGATGGCAGTGGTCTTCACCTTAACATTTTTTTTGTGCTAACCATCCTAGTTATTACATACAAATGCAAAAAGGTAAAAAACTCTATAAAGATACATATATTGTTATACATAGTATTTCTTTAGAGCTTTTGCATTCCACGTGTTCTTTAACTCTTTGCCATCCATAGCCGCCAACTTATAAGCTCCGGGGACTATTGTCTTTGTAATGCGATATGGAACTTCCCAGTGGGCTGACAATTTTCCTTCTTGATTCTACTTACCAGTGGCGTCAGTCTGTCGTAACACCAGGTCTCCGACATCCATTGGTCGATGTTGGACTTTTTTGTTATAGGCGCGGCGTATTTGATCTTTGTATGAGGCCTGCCGGAGCTCTGCTATGACTCTTACCTCCTCAAGAAGGTCAAGGTCCTCACGGAGGAGGGCATCATTATTTTCTGGATTGTAAGTTTGCACCCGAAAGGATGGCAGACCTACATCAACTGGGAGGACGGCCTCATACCCGTAAGTAAGGCGGAAAGGGGTATCTCTAGTGGCCTCCTTTTCTGTTGTGCTGTTGGCCCATAAGACCTCTGCAACTAGGTCAGCCCATTTGCCTTTAAGGTCGTCAAGCTTTTTCTTAAGTGCATTAAGTATTTGTTTGTTGGCAGCCTCCGCCTGGCCATTACTCTAAGGATGAGAGACTGAAGAATATGCCATCTTTATCTTGAATGGCTCTAAGAACGCCTTAAGAGGTTTGCAGTCGAACTGAGTGCCGTGATCGAACACCATGGTTTGTTTTTATTACTTGCTCCCAGATTAATTTTTTTACTTGAGCTACCGTGATGCTTGCGGTTGGAATGGCTTCTATCCATTTGGTGAAATAGTGAATTGCTACTATCAAAAATTTCCGCCCCCCTTTGCTTGTGGTAAATGGTCCCAAGATGTCCATACCCCATTGAGTAAAGGGAATGGGGTTGAGAATGGGTTGTAAGTCGTTGGGTGGTGCATTGATCATGGGTCCAAATTTTTGACATTTGTCACATTTTTTCACATACTCTAGTGAGTCTTGCATCATAGTCGGCCAGTAGTAACCGGCGCGTATGGCTTTTAAAGCCAAAGCCTTACCCCCAATATGGTTGCCACATATGCCCTCATGGATTTCCTCCTTGATCTTGATGGACTCATACTTAGATACACAGCGGAGCAAAGGTCTCTGAAAAAATTTCTTAAAGAGGACTCCTTGGAAGATGCAATACCAAGGGGCCTGTCGGCATACCTTGGCGGCCTCTGCCTTCTCTGTTGGCTTCATGCCGTTCTCTTTGAAATTTTTAATGTTATCATACCATTCTTTGTCTGAGACCTGGGTATTGACAATTGCTTTTGCCGCTATGGCCCGAGTCTGCCGGACCTCGATCATGGCGCTCCCTCCCGAATTGGAGATAGGAGAGCTAGCCAATTTGGACAAGGCGTCTGCATGTGTGTTTTCAGCCCTTGGGACTAAATGAATATCCAAGGCCGTTAGCTGAAATTCCAAATGTTTGAGCTCATCTCGGTACTGAATGATGGTAGGTTCTTTAGCCTCTGACGTCCTATCCATCTGATTAGCCACGAGTTGGGAGTCCGTGATGAGTTTTACATTCTCTGCCGCAGCCGTTATGCACAAATGTATGCCGGTGATGGCAGCTTCATACTCTGCCTCATTATTTGTAGCTTTAAACTCAAAACAATGTCGTCAGGGCTCGTGATCATGACGCCGGCTCCTGATCCAGTCTGGCACGATGAGCCATCTGTTTCAACTGTCCATTGTGGTAATGTCTCCGTGGATGTAAAGTTGGCTTCAGAAATGAAATCTGCTAGAGCTTGAGCTTTGATGGCGGATCGAGGCTGGAACTTGAACTCATACTCCGATAGTTCAATTGCCTAGTTCATCATTCTACCGGAAGCTTTCCACCTTTGGAAAGTTTTTTATAGAGGTTGATTCGTAAGGATGACAACCGGATGGGCATCAAAGTTTGGGCGGAGTTTTCGCGCCGCCACCATTATGGCCCGGGCCAACTTTTCAATTGATGGATAGCGTGTCTCCACCCCAGTCAGCAGATGGCTTACAAAGTAGACCGGCAGCTGTTGTTTTTCTCTTTCAACCAGTAACGCCACCGCCACCGTAGTGTCAGAAGATGATATTTATAACTATAAGGTTTCCCCCACTTCTGGCCGTGTCATTGTTGGCAACTTTTGTAAATGTTCTTTGACATGCCGGAATGCCGTGCTCTGTTCATCACCCCATTCGAACTTTTTGGTGGCCCTCAGTACCTTGAAGAATGGGAGAGCCTGTGCCGCAGATTTTGCTATGAACCTTGTCAGGGATGCAATCCTTCTCGTTAGTTTTTGCACATCTTTTATCTTTTTAGGCTCCGGCATCTCACATACGGCTTTGACTTTATCAGGATTAGCATCAATTCCCCTTTCAGAGACCATGAATCCCAGAAATTTCCTTCACTTAACCCCAAACACACACTTTTTAGGGTTAAGTTTCATTTGATAATAACGGAGAGTCTGGAAGGTTTCTTTCAGATCCGCCAGATAGTCGAATTATGTTTTGCTCTTGACGATAGTCTCATCTACATAAACCTCTACGTTATGACCTTTTTGCTTGTCAAAAACTTTGTCAACAAATTTCTGATACGTAGCTCCTACATTTTTTAAGCCAAAGG
Source organism: Salicornia ramosissima (assembly GCA_951394345.1). NCBI lineage: Eukaryota > Viridiplantae > Streptophyta > Magnoliopsida > Caryophyllales > Amaranthaceae > Salicornia > Salicornia ramosissima. Next base: position 35,084,889 of record OX596233.1, on the reverse strand, counting down.
GCATTGCCTTGTAATTGTACACTCCGACATCCGTAATGAATGCCGGTTTTAGCCTGTTAGACTCACACAGACTTATCTGATGGTATCCAGAAAAAGCATCCATGAAACTCAATAAAGCATGGTTGGCAGTAGAGTCTTCCAATTGATCTATCCGTGAAAGTGGATAAAAATCTTTTGGGCAATGGCGGTTGAGGTCTGCGAAGTCGACACAAATCCGCCATTGTCCGTTAGCTTTTTTAACCATTACTACATTAGCAAGCCATGCAGGATAGTCACAGGGCTCAATTGAACCAGAATAAGTGTGCCAAAGAATGGTGATTAGTAGTAGTAATTTTGTAGTAGAATTGTAGTAGCATGATTAGCAATTTTAAAGATGTATTTGCTACTACTTAGCTTAAATCTTTAAGTTATTGTTTGTTTTTGTGCTAATTAGCATTAGTTAAAGTAGAGCTTGTAATAACTAGCTTAATTAGGCAAGTGGGTAAACTACGGAGCAAAGTTGAAGACTCGATCCAGTAGAAAATCACGAGGTGCGAGCCTAGGTCGCGAGTCACGAATCCAGGGACCCAAGAAGGTCGCGAGTCGTGACCCAAACTCGCGAGTCGCGACAGTACACTGTCCAGCTTCTACGTGTTTCTGTCCATTCGTGTTTGTGTTTGGGCTATTGGTTATTGCTTGCAAGTGGTGTAGCTAGCTTTGCTTAGTCATCTAGTAACCTTACTTAGTGTCATACTAGCTTTGCTTACTCACCTAGTAGCTTAGGGGAGTCATGGAGGCAAGTTGGTGCAAGTTGGTGCAAGTGGAGCAAGTTGCTCAAAATGGCTGCCAAAGGGGGGACGTATGGACCGTTTTTGGGCTTGATATTTTGGCTTTCTTTGCTTTGTTTATTCATGTAGTAGTAGTAGTAGCCTTAGCTTTAGTTTTATTATAAATAGCTTGTAATAGTTGATGTAAAAATCAGATTTGGAATGAATGAAAAATGGTTTGAAAACTTTGTGTTTTCTTTCTTTAGTTTTTAAGTTGTATGCTTAAAAGCTAGCATGGTTTGAAGTTCTTAGGATTTGTCTAGCTACAAGGCTTCGTGCTAGATGAATGATTAAGAGGCCGAACCTCTTAATTAGTTATCTAGGCTATTAGATTAAGAGGTCGACCCTCTTATTCGAAGCTAGCAAAACTGATTAATGACTTCGAGAGTGATTCTCTCATGAGTTAGTCAGATTTGATTGTTGAGTTTTGAGAGCGATTATCTTAACTCGATAGTTTATTTAGCAGTAGATTCAAGAGCGATTCTTCCATGTATTAGCTAAAATATCCCATTTGGAGATTAGTGTTCCTAATCTCTAAAATATCCCCTTTATTGCTTTTCGGTTTATAGTAATTTTAGTGTAGCCTAATTACCGGCTACTGATTTTGTTACCCCTAAATTAAGAGCTAAGAGTGATTCTTTTTTAATTTAGAGATATAAGATTGTTCTGAATGGAGTTTTGGAGCTTTCTTGTATTTATAGTAGTTTTAGCCTAAATTGAGTGTTAAGAGTGATTCTTTTCATTTAGTTTAGACTATACGAGTTTGTCCACAAAGTGAGCTACAAAATTGCGTGTTTTTTAGCTTATTCGTAGATGAATTCGTAGGCATAATCGATCCTGGAACTTGTTCCTCTTTTCGATATGTTCCATCAATGAACTCCGCTGATAAAAGTTTGCTTATTTCAGACTTAATTGCATCATTCTTTTCAGCAGAGAAGGCTCACTTCTTCTGCTTTACAAGCCTAGTTCCATCTATTACATTGAGTCTATGTTCTATAACACTAGGATGGATGCCAAGCATCTCATCCGCAGAAAAAGCAAATACATCAGAATTCTTTTGTAATAGACTAACCAGGTTAACCTTCAGCTCAGATGAGAGATTCTTCCCAATCTTCATAGTTCTGGTGAAGTCATCATCGGCCAGCTGAACATCCTCTGTTTCCTCCTGAGGCTTAGGCTTCTTCTCAGACCCAGGTTGCAGCAGATCTTTCAAAGGGATAGGGTCTACCGGGGTTTCCCTCTTTCTCTTCTTGTCAGCGATGGGTAGGCGCGGTGGGGGCTTCATAGGTACTACATAGCAAGATCTGGCTTCTTCTTGGCTTCCCCTGATTTTTGCAAGCTTTTCGTCATCCACCACGTATAGCATAGTTTGGTGGTAGGTTGACAGAATAGCCTGAATGTCGCCAATCAATGGCCGACCCATTATAGAATTATAGGTCGCCGGTACATTCATTACTAGGAAATCCACCATAATTCTTCTAGTCTGATGCCCCTCGCCCAGCTGGACTGGCAGCTTGATGATGCCATCCGGTGTCACCCTTTCTCCAGTGAAGGCACTAATGGAATAGTGGACAGGCTTCAGATGTTCTATCTTCAAGCCCATTTTGTTGAAGGCCTCCCGGTATAGGATGTTAGTAGAAGATCCGCCGTCGACCAGAATGCGGTGGACCAAGCAGTTTGGGGAAGGAGATGGTGAAGGAGAGAACCAGAGGGTCATCATGAGGGTAGATTACCCCCCTAGCGTCCTCCGCTGTAAAGGACATGTCTGGGATCTCTGGAGGTACCGGCCAGTGCCGTTGGCTGTTTTAGTTAACCAGATGTTTGATTTCTTTCAGGCTCGCCTTGGCACCACTGGAGGTACCACCGTGTACCGGCCCTCCAGTAATCACCAAGATCTCATTTTGGTGCTGCTTGCCCTTGCCCTTCCAGTTTCCTCCGCCAGCCCGTGGCTTTTTGTACGTCACCTCAGCTTTCCTCTTGTACTTGGTGAAGTACCCTCTGCGCACCTGATCTTCTATATCATCTTTCAGGTGCTGACATTCTTCCGTTGTGTGGCCGTATTCCTCATGGAACTCACACCACTTACTCTTATCCCTGTTTGGGGAATGCATTTTCCTCGGCCTCCGCCAAGTGTCCTCATTTTTATGCAGCTCATATATTCTAGCTCTAGGAACAGCCAGCTCGGTATAACTGTCATACCGCCTTGTCTTAGGTTTCTTCTCAGCTACGACGACCTCCTTCTTCGCGGAGGACCGCCCGTAGTAATCCCTGCTGTCAGCAGGGAGTTCTCTTTTGAACTCTTTCTTCCCAAATTTTTCTTTCTCGGAGCCGCCAGCATATGCTGCTTCGCTATCCATCTTGCTGAACACTTCAGCTCTAATGTACTGAACCAGGATCGGTGCCTGATGTTGAGACGAAAAAATAGATGCTCCTTAGTGCTAATCCCATCCTTGGGATTAGCTCTTTTCATAGTCCTTTGATTAGTTCCGTTGTATCACTTATGTCTAATCTTGGTCCTGTTTAGCCCATTTTGTTAAAAACTAAACTTTAGCTCGTAGTTTATTTGCTTTGGTTTGTATTAAGTAGTAGATTGCACTATCTTTGAAGCAGGGGTCACGAGGTGCGACTTGGATGTTGAGAACTGAACTTAGAGTCCAGAGGTGAGTCGCGAGTCGCGAGTTTTGGTCGCGAGTCGCGAGCCCACTTGGCTTGGGCTACGTACTTTAAAGCATTGCAGTTGCATGATCCTAAGGGATCTTGCGAGTCGCGAGTTATAGGTCGCGAGTCGCGACTCTGTTCTGTCTTGGCTACGTACTTGAGCATTTCAGGGTGTGAAGTTCCAGTGGTGCCTCGCGAGTCGCGAGTATGGGTCGCGAGTCGCGACCCATGCTCTGTTCTGGCTATGAGTTTCAGCTGCTTGTGAATGTGTAATGGGTATTTTTTCTTTAGCTTGCAAGTTGAGTAATAGCCTTGATTAGTCATCTACTAGCCTAGCTAGATGTCATACTACCTTTGGAAGTCATGATGAAAAGCTTGGAGTGTCATGAAGGCTAAGAGAAGCTCATTGGTCTATTTTGGTGCAAGTGGGTGCAAGTGGCTCAAGTTGCTTAAGGAGTCTGATTTTGGCTTGATATTTTCATTTCTTTAGCCTTTGTTTATTGCTTGAGCATATTCTTATGTAGTATAATACTTGTATTATACTTGATACGTATAGTAGTTTGTACGTATTCGGTTGAGTATTGTACGAATATAAGTATAATTACACGTATAATTGTACATTTCTTTCTTTAAGTAGACTTTGATGTATCATTTGAAAACTACTTCGAATTTTATAAAAACTTGAACTTTGTTCATCCTTGAGGCTAAAGTAACTTAGCTTTCTTTGAATTGATTTCTTGGGAGTTTTAACTACAAGTTTTCTAAACCGATTAGTGAGCTTTAAGAGTGATTCTCCTAGTGATTTAATCAACCTAAATTGAGTGTAAGAGTGATTCTTTCTACTGAATTTAGTAGGAAATATTTTCTTAATAGTGATTCTTTTGAGCTATTTCATTATCTTCTCAACTCTAATTACTTGCTTGATTGATTTCAAGACTAATTGTAGTTCAAGTGGTATCAAGAGCTTAAGTTCAACATGGGTGATGAAGCTGCTGAAAACTTGAAGAGGGATCAATTGATTGATGCTTTATCCAAGAAAAATGATACTTTGCATGATATGATGACCCAATTAACATTGGAAGTATTGAAAAACAAAAAAAACAAATGAAGAACAGAAGGGGTTTGAAAATTGATGTTCCTGAATTCGATGGTACTACTGATCCAGAGGTGTGTACCTTGAATGGGAAAGATCTTTGGAGAGGTTTTTTGAGTAAAAAGAAACACCAGAAGAGAGGCAATACAAGGTAGCGGTTTTGAAGTTGACAAAATATGCTTCAATATGGTTAGAAGGGTTGAAGAAACAAAGGGAGAAGGAGAACAAGTCCAAAATTCAAACATGGAGTAAGTTAAAGAAGCAATTGAGGAAGAGATTTGTTCCTTCGAACTATAAGCAACACCAATATGTGAGGTGGTCGACTTTGAAGCAAGGAACCATGCCGGCTTTGGAGTTCATCAAGGAATTCGAAAAGCTTGCCATGGTTTGTGAAATAGATGAATCCGAAGAACAAAGACTAGGACGGTTCCTAGGTGGGTTGAACACGGATTTGAGGGAGAAGTTGGAGGTGTTTCCTTTCCTTACTTATGCGGAAGCTTGCAAAATGGCGCCTACTTTGGAGACTCAAAGGAAGAAATCGAGTGGTACAATTGCTAAACCTTTTAATAGATCTTCAAATTTTAAGCCTAGTACTAGTAGTAGCAATGTTAATGTTAATTCTGATCATGATAAGAATAAGAAAGCTAATGTGCCTATTAGAACTGTTAATGACAAAGTAAAATGCTATAAGTGTCAAGGTTATGGTCATTACCAATCTAATTGTCCTACTGCCCGAATTATGACCTTACATGATATAGAAGAAATAGATGAAATGGAAAAATTAGCTCTTTTAGCTCATGAACATGATAAAGAGGAAGAGGAGGATGTAGAAGAACTTTGTCGCCCTGAATTAGAGGGGGAAAATCTGGTTATTATGAGGAATTTGTATACCAACAACGTGGCAAAAGAAAGTGAACAAAGAGAGAAGATATTTCATTCAAAATGTCTGACCCAAAATAAATTATGCACGTTGATTGTAGATGGGGGTAGTTGTGCGAATGTAGCGTCCACTGAATTGGTTAATAAGTTGTCTTTGCCGTTGGTGAAACACCCTAATCCTTATAAACTAAAATGGTTAGATGATGAAAGTGAGGTTAAGGTGCGGAATAGAGTCTTGATTAGCTTTAGCATTGGTAATTATGTCGATGAAATTTTGTGTGATGTAATCCCAATGACGGCATGTCACTTGTTACTTGGACGTCCCTGGCAGTTTGATCGGGAAGTAATTCACGATGGTCTAACTAACACTTATAAAGTTAATAAAGATGGAAAAATGAAAACTTTGTTACCTTTAGCACCCTCAAAAATCCTAAACACCAAGCCTAAATCAAAGTCCAATTCGGACAATGGGAGTGTGTTATTAGGGAGAAAAGAATTCGAGAAGTTGTTTGAGCAAGAGGGGTGTGCATTTGTGTTAGTGAGTCAAGGAAAAAAAGAGGGAGTGGCGATTACAGATTCTGAGTTGGGGGAGGTTTTAAATGAATTTCAGGATGTTTTTCCTCAAGAATTACCTCCTGGTTTACCACCAAAAAGAGGAATTGAGCATCAGATTGATCTCATTCCCGGAGCCCCTATTCCAAATAAGCCATCCTATAGGTGTAATCCCGAGGAGAGTAGGGCATTACAACGACAAATCAGTGAGTTGATTGAGAGGGGATATGTGAAGGAGAGTATGAGTCCGTGTGCTGTTCCGGCCTTACTTGTTCCCAAAAAAGATGGGTCTTGGAGGATGTGTATTGATAGTTGATCTGTTAACAATATTACTATCAAGTACAGGTTTCCAATTCCTAGATTAGATGATATGTTAGATGAGTTGAATGGCTGTAATTTGTTCTTCAAAATTGATCTTAGAAGTGGGTACCATCAAATTTGTATGCGTGAGGGTGATGAGTGGAAAACCGCTTTTAAAACGAATATGGCTTGTATGAGTGGCTTGTCATGCCTTTCGGTCTAAGAAATGCCCCTAGTACGTTCATGAGATTGATGAATGAAGTACTTAGGCCATTTTTAGGCAAGTTTGTAGTGGTATATTTAGATGATATTCTTGTTTATTCTGCTAATAAGGAGGATCATTTGAATCATTTTTGTCTGTTATTTGAAACGCTAAGGAAACATAAACTTTTTGGGAAGTTAGAGAAGTGTTCGTTCATGCAAAATGAAGTTAGTTTTCTGGGTTTCATTATTTCTGACATAGGGGTGAAGGCGGATCCTGCTAAAGTAGACGCCATTTCTACTTGGCCGGTTCCAAAATGTGTGACTGATGTGAGGTCTTTTCATGGTTTAGCGTCTTTTTATAGGAGATTTATAAAAAATTTTAGTACCTTATTAGCTCCTATAACTGAGTGTACTAAACATGGGAAATTTGAGTGGACTGCTGCTGCTCAAAGGGCCTTTGAATTGATTAAGGTAAAGATGTGTGAAGCACCTGTGTTATCATGACCTGATTTTACTAAACTTTCGAGGTTGAGTGTGATGCGAGTGGGACAGGTATTGGGGCTGTTTTGATTCAGTCGGGTAAGCCTATCGCTTATTTTAGCGAGAAGCTTAGTGGTGCTAGATTGAACTATTCTACTTATGATAAAGAGTTTTATGCTATGGTTAGAGCTTTAGGACATTGGAGTCATTATTTGCGTCCTGCTTCCTTTGTTTTACATTCTGATCACGAGTCGTTAAAGTATATACATGGGCAGCATAAGCTCAGTGCTCGACATGCCAAATGGGTAGAATTTTTACAATCATTTGACTTTGTTGCTAAATACAAAGCCGGAAAGGCAAATATTGTTGCTGATGCTCTTTCCAGGAAACATTCGCTACTGACAACGGTGGATACCAATGTTCTTGGGTTCGAATTGATAAAAGAATACTATGCACTTCATGGTGATTTTCGTGACTTGTTTGTTGATTGCGAATTCGGTTCTAAAAATAATTATCAGTTGGTGGATGGGTTCTTATTTAAAGGGAACAAGCTCTGTGTTCTAAAATGTCCGGTTCGGGAGTTACTGATTCGGGAGGTTCATGGAGGTGGGTTGGCTGGTCATTTCGGCATCAACAAAACTACTGAATTACTACACGAGCACTTTCATTGGCCACGCATGGTTGGTGAGATCCAAGCTGTATTGACTCGATGTGGGGTTTGTCAGAGGTCGAAGAGTTCTTTTCAGCAAGGGCCGTACACTCCGTTACCAGTTCCGGAAAGGCCATGGGAGGATGTGAGCATGGAATTCATAGTGGCACTGCCTAGGACCCAAAGGGGTAGAGACTCGGTTATGGTGGTGGTGGATAGGTTTTCGAAGATGGCACACTTTATTCCATGTCATAAGACTGAACATGCGGTGAATGTCGTTTGCTTGTACTTTCGAGAAGTGGTGCGCTTACATGGGATACCTAAAACTATTGTCTCTGATCATGACAGTAAGTTTTTGAGTTACTTCTGGAGAACTTTGTGGAGGCTTGTGGGCACTAAACTACTATTCAGCACGTCTCATCATCCACAAACAGATGGGCAGACTGAGGTAACTAACAAGACATTGGGGTCGTTGCTTCGGGGTCTAGTGAGCAAAACCGGCAAAGATTGGGATGTGAAACTATGTCATGCTGAGTTCGCTTACAACAAGACACCTAATTATGCTACAAAACACTCCTCATTTGAAATTGTTTATGGCATTAACCCTTATGTATCAAGTATAATACAAGTATTATACTACATAAGGATATGCTCAAGCAATAAACAAAGGCTAAAGTAATGAAAATATCAAGCCAAAATCAGCCTCCTTAAGCAACTTGAGCCACTTGCACCCACTTGCACCAAAATAGACCAATGAGCTTCTCTTAGCCTTCATGACACTCCAAGCTTTTCATCATGACTTCCAAAGGTAGTATGACATCTAGCTAGGCTAGTAGATGACTAATCAAGGCTATTACTCAACTTGCAAGCTAAAGCAAAAATACCCATTAAACAAAAATAAGCAGCTGAAACTCATAGCCAGAACAGGGCCTGGGTCGCGACTCGCGACCCATACTCGCGACTCGCGAGGGCTCTCTGGAAGAATGCACCTGCTTCATCCTAAGTACGTAGCCAAGACCACGAATGGCTCGCTACTCGCGACCAAGACTCGCGACTCGCGACTTGCTACTGGAACATGTACTCTGTTTCAGCTCAAATACGTAGCCAAGACCACAAAGGCTCGCGACTCGCGAAGAAAACCCGCGACTCGCGACTTCCTACTGGAATGCACGTCTTGCAATCAACAATCAAGTCGCACCTCGTGACCCCTGCTTCAATGTTAGTGCAATCTACTACTTAATACAAACCGAAACAAATAAACTACGAACTAAAGTTTAGGTTTACAAAACGGACTAAACAGGACCAAGATTAGACATAAGTGATACAAAAGAACTAATCAAAGGACCATGAAAAGAACTAATCCCAATGATGGGATTAGCACTAAGGAGTATCTCTTTTATCGTTTCAAGATCAGGCACTAATCCTGGTTCATCCCCTCCCTCTTTAACAGGAATTGACCTCAATTCTAGTAGTTCATCATCTTCTAAATAAGGAGATAAGTCACCCACGTTGAAGTTTGCAGCAACTCCATAATCACCCGGAAGATCGATCTTATAAGCATTATCACCATAACGCTCTAAGACCTTGAAAGGACCATCTGCTCTCGGCATTAGCTTGTGTTTCTGCTTCCCCGGGAACCTCTCTTTCCTCAAATGAATCCATACCAAATCTCCTGGAGTAAAGATTATTGGTTTCCTCCTCTTGTTGGCCTTTTTCTTGTACCCCTCATTGGCTTTCTCAATGTTTCCTCGGACCTCCTTGTGAATCTTCACCATGGCTTCGGCCTGAGCTCTAGCATCACCGTGAACATAAGAATCCCTAGGTAAAGTAATAAGATCAATAGGAACATAGGGGTTAATGCCATAAACAATTTCAAATGGGGAGTGTTTTCACATAATCAGGACTGCTTCAGGCCCAATCAGGGGCAATTTTTATATCGTTCCCTAAGTAAAATGATAACTCAACCAGGATGGGCCGAGCCCTAAATGTGTTAATGTCACAGTGAGCAATACACTCGGTATAAGGGCAATGAGGTATCTGATTGATTGCCCCCAACTTATTTGGCAAAGAACAATTGCCAAGATAATTTGCCGAGCAATCACTCAGACTTTGTAAACCGACTGGATTGCTTAGGGGCATAACATCAACATATCATAAATACTAAGTGCTAGAATACAAAATTGAAAGCCGAGACTTGTTGAATATAAAAACTTCTCCTATTCATTTGAATCTGAAATGACTACAAGTTATGGCGGACCAGTCGCCTATACAAAAACTAAAAACTAACTTGAGGTAAGATTAGCTTAAACTACTATACAAGGGGAGAGTGGCTTAGCTCTCAGCATCATTTTCATCTTCTTCTTCTTCTTCTCCTTCTTCTTCTTCTTCATCTTCACCCTCGGATATTTCAGGAAGTGGAGGAGGGTCACGACCTGTTTTGTTGCAGACAGATTTGATGTCCACCCAGTCTAGAAAGCGGCTCGTATGCCCAAAGTCGGCACCCGAGTAGGCCTACTCCCAGGCCTCGGTCACCTTTCTCTTATAAGCCATGTCGGCTTCTATAACCCTCCGGAGTGTCTCTTTCTCTAGAAAGGTGACCTTGCCCTCCAACTCCTCTTTATCCTTCTGGAGTTGGGTCACTTGGTTTGCAGCCTCGTCTCTGACTGCAAAGGCCTCGTCCCTAGCCTGGACAGCCTTGTCTCTGGTTGCAAAGGCCTCGTCCCTAGCCTGGGCTGCCTCCTCCTTCCCCTTGGCATCTTCTTTTAACTTCTCTTTTTCAGTGGGAAGTTCAGTGATCTTGGTGAGATGCTTGGAAAGCTCAGCCTTGAGGTTGATGATGTGTCAGCCTGCGATTCCATGGTAGTACTGGTTAGTTGATTTTTGGCGAAGGGTAGTGAACATTACAATGTCTTTTGTCTCACTAACTTCCGCCTTAGATTGTTTGACAGTATTTACCTGAGCAGATCGCGTCTGAACAGTTAGAATATAAAATTTAAAAATAACTCAAGCAAAAGCACAACGTATGTTTACTTACCTCAGCTAAGGCACATTGGATGGGTGCAATGTGCCCATCAGCGAAACCCCTAAGGTTGTGGGCAACGTCCTTGCCCGCCCCTTTGATCATCCCTCGTACGATCGCCACTTTTTCGAGTCCGGATGAGAGGGGGATTATGAAATAGTACGACCTTAATTGGTGGGTATAGTATTTACCTCCCATTGTACTCGCCATCTTCTTGATGGGCGAGGGAATGTTTTGTGCAACTGACGTGGGCATACCTGCAAACACGTCATCAGGAGGCTGAAAAGCCGGGGCACCCACCTCCAGCTGACAAACAACCAGAGCCTTCTCTTCCTCCTTGACCGGGGAAGTCTTTCTCTTCTTGATTCCCCGCTCTTCGGAGACCGCAGCCTCCTTTCCCTTACCCTTTTTGCTCCCATCGCCAGGGGCCTTTCTCTGGGCACCGCTTGATCCGACACTTTTCTTTCTTTTTGCGCTCCTTGAAGGGGCTTCACTTGCCTGAAGCAAAAACAAAAAGTCAATACACATTCACTAAGTACGAAAGATAAAAAATGTTACTGACATTCCCACTTGGCCACGTTGCTGGTAGTGGGGAAATTATAAATGTTGCTTGCAATATACCCTCTCGACCCTCCTTAAAGCCGAGATAGGGGGTTGCAAGCCCTCTTGGACGGAACCCTAGAAGACTGACCAACCTCACCCTGCTGATCTCTTTCCTGGCTCGGCTCGTGCTTTTCTTCAGCCTCTGGCCTCTCAGAACCTGAAGGCCCTGGGCCGGTCTGTTGATTCTCACACACCTCAGTCTGACCAGGCTCATTGACCGAGTCCTCAGGTGAAGGACTGCAAAGTAGCGCAGTTTGTTTCACCCTTGCCATTGTACCCTGCAAAGGTACGACGGTAAGAGCTTTTAGAGGAGAATAAGAAAATTCTGAACTCGACCAGAGAGACCAACTAGGTCCAGAAATTCTAGACTATTTGCTACTGGAGGACCCGATCATTTTTATTGCTAAAAAGTAAAAGAAGACGACCGACCCCAAATAACCAAAGCAACAATAAGGGAGGAAAGGTATACCTGAGTGGAATGATGGAAGTCTCAAACAAACAATTTTTGAAGGAAGCTTCGCGCCCAACAAAGATCAACACAAAGTTCTTCACGAATCCCTTTCAAAACAAGTCTAGAGTCTCACTTCAATCCAAAATAGAGGAGAAAAGTTGAATTCCTCAAGCCTCTGCCCTGACACTCTCTCTCTAAAAATTCTCTGTAGAAGGTTGATAGTATAAAGATGTTTATGAAAATGATTACGGGGTATTTATAGACCTCCCAATCATTCCAAATTTCAAATACTTCCCTTTTTCCCTCCACAGTTGGTTAAGAGTTCTAATTAGAGAAAAACTGTTCAAAAGAGGAAAAATTAGTCTAATTCTCCCCCTTTTGAGGGGAAAATGTTATAGCTAAAATTCTTGGCTCACCTGATTACGTAAGGCCCAAAGAAGAGCCCAAGCACATCAGCCCAAGAGAGAAGCCCAACAGAAGCCCTCAAAGCAACGTCGCAGCATCTAATTGGCCCACGTGTCATGGCATTATAGGGCCACGTGGCGTTACCCTACGAAGACACCTGGCTAGCTAGAGTTCAGCATAGAAATTTAGGAAAGCATCAAAAGTGGGAAAACTTGTATCCCACATTGATAGTTTATAAGAGGAAGTAGGAAGATTCTTGTATAAAATTATTAAAGTAATGATTACAACACAGATCCCAATATATGCTGATTTGACAACACATAACTTGTAATTGTCAATTAACCTTAATCTATCTTGATTAGCAGCTATTTGAGTTATTATTATCTTTTGCACATTTAATTGGTTATTTCTGCATTTATTATTATTAATTTGGAAAAGTTTGTAGCATAGAAGTGTTAGTCCTCTCCTTAATTTCAAAAAAGCCTAAAACAGAACGTATATGCAAAATTCCCCTGAGTATTAGACGCCCACCAGACCGAAGGTACTGGAAGGAGAGTAAAGACGGTATTTTTAAGGTTAAAGATGCATATAAATTGGCTCTTTATAATGGAGATGAAAGTTCTAGTTCACAAGGTCATGACCCGTTGTGGAAGCAAATTTGGAATCTTCATACCCCTCCAAAAGTTCAAAACTTTATTTGGAGAGCTTGTTGGGATATTATTCCTTGTTGTGCTAACCTCACTATTAAGAGAATTTCCACTAATTCGAGTTGCTTTCCGTGCGGACAAAGGGAGACAATTTTTCATGTGCTGCGAGATTGCGATTGGGCTTTGGGTGTATGGGATTGTAGCCCGACAGATCTAAGGTTTGATGGGGCGACAACTTTTCGGGAGTGGATGGCTTGGGTGAGTGGTAACTTCCCAAAAAATACCGTGGAACTGTTCACTATGATAGCTTGGCAGATTTGGTCAAATAGAAATAGTTGTTTTGTTTAACAAAACTTTTAAATCTCCGGGTATGGTAAGGCAGCAAGCTTTTGATCTGCTAAGTGAGTACCAATCAGTTTGGATGGAAGAGGGGAGGACTTCGACAAGAAGCCAGGATAGCAGGTGGTTTCCCCCTAATGAAGGATGGGTCAAATGCAATTTCGATGCAGCCTTGGATAAAGAAGCTGGTAGGTGTGGTCTTGGGGCAGTCGTTCGTGACAATTCAGGTGCTATTCTTTTGGCCCAGGCGAGGACGGTGTTGTGTGACTGAAGTCCCGAGCTCGCGGAAGCAGCGGCGGTAGCCATGGCTGTGAGTACGATGAAGGATTATGGTTGGGTTAACGTGTGCTTTGAAGGAGATGCTCAAGTCATAATTAATGCTCTGAACCAGAATTGTTCAAGAGGAGGTGAAGTCCAATTGATGGTGGAGGATGCTTTGCATTTAGCTAGTAATTTTAATTTAACTAGTTTTGCTTTCTGTTATCGTGAATGTAATATGGGCTTGCCCGATGGGCAGTTGCTTTTACCTTCATACGTAGCTCCTTGTCTAATCATAGACCTCCCAATCATTCCAAATTTCAAATACTTCCCTTTTTTCCCTCCACAGTTGGTTAAGAGCTCTAATTAGAGAAAATCTGTTCAAAAGAGGAAAAATTAGTCTAATTCTCCTCTTTTTGAGGGGCAAATGTTATAGGCAAAATTCTTGGCTCACCTGATTACTTAAGGCCCAAAGAAGAGCCCAAGCACATCAGCCCAAGAGAGAAGCCCAACAGAAGCCCTCAAAGCAACGTGGCAGCATCTAATTGGCCCACGTGTCATGGCATTATAGGGCCACGTGGCGTTACCCTACGAAGACACCTAGCTAGCTAGAGTTCAGCATACAAAGTTAGGAAAAACATCAAAGTTGGAAAACTTGTATCTCACATTGATAGTTTATAAGAGGAAGTAGGGAGATTCTTGTATAAAAGTATTAAAGTAATGATTGCAACACAGATCCCAATATATGCTGATTTGACAACACATAACTTGTAATTGTCAATTAACCTTAATCTATCTTGATTAGCAGCTATTTGAGTTATTATTATCTTTTACACATTTACTTGTTTATTTCTGCATTTATTATTATTACTTTGGAAAAGTTTGCAGCATAGAAGTGTTAGTCCTCTCCTTAATTTCAAAAAACCCTAAAACACTTTGAAGATATGAGGTTTGAAGAAGAAAAACTCACTTAGGTATTTTATCAAACACCTAGAGTGCAATCAATAATCACAACTTCAAACATAAATTTTGTGGTGCTAGGTGAATGGAGGAGGATATTAGTTTTGTGGAGTTTAGGCTTACATCAATAATCATTAAAGATTAGACAAGGAAGTATGGGGTTTAAAGAAGAAAAAAAATTCACTCAAGCATTTCATCAAACACCTTTTGTGCAAATAAAACTCTAAAAAATTTCAGAAATTTTGTTCAATGATATATCCAAGGATCATGAAGGTATTGAAAAACCATAAGCTCTGATACCAAGTTGATGTAGGATGGGGTCTTAAAATCAAGCAAAAACTAAACAAATTTAAAAAATTCGTAGGTCTAAGATAAGCTCCAAATATGAACACCAAAACTACCACAAAGATATGATATGAACTTGAAAACTAGCTCCCTGTGGACTAATAATCAAGAGCTAAAACATAATCTAATTAAAATCACAAAGCTAAAGACTAGAAGATGACTTACCAATAACAAAGTTTAGCAAGATTTGAACCCACCAAGGAGTAAGAGCTCACAAAGAACATGATGTAGGATGGGGTCTCAAATACAATCAAAAACTCATAAAATTTCATAAATTCGTAGGTCTCTAATAAGCTTTAAAAATGAACACCAAAACAACCACAAAGATTGCATATGAACTTGAAAACTAGCTCACTAAGGACTAATAATCAAGAGCTAAACATAATCTAATCAAAAATCATAAAGGTAATGATTAGAAGATGACTTACCAATCACAAAGTTTAGCAAGATTTGCAAGCACAAAGGAAGTTGAGCTCACAAAGAATACCATAGAGAGAAAATCTCAGATTTTTAATTCATTAAAAGTTGATTACAAATGGGGAAAAGCATGCTATTTAAAGGCTAAGTAACCCCTAATGAAGCTTCTAATCTAGACCATTAATCTATAAGAAATCAAGGGCCAAGATTAGAAAGTCACTAAACAAAACAAGAGAAAATAAGCAAAACACGAAAATATACGTGCAGGGCCGTGCACGGTCGTGTACCACAACCATGCACGATCGTGCAAGCCAAAAACCCCCTTTCTGGATCATGCATGGTCGTGCAGGGTTAGCATGCATGGTCGTGCAACATAGGTTGCACGATCATGCAGCCTAACTTGCACGATCGTGGCGAAATCCTTCGTGCTTGCACTGTCGTGCAGTTTTAGCCTGCACGGTCGTGCAAGCCTGGATCTTGCTTCTGACTTCTGCACGGTCGTGCAGTCCTTCCCAGGCCATTCTGAGTGTCGCACGACCATATGCACGGTCGTGCAAGGGTCGTGCATGGTCGTGCATGCTCCATTTAGCTTCCTTTACTCCTGTTCCTAACTCCGTTACACATGCTAACTTAACTAAGGCAATAAAACGAGAGTTTAGGCTACTTATTACAACCCGAAAAACACGAAAATAAGCTAAAAACAATAGTTCAAAACTATCCAAGTAAAAGTGAACAAAATTGAAGTCGTTGACCATTAAAGTCGCTCGTGAGACCATCCCATTCTGCATCAAACTCCTCTTCTAAAAAAGGATTTGCCCTCAAATCCTCGCCTTCAACATGGAACGGCGAGAAGAAAGCCATCAACAAGCAAGACCCAATTTCACTAAACCCGGTAGTTAGAGTTAGAGACGACCAAACTAAACTCCGATTACCCATCATAGGCCACCCGGATCAAACACCCAAACAATGTGGACAAGTAGCACAACCCACGAAAATCGACGCACATCAACCAAGAAATCAATCATAGCATTGGACAAAAACTACACAAAACCCACCCAAGAGAACATAAACTCGTAGGTCCAAATACACCCTCACATATGAACATGAAAAACTCATCAAAACATGGATATGGACATGGAAATAAGTTCACTAAGGACTTATATCATGAGCTAAACAATTTCTACTCAAAATCACTAAGTTAGAGAATAGAAAAAGACTTAAAATCACCAAGGTTGCAAGATTTTGCCATCCACCAAGGAAGGGAAGCTCATAAAGAACTCACAAGAGAAAACTCTCCAATTTTTCATTTCAACAAATCTGATTTTTTACATGAGGCAAAGAGACTATTTATAGACTAAGCACACCCTAATAAGACTATTAATCTAGGCCATTAATCCCATAATAATCAAGGGCCAAGATTAGAAAGACACTAAACAAAACAAGAGAAAAATAACAAAAGCTGAAATTCGCGTACAACACCCGTGCACGCCCAAAGCTAAGCTACTGGATCGTGCACGATCGTGCCAGTTTAGCCTCCACGGTCGTGCAACATATTCTTGCACGACCGTGCACTAGATTCTGGTGCCTTTGGATCATACACCATTATTCCCAAAACGAGTAACAACACCAATGCCAATCGACAAACATCAAACAACAAAGCAAGCAAAGCATGGGCACACCTAACCCACCACCTCAGAAATCCATACCTCAATGACATCGAAACCAATGGAGTTATTCCAATGCAAGAATATCTCAAAGAAAGTGAGACATCATTACGAACACCCTTATCAATTTTTGACCCACCACCTTCTCCATGAGCATAAGATAGACCAAACATAGCATCAAGGAGCAAGAAATTCCATTCAAACCTTAGTCTCGATTCACTATTGCCAAGTTCAGAATATGCTGAGCTAGGTTTAGGTCCAAGAGAATCATCATGTACATTACTAGAGGTTATGAATTCATCATTAACCCAAGAAGTCTCATCACCATCAACATGATCATCAATAGGAAAATTACGATACACATCATCCATTTTCATATCTTCACTTAATTCATGCTTTTCAAAATGATCATCACAATTCTTTTCAACATGAATACTAAAAACCTTATCACAAGGGAAGAAGAGAAAAGTGGATTCTTTTACCTCATTTTGAGGATCACCATGAACCATAGGCAATGAACCCTCATCTTGTGCATTGGACACCGCTTCATTATAAATGGGAGTGACATTCTTGACCGAAACCTCTTGCACTTTGTTAGGAGGCAATGCATTTAGGACAATCTTCACTCGATTCCATTTGAAGGAATATGAGTTCTCACAAGGATCATGGATGACATTTCTTCTCGTCAACCAAGGTTGTCCAAAAACAATATGACAATCATCCATTTGGCTCACCATACAAGTAAGCTCATCAAAATAAGACTTCACAATAGAAACAGGAAAGGTCACTTGTTTAGGTAAACCCAAGGCATGTAGTTCAAGCTTATCAACCATGTATTGGGATACCAAGTTCTCTTTAGCATTTGGGTCAACCTTGAAATTACAAACCTTACCCAAAACCGTACACCTAGATTGAAACTCTTGAGGTCTAAACACCTTAGCCAATTTTTGTTTTGTCTCAACCATTTGGTCAATTGAGTTGATCATTTGTTTGCACACATCCTTCATATACTCAATCTCCCTCATTCAAAAATTGTTGCTAGACAAATCTATTTTCAAAAGATGACAATAGGTTAGAAATTTGTGGTGCTAGGTAAAGGAGAAAAACATTGTTGTGGTGTTAAAGGCTTTATTTCAATATCCTTTGAAGAAAGGATAAAGAAATATGGGGTTTGAAAAAGAAAAATTGACTTAGGCATTTTAGTAAACACCTAGAGTGCAATCAATCATCACAACTTCAAACAAGAATTTTGTGGTTTGAAAGTCAGTTAATTCATTCTAAAGCTTTTTGAATCGAAAGAAGAGAGAGAAAGAGTGGGTGGGCGATTTTTTCAGTTTTACGACATTTCTTCTCCTCTTAGCTTGGCAATGGTGCTTGGATGAGTGGCTTTCTTCACCATTTTAGCTCATTTTCATGGCAAAGAAGAAGAAATCTAATACTCCTTCTCCTCAATCTCCTGGGAATCATCTTGCTAACCCTAGGTCGTTTGGAGCTGGTGGATCTTCGAATGTGGAGAGCTCAGCTGGGGCTGATACGGTGGTTAGGGTTCTTCGTGATGCTGAGTCGGGGCCTTTAGTGGGGGCTGCTCCTGGTGCAGGGCCTTCGGAGCTGGGGTCGTCGGTGTCTGCGGAGGAGGTGAGGCAGGCTGCGAGGGTGGTGGTTGAGAAGCCAGCTCAGAATGTGGTTGGAGAAGCTCCAGACGTGGTTGGGCAGGCAGGTGGGGGTGCTAGTTCATGGTCTAATGTGGTCAAGCAGCCATTCTCCTCAAAAGGTATGACTCTCAAGTTTATTTCTCCTTCTTTGCAAGATGATAAACTTGTTGCTAGTCTTGATGTTGATGAAGTTGCTAAGGGTTCTAGAATTTGGGCTAATTCATTGATTGCTTATGTGATTGGTGCTAAAATAACTCATACCGCGGTGTCTAATTTTATTGCTAAGAATTGGAATCATGTGTCTAAACTGGAAATTTTTCTTCATGGAGATGGTTATTGTGTGATTCGGTTTATGTGTCTTGATGACATGAATGCAATTCTTTGTGGAGGTCCTTATATGTTCTTTGGGAAGCCAATGGTGATTAAGCTTTGGTCTCCAAAGTTTAATTTGCATGATGTGGTGCTACGTACGGTTCCGGTATGGATTAGACTTCCCAATTTGCCATTGAATTGTTGGGCTTTTGATTCTTTGTGTCGGATTGCTAGTCTTGTTGGTGTGCCGGTTTGTGCGGATGAGTGTAATTCGAATCAATTGAGAATATCATTTGCTAGAATTATGGTGGAAATTGATATTACTAAGCCTTTGGTTAGGCATGTGTTTGTGAAGGGTGTTGACGGGGCTTTGTTTGAGCAACATGTTTTGTATGAATTTGTGCCATTCTATTGTGTGAAGTGTTGCAAGATGGGGCATGATTGCTCTAAAAATTAACAAAAGAAACAAGATAAGCAACATTGGGTTCCCAAAAAGAAGCAAGGGGATGTGCAGGGGGTTAGTGGCTCGGTTGGGGCAGTTGGCTCGAATGTTGGGCCTGCTCCTACTGATGTTAGTGCTGCTCATACCTCTGACAAGGTTGTGTCTGCTACGGCTGCAGCGATTGCGGGTGCTTCTGCCTCTGTCTGTTCTGGCTCGGCGGTTGCTCCTGCCCCTGTTCTGGCTGTCTCTGTTCTCAATTCTGAAGCTGTTGCTGCTTCTGTTTCTGGTCTGCGAGGAGGGACTGATGGGCGGTAGAAGGTTGGGGAGGTGGATGGTGTGCAAGGGGTGGTAGGTGCTGGTGGTGGGCTAGCTGGCAGGGGGTGTGAGGTTGGTTTTGGAGCTGGGCAGGGGTCCGGTGGGGCTGCTGTCCAGCAGCGGGGGGATGGTGTGGCTGCTTGTTATGGTGAATCAAATGCTTTGGTTACCTTTCCTACTCCTATTCCTCAACCTTTGGGAATCGATGATTCTAGTGCTTGGAGGGTAGTGACAAAAAAATCTTCTACGGTGAGTAAAAGGGATGTTGCTTCTCAAATTAAAACTGGGAATATTTATTTGTCGCTTATTGAGGAGGGTGATGAAGATGGGGAGGAGTTGAGTGGAGAGGGGGATGGCTCTACCCCTTTTTATGCGGATTGTTAGTTGGAATGTGAGGGGTCTAAATGACCCTACTAAGATAGCTTAAGTCAAAAAATTTTTGCAAAATCATAATATTGAAGCTATTGGTATTGTGGAGACTAAGGTGAAGCAGCATAAAGCTCCGGGTATTCAAAAGAAATTCGGCAAGGATTGGACTTGGTTTACTAACTATGGGTTTTCAAGGAGAGGTAGGATTTGGATCGGTTGGATGCTTGATAGGGTTATGGTGAAGGTGCTTGTTACTCATGAGCAATTCATTCATTGTGAGATCAGGAATCGTGATGGTAGCCTTACTATCGCCTGCACTTTTGTTTATGGCCTCAACACAGTGGAAGAAAAACGAGCTCTCTGGAGGGATACCAGGACTCTTATGACAGGTAATCTGCCTTGGCTCTTACTTGGTGATTTTAATTCTATTCTTTCTCAGGAGGATAGGTTGAATGGTAGACCTGTTATGAATGCTGAGACTAGGGATTTTAATATGTGGATGAACAACCTTTCCCTTTCCCCTCTTAGGGCTAGAGGTAGTTTATTTACCTGGTCTAATAAGTCTCTTGGTGATGGTAGAATATGTAGTAGGATTGATTGGGCGTGTGGTAACGAGGAGTGGTTAGATGCTTTCCCTCAAGTTGAGGCGAGTTATCTTCCTCCTGCTCTTTCAGATCATTGTCCGATTCTTGTGGAGTGTGCTCGGTTTGTTCCAGGTAAAGGGAAGCCATTTCGGTTTCTTAATATTTTGGCTACTCACAAGGATTTCTTGGATATTGTGCGGCGTAGTTGGGGCCGGTGTGCTACTGGTTCTCAGTTGAAGGTGGTTTGGGAGAAGTTGAAATTTGTTAAGCAAGAGCTCAAGCATCTCAATATTCAGCATTTCTCGAATATTCAGGAGAAGCAGCAGGAGTTAGAAGATGTTCAGGTTCTTTTGGGTGGTAACCCGGGTGATTATGATCTACAATGTAAAGAACGAGTTACTTCTCTCCATCTCAAGCATTGGAGCTCTCTTCATGAGAGTGTTCTTCGTCAAAAGTCCAGGGTTCAGTGGGTGAAGCTTGGGGATTCTAATTCTCAGTACTTCTTCTCTTTCATAAAGCAGAGGCAGAATTCGAACAGGATTGATTCACTTCTTTCTGATGATGGTCGTGTTCTTGTAGAGCCTTCGGAAGTAGAGCAGGAAGTTGTGGGATTCTATAAGCGGTTACTTGGGGCTAGTGCATTGGTGTTTCCGCATGTTGATGTTCAGGCTGTTCGGCGGGGGCCTAAGCTCAGTGATGATGCTCGGTCTCTTTTGGTTAGACAGGTTTCTTATGGAGAGATAGATGATGCTTTGGAGGCAATTGATGATTCTAAAGCCCCGGGGGTTGATGCTTTTAATGCTTTCTTCTTTAAGAAGGCATGGCCCATTCTCAGGGACGATGTTCATGGTGCTATTCAGGAGTTCTTTACTACAGGTGTTATGTCTAAGCAATGGAACTGTACTTCTGTCACTTTGGTCCCAAAAGTTCAGAATCCTCAGTATGTGAAAGAGTATAGGCCTATTGCTTGCTGTACTGTGCTTTATAAAATTATTTCTAAGATTCTCACCTGTAGGTTGGCTAGAGTAATTGGAGATGTTGTGAATGATTCCCAAGCAGGATTTATTCCTGGGAAACATATTGGAGATAATATTATGTTGGCCACAGAGCTCATGAAGGGATATTCTCATAAATATATTTCTCCACGATGTGTTGTCAAGGTAGACCTTAAAAAGGCCTATGATTCTATAGAATGGAGTTTTCTCGAGACTATGCTTTATGAGTTGGGGTTTCCTCCACTTTTTATTAAATGGGTGATGGGTGCCGTTTCTTCGGTGTCTTACTCTATATTGATTAATGGTTTTCCCACTGTTCCCTTTCCTGCAAGGAAAGGATTGCGGCAAGGAGATCCTATGTCTCCTTTTTTGTTTGCGATTGGCATGGAGTATCTTTCCCGTTGTCTTGGTGATTTGCAGGATGATCCTAATTTTAACTTCCATCCGAGGTGTGAGAGATTGCTTCTTACTCACCTTATGTTTGCTGATGATCTCCTTTTGTTATGTAGAGCGGATCATAGCTCTCTTCGGCTTCTATTTGATGCTTTTCATAAATTTTCAGCGGCTTCTGGTCTTTCTGCTAATCTTAATAAGACTGAGATTTTTTTTGGTGGCATTCCTTCTCTTGAGCAGGAGTCTTTGAGGACTCTGGTCGGGGTCTCCCAGGGGGTGTTACCTTTTAGATATCTTGTTGCCTGGAAGCAGGTATGTCTCCCTAAGGTTAGTGGTGGTTGGAATGTGTTAGCTCTTGCGGATTGGAACAAAGCAGCTATTTCGAAGTTGCTTTGGGACCTGGCTAGTAAGGCAGACTCTCTTTGGGTGAAATGGGTGCGTAATTATTACTTCAGAAGAGGGGAATGGTGGGATTCTCCTACCCCTGCTAAGTGTTCGTGGGTGTTGAAAAAGGTGTTAAATTGTCGTGCTATGATAGATCAGCTTGGGGGGTGGAGTCAGGTTCTTCACCATGCGGCTTTTAAAATCAAATATGTTTATAGGCTTCTTCGCCCTCAGGTGCAGGTGGTTCCTTGGAGGAGTCTTGTGTATCATAATGGAGCTTCCCCAAAGAGTATCTTTATTCTTTGGTTAGCTCTTCATGATGGTTTTTTGACTAGGGATAGGCTTTTCAATTGGGGTCATGTAGATGATCCGAACTGTGCTTTGTATGGTTTAGCTGTGGAGTCTATTTCCCATTTGTTTTTCGATTGCAGTTTTTCTATGCAGGTTTGGTGGAGGTTGCTAGATGTGGTGAAGCCAAGAACCCGGCTCTTTTCTTTCTCGGATCTGGTAAGGTGGTTGTGCTTCATTATGAAGCGAGGCAGATGTAAGGCTAAGATCTTAACTGTTGTTTTTACTGAGGTTGTATATGTTATCTGGCTTTACAGAAATAATGTAATTTTTAAAGGGAGTATAAGGTCTATTGATAGCATTGTTAGGGAGGTTATTTTCTTAGCTGCTTGTCTGGGATTTGTGTAGTTCTGTGGTGTTTTGGGGGTCTGTACTTTTATTCCTTTTGGTAATAAAATTTCTTTATTTACCAAAAAAAAATAAAAAATTTTGTGGTGCTAGGTGAAGGAGGATACAACTTTTGTGGAGTTTAGGCTTACTTCAATGTCCTAGTATGATTAGACAAGGAAGTATGGGTTTTAAAGAAAGAAAAAAATCACCGAGACATTTCATCAAACACCTTGTGCGCAAATAAAACACTACAAAAATTTCAGAAATTTTTTCAACGTTTAACCCAAGGATCATGGAGGTATTGAAACCTGAAGCTCTTAATACCAAGTTGATGTAGGATGGGGTCTCAAATACAATCAAAAACTCATAAAATTTCAGCAATTTCGTAGGTCTCTAATAAGTTCCAAAAATGAACACCAAAACAACCACAAAGATAGGATATGAACTTGAAAACTAGCTCACTAAAGACTAATAATCAAGAGCTAAATATAATCTAATCAAAAATCATAAAGGTAATGATTAGAAGATGACTTAACAATCACAAAGTTTAGCAAGATTTGCAACCACAAAGGAAGTTGAGCTCACAAAGAACACCATAGAGAGAAAATCTCAGTTTTTTAATTCATCAAAAGTTGATTAGAAATGGGGCAAAGCATGCTATTTAAAGGCTAAGCAACCCCTAATGAAGCTTCTAATCTATACCATTAATCTCTAAGCAATAAAGGGCCAAGATTAGAAAGTCACTAAACAAAACAAGAGAAAATAAGCAAAACAAGAAAATATACGTGCAGGGCCGTGCACGGTTGTGCAACACAACCATGCACGATCGTGCAAGCCAAAAACCCCCTTTCTGGATCGTGCACGGTCGTGCAGGGTTAGCCTGCACGGTCGTGCAACATAGGTTGCACGATCGTGCAGCCTAACTTGCACGATCGTGGCGAAATTGTAATACCCCATAATTTTGGTACATATTTTTCTATGATATTTATTAAAAGACTATTTTATACTACGAATATATTATTGGCATATATTTTCAAGTTAAAAATATTTTTCAAAAAAAAAAATATAATAATAATAATAATAATAATAAATAATTTAAATAAGTCCTATTTTCACATATAAATAACTAGAATTTTATGATATGAATTTAATTTAAAAAGGGATTTCTAAGCCCAACTATTTATCTTGGATTTGTAAAACAAATAGGCCAATTAAGTATTTCTAAGCCCAATTATTTGCCTTGAATTTGTAAAGAAATCCTAATCCAAAACCAATAAGCCAACTAAGTAGCCCAAAAGTCATAATCTAAACCCAATAGACCAATTAGGTAAACCCAAAAAAAAAAAAAAAAAAAAAAAAAAAATTAAATCCTAAAGGCCCTAAGTTCACGGCCAACTAGGACAAGGGGGCTAAGACCAATTAGGAAGATTTGGCTATATATATATATATATATATTTACAACTAAACATTTTTTTTTCCAAAACTTTCCATAACAAATATATTTGATCATGAAATATTCTACAAATTATTTTATTTGCCATCTCTTGATTTCATGATCAAATTATTTGATCACCAATCACCATAATATTTAACTTACCATAACTTCATATATTCAATTACCTAAATTTTTACATACTTAAGCCTATAAATACCCCCCTAATTTAACCCATTTCCACACACAAAATTATACAAAAAAAAAAAATACTCCTCCTACCTCCAATTCTCACGGCATTTCTCTTATTATTAAAAAAAAAAAAAAAAATTTCTCAAGCTCCGGCAACCACCATCACCACCACCGGCAAGTGTTTTCCGACCCTCTTTTGTTTTATTAAATTATTTTATTAAGTTATATATTATTGTTTAAAACACTAACTAATCTTAAAAACTATAGATTATAAAGTTTTTATAATACTTCACTACTAATAATAAGTTCTTACAATTTTATGGGTTTTAGTATTTTATTATAATAATTCGGTTTTATAAAAAAAAAATAAAAACAAATATGATAATAATACCCGAATAATAATAATAATAATATTTATAAGTGTTTAAAATCCTACTACTAATATCTTGATTTTTAATATCCTAATACTTATATAAACTTATTACTTATACTATAGTTTTAAAAGTACTAGTGGTCATGCACATCTTGGGGTTCACCTTGTTAGTATAAACATTTTGGTGATCTTATATTAATTAAGGTTATATTAATCTTGTGTAGGACGCTCTCGGTAGGATTCCTTAAGTTTTTCGAGTTTAGTTGTCCAATCCAAACGAAAGGTACGTTTAGGTAGCTTGATATCTTATAAAGTGTTTGAAATCTTATGTGCTATATGTATACATGATTTGGTGATTTGAAATATTATGTAATGATTTTAAAGTTTTATTGGCACTTTTATTTATCTTGGTGTTTTAATATTTTAGCAATTAAATAGTTGTTAGGAAATTCTTTTTCAACATAATATTTTTTCTCTATGGTATTTTATTATTTCGGTAACAAAATAAATTGTCAAAGATTTTCTATGTCACATTCGACACTTTATGGAAAGATTTTAAGGATATGATTGTTCAACAATAATGGAATTTTTATTTGGAAATAATTTTATGAAATATGTATTTCAATACTATCTTGAACTTATATTGGAAAAATCCCACAAAGCTTTATAAGCTTATTTTTTTTTTAGTCTGTAATCCCACTACGTGGATTTGGTTGATAAGACTATGGACTTTGTATGACCTAGTCTTTCCTCAAGGATAGCCTTTACACAGAAAGACACTAACTTGGGGGGTGTGCACACTTGGGAGAGGAAATTTTTGGGATAAAGGAAAATAATTTTTCTACATGATTTGCAATTAATTATGAATTCCTAAATTGAGTTATTTCAATGGTATTTATTTTCGTGGAACTTTTTGGAAAGGAAATTTCGAAGATTTGTTATGATTAGAAATAAATGTTGTTTTTCAAAAGCATGTTTGTAGAATAAAATGATCTTTACTTATCTTGTGCTTATTCGTACTAGCATTTTTGCTAATCCGTACTTCCTTTTTGTTTTGGCTTGGCCCTACTTATCATTATGATGGGTAGGTAGGTGATGATGAGAAGATGTGGACTTGATGCATTGGGAGGCAACGGGATTTCACCACCTAGATTAGGATTATCACTTTATATTTTTTTTAGAATAAACACTTATTATTTTGTATTAATTAACATTTGATTTTTCTTTCCGCTGCATAATTAATTTTAATAATTGCTACTTTAAATTAGTTGTAAGTTATCACGTGGCGGTAATACGCCCATATCTACCTCTACAGTATTTTATACAAGTATTTTCGTAATGGTAGATTTGGGGGTGTTACAAAGTGGTATCAGTTTAAAAGCCTAGGTAAATAAATACGATCTTGAAATCAAAAATTAAAGGGTAGACATAGGAAGGGCATATAGAATAGAGTTTCGCACTTTAAAAAAAAAAAAAAAAAAAAAAAAAAAAATTAAATTATTATAAAATTATTTTCCTCTTTGGAAAGGTGATTGAGAAAAAGATGTTCGGGTCCTCATTTTGAGGCCTATAATGGGTATGATCTCTGTCTAAGGCAAGGCTCTCCCCGACGCTATGGGTAACTTACCTGGGAGATCAGGCTTGATCATCTTATATCATGAATCGAGTACAATACTAAATTTCGAAAATAATAAAAATGAAATTAAATTAAATTTCGAGTTTTCGAATATTTTTTTCGAATATATGTGTGTGCATTAGTTTTAAGGCCCAATGTTATAAGTGGATTACACTTGACTTATGGATGAATTTTGGTTATTAAGGCCCAATTTTGTGAGTGGCCCAATTTTGCTATCGAATTTATGTGGATTATGTAAAAGTTAGACATGTTTTTGGTGAAAGAATTTGTTATGCTTACTAAGTTAAGTTATTTATTTTTATTTTGACCAGATGCTTAACTTTATGCGTGAACATTATTTTAACCCTTCTTTGGTTAAGACCCCAAATGAGACCGTCGAAGGATTTGTTGAAAATATGTCAATGTTGGCCGAGGAATGGGAAGACCAATACCATATGCTATTACAAAATGAAGCCTACATAGTACTTTTATGTGTAATACACTTGCCCCACCAACCCAAGTATGAACCATTAATCCATAAATACGGTGACGTAGTCCTTGACAATCATGCTTATAACTTAGAGAAACACTACCATGAAGGGGTATGGTTGGGAACAATAGGGAATTTTAAGGCTGACCTTCACTACCTTGAACTTGGGGGAAACCAGAGAGAGATAGAAATTATTGACATACATATTCCGGATGCAACCTCTGAGTCTGTGGGCTCTAGCATGTCTGCAGCAGGATCTGGATCACCTGAATATCATGTGAGTACTCCAGAAAACCCACCAATTGGTTTCTACTATCCAGGACTTGTGGACCCAAACGATCCCGAGTATGACCCGGAAGAAGACATGGAGGAGTCTGAAGATAACTAGAGTCATCATTTACACCTTCTAGAATGATTGTGTTAGCTTTTGATAATAATGTTTCTCTTCTTTAGTAGTAGCTTGGTATTATTCATGTAATAATTTTCAGCAGTTATGTTTTCTTATTTACTTATCAGTTTAAAAAAAAAAAAATATATATATGTATGGAATTACAATTTTGATGTATTAGGAAAGAATTTTATTTCTTCATTAATGTAATAGCTAAGGATGATAGAAGTATTACGTTTAATTAATAATAGTTGCAGTTTCCTTCAATTTTTTTTTTTTTTTATTGATTCGTGTTCCAATATTTAGTCTTGTGCCTTATTACTCAGGAATGGCCCAAAAGAGAGGTAAAGGAACCAGCATGAATGCCGCTATTAGAAGGCTAACCTCCATAGCCCAAAATTTGACCCAAGTTGTCACCAACCAAAATAACCAAACCCATGAGAGTGATGCTTTTGGTGAGGTATTCAAGAGAATAGCTGCAACCAAACCACCAACTTACCTCGGCAAGGAAGACCCTGCCAACCTTGAGAATTGGATCCGAGAGTTTGATAAACTCTTTGATGCCATTCATTGCCCTGAAAACCTTAGGGTTAGTAATGCTGTTTACTTCTTAAGGGAAGAAGCTGACCTATGGTGGAGCCAGCGAAAAGATGATTTGATGAAAAGGCCTGGTTTTGGGTGGGTAGATCTAAAGGAAGCTTTAAGGGCTAAGTTTTACCCTGCATACTTAAGGAAACAAAAGTGTATGGAGTTCACCAACCTTAGGATGGGGAACATGAGAATTAGTGAGTACTATAGCAAATTCATTGAACTAATGAGGTTTGCACCTGAAGTAGTACCTACAGAGGCCTTAAGGGCCCAACGATTTGAACAAGGCCTAACCTTGGGTCTTCAGGGGAAATTGGGAGGAGCCACATTTGAAACCCTAGACGAAGTATACGGGAGGGCAGCCCATTTATATGGAATCAGGGGAAGGGAGATTGAAAATTCTGGAGGAGAGAAGAGGAAAAATTCTGAGTTCTATCATGGAGGAGAGAAGAAACATAAACCCAATGGAAGTTTTAGTGGGAGGAGAGACAATAAAAACCATTTCGTGAAAGGAAGTGGGGGACAACCAACCAACTTCAGGAGGGATGGAAACCAAAGGGATGGGGAGAGACCCAAGAGGAAGTATATCTGCAAACGCTGTGAGAAGGATCACCCAGGGAAGGACTGTGCTGGCAACCAAGTGACTTGTCGCTACTGCCAAAAACTAGGTCACCGTGAGTTTGAGTGCTACAAGAAGGAGGCTGATGTTAAGGCAGGGAGAGTAAAAGAGTCTAGCTTTCCTACTAAGCCACCACAACCCAGTGGACCTACAACCAGGACAGAGCCCGGCAGCAATCCGGGCAATACCTCCAAAGGTCGTGTATTCGTGATGAGCAGTCGTGAGGCTGAAGCTTCTCATAATGTGGTAATAGGAACTTTCTTTATATGTTCTTTATCTGTGAAAGTTTTATTTGATTCAGGGGCATCCCATTCTTTTATTTCTGAAACTGTAATAAAGAGTCTTAAACTAGAAAGTCCTGAGTCAGTCTCTCTAGACATCTCCATTCAATCTGGAGAAGTAAGGAATTGTTCTAAGCTTTATAGGGGGGTACCGCTTTCTATTTCTGGGATAGAATTTCCGCCAGACTTGATCAGTTTTGACTTGAAAGATCTGGATGTCATTTTGGGGATGGATTGGTTGGGCAAGTATAAAGCC
The DNA here is from genome assembly GCA_951394345.1 of Salicornia ramosissima. Lineage (NCBI taxonomy): Eukaryota > Viridiplantae > Streptophyta > Magnoliopsida > Caryophyllales > Amaranthaceae > Salicornia > Salicornia ramosissima. The sequence goes on along the minus strand of OX596233.1, from coordinate 35,055,802 downwards.
CAGATTGATTGCTCGACCCAAAAGGTTACCTTGTACAACCCAACAAAGACCAGAGTAACATATAGAAGGGAGAACAAAAGTTCAGGATTAAGAATCATTTCTGCCTTGCAGCTTCAAAAGTGTGTCAAGAAGGGTTACCCTTTGTACATGTGTAGTCTCCAAGAATTAGGGAATGAAGAAGAGAGGGAGGATGCAAACATTCCAGTCGTAAAGGAGTTTCCCGATGTATTTCCAGACGAAATACCCGGCATGCCACCGGTCAGGGATGTAGAATTCACCATTGATTTGATGCCAGGCACCGGACCGATTTCAAAAGCACCATATAGAATGGCTCCAGCCGAGATGAAGGAGTTGAAGCTCCAGTTGGATGAATTGTTGGAGAAGGGTTACATTCGACCGAGTTCCTCACCATGGGGAGCTCCGGTTTTGTTTGTTAAGAAGAAGGATGGCACTTTGAGGTTGTGCATTGATTACCGAGAATTGAATAACGTAACGGTAAAGAATAAGTACCCGCTCCCAAGGATTGATGACCTATTTGACCAGTTGAGAGGTGCAGGAGTATTTTCTAAGATAGACTTGAGGTCAGGCTACCATCAGTTGAGAATTGCAGATCAGGATATTCCCAAGAGTGCCTTCAGGACACGATATGGTCACTATGAGTTCACAGTTATGCCATTTGGTTTAACCAATGCACCAGCAGTTTTCATGGATTTAATGCACCGGATTTTTAGGCCATACTTGGATAAGTTCGTGGTGGTATTCATAGATGATATTTTGATTTACTCGAGGAATAGTGCAGAACATGAAGGTCATTTGAGACAAGTACTACTGTTGTTAAGGGAACATCAACTGTATGCTAAATTATCCAAGTGTGAATTTTGGCTGGAGGAAGTTTCCTTTCTTGGACATGTGATTACTAGAGAAGGAGTTTCTGTGGATCCGGCTAAGATCAAAGCTGTAAGTGAATGGCCAACCCCGAAAAGTGTGTCGGATGTTAGGAGTTTCTTGGGGTTGGCAGGGTATTATCGAAGGTTTGTGAAGGATTTCTCGAAGATCTCCAGGCCCATGATCAGTTTGATGAAAAAGGAATGTAAGTTCTCCTGGACTCAGGATTGCGAAGAAGCATTTCAAACCTTAAAAGGGAAGTTGACGACAGCACCTGTGCTAGCCTTACCAGATGGAAGTGATCAATATGAAGTATACAGTGATGCATCAAAGTATGGGTTAGGATGTGTTTTGATGCAGAACAGAAGGGTGATTGCGTATGCCTCGAGACAACTGAAGCCATATGAAGTGAATTACCCAACCCATGACCTGGAACTGGCTGCAATTGTGTTTGCTTTGAAGATTTGGAGACACTATTTGTATGGAGTAACCTGCAAAATTTTCACCGACCATAAAAGTTTGAAGTATATTTTCACCCAAAAGGAGTTGAATATGAGACAAAGGAGATGGCTAGAATTAATCAAAGACTACGACTTAGATATTCAGTACCACGAAGGAAAAGCCAACGTCGTGGCGGATGCTTTAAGCAGGAAGTCGAGTCATTCCCTGAACACAATGGTATTATCAGATCAGTTGTGTTTCGAGTTCCAGAAACTGAATCTAGAGGTAATGGAACAAGGAGAGGTAAAAAGGATGTTGAATGCCTTGACGGCAAGACCATCAATTTATGATGAGATACGAGAAAGTCAACACAGTGACGAAAAGCTTAAGGCCATTAAAGAAAAGATTGATGAAGGACAAGTGCAGGATTTCACCTTAGGAGACGAAGGGAGTATTCGGTTTAAAGGAAGATGGTGTATCCCACAAAGCCGAGGGGACATTAAGAAAAGATTGATGGAAGAAGCTCACAGTTCGCCTTACTCGATGCATCCCGGAGGAGATAAGTTGTACAAAGATATGAAGAAAACTTTTTGGTGGCCCAATATGAAGAAGGAAGTGGCTGAATTTGTTGCTAAGTGTCTGACTTGTCAAAAGGTGAAGATAGAGCATCATAGGCCTCAAGGGAAAATCCAACCCTTGGAGGTGCCTAGTTGGAAATGGGATTCTATATCTATGGATTTCGTAGGAGCTTTACCAAAGACTAGAGCAGGAAATGACACCATCTGGGTAATTGTGGACAGGTTGACAAAATCAACAGTATTCATACCCATGAAAAGTACATGGACTATGGATCAGTTGGGAAGGGCTTATGTGAAGTTTGTCATAAAGTACCATGGGGTACCAAAGGACATTGTTTCGGATAGAGACTCGAGGTTTTTGTCAAACTTTTGGAAAAGTCTACACAAGGCTATGGGAACTAAGTTGCTCATGAGTACGGCATTTCATCCTGCGACAGATGGACAGACAGAAAGGACTATACAGACATTGGAGGATATGTTGAGAGCATGTGTAATGGAGTATCAAGGATCATGGGAAGATCACTTGGATCTAATCGAATTCTCTTACAACAATAGTTATCATGCAAGCATTGGTATGGCACCGTTTGAAGCCTTGTATGGAAGGAAGTGCCGAAGTCCGATATGTTGGAATGATATAAGTGAAACAGTAGTGCTTGGACCTGAAATGATTGAGGATACAATGAAACAAGTAAAGATGATCCAAGAAAAGATCAAGGCAGCCCAAGATCGTTAGAAAAGCTATGCGGATTCAAAGAGAAGGGAAGAGGAGTATGAAGTGGGAGAGAAAGTGCTATTGAAAATATCACCAATGAAAGGGGTGATGAGATTTGGCAAGAAGGGAAAGCTAAGCCCAAAATACATAGGACCATATGAGATAATCCAAAAGGTTGGAAAAGTGGCATACAAGCTAGAACTGCCCACAGAATTGGAAAGGGTTCATAACGTGTTCCATGTGAGTCAAATTCGGAAGTACATACCAGATGCGACCCACGTGTTGCAACCAGAGACCATCGAGATGGATGAGAATTTGACATATGAAGAAAGACCTATTAGGATTCTGGACACAAAAGTGAGAAGTACAAGGAGTAGGGATGTGAAAATAGTGAAGGTATTATGGTCAAACCATAAGACCGAGGAAGCAACTTGGGAAGCAGAAGAGGACATGAGGAAGCGTTACCCAGATCTTTTCACTTAAGGTTAGTGGTCGAGTTACGGGGACGTAACTCCTTTTTAGGGGGGTAGAGTGCGATAGAGTTTCGCGCATTTGCTTTTTGAGTTATTTTGGGTATCTTGAGTCATTAGTATTAGCAAAAGTTGTCATTTAGGGGTCTTGTTAGGTTGTAATACCCCAAGTTTCGGGACGAAACTTCTTTTAAGGGGGGTAGACTGTAATACCCCATAATTTTGGTACATATTTTTCTATGATATTTATTAAAAGACTATTTTATACTACGAATATATTATTGGCATATATTTTCAAGTTAAAAATATTTTTCAAAAAAAAAAATATAATAATAATAATAATAATAAATAATTTAAATAAGTCCTATTTTCACATATAAATAACTAGAATTTTATGATATGAATTTAATTTAAAAAGGGATTTCTAAGCCCAACTACTTATCTTGGATTTATAAAACAAATAGGCCAATTAAGTATTTCTAAGCCCAATTATTTGCCTTGAATTTGTAAAGAAATCCTAATCCAAAACCAATAAGCCAACTAAGTAGCCCAAAAGTCATAATCTAAACCCAATAGACCAATTAGGTAAACCCAAAAAAAAAAAAAAAAAAAAATTAAATCCTAAAGGCCTAAGTTCACGGCCAACTAGGACAAGGGGGCTAAGACGAATTAGGAAGATTTGGCTAAATATATATATATATATATATATTTACAACTAAACATTTTTTTTTTCAAAACTTTCCATAACAAATATATTTGATCATGAAATATTCTACAAATTATTTTACTTGCCATCTCTTGATTTCATGATCAAATTATTTGATCACCAATCACCATAATATTTAACTTACCATAACTTCATATATTCAATTACCTAAATTTTTACATACTTAAGCCTATAAATACCCCCCTAATTCAAACCATTTCCACACACAAAATTATACAAAAAAAAAAAAATACTCCTCCTACCTCCAATTCTCACGGCATTTCTCTTATTATTAAAAAAAAAAAAAAAAATTTCTCAAGCTCCGGCAACCACCATCACCACCACCGGCAAGTGTTTTCCGACCCTCTTTTGTTTTATTAAATTATTTTATTAAGTTATATATTATTGTTTAAAACACTAACTAATCTTAAAAACTATAGATTATAAAGTTTTTATAATACTTCACTACTAATAATAAGTTCTTACAATTTTATGGGTTTTAGTATTTTATTATAATAATTCGGTTTTATAAAAAAAAAATAAAAAAATATGATAATAATACCCGAATAATAATAATAATAATATTTATAAGTGTTTAAAATCCTACTACTAATATCATGATTTTTAATATCCTAATACTTATATAAACTTATTACTTATACTATAGTTTTAAAAGTACTTGTGGTCATGCACATCTTAGGGTTCACCTTGCTAGTATAAACATTTTGGTGATCTTATATTAATTAAGGTTATATTAATCTTGTGTAGGACGCTCTCGGTAGGATTCCTTAAGTTTTTCGAGTTTAGTTGTCCAATCCAAACGAAAGGTACGTTTAGGTAGCTTGATATCTTATAAAGTGTTTGAAATCTTATGTGCTATATGTATACATGATTTGGTGATTTGAAATATTATGTAATGATTTTAAAGTTTTATTGGCACTTTTATTTATCTTGGTGTTTTAATATTTTAGCAATTAAATAGTTGTTAGGAAATTCTTTTTCAACATAATATTTTTTCTCTATGGTATTTTATTATTTCGGTAACAAAATAAATTGTCAAAGATTTTCTATGTCACATTCGACACTTTATGGAAAGATTTTAAGGATATGATTGTTCAACAATAATGGAATTTTTATTTGGAAATAATTTTATGAAATATGTATTTCAATACTATCTTGAACTTATATTGGAAAAATCCCACAAAGCTTTATAAGCTTATTTTTTTTTTAGTCTGTAATCCCACTACGTGGATTTGGTTGATAAGACTATGGACTTTGTATGACCTAGTCTTTCCTCAAGGATAGCCTTTACACAGAAAGACACTAACTTGGGGGGTGTGCACACTTGGGAGAGGAAATTTTTGGGATAAAGGAAAATAATTTTTCTACATGATTTGCAATTAATTATGAATTCCTAAATTGAGTTATTTCAATGGTATTTATTTTCGTGGAACTTTTTGGAAAGGAAATTTCGAAGATTTGTTATGATTAGAAATAAATGTTGTTTTTCAAAAGCATGTTTGTAGAATAAAATGATCTTTACTTATCTTGTGCTTATTCGTACTAGCATTTTTGCTAATCCGTACTTCCTTTTTGTTTTGGCTTGGCCCTACTTATCATTATGATGGGTAGGTAGGTGATGATGAGAAGATGTGGACTTGATGCATTGGGAGGCAACGGGATTTCACCACCTAGATTAGGATTATCACTTTATATTTTTTTTAGAATAAACACTTATTATTTTGTATTAATTAACATTTGATTTTTCTTTCCGCTGCATAATTAATTTTAATAATTGCTACTTTAAATTAGTTGTAAGTTATCACGTGGCGGTAATACGCCCATATCTACCTCTACAGTATTTTATACAAGTATTTTCGTAGTGGTAGATTTGGGGGTGTTACAGAAATCCTTCGTGCTTGCACGGTCGTGCAGCTTTAGCTTGCATGATCGTGCAAGCCTTGATCTTGCCTCTGACTTCTGCACGGTCGTGCAGAACATAACTGCATGGTCGTGCAGTCCTTCCCAGGCCATTCTGCGTGTTGCACGCCCATATGCACGGTCGTGCAAGGGTCGTGCATGGTCGTGCATGCTCCGTTTCGCTTCCTTTGCTCGTGTTTCTAGCTCCGTTACACATGCTAACTTAACTAAGGCAATAAAACGAGAGTTTAGGCTACTTATTACAACCCAAAAAACACGCAAATAAGCTAAACATAATAGTTCAAAACTATCCAAGTAAAAGTGAACAAAATTGAATTCGTTGACCGTTGAAGTCGCTCGTGGGACCATCCCGTTCTGCATCAGAACAAAAGAGAGAGAATTCTCAGATTTTTCATTTCATCAAAAGTTGAATGAAAATGAGGCAAAGCGTGCTATTTAAAGGCTAAGCAACCCCTAATGAAGCTTCTAATCTAGAGCATTACTCTCTAAGCAATCAAGGGCCAAGATTAGAAAGTCACTAAACAAAACAAGAGAAATTAAGCAAAACACGAAAATATACGTGCAGGGCCGTGCAGCACAACCTTGCAACCAAAAAAATCCCATTTCTGGATCATGCACGGTCGTGCTGTGTTAGCCTGCTCGATCGTTCAACATAGGTTGCACGATCGTGCAGCCTAACTTCCACGATCGTGGCGAAATCCTTCGTGCTTGCATGGTCGTGCAGCTTTAGCCTGCACGGTCATGCAAGCCTGGATCTTGCTTCTGACTTCTGCACGGTCGTGTAGAACATAACTGCACGGTCGTGCAGTCTTTCCCAGGCCATTCTGAGTGTTGCACGACCATATGCAAAGTCGTGCAAGGGTCGTGGATGCTCCGTTTCGCTTCCTTTGCTCGTGTTTCTAGCTCCGTTACACATGCTAGCTTAACTAAGGCAATAAAACGAGATTTTAGGCTACTTATTACAACCCGAAAAACACGAAAATAGGCTAAAAACAATAGTTCAAAACTATCCAAGTAAAAGTGAACAAAATTGAAGCCGTTGACCGTTGAAGTCGCTCGTGGGATCATCCCGTTCTACATCAGCCCCCATTCAGAGTGTTAAAAAAAAAGAAGAAAATAAAACAGATTCGAGGGTCAGATTGTTTTGATCGTTTCTCCTTCATTACAGAAGCTTTTGAGGTGATTCTTCTTTCTAAATTGGTTGTTTTTCTGTCTAGTTTTCACATATAAAATTTTGTAAGATTTGGTGAAGGGTTGCTACTGATTTGAAAACTTTTTTCTAAAAGTTGCCAAAAACCGAGAAAATCTGGACAATCTGAAAGAAAAGAAAAACTGCAAGCAATTGGCTTTGAATTGTTTTGTGAAATTTTTGAAACATATTAATGACATATAGAACTATCATGTCCACATTTTTCGTGAATTTTAGAGTTGATTTACATATGTTTTTGAAGCCTAAACTTTCAGTAGCAATTCTAGAGACTAGTTCAACATGGGTTGTGATGCACTTATTGAAGCTTTTTTGAAGTTGGAATGTGCTTCATTAAAGGTTAATTCCTTGATAAATGAGCTTCTTTACTTAAAAAAAGTAACAATGACTTAGTAGTTAAACAAAAGAAATAAGGGAGTGAAGTCCAAAATATTTCTGCCATTAGTGAGGAACAAATCTTTGAGCATGAATCTGAAACTCAACTAAAAGAAGAACTTCAAACAAGAGGGGAAAATGGAGTGGATAATTTTGAGGCTTACCAAATAATAACCAAAGTTAAATCAATGGGTTATAATTTTAAACCACACCCTATTTGCTTGTCATCTTTTTCTTTTGATGTCTTTTACATACAAATTCTTTCACAAAAGAGGATGATGTATTTACCTATAGCAAGCAAGATACGCTGGATTTGGCACATTTCATGGAATTAGTGCTTTGATGTGGTTATAACTCATGGAAATCTGTCCTAAAACTTTGAAGATGATGAACTACTAAAATTGAGGACAATTTCTTTTCGAAGATGAAGGGAATGAACTAGGATCAAGCATGATTATTATGACAAAGAGATACTTAACAAGCTTGATGAAATTCCATTTTGTAATCACTTAGTTAATGCTTTATTTTATGTTTTGTACTAGTTTAATTAGTATTTTAGATAAGTAGTTTTAGTTATTTTCAATGTAGTTTGTAATAGCTAGAAAGCTCTTTTAGTTTGATAGCTCAAAGGTGCAAGTAGGTGAAGTAAGGAGCAAAAGTGAAGACTCAATGTAGTACCAAATCGCGAGGTGCGAGCTAGGTCACGAGCCAGCACAAACCATAAGGTCCCGAGTCGCGAGACTCCCCTGCCCATCTCCTACGTGATTCAGCCTATGCAAGTTGTTGAGTGGGCTTTGTGAATGAGCTTGCAAGTTGAGAGAGTAGCTTTGATGCATCATCTAATAGCCTAGCTTAGTGTCATACTACTTTGATGAATCTTGAAACAAGTTGAGCAAGTTGATCAAGTTGAGCAACTGGAGCAACTTGAGCAAATGGGCAACCAAGGGGGAAGCTTTTCTAGTACACATTATTAGATATTTTGCATTACTTTGCTTTGTTTATTCTAGTACTAGTAGTATTAGCCTTAGTTTAGTTTTCTCTATAAATAGCTTGTATTAGCCATTGTAAAAATCAGAATGCTGATGAAAAAATTTGAGAACTTTGTTCTTTCAAAGGCAAACGTAACTTTGCTTTCTTTGTTCGAATTTCTTGGGAGTGTAAAAACTACATGGACTATAATGGACCTCAAGCAAGAATAATCACAATAATATTCTTGAAAGATTATAGATTTCACTCTCCTAAATCACTCACAACAATAACAATTAATCTAATTAAGAGATGAAAGAATACACTCAAATCTATGGACTAAATTGAATATAAAGCCAAGAGAATCACTCTCAAATCTGAATATTCAGAATGGTTAGCTTCAATTGAGAGGGTCAATCTCCTAATCTATTAACCTAGACAATGAAACAAAGAGGGTCAATCTCCTAATTCAATTAATCTAATTGGTGAAATCTTGTAGTTAGGCAACTATCCAAGAATTTCGAACAAGGTTAGTTCTTAAAAACACAATTTAAAATACTAGAGAGAAACCATAGGTTTGCAATTTCAATTTCATTCAAGTCTGATTTTTAAGTACATACTACAAGCTATTTATAGCAAAATAAAGCAAACTAGAGCTATGTATAATTATACTTATAAAATACGTAAATTCGTACAATACGCTCAAAATACGTACAAGCTACTATATGTATCTAATACAATACAAGTAGTATACAACCTAAGGACAAACTCAAAGCAATAAACAAAGCTTTAAAGCAAGGAAATATCTTCACAAATTCAGCCAGCATAGTCCACTTGCGCCAGTTGCACAAGTTGCACCAATTCAGCACCATTCATTCTTGTTCTAGCTTCCATGACTCACCTAAGCTATATCATGCTCCAAACAAGTTGTATGACACCAAGCTAGGCTAGTAGATGATGCAGCAAGTCTACTCACTCAACTTGCAAGACCACACACAAAGCCCACAAGCCAACTTGCAAAGACTGAAAGACGTAAAAGTTGAGCAGGGGCACCTCGCGACTCGCGAGTTTGGGTCGCGACTCGCAACCTACTGGGTCCCCAGGCCTCGCACCTCGCGATTTTCCACTGGATCGTTTGTGCACTTTTCTTCCGTAATTGAGCTATCAAACCAAAAGAGATTTACTAGCTATTACAATACACATTCAAAAATAACTAAAACTACTCACCTAAAGTACTAATTAAGCTATTACAAAACAAGCACCAATTAGAACTATTACTTATCAAACTTGATCATAGTAGATCAAGTGTCAAAATGAACTAACAATGACCAAGATATGAGCCAAATCCATCGGATGTTGGTTAAGAAAATAAGCGTTCTTAAAACCGATACAAGGAAAGTTTGATTCACCATACATATCATTCTTTGTACCATGTCTTCATAGTTCACTCTCTCCTTCTTCAGAAAAATTCGACCTCGAATTTGATAACCAAACATATCATAAGAACATAAAGAAGAGAAAAAATATCTTGGGATTTCATATATAGGAATTTGGAGATTATTTGCTAAAACTAGATTCTGATTCAAGTTATTAAGATCACCACCATTTTGAACAAAAACTTCATCTTCTACATTATATTCTAGTTTTGGTTCATGAATAATATTACCTTCCCATTTTTTGTGAATTTCCACCTTGTTTTCAGATTCATGCTTAAACATTTGTCCCTCATTTTTGTTTTCCGCACCAATAGGAAAAACTTTTTTTGGACTTCACTCCCCTCTATCTTTTTTTTCAACTACTACACCATTGTTGCTTTTTTTGTGTAAAGAAAGTTCAATCATCAAGGAGCTAACCTTTAATGAAGCATATTCCAACTTCAACAAAGCTTCAATGAGTGCATCTTTCCTCAAATTTGCAGCAGCTTCATAACTAATATAGGATGGGGTCTCAAAATCAAGCAAAAACTCATAAAAATTCAGAATTTCGTAGGTCTCTAATAAGCCCCAAAAATGAACACCAAAACTACCACAAAGATATGATATGAACTTGAAAACTAGCTCCCTAAGGAGTAATAATCAAGAGCTAACACATAATCTAATCAAAATCACAAAGGTAAATACTAGAAGATGACTTACCAATCACAAAGTTTAGCAAGATTTGAATCCACCAAGGAGTAAGAGCTCACAAAGAACACAAGAGAGAGAATTCTTAGATTTTTCATTTCAACAAAAGATCATTACAAATGGGGCAAAGCATGCTATTTAAAGGCTAAGCAACCCCTAATGAAGCTTCTAATCTATACCAATAATCTCTAAGCAATCAAGGGCCAAGATTAGAATGACACTAAACATAACAAGAGAAGAAGAGCAAAATTCGAATTATACGTGCAGGGACGTGCACGGTCGTGCAGCACAACCATGCACGATCGTGCAAGTCCAAAATCATGATTCTGGAATATGCACGGTCGTGCAGGATTAGCCTGCACGATCGTGCAACATAAGTTGCACGGTTTTGCAGCTAATATGCACGATCGTGTCGAAAACCTTCGTGCTTGCACCGTCTTGCAGCATTAGCCTGCACGGTCATGCAAGCCTGAAACTGGCCTGTGACCTCTGCACCATCGTGCAGTTGATCTGCACGGTCGTCCAGTACATGCACCTACTACTGACCTCTGCACGATCGTGCAAAACATAACTGCACGGTCGTGCAGTCCTTTCCAGGCCTTTCTGAATGTTGCACGACCATATACACGGTCGTGCAAGGGTTGTGCATGGTCATGCAAGGCTCGTGCATGGTCGTGTATGCTCCGTTTCGATTCCTTTTGATGTGATCCGACCCCCAACATCCGTGATCCAAAATGGTAAGCTTGTGACCATGGTAACTGAAGGTTTACGTGTGACATGGTTGGATTGACTTTTCATCCAACACAAGTCCATTTTAATTTTGTTATTAACTTACATTCGGTCTGTTTTTATTTTCAGTTGTTATTTTGAATTACGGAGTTTATTATATAGTTGAATATTTTTTTTAATTAAATTAGGAAGTATGTAAGTTATTTGGTAATTAATCATCATTGATTATTATCAATTAACTAGAAATTAGTTTAGTCAAGTTTTGCAAATTCCAAAAGAAGAGTCAAGTGAAGCATTCAAGGCTGAAATCATCAAGCAACTAAAGAGTCAAAAGAATTAATGAGGAGCAACAAGTTTCAAGAAGAGCCAAGCAATCAGTCCTCTTATCCTTAGAATCTGATTAGATTGCAATGGTTGATTTTGCACCATAAAAATGTTATCCTTTTATCTTTGGTTATCCTCTTATCTTTAGATTCTGATTTTGCTAGCCTTAAGTTGTCCTATAAATATGAGCCTTGAGCATCAATGAAAAACAACTTGAATTCTAAAAAAAAAAAAACTTGTCTTTGTTATTTCTCTGAGAAATCCGAAAACTTTCTCCTTTGCATGTCTAATTCTTGGTAAAATTGGGCTGTGTTCTTAGGAATGAATTTGAAGAATTTGGTGGTGATTTTTTGTATCCAAATTCGAGAAGTTGTTGCCCAAGTCTTTTGAAGGTGGTGGTGATTTCTGTATCCATCTTTGAGCTTGCTTCTATCCATCCTTTTAGTGGCAAGTCCTTTGTAATCTTCTTGTGCTACAACAAGGTTACAACATTTGGTGGCCCATGCAGGTCTAGCCTCCTTTCTCCTCTACAAAATCAGCCCCATTCATCCAAACACCCCCACCGTTCTTTTATTCACGTCCAAATAACAAAAAAAAATGGCAAACCCTCCTCCAAATTGGCAAGAATATTTACAGAAAAATGAAGAGAAGGAGAGCTTAAAGGCTCAAATGGCTACCATGCAAACCGATATGGAAGATTTAATGATAAGACTCATTAGACAAAGAGAAGGCACACATCCTCAAAGTGATCAAAGTAGTGAAGAAGAAGATGAGGATGAAACTTTGAGGTCAAGACCAAATAATGATATCAAAGTTGATATTCCAGAATATGATGGAAGACTTGATGCAGATGAGTTCATTGAATGGATGAGAACAATAGAAAAATTGTTTGATTACAAAAACACACCGGAAAACAAGAAGGTAAGAATTGTGGCTTTGAAACTCAGAAAGTATGCATCCACTTGGTGGTCAAATGTTTGTGCAAAAAGGCAGAGGCAAGGCAAAGAAAAGGTTAAAACATGGCCAAAAATGAAGAAATTGATGAAAAGTATGTTTTTACCAACTTACTACACACAAGAAAATTTTCAGAAACTTCATAATTTGAAACATGGTGTAAAATCTATAGGGGAGTATGCAAGAGACTTTGAGGGTCTAACAATGAAGTGTGATGTTGAGGTAGATGAACCCCAAACTTTGGTTCGTTTTCTTGGAGGATTAGATCAAAAAATGGCTCATGTTGTTGAATTACACCCTTATTCAAATTTGGAAGCGTTAGTCATCCTAGCTCACAAGGTCGAAGCCTAACAAAAAGCCAAAGGAAAGGAGACCTTTCGTCCCTTCTCTAAAACAGCCCCCCCCCCCCCCCCATTCTCACGCCACTCCCAAGCCCCACATAAAATCACATCTAACAACCCTTCACAATCCAACAGTAATTCTGCTGAACCCCCTCCTAAATCACAAAATTCCAATCCCCTCGAAAATGCTTTCGTTGTCATGGTTTTGGTCATATTTCAACTGAATTCCCCAACAAGAAAGTTGTTTCTTTAGTTTAATATGAAAATTTGGATGATGAGGAACATGAAAATGTTTATAAAGATGGTGACATTGGAGATACGGATAAAGAGTCTAATGCAATTCTCCTAGGACCCGATGAAGGAGAATGCTTAGTTGTAAGGCGTGCCCTTAGCAACTTGGTAGGCCAAGAGCAGAATATGCAGCGAGAGGCAATCTTTCGTTCTCGTTGTACCGTCAAAGTCAAGGTATGTAATTTAATAATTGATGGTGGTAGTTGTACCAATGTGGCATCTCAGAACATCGTGGATAAATTGGGACTAAAAACAACTCCTCACAAAAATCCATATGTAATCCAGTGGCTTAATCAAGGAAAAGGCATACAAGTTGATAAACAAGTTTTGATTTCCTTTAGCATTGGTAACAAATATAATGAAGAGTTGTATTGTGATTTAATACCCATGGATGCGTGTCATATTCTGCTTGGTAGACCTTGGTTGTTTGATAGGAGAGTTATGCATGATGGCTTTAAGAATACATATTCATTTCTCAAAGATGGAAATAAAATTGTGTTGACCCCTTTACCTCTCCACAAAACTGTCCCTCACAAAAACAGTAGCCTCCCACAAACCACCCTCACAACCCTAATCAAGTCCGAATATCATGAACTTAAGTCTCACAAAGGACTTATTTTATGCGGCCTTGAGGACAGCCCTTCCACCACAAAAGAACCCCTACACCCTCTAATCACTTCCCTCCTTAAAGAGTTCTCACATGTCTTTCCCACTGAAATGCCAAATGCTCTACCTCCTAAGCGTGACCTACAACACAAAATTGACTTGATCCCCGGCTCCACATTGCCAAACAAACCTGCCTACAGGACTAATCCTAAGGAAACGGAAGAGATAAGGAGACAAGTTAATGAGTTATTGTCAAAGGGTATGATTCGTGAGTGCTTAAGCCCATGTGCATGTCCTACACTTCTTGTCCCAAAGAAAAATGGAGAATGGCAAACTCCTTGTAATAGCATGAGAGTAAAGGATTGGAATGGCTTAAATAGGCTAAAGGAGGCATACACGGCCGTGCATAAGCATTGCACGCCCGTGCAAGGAAGATCGTGCAAAACAGAGGCAATTTTGAAGTTGCACGACCGTGCAGATAGGGCTGCACGAGCGTGCTAGTAAGTTGCACGATCGTGCTGCCAAACCTGCACGACCGTGCACGATCCAGGGGCACCATAATCTTGTGCACGATCGTGCAAGAATCTGCTACACGACCGTGCAGGCTAAACTTGCACGATTGTGCACGATCTAGTAGCTTAGCTTTGGGCGTGCACGACCGTGCACGGTTGTACTGCACGACCGTGCACGGGTGTTGTACGCGAATTTCAGCTTTTGTTATTTTTCTCTTGTTTTGTTTAGTGTCTTCTAATCTTGGCCCTTGATTATTATGGGATTAATGGCCTAGATTAATAGTCTTATTAGGGTGTGTTTAGTCTATAAATAGTCTCTTTGCCTCATGTAAAAAATGAGATTATGTTGAAATGAAAATTGGAGAGTTTTCTCTTTGTGAGTTCTTTGTGAGCTTCCCTTCCTTGGTGGATGGAAAATCCTGCAACCTTGGTGATTGTAAGTCTTTTTCTATTCTCTAACTTAGTGATTTTCATTAGAAATTGTTTAGTTCATGATATAAGTCCTTAGTGAGCTTATTTTCATGTCCATATCCTTATTTTGATGAGTTTTTCATGTTCATATTTGAGGGTGTAGTTGGACCTACGAGTTTATGTTCTCTTGGGTGGGTTTTGTGTAGTTTTTGCTTGTCTTTGAGACCCCATCCTACATCATAAAATGAGAGTTTAGGCTACTTATTACAACCCGAAAAACACGAAAATAAGCTAAAAACAAGAGTTCAAAACTGTCCAAGTAAAAGTGAACAAAATTGAAGTCGTTGACCGTTGAAGTCGCTCGTTGGACCACCCCGTTCTGTATCAGGTTGCAAGCAACCTACCATTAATTACTCTCTCGGTCAGGATATGGCCAAGTGAGTCAAATTTCAAATGTTGCTTGCAATATACCCTCTCGGCCATCCTAAAGGCCGAGACAGGGGGTTGCAAGCAACCTACCATTAATTATTCTCTCAGTCAGCCTATGGCCGAGTGAGTTGAATTTTGAAAGTTGCTTGCAATATACCCTCTCGACCCTGCTTAAAGCCGAGACAGGGGGTTGCAAGTAACCAACCATTAACCACTCCCCCGGTCAAGCTATGGCCGAGTGAGTTGAATTTTGAAAGTTGCTTGCAATATACCCTCTCGGCCCTCCTTAAAGCCGAGACAGGGGGTTGCAAGCAACCTACCATTCACTAATCACTCGGCTCAGATAATGGACAAATGAAACGAACAATGGACTTACAGTCTCGTCCCGACGATCCTTCCCGGACTGCATCTTCAATTCATATAATGCGTCTAAGTAAGCGTCGCCTGTCAATTCACCCTTCTTGTGGGGTGGTAACTCGGCCATGGCAAGCTCTACAAAAAACAAAAAAAAAAGAAAAAGAAAAGAGAGATACTTCAGTAATAACCAAGGTATTATCTTATATATAAAACTGAAGGTCTTATAGTACCTGGTTTCATGGCACGACCTAGCCCAACTACAGACAAAAATCTAGGGTCCCGGAAGAACAGCCAATCAGGGACCCAAACCTTCGGGACATAGTTATTCTTATTCCCAGCAAATTTAACTGAGGTTTTGAAGGCATCACTCCTTAAAATTTCATCGTCTCGCTGATGAGTAGGAGGCAGATCAACATCTCGGCCGCACAAGTAGGGAGCCGTGTTGATACAACTTAGTTTATTGACAAACTCTTGGTTGTCAAAGTAAACGTACAGGAAGCGTCTTCTCCAGTTCTTCCACTTGTTATTTTTAGAGAATGTCATTTGGTAAGAAGGTCTGGTAGCGAGAAAGTACTAAGAGTCGCAACTATTCTCGACTTTGTTCAAATAATGCATGTTGGCAAAACAGGGGAAGGACAAGTGGTATCCCATGATCTTACAAGTGGCTATGTATCCCAGGATATTAGCCCCAGAGTTGGGAGTAAGCTGCCAGAATTCTAGGCCATACCCCTCTAACACTTCTAAAATGAAGGGATGAAGAGGGAATCTGAGGCCTTAATCAATCAAAGCCTCGTAAACAGGAATAGCCCTCCTGGGAATGACTCGAACATTCGCTCCCACTTTGGGCACGCCTAGAGTATACCCTTTTCCAAAGGCGCACTCTTTTTGCATCGCCTCCAGCTTGACTATGTAAAGGTTATAGCAAGATTCCTCCTGCTCACACATCATTGGGTCATAGTAATGGTCATCCCTCTTGGACGGAACCATAGAAGACTGGCCAACTTCACCCTGCTCATATCTTTCCTGGCTCGGCTCGTGCCTTCCTTCAGCCTCTGGCCTCTCAGAGCCTGAAGACCCTGGGCCAGTCTGTTGATTCTCACACACCTTAGTCTGACCCGGCTCATTGACGGAGTCCTCAGGTGAAGGAAAACAAAGTCGCGCAGTTTGTTTCACCCATTCCATTTGATGCAGAACGGGATGGTCCCACGAGCGACTTCAACGGTCAACGACTTCAATTTTGTTCACTTTTACTTGGATAGTTTTGAACTCTTCTTTTTAGCTTATTTTTGTGTTTTTCGGGTTGTAATAAGTAGCCTAAACTCTCGTTTTAGTGCCTTAGTTAAGTTAGCATGTGTAACGGAGCTAGAAACACGAGCAAAGGAAGCGAAACGGAGCATGCACGACCATGCACGATAGTGCATATGGTCGTGCAACACTCTAGAATGGCCTGGGAAGAACTGCACGACTGTGCAGAAGTCAGAGGCAAGATCCAGGCTTGCACGACCGTGCAGGCTAAAGCTGCACGACCGTGCAAGCACGAAGGATTTCGCCACGATCGTGCAGGCTAACCCTGCACGACCGTGCACGATCCAAAAAAGGGGTTTCTGGCTTGCACGATCATGCATTATTGTGCTGCACGACCGTGCACGGCCCTGCACGTATATTTTCATGTTTTGCTTATCTTCTCTTGTTTTGTTTAGTGCCTTTATAATCTTGGCCCTTGATTGCTTAGAGATGAATGGTCTAGATTAGAAGCTTCATTAGGGGTTGCTTAGCCTTTAAATAGCATGCTTTGCCTCATTTGTAATCATCTTTTGTTGAAATTAAAATCTGAGATTTTCTCTCTTATGAAGTTCTTTGTGAGCTCAACTTCCTTTGTGGTTGCAAATCTTGCTAAACTTTGTGATTGGTAAGTCATCTTCTAGTTACCTTTGTAATTTTGATTAGATTATGTTTAGATCTTGATTATTAGTACTTAGTGGGCTAATTTTCA
Organism: Salicornia ramosissima; assembly: GCA_951394345.1. Classification (NCBI taxonomy): domain Eukaryota; kingdom Viridiplantae; phylum Streptophyta; class Magnoliopsida; order Caryophyllales; family Amaranthaceae; genus Salicornia; species Salicornia ramosissima. The sequence continues at coordinate 35,038,451 of OX596233.1, read as the reverse complement.
AGTTCATATCCTATTTTTATGATTGTTTTGGTGTTTATATTTGGAGTTTATCTTAGACGTACGAATCTCTGAATTTTCATGAGCTTTTGCTTGTTTTTGAGATCCCATCCTACATCAACTTGGTATCAAGAGCTTGAGGTTTCAATACCTCCATGATCCTTGGGTTAAACTTTGAAAAAATTTTTGAAATTTTTGTAGTGTTTTATTTGCACACAAGGTGTTTGATGAAATGTCTAGGTGATTTTTTCTTGCTTTAAAACCCATACTTCCTTGTCTAATTATACTAGGACATTGAAGTAAGCCCTAACTCCACATAAAGTAGTATCCTCCTTCACCTAGCACCACAAAATTTCTTGTTTCAAGTTGTGATTGTTGATTGCACTCTAGTTGTTTGTGAAAATGTCTATGTGAGTTTTCCTTCTTTAAACCTTATATTTCCTTATCCTATCATCAAAGGATATTGAAATAAAGCCTTTAACTCCACAAAGAAGTATCCTCCATCACCTAGTCCACAAGTTTCGAGCCATATTTTATACATTCATACATCATGGATGATGAAAGGAGGGATGATGGGTATAGGAGTAATGCACCTCTAGTTCGAGCTAGGCTTGATGAAGTTGAGAAGAATGTTGAGGAGTTAAAAGCAGGGATGGCTAAATTACTTGAAACCTTTTAGAGGAATTTAGGGCATGGTCAAAGAATTCAAACACATGAGAGTGCCATAGGAGGAGAACTTGAAGTTGAGCAACCTAAGAGTCCGAATGATCGTGATGTCAAACTTGAACTTCCAGAATTTGATGGTAGTTTGGACCCTAATGATTTCTTTGATTGGTTGAGTTGCATTGAGAATTTTTTTAGTACAAGGGCTATGATGATGAAAATAAATGCAAGTTAGCCATTGTGAAGCTCAAGAAACATGCATCAATGTGGTTTGAAAATTTGAAGAATCGAAAAAAGAAAGAGGGTAAATCAAAAACTACATCATGGGGGAAATTGAAGAAGCACATGCAAAAGAAATTTGTTCCTAGGGATTTCACTCAAAGTTCCTACCTCAAGATTAATGCTCTCAAGAAAGGTTCTATGTCGGTGGAGAGTTACACAAGGGAGTTTGAGAAGCTCTCAATCTTATGCAATGTTGATGAAGCACCGGAACATAGGATTGCTAGATACATCGGCGGGTAGGAAGGTAAATTGGGGAACAAAGTTGAATTGCATACCCATAACGACCTTGATGGTTGGAGAAACACTCCAAGAGGAAGAACATATATCGCTCTCTTGTTGTTGATGACATGGTTGAGGAAGACAAGAAAGAAAAGGGGAAAGCTCCTATGATTGCACCTTCCAAGAATGGAGTTGAGAACCGCAAGAAGCCAATTTGTTTCAAGTGCCAAGGGTATGGACACATAACTTCGCAATGCCCAAATAAGCGGGCATTGGTGATTCGTGAAGCAAAAGAACCCAAAGGCAAACATAGAGTGATGATGGGGAAGAATCGCTAGTGGTTGATCCCGATGTTGGACACGTGTTGACTTTGCAACGTGGCCCACCATTGGAGGTGGAACCCCTAGAGGGCCAAATTGAAGGAAAGGTAACATCTAATTCTTTAAATTCATTAAAAATTTTCAAAATGGAATTGGATGATGATTACCATGACCCCACTTATGATATTTGGATGAGCTTGCCTAAGAAAAATCTTGAACATTATCATTTTCTTGATGGCTTACATTCTTGTGTTGGAAACTTTGATAAACCCCAAGAGCCTAAATTGTTTCAACCTTGTTTTGACATTGATAAAAGTGAGGCTAGATTGAGGTTTGAGCATGTCACTTGGTTGTTTGCATTGCTATATGGTGGTACTTGTACCCATGTTGGATGTGAGTGCTCTAGGCATGGTTTGGATTTTCTTGGTGGTAGCATGCATGTTTTGAACTACTCTTGTGTTGGGGACTCAATGTTGGCATCTATGTCATTGAGGTATGGATTTTTGAGGTGGCGGGTTAGGAGCGCCAATGCTTTTCTTGCTTTCTTGGTTGTGGTATGTCGGTTGGCGTTGCTTGTGACGACCCGACTCGCTTAAACCGGCGCGGAAGAAACCGACGAGTGGAATAGTCAGATCTAACAAACTAAAATACTTAAAAATTAGAACAAAACCTCAAAATAGAATATATACTAAATCCAAAAGTACAACACCCACAAGATTGTACATATCTAATCCCAAATGTCATATTACTACTACTAACAAACATAAACTCCAAATATATGTCAGAGTTAGAGAAATACACAAGTACTGCAACTATAGTCCAAACTAGGAAATTCGTAAAACAACAATATAAAAGCTAAATAACAACGGCGCTCGCCCAACCCAAAGCTAATTTAAGCAAGAACCTCATCATCAGAATTACCTGAAAAGTAAACAACAGTCCACCGTCAGTGGCAAGTAACATAACTGTCCCACCCTAACGGGGATACACATGAACATAGCACAAATCAAACAACTAAATCAAACATATACACATGCGAATCAAATCAACTAATCATGCTAACTCGACTAACTTTAACCAACGATTAACAAATCTTTAACTTTGGCGCAATCATTCACATACTAGACCGGACTATGCACGTACGAACGCATTTACGCGATCTAACTTTCTACTATGCCAGGATTGAGAATCTTACTCCCAACCCCATGAAACCAATCTTACTGGAAATCCATATCCGAAGACAACATAGTAAGACCACCAACTATCCCAATACCGCGGATAGGATAGGGGCAACGTCGTAACCCAAATACTTAGAATCTTACTCTAAGTCTTAGGCGTCTAGTAGCGAAATCAAGATAATCATAACTTTAAATCGATGTTTACATTCTTAGTTAATTCTTAAGTTGCGTCTTACGCCTTTACTCAAGAAATAACATGTAAAGCAATAAACTTGGAACCTCTTATAACAATCTTTAACCTTTCTTTAATTATCTTTTTAACTTTCTTTAACTTTCAAGACTCGACCAAGAATTCATAAAGAACTTCAAAGAACTCATAAAGAACTCAAAGAACTCATCCATGACTCAAGATCTTCAATCAAGAACTCAATCAAGATTCAAGAACTTCAACCAAGAACTCATTCAAGATTCAGGAACTCATCCCAAACTCATCATACTACACGCATAAATCAATCAAGCTCAACAACAAAATTCATCAACTTCCTAATCTCCAATCTTCATCAAACTTGAACATGAACAACATCGAATATATTACTGACATAATCCATCATGAAATTCATGTAATCAAGTAGAAAACATCATAAATTATCACCCCCAAAAATCGGATTATAATCCACCCAAAAACAAGGTTATAAAACATCAAAACGGTATAATCTAATCATTCAATCTATACAATGAATCATAGTATACCCATTAGATTGAGAAAGTATGTTACCTTATAAAGGATTAAACAAGATAAACACCAAAATTTGCTGCCCGGAAACCCAAGGTACACGCCCAAGAAACACGGTGCAACCCCGGCCTTAACACGAACACGCACGACTTGGCTCAATCACCACCACAGACCACCGCCTTTAGCACGGCTCTGCTGCACGGCTGCCCTACATGAACACCACCACGCACGACCACCACTTGACATGGCCTTCACGCACGGCCACCACGAACCAACCACTCGAACAACCAACCCGAACTAGAAATCTTGATTGAAATTATGGAGGTTTAAATTGTGTTTTGGTACATAAAGATCAATAGAGGATTAATCTTTAAGTTTTGAGTTTGAATGGATGATAGACAAATGTGATGGAGGACTAGCCAAAAATGACGTGTGGCAAGGACACAAATGGAGAGTGTATGGCTTTTCAAATTGGTGAGCAAGTGTGTTAAGATGGCAAATGAGCAAATGATTCTCCAAGCCTTACTAACCCTCCTATAAATAGAGGTTAGTTAAGGTGTGAATGCATGGCAAGTGGCAAAACTTGCCACGTAATAAGGGGGCCGGTTTTGGCTTTGCAAAATGGGCCAAGTTGGGCTTTTGTGATCAATTGGGCTAATTTACAAAATTTGCATGATTAATCATGCTTAAATCGATTTAACCCAAAAATATTAAATAATTAATTAGAAAATTAAATAATAAAAATTCTAATTAATTAAATAATAATTACAATAAATAATAATCAATCAAGAATAAAAATAAAAATAATTCGAATTTAATCGAAATTATTCACATAAAATAAAATAAATATTCCAAAATAAATTTTGCACCATACATAAAATCAAATAAATAAAAATAAATACACGACAGAAATACCAATAAAATCAAGGTCGTTACATTGCTGTTGTTGCTCATTTTGTTAATAATGGTGTATGATCCGGGTGGCCTATGATGGGTAATTGGAGTTTGGTTTGGTCGTCTCTAGCTCTAACTATCGGGTTTAGTGGAATTAGGTCTTGCTTGTTGATGGTTGTCTTCTCTCCATTCCTTGTTAAAGGCGAGGATTTGAGGGCAAATCCTTTTTTAGAAGAGGAGTTTGATGTAGAACGGGATGGCCCCACGAGCGACTTCAACGGTCAACGACTTCAATTTTGTTCACTTTTACTTGGATAGTTTTGAATTCTTGTTTTTAGCTTATTTTTGTGTTTTTCGGGTTGTAATAAGTAGCCTAAACTCTCGTTTTATTGCCTTAGTTAAGTTAGTATGTGTAACGGAGCTAGAAACACGAGCAAAGGAAGCGAAACGGAGCATGCACGACCATGCACGACCCTTGCACGACCGTGCATATGGTCGTACAACACTCAGAATGGCCTGGGAAGGACTGCACGAATGTGTAGAAGTCGGAGGCAAGATCCAGGCTTGCACGACCGTGTAGGCTAAAGCTGCACAACCGTGCAAGCACAAAGGATTTCGCCACAATCGTGCAAGTTAGGCTGTACGACCGTGCAACCTATGTTGCACGACCGTGCAGGCTAACCCTGCACGACCGTGCACGATCCAGAAAGGGGGTTTTTGGCTTGCCCGATCGTGCATGGTTGTGCTGCACGATCGTGCACGGACCCTGCACGTATATTTTCGTGTTTTGCTTATTTTCTCTTGTTTTGTTTATTAACTTTCTAATCTTGGCCCTTGATTGCTTAGAGATTAATGGTCTAGATTAGAAGCTTCATTAGGTGATGTGATCCGACCCCCAATATCCTTGATCCAAAATGGTAAGCTTGTGACCATGGTAACTCAAGGTTTACGTGACATGGTTGGACTGACTTTTCATCCAACCCAAGTCCATTTTAATTTTGTTTATTAACTTACATTAGATCTGTTTTTATTTTAAATTGTTATTTTGAATTTGAGATTTTATTTTATAGTCGAATATTTATGGTTTTAATTAAATTAGGAAGTATGTAAGTTATTTGATAATTAATCATCACTGATTATTATTAATTAAATATAAATCAGTTTAGTCAAGTTTTGCAAGTTCCAAAAGGTGAGTCAAGTGAAGCATTCAAGGCTACAATCATCAACCAACTAAAGAGTCAAAAGAATTAATGAGGAGCAACAAGTTTCAAGGAGAGCCAAGCAATCAGTCCTCTTATCCTTAGAATCTGATAAGATTGCAATGGTTGATTTTGCACCATCAAAATGTTATCCTTTTATCTTTGGTTATCGTCTTATCTTTAGATTCTGATTTTGCTAGCCTTAAGTTGTATTATAAATATGAGCCTTGAGCATCAATGAAAAACAACTTGAATTCTTAAAAAAAAAATTGTCTTTGGTATTTCTCTGAGAAATCCGAAAACTTTCTCCTTTGCTTGTCTAATTCTTAGCAAAATTAGAATTTGGTGGTGATTTTCTGTATCCAAATTCGACAGGTTGTTGCCCAAGTCTTTCGAAGGTGGTGGTGATTTCTGTATCCATCTTTGAGCTTGCTTCTATCTATCCTTTTTAGTGGCTAGTCCCTTGTAATCTTCTTGTGCTACAACAAGGTTACAACATTTGGTGGCCCATGCAGGTCTAGCCACCTTTCTCCTCCACAAAATCAGCCCCAGTCATCCAAACAGCCCCACCGTTCTTTATTCACGTCCAAAAAAAAATGACAACCCTCCTCCAAATTGGCAAGAATATTTACAGAAAAATGAAGAAGAGAAGGAGAGTTTAAAGGCTCAAATGGCTACCATGCAAACCGACATGGAAGATTTAATGAGAAGATTCATCAGACAAAGAGAAGGCACACCTCCTCAAAGTGATCAAAGTAGTGAAGAAGAAGATGAGGATGAAACTTTGAGGTCAAGACCAAATAATTTTATCAAAGTTGATATTCCAGAATATGATGGAAGACTTGATGCAGATGAGTTCATTGAATGGATGAGCACAGTAGAACGAGTGTTTGATTACAAAAACACACCGGAAAATAAGAAGGTAAAGATTGTTGCTTTGAAACTCAGAAAGTATGCATCCACTTGGTGGTCAAATGTTTGTGCAAAAAGGCAGAGGCAAGGCAAAGAAAAGGTTAAAACATGGCCAAAAATGAAGAAATTGATGAAAAGTAAGTTTTTACCAACTTACACACACAAGAAAATTTTCAGAAACTTCATAATTTAAAACAAGGTGTAAAATTAGTAGAGGAGTATGCAAGAGACTTGAGGGTCTCACGATGAAGTGTGATGTTGAGGAAGATGAACCCTAAAGTTTGGCTCGTTTTCTTGGTGGATTAGATCCAAAAATTGCTCAAGTTGTTGAATTACACCCTTATTCAACTTTGGAAGAGTTAGTCATCCTAGCTCACAAGGTCGAAGCCCAACAAAAAGCCAAAGGAAAGGAGATATTTCGTCCCTTCTCTAAAACAGCCCCCCCTCCATTCTCACGCCACTCCCAAGCCCCACATAAAATCACCTCTAACAACCCTTCACAACCCAATCGTAATTCTACCCAACCCCCTTCTAGATCACAAAATTCTAATTCCCCTCGAAAATGCTTTCGTTGTCATGGTTTTGGTCATATTTCAACTGAATGCCCCAACAAGAAGGTTGTTTCTTTAATTGAATATGAAAATTTGGACAAAGTGGAACATGAAAATGTTTATGAAGCTGGTGACCTTAGAGATACGGATCAGGAGTCTAATGAAGTGCTCCTAGGACCCGATGAAGGAGAATGCCTAGTTGTAAGGTGTGCTCTTAGCAACTTGGTAGGCCAAGAGGAGTATATGCAGCGAGAGGCAATCTTTCATTCTCGTTGTACCATCAAAGGCAAGGTATGTAATTTAATAATTGATGGTGGTAGTTGTACAAATGTGGCATCTCAGAACATGGTGGATAAATTGGGACTAAAAACAACTCCTCATAAAAATCCATATGTAATCCAGTGGCTTAATCAAGGAAAAGGCATACAAGTTGATAAACAAGTTTTGATTTCCTTTAGCATTGGTAACAAATATATTGAACAGTTGTATTGTGATTTAATACCCATGGATGCGTGTCATATACTGCTTGGTAGACCTTGGTTGTTTGATAGGAGAGTTATGCATGATAGCTTTAAGAATACATATTCATTTGTCAAAGATGGAAATAAAATTGTGTTGACCCCTTTACCTCTCCACAAAACCGTCCCTCACAAAAACAGTAGCCTCCCACAAACCACCCTCACAACCCTAATCAAGTCCGAATATCATGAACTTATGTCTCACAAAGGACTTATTTTATGCGGCCTTGAGGACAGCCCTTCCACCACAAAAGAACCCCTACACCCTCTAATCACTTCCCTCCTTAAAGAGTTCTCACATGTCTATCGCACTGAAATGCGAAATGCCCTACCTCCTAAGCGTGAAATACATCACAAAATTGATTTGATTCCCGGCTCCACATTGCCAAACAAACCTTCCTATAGGACTAATCCTATGGAAACGGAAGAGATAAGGAGACAAGTTAATGAGTTGTTGTCAAAGGGTCTAATTCGTGAGTCCTTAAGCCCATGTGCATGTCCTACACTTCTTGTCCCAAAGAAAAATGGAGAAGTATGTGTGTGGACAGTAGGCCAATCAATAAAATCACTATCAAATACCGATTTCCAATTCCAAGATTAAATGATTTGTTAGATGATTTACATGGTGCTAAAGTGTTTTCAAAAATTGATCTTAAAAGTGGCTACCATCAAATTCGTATTTTCGAAGGAGATGAGTGGAAAACTGCTTTCAAGACAAGAGAAGGATTGTTTGAGTGGCTTGTCATCCCATTTGGTTTAACAAATGCACCTTCCACTTTCATGCATTTGATGAACCAAGTGATGAGACCTTTTATTGGTCATTGTATAGTTGTTTACTTTGATGATATTTTATTTTACAGTAAAGATGATGATGAGCATGTATCACATCTTAGAGATGTATTGTCTGTTTTGTCTAAAGAACAATTATATGGTAATCTAGAGAAGTGTCATTTCTTTTCTAGTTATGTAACATTTTTAGGATTTACAGTGTCATGTAATGGTATTGAAGTTGATGAAAGCAAGGTGAAAGCAATCAAAGAGTGGCCCACGCCACAATCAGTCCAGCAAGTGAGAAGTTTTCATGGAGTAGCCTCCTTCTATAGGCGATTCGTGAGAAATTTCAGTACTCTCATGGCTCCAATCACTGAACTTAGTAAGCTCTCCAAGTTTAAATGGAATCTAAATGCTCAAAAGGCATTTGAAGAGGTTAAGAAGATGCTTACTACTACACCTATTCTTGTTTTACCTAACTTTGATGATGTGTTTGAAGTTGAATGTGATGCCAGTGGAGTTGGCATAGGAGTTGTTCTTTCTCAAAATAGGCGTCCCATTGTCTATTTCAGTGAAAAGCTCAATGATGTTCAAAGGAGATATTCAACATATGACAAGGATTTCTTGGCTCTTGTTCGTGCTTTGGATCATTGGAGACATTACCTACTGCCTAAGGAGTTTATCCTTCACTCTGATCATGAAGCACTCAAGTTCTTGCAAAGCCAACAGAAGCTGCATGCACGCCATGCTAAATGGATTGAATTTCTTCAATCATTCCATTTTGTCATCAAACACAAGAAAGGAGAGATGAAAAAAGGTGCTGATGCTTTATCAAGGAGATATGTGCTACTTAATTCTCTCAATGCACGTGTGATAGGTGTTGAAGCGTTGTTATGATGAAGATTCTGATTTTAGAGAAATCTTTAAAAACTGTAAAAAACCACCGCCACAAAGATTTTTACATTTTGGATGATTTTCTTTTCAAAGGAAACAACCTTTGTGTTCCTAAATCCAGTTTCATAGAGAGCTTAATTAAGGAGTTCCATGAAGGAGGAATGGCCGGTCATTTTGGAATTGAGAAGAATAATGCTCTTGTTGGTGATTATTTCTATTGGCCACGGCTCAAAAGAGATGTGGAATTCATTATCAAAAGATGTGTAAAGTGCCAAAAGGCTAAAAGTCATCAACTACCTCAAGGGTATCTTCTACCACTTCCCATACCTCAAGCACCTTGGGAAGATGTAAGTCTTGATTTTGTTATTGGACTTCCATTAACCAAAAGAAAGAAAGATTCAGTCATGGTGGTTGTTGATCGTTTCTCAAAGATGGCTCATTTCATTCCATGTCACACTACTCATGATGCAAGTCGTGTTGCTTCCTTCTATTTCCAAGAGATTGTTCGATTGCATGGAGTTCCAAAATCAATGGTTAGTGATCGTGATGCCAAGTTCTTAAGTCATTTCTGGCTTACTCTGTGGCGCAAAATGGGTACTAAGCTCAAATTCAGTTCATCAAGTCATCCCCAAACTGATGGCCAAACAGAAGTCACTAATAGGACATTGGGATCATTGCCACGATCCTTAGCTAGAAAAAGTCCTAGCCAATGGGAGGAAATGCTACCTCATGCTGAGTTTGCCTCCAATCGTGTTCCTAGCAGCACAACAAGCCTTAGTCCATTTGAGGTGGTCTATGGATTCAATCCATGCACTCCAATTGACTTAGCTCCATTTCCAAGTAAAAAAAAGTATAGCCATGAAGCTACTGAACGAGCAAAAGAAATGAAGGCAATACATGAAAAAGTTAGCATGCAAATCGAAAGGGCTAATGCAAAGAGGAAGGAGCATTATGATCAAAAGAGAAAATCAGTCCAATTCAAAAAGGGTGACCTTGTGTGGATTCACTTGAGAAAAGAGCGTGTTCCTTCAAAAAGGCGTTCTAAGATCAGCCCAAGGAGTGATGGCCCTTTTGAGATAGTGGAAAGACAATGCTTACAAGGTGGAACTGCCTGGAGATTATGGAGTGTCATCCACTTTTAATGTGCAAGACTTATCCCCATATCTTGATGAATTTGAAGAGTTTCCAAGTTTGAGGGCAAACTCCTCAAAAGAGGAGGAGAATGATGTGATCCGACCCCCAACATCCTTGATCCAGAATGGTAAGCTTGTGACCATGGTAACTCAAGGTTTACGTGACATGGTTGGACTGACTTTTCATCCAACCCAAGTCCATTTTAAGTTGTTGTTTTGAATTTTAGATTTTATTTTATAGTCAAATATTTTGGGTTTTAATTAAATTAGGAAGTATGTAAGTTATTTGGTAATTAATCATCATTGATTATTATCAATTAACTAGAAATTAGTTTAGTCAAGTTTTGCAAGTTCTAAAAGGTGAGTCAAATGAAGCATTCAAGGCTGAAAGCATCAAGCAACTAAAGAGTCAAAAGAATTAATGAGGAGCAACAAGTTTCAAGGAGAGCCATGCAATCAGTCCTCTTATCCTTAGAATCTAATAAGATTGCAATGGTTGATTTTGCACCATCAAAATGTTATCCTTTTATCTTTGGTTATCCTCTTATCTTTAGATTCTGATTTTGCTAGCCTTAAGTTGTATTATAAATATGAGCCTTGAGCATCAATGAAAAACAACTTGTATTCTTAAAGAAAAAACTTCTCTTTGGTATTTCTCTGAGAAATCCGAAAACTTTCTCCTTTGCTTGTCTAATTCGTGGCAAAATTAGGTTGTGTTCTTAGGAATCAATTTGAAGAATTTGGTGGTGATTTTCTGTATCCAAATTCGACAAGTTGTTGCCCAAGTCTTTCGAAGGTGGTGGTGATTTCTGTATCCATCTTTGAGCTTGCTTCTATCTATCCTTTTTAGTGGCTAGTCCCTTGTAATCTTCTTGTGCTACAACAACGTTACAACATTAGGTGATGCAGAACGTGATGGTCAAACATGCGTCTTCAACGGTCAACGACGACTCTTTCCATATCTATTTAAGTTGGTTAGTTTTAGTTTCATTTTTTGCCTTACTTTCATGTTTTTTGGGTTGTAATAAGTAACTTAAACTTTTGTTTTAATGCTTTAGTAGTTAACTAGGCTTGTAATAGCATGAGAGTAAAGGATTATAATGGATTAAATAGGCTAAAGGAGGCATACAGTGCCGTGCATAAGCATTGCACGACCGTGCAAGGAAGATCGTGCAAAACAGAGGCAATTTTGAAGTTGCACAACCGTGCAGATTGGGCTGCACGACCGTGCAAGTAAGTTAAGCCTGTACGATCGTGCATGATCCAGGGGCACCAGAATCTGGTGCACGATCGTGCAAGAATATGCTGCACGACCGTGCAGGCTAAACTTGCACAATCGTGCACGATTCAGTAGCTTAGCTTTGGGCGTGCACAACCGTGCACGGTAGTACTGCACGACCGTGCACGGGGGCTGTACGCGAATTTCAGCTTTTGTTATTTTTCTCTTATTTTGTTTAGTGTCTTTCTAATCTTGGCCCTTGGTGATTAATGGCCTAGATTAATAGTCTTATTAGGGTGTGTTTAGTCTATAAATAGTCTCTTTGCCTCATGTAAAAAATCAGATTTGGTTGAAATCAAAATTGAGAGTTTTCTCTTGTTGGAGTGCTTAGTGAACTCACCCATCCTTGGTGGTTGGAAAATCTTGCAAACTTTGTGATTGTAAGTCATTTTCTATTCTTTCCCTTTGTGATTTAGATTAGATTATGTTTAGTTCATGATTATAGGTCCTTAGTGAGCTTATTTTCATGTCCATATCCATGTTTTAACGAGTTTTTCATGTTCATGTTTGGGGCTTGAGTTAGACCTACGAATTTCTTCTTCTCTTCTGAAATTTTATGAATTTTTGATTGATTTTGACACCCCATCCTAGATCAATTGGTATCAAGAGCCTAGGTTTAAATACCTTCAAAGATCTTGGTGATTTATTGCAAAAAATTTTAGATTTTTGTTGTTGTTGAACATTGCATAGAAGGTGTTTGATGAAATGCTTGAGTGGATTTTTTCTTCTTTAAACCCCATACTTCCTTGTCTAATCTTTAAGGGATATTAAGGTAAGCTTAAACTCCACAAAAACTAGTATCCTCCTTCACCCAGCACCACAAAATTTGTGTTTCAAATTGTGATTATTGATTGCACTCTAGGTGTTTGCTAAAATGCCTAAGTGACTTTTTCTTCTTCAAACCCCATATTTCCTTATCGTATCTTCAAAAGATATTGAAACAAAGCCTTTAACACAATAAATAAGTTTTCCTCCTTTACCTATGATGCAGGAGCAAGTGTTGACTTTCAAGATGAGGCACCTCATGTCATTACAACATCCTTGGCCAAAGGAGGACCGGGCAAGCTAGAAGCATAATTGTTCCTCACCTTGCTTTACTTAGTCTAATTTTCTTTGTTGGGTTGTAATAAAGTAGTAAACTATGAGCTATGTTTGTTTTATGCCTTGTTTTATGCTTTTCCTAAGTTAGCATTTATATTGGAGCTAAGTATACAATAAAAGGAAGCTTGGAAGCTCGTGCACGACCTTGCGGAGGTATGGCACGACCGTGCAGAGGCTCGTGCCAAGGTTAGAGGCTGGAAAGAAGCACTGCACGACCGTGCAGTTATATGCTGCACGATCATCCAGGGGTTAGTAGCAGGTACAAGGTCCTGCACGACCGTGCAGGTCAATTGCACGATCGTGCAGAAGTTAGTGGCAAAAATTTTGGCTTGCACGACCGTGCAACCACGTAACTTTTCGCCACGATCGTGCAGACTAATACTGCACGATCGTGCAACCTACAAGTCGAGCATAAAAGAGCTGCACGATTATTTCATTTTGCTTGAGAGTTTATTTGTTTGAGGTGCTAATCTTAGCCATTGATTATCCCTAATCAAAGGCTTAGATTAATCCACTTCCTTTTAGGGTAATGCACATATAAATAGCTCTTTTCAAAGCTTTGTAATGACTTTTGCTTAATCAAAATTTCTGAGATTATTCTCTCTTGTGGCCCTTTGTGAGCTCTATTCCTTGGTGGAACAAAAATCTTGCTTAACTTGGTGATAGGTAAGTCTAAATCCTTTATTTCTTTGTATTTGTGATTGGATTTAGTTTAGCTCTTGTTGATTATTGCTTAGCTTTGATCTACAAGTTCATATCCTTTGTTTATGTTCATGTTTATGGTGTTTGTTGAGCTTGAGTATGGATGTACGATTTTTTTTTGCATAGCTTTTGTTGTTTTTGAATAGCCCATCCTACATCAATTGGTATCTAGAGCTTAAGGTTTCAATACCTTCATGATCCTAGGGTTATTCATTAAAAAAAATTCTGAAATTTTTGTAGGTGTTTTTGTGCACACAAGGTGTTTGATAAATTGTCTAGGTGGTCTTTTCTTGCTCTAAACCCATACTTCCTTGTCTATTCATAATAGGACATTGAAGTAAGCCTTAACTCCTCAAAAGAAGTATCCTCCCTTACCTAGTCCACAAATTTCTAGCCATACTTTCATACATTCATACACTATGGATGATGAAAGAAGTAGACCGGATGGGTTTAGGAGAAACATGTCTTTTGAAGAAGCTAGACTTGCCTATGTTGAGAATAGTGTTGAGGAGCTAAAGAATGGAATGGCCAAATTACTTGACACTTTTGAAATACATTTTAGACACTCCCCTCAAACTCTACCCGTTGATGAGTCTATAAGGGGCTCAAACCCACTCAATGAAAATGATAACAATGGTGACAAGGATATCAAGTTGGACCTTCCGGACTTTGATGGTAGTATGGATCCTCATGATTATCTTGAGTGGGTTAAAACTATTGAAAACCTTTTTTATTACAAAGGCTATGATGATGAGAAACGTTGTAAGTTGGCTATTGTCAAGCTTAAGAAGCATGCGGCTATGTGGTATGAAAACTTGAAAAATCGAAGGAAGAAGGAAGGAAAAACCAAAATCTCTTCATGGGACAAACTTAAGAAACAAATGAAGAGGAAATTCGTGCCAAGGGATTTCATTCAAGACTCTTACCTCAAAATGAACTCACTCAAGCAAGGGACAATGAATGTTGAGAAATATGCTAGGGAGTTTGAAAGGCTCTCCATACTTTGTGATGTCAATGAAGCACCGGAACACCGGGTTGCTAGATTTGTGGGTGGATTGGAAAAGAAGTTGAGTGAAAAGGTAGAACTAGGCGTTGAGGCTTGAAAAACATGGAAAGAGTAAGTGTGGGGCGTCCTGTAGTGGCGTCCAAATGAGCTACTACCCTTCAAAATTTGATTCCTCTAAGATCGTTGAGAAGAGGGACACGGGAAAGGCTCCAATGACTACCAAGAGTGATGACGCAAGTAAGAGGCAATGCTACAAGTGTCGTGGCTATGGACACTTCGCCGCACAGTGCTCCAACAATCGAACCATGGTCATTCAAGAAGTCAAGGAGGATGGAGTAGTGGTAGAGGACGAAGATGAGGAGTCAACTAATGGTGATGGTATGATGGAAGAACGAGTTGATGGGGACACCAGAACTACTCTACTGGTTAGGAGGGCCTTGCATTCATCCCCCAAGCCATTAGAGGAGGAGCAAAGGGAGTAAATCTTTCAAACCCATTGCACTATCATGGAAAAGGTTTGCAATCTTATTGTGGATAGTGGGTCATGTACCAATGTTGCCTCCATGACTCTAGTGGAAAAACTAGGCTTGGCCACCCAAGCCCATCTTTCACCATATCACCTACAATGGCTCAACCAAGGGAGCGACATCAAGGTAACTAAGCAAGTTGTTGTCTCATTTTCTATTGGCAAATTCTATAAAGAGGAGGTTACTTGCGATGTGTTGCCTATGGACGCTTGTCATCTCCTACTTGGGCGTCCATGGCAATTCGATCGCCAAGTAATACATGATGGTAGGTTGAACACCTACTCTTTTAAATTTCATGGGAGAAAGATTATCCTCAACCCCCTTTCACCAACACCTAAACACAAAGAACCCATGGGGCCGGGAAACACAAAGAGAGGAAACCTTCTCATAAGTGAGGGAGAGATGGGAAACCGTTCTGTATCATTAAGCTAGTTATTACAAGCCCTACTTTAACTAATGCTAATTAGTACAAAAACAACAATAACTTAAGGATTTAAACTAAGTAGTAGCAAATACCTTTGAAATTGCTAATCATGCTACTACAATTCTATTACAAAAGTACTACTACTAATCACCATCTTTGACACACTTAATCTAGTTCACACTCTCTTTCTTCAAAAAAAAATATCCTCAATTTTAGAACTTAAATGGAGGATGGTCCATGTCAAACAAGGCTAACTGATACCAAATGGAACATATCGAATCGAGGAACAAGTTCCCGTATCGATTATGCCTACGAATTCATCTACGAACAAGCTAAAAAACACGCAATTTTGTAGCTCACTTTGTGGACAAACTGGTATAGTCTAAACCAAATGAAAAGAATCACTCTTAACACTCAATTTAGGCTAAAACTACTATGAATACAAGAAAGCTCCAAAACTCCATTCAGAACAATCTTATATCTCTAAATTAAGACTTAAAAGAATCACTCTTAGCTCCTAATTTAGGGGTAACAAAATCAGTAGCCGGTAATTAGGCTACACTAAATTTAAACAAAAGCAATAAAATGGGATATTTTAACTAATAGATGGAAGAATCGCTCTTGAATATACCGCTAAATAAACTAACGAGTTTAGAGAATCGCTCTCAAAACTCAACAATCAAATCTGACTAACTCCTAAGAGAATCACTCTCGAAGTCAATAATCAGTTTGGCTAGCTTCGACTAAGAGGGTCGACCTCTTAATCTAATAGCCTAGATAACTAATTAAGAGGTTCTGCCTCTTAATCATTCATCTAGCACGAAGTCTTGTAGCTAGACAACTCCCAAGAACTTCAAACCATACTAGCTTCTAAGCACACAACTTAAAAACTAAAAAAAGAAAACACAAAGATTTCAAACCATTTTTTATTCAACAAAATCTGATTTTTACATTAACTAATACAAGTTATTTATAGGAAAACTAAACTAAGGCTCCTACTACTATTACATGAATAAACAAAGCAAAGAAAGCCAAAATATCAAGCCTACAATGTCCCATACGTCCCCCCTTTGGCAGCCATTTTGAGCAACTTGCTCCACTTGCATCCACTTGCACCAACTTGCCTCCATGACTCCCCTAAGCTACTACGTGAGTAAGCAAAGCTAGTTATTACAAGCTCTACTTTAACTAATGTTAATTAGTACAAAAACAACAATAACTTAAAGATAAAAACTAAGTAGTAGCAAATACATCATTGAAATTGCTAATCATGCTACTACAATTCTATTAGAAAAATACTACTACTAATCACCATCTTTGGCACACTTAATCTGGTTCAAGGTGCGCCAGTGCTATGCTTGATTTCTTGGTTGATGTGCATCGGATTTCGTTAGTTGTGCTACTTGTCCTCATTGTTTGGGTGTTTGATCCGGGTGGGTCTTCGATGCACCATGGAAGTTTTAATTCCTTAATCCTAGCTATAGCTACCAGGTTTAGTGGAGTGGATCTTGTTTGTTGTTGGTTATCCTTACTAAGTTCCTTGTTGAAGGCGAGGATTTAAGGACAAATCCTTTTTTAGAAGAGGAGTTTGATGCAGAACGGGAAGGTCAAACAAGCGTCTTCAATGGTCAATGACGATTCTTTCCATAACTATTTAATTTTTCTAGCTTTAGATTCATTTTGAGCCTTATTTTTATGCTTTTCGTGTTGTAATAAGTAGCTTAAACTCTTGTTTTAATGCTTTAGTAGTTAACTAGGCTTGTAATAGCATGAGAGTAAAGGATTAGAATGGCTTAAATGGGCTAAAGAAGGCATACACGGCCGTGCATAAGCATTGCACGACCGTGCAGGCTAAACTTGCACGACCGTGCACGATCCAGTATCATTGGGCGTGCACGACCGTGCACGGGTCCTGTACGCGAATTTCAGTTTTTGTTATTTTTCTCTTGTTTTGTTTAGTGTCTTTTTAATCTTGGCCCTTAATCATTATGGGATTAATTTCCTAGATTAATAGTCTTATTAGGGTGTGTTTAGTCTATAAATAGTCTCTTTGCCTCATGTAAAAAAACAGATTTGTTGAAAATGAAAATTGAGAGTTTTCTCTTTGTGAGTTCTTTGTGAGCTTGTCCATCCTTGTTGATTGGTGAAACCTTGCAAACTTGGTGATTGTAAGTCTTTTTCTATTCTCTAACTTAGTGATTTTGAGTAGAAATTGTTTAGTTCATGATTATAGGTCCTTAGTGAGCTTATTTTCATGTCCATATCCTTGTTTTATTTATATTTTCATGGTGTTTATGTTGGGTTATTCATGACCTACGAATTTCATGTTCTCTTGGGTGGATTTTTGTAGTGTTTGTATGTTTTTGAGGTGGCGGCCGGTTAGGTGCGCCAATGCTATGCTTGATTTCTTGGTTGATGTGCATCGATTTTTATTGGTTGTGCTGCTCGTCCACCTTGTTTGGGTGTTTGATCCGGCTGGGTATCCGATGAACAATGGAAAATTTGATTTGGTTTTCCTAACTATAACTACCGGGTTAGTGGATTGGACCTTGCTCGTTGTTGGTTGTCCTCACTATGTTCCTTGTTGAAGGCGAGGATTTGAGGGCAAATCCTTTTTTTAGAAGAGGAGTTTGATGTAGAACGTGATGGTCAAACATGCGTCTTGAACGGTCAACCATCGAATTTACGAACATCAATTTCCAAACCCCTATCATCCCCATACGATTCCTTCTGTTCTTCATTTGTTTTTTTGGTTTTCAATACTTCCAATGTTAATTGGGTCATCATATCATGAAAAGCATCATTTTGCTTGGACAAAGCTTCAATCAGTTGATCCCTCTTCAAGTTTGCAGCAGCTTCATCACCCATGTTGAACTTAAGCTCTTGATACCACTTGAACTATAATTAGTCTTGAAATCAATCAAGAAAGTAATTAGAGTTGAGAAGATAATGAAATAGCTCAAAAGAATCACTCTTAAGAAAATATTTCCTACTAAATTCAGTAGAAAGAATCACTCTTACACCCAATTTAGGTTGATTAAATCACTAAGAGAATCACTCTCAAATCCCACTAATCGGTTTAGAAAACCTGTAGTTAAAACTCCCAAGAAATCAATGCAAAGAAAGCTAAGTTAGTTTAGCCTCTAGGATGAACAAAGTTCAAATTTTTATAAAATTCAAAAGTAGTTTACAAATGATACATCAAAGTCTACTTAAAGAATGAAATGTACAATTATACGTATAATTATACGTATATTCGTACAAACTACTATACGTATCAAGTATAATACAAGTATTATACTACATAAGGATATGCTCAAGCAATAAACAAAGGCTAAAGTAATGAAAATATCGAGCCAAAATCAGCCTCCTTAAGCAACTTGAACCACTTGCACCAAAATAGACCAATGAGCTTCTCTTAGGCTTCATGACACTCCAAGCTTTTCATCATGACTTCCAAAGGTAGTATGACATGTAGCTAGGCTAGTAGATGACTAATCAAGGCTATTACTCAACTTGCAAGCTAAAGCAAAAATACCCATTAAACATTCACAAGCAGCTGAAACTCGTAGCCAGAACAGAGCCTGGGTCGCGACTTGCGAGACACCACTGGAAGTTCACACCCTGAAATGCTTAAGTACGTAGCCAAGATAGAACAGAGTCACGGCTCGCGACCTATAACTCGCGACTCGCGAGATTCCTCTGGATGATGCACCTGTAATGCTTCAAAGTACGTAGCCCAAGCTAAGTAGGCTCGTGACTCGCGGACAAAACTCGCGACTCGCGACTTATCTCTGGACTCTAAGTTCAGGTCTCAAAATCCAAGTCGCACCTCGTGAAGAAACTCGCACCTCGTGACCCCTGCTTCAGAGATAATGCAATCTACTACTTAATACAAACCAAAGCAAATAAACTACGAGCTAAAGTTTTGTTTTTAACAAAACGGACTAAACAGGACCAAGATTAGACATAAGTGACACAAAGGAACTAATAAAAGGACCATTAAAAGAAATAATCTCAATGATGGGATTAGCACTAAGGAGTATCTCTTTTGTCGTTTCAAGATCAGTCTTCCATTCACCGACGACCCCCCGACGATCGCACAGACGGTTCTGGCGGTTCTGGAGCCTTCGTAGTGTAGTTGTTTGTTATATTCGGTTTATTATAGTTTACGTTTTTGGAAACTGTAATATGTATTACAAATTTTTGTGTATTACGAATTATTTATATAAATAACATAAAATATTATTTCGTATATTTTATCTGTTTTTCATTAATAAATAATTTAATTTCTTTTGTAAAGGTTTTTTGTTATTTAATGAAATGGAAAAAAAAGACATAACAATTTAACGACCGAAAAACGGTCGGTATCAAGAAAGAAAAAACCACGAAAAATGGTAGATATTAAAATTAAAAAACCGCGAAAATTAATATACCGACCGACACACGGTCGATAAATTATTAAGCGCAAAAAAAAAATTGCTGGAAGGAGCTAGGTTCCGACCGCCAGGCGGAACATAGCTCCATAATATATTTTTTTTAACTTTTTTTATTTAGTCGGTCAACGGTCGGCAAATTGTTTCCGACGGAGAGTCGGTCGGTAAAAACCTTTTTCCGACTAATTATACACCGACGTCCTGTTGCCGACCGAAGACGGTCGGTAAAAGGCGGTCGGCCGAAGATTTTTTTTTGTTGTGAAGGGCTCTGGGAACGAGATCAATCTGATGCTCAATTCCTCTTTTTGGTGGTAAACCAGGAGGTAATTCTTGAGGAAAAACATCCTGAAATTCATTTAAAACCTCCCCCAACTCAGAATCTGTAATCGCCACTCCCTCTTTTTTTTCTTGACTCACTAACACAAACGCACACCCCTCTTGCTCAAAAAACTTCTCGAATTCTTTTCTCCCTAATAACAAACTCCCATTGTCCGAATTGGACTTTGATTTAGGCTTGGCGTTTACGATTTTTGAGGGTGCTAAAGGTAACAATGTTTACATTTTTCCATATTTATAAACTTTATAAGTGTTAGTTAGACCATCGTGAATTACTTCCCGATCAAACTGCCAGGGACGTCCAAGTAACAAGTGACATGCTGTCATTGGGATCACATCACACAAAATTTTATCGACATAATTACAAATGCTAAAGTTAATCAACACTCTATTCCGCACCTTAACCTAACTTTCATCATCTAACCATTTTAGTTTATAAGGATTACGGTGTTTCACCAATGGCAAAAACAACTTATTAACCAATTCAGTGGACGCTACATTCGCACAACTACCCCCATCTACAGTCAACGTGCATAATTTTTTTTGGATCAGACATTTCGAATGAAATATCATCTCTCTTTGTTCACTTTCTTTTGCCACGTTGTTGGTATAAAAATTCCACATAATAACCAGATTTTCCCCCTCTAATTCAGGTTGACAAAGTTCTTCTACATCCTCCTCTTCCACTTTATCATGTTCATGAGCTAAAAGAGCTAATTTTTCCATTTCATCTATTTCTTCTATATCATGTAAGAACATAATTCGGGCAGTAGGACAATTAGATTGGTAATGACCATAACCTTGACACTTATAGGATTTTACTTTGTCATTAACAGTTCTAATAGGCACATTAGCTTTCTTATTCTTATCATGATCAGAATTAACATTAACATTGCTACTACTAGTACTAGGCTTAAAATTTGAAGATCTAGTAAAAGGTTTAGCAATTGTACCACACGATTTCTTCCTTTGAGTCTCCAAAGTAGGCGCCATTTTGCAACCTTCAGCATAAGTAAGGAAAGGAAACACCTCCAACTTCTCCCTCAAATCCGTGTTCAACCCACCTAGGAACCGTCCTAGTCTTTGTTCTTCGGATTCATCTATTTCACAAACCATGGCAAGGTTTTCGAATTTCTTGATGAACTCCAAAACCAGCATGGTTCCTTGCTTCAAAGTCGACCACCTCACATATTGGTGTTGCTTGTAGTTCTAAGGCACAAATCTCTTCCTCAATTGTTTCTTTAGCTTACTCCATGTTTAAATTTTGGACTTGTTCTCCGTCTCCCTTTATTTCTTCAACCCTTCTAACCATATTGAAGCATATTTTGTTAACTTCAAAACCGCCACCTTGTATTGCCTCTCATCTGGTGTTTCTTTGTACTCAAAAAACCTCTCCAAAGATCTTTCCCATTCAAGGTACACCTCTGGATCAGTAGTACCATCGAATTTCAGGAACATCAATATCCAAACCCCTATCATCCCCATACGATTCCTTCCGTTCTTCATTCGTTTTTTTGTTTTTCAATACTTCCAATGTTAATTGGGTAATCATATCATGTAACGCATCATTTTGCTTGGACAAAGCTTCAATCAGTTGATCCCTCTTCAAGTTTGCAGCAGCTTCATCACCCATGTTGAACTTAAGCTCTTGATACCACTTGAACTATAATTAGTCTTGAAATCAATCAAGCAAGTAATTAGAGTTGAGAAGATAATGAAATAGCTCAAAAGAATCACTCTTAAGAAAATATTTCCTACTAAATTAAGTAGAAAGAATCACTCTTACACTCAATTTAGGTTGATTAAATCACTAAGAGAATCACTCTCAAAGATCACTAATCGGTTTATAAAACTTGTAGTTAAAACTCCCAAGAAATCAATTCAAAGAAAGCTAAGTTACTTTAGCCTCAAGGATGAACAAAGTTCAACTTTTATAAAATTGAAAAGTAGTTTACAAATGATACATCAAAGTCTACTTAAAGAAAGAAACGTACAATTATACGTATAATTATACGTATATTCGTACAATACGCAACCGAATACGTACAAACTACTATACGTATCAAGTATAATACAAGTATTATACTACATAAGGATATGCTAAAGCAACTTGAGCCACTTGCACACACTTGCACCAAAATAGACCAATGAGCTTATCTTAGCCTTCATGACCCTCCAAGATTTTTATCATGACTTCCAAAGGTAGTATGACATCTAGCTAGGCTAGTAGTTGACTAATCAAGGCTATTACTCAACTTGCAAGCTAAAGCAAAAATACCCATTAAACATTCACAAGCAGCTGAAACTCGTAGCCAGAACAGAGCCTGGGTCACGACTCGCGACCCATACTCGCGACTCGCGAGACACCACTGGAAGTTCACACCCTGAAATTGTAATAACCCGAAATTTGGGGCCAGAAAATTTCGCGGTTATTAATGTTATGTATTAATTCCGAGTCCAAATAGGCCATTTAGTTTGGACTGTTTACATCTTTTTGGTCGAACCTTTTCCTTCAAATTGGGCCAAAGACCCAATTTTTCTTTTTCTTTTCTCCATGGCCGGCCCTCTTGTGTAATTGTGTCCATTTTTAATTCCTTTGATTTATTTATTAATTAAGTTATTTAATTAAATAAATTAACTACTTAATTTAATTCTCTAAATAATCCCATTCAAACTTTGACCTAATATTTCTAACTATTCCCCTATTTTTACTACCTCCCACACGGCTACCCCTAACAAAACATTAGGGTTTTGTTTTATTTTTTTTGGTTTAAATAGGACCTAATGTACACATCTAGTCCCTAATTGGCAAATCACTCAAAACCCTAAAGAAAACTATTTTTTTCTTCTCTTCCATTCAAAAAAGTCGAACCTCTCTAAGAATTCACCAAGTAGTGAATTCTTCGTGCCTTGGAATAATTTAGCGTTTAAGGTAACTATGCTATCTTATTTAATTTTGGGTAGAAAAACACATAGTTAATTAGGAATTGTAACATGAAAATTGTAGGAAATTTAATGTTGTTTTTATGTAAAATTTCGAGTAGCATGTTTGGTTTTCTTGATTTATTTTCATAAATTTTCTTGATTTCTATGTATGATTTTTGGCTTGTTTTGATATTTAAAATTGCATGAATTAATCCATGTTATATATAGTATGATTCGTATTATGGCATGATAATTCATGATTTATGCTCTTGAAATTTTCGAGTAATATATATATGTTTCTTTAATTTTTAAAGCATTAATTATGATTAAAATTGGTATATTTAGTTCTTGCATTAAAAAAATTTTTGATCTAGTTTGTTTTTTTTTCAAATTGCCGAGTGAATGAAAATTTGAAGAAGGATTAAAATATAATATTTCTGTGCTAATCTTGATCATACTAAATTAAATATGTGAATCTTTAATTATATTATGTCTTATGAATTCTCGAATATCTAAATTGTTCCTTGATTTTTATATATATATGCCGTGTATTGTGATGGGATTTAAAGGCATGATTTAATCTTGATTCTTGGATTTAATCTTGTTATTTGATGTTAAGTATGGTTTTTATGATAATTGTTTATTTAGTTTAATTAATTGTTGTAGATTGATTTTATATAAATTAATTGATTATTTGGTTAGAATTCTTGAAAATGCCGAGTGGAAGAAAAATTAGGAAAAAAATAGAGTTTTGTCACACTTTGGTAATTTTAGTGATTATATTGACTAATTAAATTAGTTTAAGAATTAATTAATTAATCATTGTTGTTAGTCTAAATTGCCGTGTAGGTTGACTAGAATTAGTCAATTTTAATTAGTTTGAATTATTACTAATTTAGGAATAATTAATAATAAAAGTTACGGACAAAATAATTATCAGGGATAAGTTGTAAAGTGAAGGGTAGATAATAATATGACTATTATTATTGTTATTAGGGCCGAATAATATTGGTAATAATAATATAAATTCTCGGTTATTAGGAATCTTACTAATAATTTATATACGAAATAATATTAGTAATAATATTAAGGTTAGTATCCGTAAGGATAAATTATAAAGTTACAATGAGAAAACAAGGATAGTATAATATAAAGTTTGAATTGCATAAGATATTACTAGGGATAAGAAAGGAAACAGAGTAATAGCTATACATGTTATGTTTCGGTCTCTGGCTAGGAAAGGCTTGGTATTTAAGGTGGCCAATATACGTGCCGCACCTCCCTTTCCTGGGACTCCGAACATTTCATTTCCTATTACGGTCACCTAGTATTTCCCAATATATGATATGAAATAATTAAATGAAGATATAAGATACAATATGGACGCCCACCTAATGACTCGAGTAGTTAGACTGGGTTAAGTCGAGGCCACTGCTCAATTGGGACGAGCACACGAGCTCCCCCGAGCAGTTCTGGGTCTTAGGATATGTAGTCGTCTAGTAGTGGTACACGAGCCGCTATTAGGGGTTATGGCCATAGCTTAGGCTTAGTGGTGAAACACGAGATCCGCTACGGGTTGAGTACACGAGCTCACCCCGGCATGTTCTAGGAAAGTTGTGGTGAAACACGAGATCCACAACGAGTTATAGTGACCGGTCCAACAAAGATGATATGATATGATGAGATCATAAGATATGACTTGATATGATGAAATCATAAGATGATGTGATATGATGATTTCGTAAGATATGATATGATATGATAAGAAAGATAAGATATGATCATTTATGATAAGATACGATAAATATATATATAGAAAGAATATGATAAGTATGAATATGAAATACTAAAGTATAAAATATGATGGGTATAGCATAAGTTAAGATCTTGAGATAATAATATAAGTATAAGTATTTGGGTATTCTAAGACTTCCGCTGTGTATGAATTCGTATTGTTGTATGTATGTAAGTATATGATTGATGGGTGTGTATTTGTACGTATTCTAACCATATAATGCAGGGGTGGTTATACGTACAATGTACGTAGACAATACGTATTTCTAACCGTATTTCTGCAGGTGTATTTGTATACGTATTTTATACGTACTTTATACGTACTTTTATACGTATTTTTATACGTATTTTTATACGCATTTTTGTACATTTATATAAAGGCATGTATTAAGTTTTTGTACAGTTTTTATGTGAGTTTCTATGCTATTATGTGTTTGGTGGTCCCTCGATTAAATGGGACAGCCTAGTTACTCGCCACTGACGGTGGACCCCCCCCTCAGTTTCAGGTGAAGACGCTGCCGAATAACGGGCTATCGTGGATGGGTTTGAGTAGCCGAGAGACTTAGTAAACAGTTTAATTAGATGATTATTGATTTATGACACTTACTTGGTTTAATTTATGATCCCAGCATGTTGGGACAGTATTTTAAGACCTTACTTGTAATAATGACTATTGGAAGGTTTTGGATAGTTGGTAGATTATTTAATAAAAGTTAATTCATTTAATTATTTAGTTGATTTATTGTTATTTAAGTTGGTAATGATCCGTTTGTCGATTTCCCTTTGTAAATCGACATATCTCAAAAAGTCGGGTCGTTACAGAAATGCTTAAGTGTGTAGCCAAGACAGAACAGAGTCTCGACTCGCGAGATCCTTTTGGATTATGCACCTGCAATGCTTCAAAGTACGTAGCCCAAGCTAAGTAGGCTCGCGACTTGCGGCTAAAACGCACGACTCGCGACTTACCTCTAGACTCTAAGTTCAGGTCTCAAAATCTAAGTCGCACCTCGTGACCCCTACTTCAAAGATCATGCAATCTACTACTTAATACAAACCAAAGCAAATAAACTACGAGCTAAAGTTTAGTTTTTAACAAAACGGACTAAAAAGGACCAAGATTAGACATAATTGACACAAAGGAACTAATAAAAGGACTATGAAAAGAACTAATCTCAATGATGGGATTAGCACTAAGGAATATCTCTTTTGTCGTTTCAAGATCAGGCACTGATCCTGTTTCAATAAGTAACTTAAAATTTTGTTTTAATTCTTTAGTAGTTAACTAGGCTTGTAATAGCATGAGAGTAAGGGATTAGAATGGATTAAATAGGCTGAAGGAGGCATACACGGCCGTGCATAAGCATTGCACGACCGTGCAAGGAAGATCGTGCAAAACAGAGGCAATTTTGAAGTTGCACGACCGTGTAGATTGGGCTGCAGGACCATGCAAGTAAGTTGCACAATCGTGCAGGCCAAACCTGCACGACCGTGCATGATCCAGGGGCACCAGAATCTGGTGCACGATCGTGCAATAATATGCTGCACGACCGTGCAACAAATTTGCACGACCATGCAGGCTAAACTTGCACGATTGTGCACGATCCAGTAGCTTAGCTTTGGGCGTGCACGACCTTGCATGGTTGTACTGCATGATCGTGCACGGGTGGTGTACGTGAATTTCAGCTGTTGTTATTTTTCTCTTATTTGGTTTAGTGTCTTTCTAATCTTGGCCCTTGATTATTATGGGATTAATGGCCTAGATTAATAGTTTTATTAGGGTGTGTTTAGTCTATAAATAGTCTCTTTGCCTCATGTAAAAAATCAGATTTGGTTGAAATGAAAATTGAGAGTTTTCTCTTGTTGGAGTGCTTAGTGAACTCAGCCATCCTTGGTGATTGGAAAATCTTGCAAACTTTGTGATTGTAAGTCATTTTCTATTCTTTCCCTTTGTGATTTAGATTAGATTATGTTTAGTTCATGATTATAGGTCCTTAGTGAGCTTATTTTCATGTCCATATCCATGTTTTAATGAGTTTTTCATGTTCATGTATGGGGCTTGAGTTAGACCTACGAATTTCTTCTTCTCTTCTGAAATTTTATGAGTTTTTGATTGATTTTGACACCCCATCCTATATCATTAGGGGTTGCTTAGCCTTTAAATAGCATGCTTTTCCTCATTCGTAATCATCTTTTGTTGAAATTAAAATCTGAGATTTTCTCTCTTATGAAGTTCTTTGTGAGCTCAACTTCCTTTGTGGTTGCAAATCTTGCTAAACTTTGTGATTGGTAAGTCATCTTCTAGTCATTACCTTTGTGATTTTGATTTGATTATGTTTAGCTCTTGATTATTAGTACTTAGTGGGCTAATTTTCAAGTTCATATCCCATTTTTATGATTGTTTTGGTGTTCATATTTGTAGCTTATCTTAGACCTACGAATTTCTGAATTTTCATGAGCTTTTGCTTGTATTTGAGACCCCATCCTACATCACCATTGTACCCTGCAAAGGTACGAAGGTAAGAGCTTTTAGAGGAGAATAAGAAAATTCCGAGCTCGACTAGAGAGACAAGCTAGGTCCAGAAATTCTAGACTCTTTGCTACTGGAGGACTCGGTCATTTTTATTGCTAAAAATTAAAAGAAGACGACCGACCCTAAATAACCAAATTAATAATAAGGGAGGAAAGGTATACCTGAGTGAAAGGATGGAAGACTCGGACAAACAATTTTTGAAGGAAGCTTCACGCCCAGCAAAGATCAACATAAAGTTCTTCACGAATCCCTTTCAAAACGAATCCAGAGTCTCACTTCAATCCAAAGTAGAGGAGAAAAGTTGAATTCTTCAAGTTTCTACCCTGACACTCTCTCTCTAAAAATTCTCTCTAAAAATTCTCTCTCTAAAAGTTGAATTCTTCGAGTTTCAAAATTCTCTCACTTCAATCCCTTTCAAAACAATGATTGCAGCACACATCCCAATATATACTGATTTGACAACACATAACTTGTAATTGTCAGTTAAACTTAATCAGTCTTGATTAGCAGCTATTTGAGTTATTATTATCTTTTGCACATTTAATTGCTTATTTCTGCATCTATTGTTGCTTTGGAAAAGTTTGTAGCATAGAAGTGTTAGTCCTCTCCTTAATTTCAAAAAACCCTAAAACACAAAGGTTTTCAATTTCAATTTCATTCAAGTCTGATTTTTAATTACATACTACAAGCTATTTATAGCAAAATAAAGCAAACTAGAGCTATGTATAATTATACGTATAAAATACGTATATTCGTACAATACGCTCAAAATACGTACAAGCTACTATATGTATCTAATACAATACAAGTATTATACAACCTAAGGATGGACTCAAAGAAATAAACAAAGCTTTAAAGCAAGGAAATATCTTCACAAAATCAGCCACCATAGTCCACTTGCACCACTTGCACAAGTTCAAACAATTTAGCACCACCCAAGCTTGTTGTAGCTTCCATGACTCACCTAAGCTATATCATGCTCCAACCAAGTAGTATGAAACCAAGGTTGGCTAGTAGATGATGCAGCAAGGCTACTCACTCAACTTGCAAGACCGCACACAAAGCCCACAAGCCAACTTGCAACAACCAAAAGACGTAGAAGCAGGCAGGGGTGACTCGCGACTCGCGACCTTCTTGGGTCCCTGGGTTCGTGACTCGCGACCTAGGCTCGCACCTCGTGACTTGCTACTGGTTCGTTTGTGCAATTTTGTTCCGTAGTTCACCTACTTTCATATTAAGCTATCAAACTAAAAGAGCTTTACTAACTATTACAAACTACATTGAAAAATAACTAAACTTTTATCTAAAGTACTAATATTAAGCTTTTACACAATAATCATAAGAAAAACTACTAATTAAGCTAATACAAAAAAACCATAATTAGAACCACTAATTATCAGATTTTGATCATAGTTCACTTTCCTCTTCTACAAAAAGAAATTGTCCTCAATTTTAGCACTTAAAACTTTCAAAAGTTAAGACAAATTTCAAGAAGTTTAGCATATGAACATTGTTCACAAAGTAAACGTCCTAGGTGGGCGTTTCCTATGTGATTTCTCCCTCTTTCCCAAGCTGATTTTATCCCTAATCACTTTCTCACAAAGTAAATTCTGATTTTATTTATGCTTATGATTACCCTTTTTAAGTGGTGATAAGGGTAACAATGTTTTGATTTTTCCCTCCTTATGCACCTTATACACATTAGTAAGGCCATTATGAACGACTTTCCTATCAAATTGCCAAGGATGCCCTAGTAGAACACGACAATCAGTCATGGGAATTACTTCAAAAAGTATTTCATCAAAATAATTACCAATTGAATATGAAAGCAATACTTGATGTCGTACCCTTACCTTCCCCTCTTCATCAAGCCATTTCAGAGTATATGGAATTGGATGATTCATGATTGGTAATGCTAATTTTCCAACTACCTCACTTGATGCCACATTAACACAACTTCCTCCATCAATTATCAAAGTACAAAGTTTATTTTGGACTAAACATTTCGATTGAAAAATCAGTCCTCTTTGTTCATCCCCTACACCAATGTCCCTATTGATCAAGGAACTTCTTAACACCAAAACTTCCCCCTCTTTTTTTGGATTACACACTTCCTCCTCCTCTTCTATTTCCACCATGCCTAAATCAATTTTTTCTTCAAGTTTTATGAGTTCATCAATCTCTTCTTTATCATGGATGGTTAAAGCTCTACTTATTGGACATTTTTCTTGATAATGACATCTAAAACATTTTACCTTAAGCACTCTATCCTCTAATTCTTTTCCTTTATCTTTTTTCATGAACTCAGATTTAGACACTTTTTCAAGACTACTAACATTAGGATGGACATTAGCATCATTAGTAGTAAAAGACTTTGAATAAAATATATTCACAAATGGATTTTTCTTCTATTTTTCAAGTTTTTGTGCCAATTTGCAAGCTTTATTATAAGTCAAGTATGGAAAGACCTCAACTTTTTCCCTTAAATCAAAATTTAAACCTCCTAAAAAATGACCCAATTTTTGTTCTTCAGATTCTTCAATATCACATACCATGCATAGCTTTTCCAGCTCTTTAATGAACTCTTCTATGGACAAACTATCTTGTTTTAATGTAGACCATTTCACATATTGACTCTGTTTGTAATTAGAAGGTACAAAACGTTTTCTTAATTATTTTTTAAGCTTACCCCAAGTTTGGATTTTTGACTTGTTTTCCTTAGCCCTTTGCTTCTTCAAGCTTTCGAACCAGGAGATCACTAGCGTCCATAGGCAACACATCGCAAGTAACCTCATCTTTATAGAACTTGCCAATAGAAAATGTGGAACATATCAAAATCGGGAAATCATTCCAGGATCGATTATGTTCACAAATTCATCTACGAACAAGCAAAAAAACACGCAATTTTGTAGCTCACTTTTTGGACAAACTCGTATAGTCTAAACTAAATGTAAAGAATCACTCTTAACACTCAATTTAGGCTAAAACTTCTATGAATACAAGAATGCTCCAAAACTCCATTCAGAACAATCTTATATCTAAATTAAGACTTAAAAGAATCACTCTTAACTCTAAATTTACGGGTAACAAAATCAGTAGCCGGTAATTACGCTACACTAAAATTAAAAAAAAAGGCAATGAAAAGGATATTTTAGAGATTAGGATCACTGAACTCTAAATGGGATATTTTTTAGCTAATAGATGGAAGAATCGCTCTTGAATCCACTACTACATAAACTATCGACTTAAGAGAATCGCTCTCAAAACTCAACAATCAAATCTGACTAAGTCCTAAGAGAATCACTCTCGAAGTCATTTATCAATTTGGCTAGCTTCGACGAAGAGGGTCGGCCTCTTAATCTAATAGCCTAGATAACTAATTAAGAGGTTCGGCCTCTTAATCATTCATCTAGCACGAAGTCTTGTAGCTAGATGAACCAGAATAAGTGTGCCAACGAATGGTGATTAGTAGTAGTACTTTTGTAATATAATTGTAGTAACATGATTAGCAATTTCAATGATGTATTTGCTACTGCTTAGTTTAATTCTTTAGTTATTTTTTTGGTTGTTGTAAGAATTAGCATTAGTTAAAGTAGAATTAATAATAACTAGCTTAATTTTGCAAGAAGGTGAACTACAGAGCAAAGTTGAAGACTCGATATAGTAGAAAATCACGAGGTGCAAGCCTAGATCGAGAGTCACGAACCCATGTACCCAAGAAGGTCGCGAGTCGTGACCCAAACTCGCGAGTCGCGAGTCAGCACTGCCCATGTTCTACGTAATTGCTTTGTTGCAAGTTGGCTTGTGGGCTTTGTGTGCGGTCTTGCAAGTTGGTTGAGTGGCCTTGTTGCATCATCGACTAGCCTTTCTTGGTTTCATACAACTTGGTTGGAGCTTGACATAGCTTAGGTGAGTCATAGAAGCTACAACAAGCATGAGTGGTACTTTTTTTTTTAATTGACATAGCTTAGGTGTTGAATTGTTTCAACTTGTGCAAGTGGATGCAAGTGGAACAACTTGCTCAAAATGGCTGCCAAAGAGGGGGGACTTATGGGGGTTTTTAAGCTTGATATTTTGGCTTTCTGTGCTTTGCTTATTCATGTAGTAGTAGTAGTAGCCTTAGCATTAGTTTTATTATAAATAGCTTGTACTAGTTATTGTAAAAAATCAGATTTGGAATGAATGAAAATTGGTTTGAAACCTTGTGGTTTTCTTTCTTTAGTTTTTAAGTTGTGTGCTTAGAAGCTAGCATGGTTTGAAGTTCTTGGGAGTTGTCTAGCTACAAGGCTTCGTGCTAGTTGAATGATTAAGAGGCAGAACCTCTTAATTAGTTATCTAGGCTATTAGATTAAGAGGTCGACCCTCTTAGTCGAAGCTAGCAAAACTGATTAATGACTTCGAGAGTGATTCTCTTAGGAGTTAGTCGAAGCTTGTGACCATGGTAACTCAAGGCTTACGTGACATGGTTGGATTGACTTTTCAACCAACCCAAGTCCATTTCAATTTTATTTATTAACTTACCTTCAGTCTGTTTTTATTTTAAGTTGTTGCTTTGAATTTCAGATTTGACTTTATAGTCGAATATTTTGGGCTTTATGAAAATTAGGAAGTATGTAAGTTATTTGGTAATTAATCATCACTGATTATTATCAATTAACTAGAAATCAGTTTAGTCAACTTTTGCAAGTTCCAAATGGTGAGTCAAGTGAAGCATTCATGGCTGAAATCATCAAACAACTAAAGAGTCAAAAGAATTAATGAGGAGCAACAAGTTTCAAGAAGAGCCAAGCAAATAGTCCTCTTATCCTTAGAATCTTATAAGATTCCAATGGTTGATTTTTCACCATCAAAATGTTATCCTTTTATCTTTGGTTATCCTCTTATCCTTAGATTCTAATTTTACTAGCCTTAAGTTGTATTATAAATATGAGCCTTGAGCATCAATGAAAAACAACTTGAATTCTGAAAAAAAAAAACTTGTCTTTGGTATTTCTCTGAGGAAATCGAAAACTTTCTCCTTTGCTTGTCTAATTCTTGGCAAAATTAGGCTGTGTTCTTAGGAATCAATTTGAAGAATTTGGTGGTGATTTTCTGTATCCAAATTCAACAATTTGCTGCCTAAGTCTTTTGAAGGTGGTGGTGATTTCTATATCCATCTTTGAGCTTGCTTCTATCTATCATTTTTAGTGGCTAGTCACTTGTAATCTTCTTGTGCTACAACAAGGTTACAACACTCAATTTGCTTAAGGAGGCTGATTTTGGCTTGATATTTTCATTACTTTAGCCTTTTTTTATTGCTTGAGCATATCCTTATGTAGTATAGTACTTTCATTATACTTCATACATATAGTAGTTTATACGTATTCAGTTGCATATTGTATGAATATACGTATAATTGTACATTTCTTTCTTTAAGTAGACTTTGATGTATCATTTGCAAACTAGATTGAATTTTATAAAAACTTGAACTTTGTTCATTCTTTAACTTAGCCTTCTTTGACTTGATTTCTTGGGAGTTTTAACTACAAGTTTTCTAAACCGATTAGTGAACTTTGAGAGTGATTCTCCTAGTGATTTAATCAACCAAAAATGAGTGTAAGAGTAATTTTTTCTACTAAATTTAGTTGGAAATGTTTTCTTAAGATTGATTCTTTTGAGCTATTTCATTATCTTCTCAACTCTAATTATTTGCTTGATTTATTTCAAGACTAATTATAGTTCAAGTGGTATTAGAGCTTAAGTTAAACATTGGTGATGAAACTGCTGCAAACTTGAAGAGGGATCAATTGATTGAAGCTTTATCCAAGCAAAATGATGCTTTGCATGAGATGATTACCCTATTAACATTGGAAGTATTGAAAAACAAAAAAAAAAACAAATGAAGAACAAAAGTAATCGTATGGTGATGATAGGGGTTTCAAAATTGATGTTCCTGAATTCGATGGTACTACTGATCCAGAGGTGTACCTTGAATGGGAAATATCTTTGGAGAGTTTTTTTGAGTACAAAGAAACACCAGAAGAGAGACAATACAAGGTGGCGGTTTTGAAGTTGACAAAATATGCTTCAATATGGTTAGAAGGGTTGAAGAAACAAAGGGAGAAGGAGAACAAGTCCAAAATTCAAACATGGAGTAAGCTAAAGAAACAATTGAGGAAGAGATTTGTGCCTTCAAACTACAAGCAACAGCAATATGTGAGGTGGTCGACTTTGAAGCAAGGAACCATGCCAGTTTTGGAGTTCATCAAGGAATTTGAAAATCTTGCCATGGTTTGTGAAATAGATGAATCCGTAGAACAAATACTAGGACGGTTCCTAGGTGGGTTGAATACGGATTTGAGGGAGAAGTTGGAGGTGTTTCCTTTCCTTACTTATGTTGAAGCTTGCAAAATGGCGCCTACTTTGGAGACTCAAAGGAAGAAATCGAGTGGTACAATTGCTAAACCTTTTAAAAGATCTTCAAATTTCAAGCCTAGTACTAGTAGTAGCAATGTTAATGTTAATTTTGATCATGATAAGAATAAGAAAGCTAATGTGCCTATTAGAACTGTTAATGACAAAGTAAAATGCTATAAGTGTCAATGTTATGGTCATTACCAATCTAATTGTCCTACTGCCCGAATTATGACTTTACATGACATAGAAGGAATAGATGAAATGGAAAAATTAGCTCTTTTAGCTCATGACCATGATAAAGAGGAAGAGGATGTGTAGAAGAACTTTGTCAACCTGAGTTAGAGAGGGGGGAATCTGGTTATTAGGAGGAATTTGTATACCAACAACGGGGCAGAAGAAAGTGAACAAAGAGCGACAATATTTCATTCAAAATGTCTGATCCAAAAAAAATTATGCACGTTGATTGTAGATGGGGGTAGTTGTGTGATGTAGGATGGGGTCTCAAAAACAATCAAAAACTCATAAAATTCCTGAAATTCGTAGGTCTATATTAAGCTCCAACTATGAAGACCAAAACAATCGTAAAAATGGGATATGAACTTGAAAATTAGCCCACTAAGTACTAATAATCAAGAGCTAAACATAATCTAATCAAAATCACAAAGGTAATAATTAGAAGATAACTTACCAATCACAAAATTTAGCAAGATTTGCAACCACAAAGAAAGTTGGGCTCACAAAGAACACCATAGAGAGAAAATCTCAGATTTTTAATTCATCAAAAGTTGATTACAAATGAGGCAAAGCATGTTATTTAAAGGCTCAGCAACCCCTAATGAAGCTTCTAATCTAGACCATTAATCTATAAGCAATCAAGGGCCAAGATTAGAAAGTCACTAAACAAAAAAAGAGAAAGTAAGCAAAACACGAAAATATACGTGTAGGGCCGTGCACGGTCGTGCAGAACCTAACTGCACGGTCGTGCAGTCCTTCCCAGGCGATTCTGAGTGTTGCACGACCATATGCACGGTCGTGCAGGGGTCGTGCATGGTAGTACATGCTCCGTTTCGCTTCCTTTGCTCGTGTTTCTAGCTCCTTTAGACATGCTAAATTAACTAAGGCAATAACACGAGATTTTAGGCCACTTATTACAACGCGAAAAACACGAAAATAAGCTAAAAATGAGAGTTCAAAACTATCCAAGTAAAAGTGAACAAAATTGAAGTCGTTGACCGTTGAAGTCGCTCATGGGACCATCCCGTTCTGCATCATTGTGCAAATGTAGCATCCACTGAATTAGTTAATAAGTTGCCTTTGCCGTTGGTGAAACACCCTAATCCTTATAAACTAAAATGGTTAGATGATGAAAGTTAGGTTAAGTTGGGGAATAGAGTCTTCATTAACTTTTGCATTGGTAATTATGTCGATGAAATTTTGTGTGATGTAATCCCAATGACGGCATGTCACTTGTTACTTGGACATCCCTAACAGTTTGATCGGGAAGTAATTCACGATGGTCTAACTAACACTTATAAAGTTAATAAAGATGGAAAATTGAAAACTTTGTTACCTTTAGCACCCTCAAAAATCCTAAACACCAAGCTTAAATCAAAATCCAATTCGGACAATGGGAGTGTGTTGTTAGGGAGAAAAGAATTCGAGATGTTGTTTGAGCAAGAGGGGTGTGCATTTGTGTTAGTGAGTCAAGAGAAAACAGAGGGAGTGGTGATTACAGATTCTGAGTTCGGGGAGGTTTAAATGAATTTTAAGATGTTTTTCCTCAAGAATTACCTCCTGGTTTACCACAAAAAAGAGGAATTGAGCATCAGATTGATCTCATTCCCGGAGCCCCTATTCCAAATAAGCCATCCTATAGGTGTAATCTCGAGGAGAGTAGGGAATTACAACGACAAATCAGTGAGTTGATTGAGAGGGGATAAGTGAAGGAGAGTATGAGTCCATGTACTGTTTCGGCCTTACTTGTTCCAAAAAAAGATGGGTCTTGGAGGATGTGTATTGATAGTCGGTCTGTTATCAATATTACTATCAAGTACAGGTTTCGAATTCCTAGATTAGATGATATGTTAGATGAATTGAGTGGGTCTAATTTGTTTTCTAAAATTCATCTTAGGAGTGGGTACCATCAAATTTGTATGCGTGAGGGTGATGAGTGGAAAACCGCTTTTAAAATGAAATATGGCTTGTATAAGTGGCTTGTCATGCCTTTCGGTCTAACAAATGCCCCTAGTACGTTCATGACATTGATGAATGAAGTACTTAGGCCATTTTTAGGCAAGTTTGTAGTGGTATATTTAGATGATATTCTTGTTTATTCTGCTAACAAGGAGGATCATTTAAAGCATTTGTGTCTGTTATTTGAAACGCTAAGGCAACATAAACTTTTTGGGAAGTTAGAGAAGTGTTCGTTCATGCAAAATGAAGTTAGTTTTCTAGGTTTCATTATTTCTGACATAGGGGTGAAGGCGGATCCTGCTAAAGTAGACGCCATTTCTACTTGGCCGGTTCCAACATGTGTGACTGATGTGAGGTCTTTTCATGGTTTAGCGCCTTTTTTATAGGAGATTTATAAAAAGTTTCAGTACCTTAGCTCCTATAACTGAGTGTACTAAACATGGGAAATTTGAGTGGACTTTTGTTGGTCAAAGGGCCTTTGAATTGAATAAGGTAAAGATATGTGAAGTACCTGTGTTATCCTTACCTGATTTTACGAAACCTTTTGAGGTTGAGTGTGATGCGAGTGGGACATTGAGGCTGTTTTGATTCAGTCGGCTAAGCCTATCGCTTATTTTAGCGAGAAGCTTAGTGGTGCTAGATTGAACTATTCTACTTATGATAAAAAGTTTTATGCTATGGTTAGAGACATAGGACATTGGAGTCATTACTTGCGTCCTGCTTCCGGTGTTTTACATTCTGATCATGAGTCGTTAAAGTATATACATGGGCAGCAAAAGCTCAGTGCTCGACATGAAAAATGGGTAGAATGTTTACAGTCTTTTGACTTTGCTGCTAAATACAAAGCCGGAAAGGCAAATATTGTTGTTGATGCTCTTTCCAGGAAACATTCGCTACTAACAACGGTGGATACCAAGGTTCTTGGGTTCAAATTCATAAAAGAATACTATGCACTTGATGGTGATTTTCGTGACTTGTTTGTTGATTGCGAATCCGGTTCGAAGAATAATTATCAGTTGGTGGATGGTTTCTTATTTAAAGGGAACAAGCTTTGTGTTCCAAAATGTCCAGTTTGGGAGTTACTGATTCGGGAGGCTCATGGAGGTGGGTTAGCTGGTCATTTCGGCATCAACAAAACTAATGAGTTACTACAAGAGCACTTTCATTGGCCACGCATGCTTGGTGAGATCCAAGCTGTATTGGCTCGATGTGGGGTTGTTAGAGGTCGAAGAGTTCCTTTCAGCAAGGGTCGTACATGAACTATAATTAGTCTTGAAATAAATCAAGCAAATAATTAGAGTTCAGAAGATAATAAAATAGCTCAAAAAAATCACTCTTAAGAGAATATTTCCAACTAAATTCAGTAGAAAGAATCACTCTTACACTCAATTTAGGTTGATTAAATCACTAGGAGAATCACTCTCAAAGCTCACTAATCGGTTTAGAAAACTTGTAGTTTAAACTCCCAAGAAATCAAGTCAAAGAAAGCTAAGTTACTTTAGCCTCAAGGATGGATAAAGTTCAAGTTTTTATAAAATTCAATCTAGTTTGCAAATGATACATCAAAGTCTACTTAAAGAAAGAAATGTACAATTATACGTATAATTATACGTATATTTGTACAATATGCAACCGAATACGTATAAACTAGTATACATATGAAGTATAATACAAGTACTATTCTACATAAGGATATGCTCAACCAATAAACCAAGGCTAAAGTAATGAAAATATCAAGCGAAAATCAGCCTCCTTAAGCAACTTGAGCCACTTGCACCCACTTGCACCAAAATAGACCAATAAGCTTCTCTTACTGCACCATAATTAGTCTTGAAATAAATCAAGAAAATAATTAGAGTTGAAAAGATAATAAAATAACTCAAAAGAATCACTCTTAAGAGAAATTTCCTACTAAACTAAGAAGAAGAATCACTCTTAATCTCAATCTAGGTTGATTAACTCACTAGAATAATCACTCTTAAATTTTATTAATCGGTTTAGAAAACTTGTAGTCGAAACTCCCAAGAATTCATGTCACAATAAGCTAAGTTACGTTAGCTCACAAAGATGAACAAAGTTCAAGCTTCTTTTTTTCATAAATTCAATTCTGATTTTTACATTGAACTAGTACATGCTATTTATAGGGAAACTAAAGCTAAGGCTATTACTACTACTACTAGAATAAATAAAGTAAAGTAATGCAAAATATCTAGCAAAGTGTACTAGAAAAGCTTCCCCCTTGGCTGCCCATTTGATCAAGTTGCTCCACTTGATCAACTTGCTCAATTTGCTCAACTTGATCAACCTGCAAAAAGATCAAGAATAAGTAGATTAACACCCATGTAAACTTTCAGACCCATTGGGTCCATGGATCACCCATTTCTCAAGTAAGCACCCTCAAAATAGCAAACTTGTGCTACTTGCTTGAAGTACACAAAGTCAGATTTTGGGCACTAATGTATTTAGCAACTAAACCTAATACAAGACTAATTAAGAAAGTTAACCCAACTTAAGTAATCTAAATATTAGACCTATTACAAAGCAATAATTAAAGCATTTGACTAATTACTATCTAAAGTACATAAATAAATACTAATCAAGGTAGTACAAAACATAAAAGGAAGCATTAACTAAGTGATTACAAAATGGAATCGATGTGGAAATAAGGGGGTCTTTCATTTTGGCAACATGATCTCCTCAATTTGGACTCTCCTCTTGGGTTTGAATGAGCTAGGCAGCAATCATGGATGACTTTAGTACTTAGTCATTTTAAGTAGTTTAAATTTTGTAATTCTTTAAATCTGATTAGGCGTATTTTGTAGTAGTTTGTATAGTTTTGGGCCTATACTTAATATAGTCAATGGGTCTAGGAGTTTAGTTGTTATTTTATTTTGGGTTGTTGGGCTTGTTTTGGATCGAAGGGAACCGACTTTAAGGTTGGCCTTCTACACGCTCCACACTCTATACATAGAGGTGGGTGGTTGCTTGTAAACTCAGATTTCAGATTTTATGATTCAATAATTCAAAGTAAAGTTTACTTGAGTTTTTCTTTCTTTTCACATGTGTAAGAGTGATTCTTTCTTGTGTTGAGAGTTTACTAACTAAGTGAGGTTGAGTGATTCATGCACATAGTTAGATTGGTGGCAAAGTCGGTCTAGTGAATTGGTAGATTGTTCATCTTTGTGTGATTGAGGAGACAATGATCTTCAATTTGTGATTGCCCCCTTAACCACGCATCAAATAGTGGTACTAGAGCACGGTTTTCGAGTGGAGGAAGCAGCCATGGCGTCGAGTGTAAACCCCATGGAGAAGATGATGAAGATGTTGGAGGACATGACCATACAACAACAACAATTTGAGATGAGGTTCGAGATTTTTCAGCAACAAACCAATCGAAAGCTCGATCCAACCTCCGTGCATTTCCTCAACAACATTCAAGAAAGTGAAGATGATGATCAAGATTTAGATTCATCGTCCAAGAAATGAACCAAGAACTCATCCAAACTCGATGATAGATGCATCAAACTTGATGATTTCACGGGACAAGGAGGGCCTGATGATTTTCTTGAATGGGAAAGACAAGTAGAGAAGGTGTCAGAATACAAAGGTTTTAATGATGAAAAAACTTTCAAGATTGCATATCTAAGACTTACTAAACATGCTGGGCTATGGTTTGAAGGATTGAAAACCAAGAGGAAGCGTGAAAACAAGTCAAAAATTCATACATGGACACAACTTAAGAAGAAAATGCATGCTAAGTATGTGCCATTTGATTTTGAACAACAAAATTACATAAAACTTACCTCACTATATCAAGGGTCTATGAGTGTAAAAGATTATATTTCAGAATTTGAAAAATTATCTTTACTTTGTGATTTGGAGGAAAAGGAACATATGAAAATGGCTAGGTTTCTAAAAGGCTTGAATAATAATGTTGAGAAAAAACTTCAGTTAGCCCACTACACCAATTTCAATGATCTATGCAACCTTGCTTTAAAAATAGAGAAACGCACCAAAGATGAATTCGAACGAACATCCACTTATAACAAACCTCTCACGACAAACACCATTTCAATTCCACCAAAAATCCAAAATCCTACCTCGTCCATAAACTAAGATGAAAAACCAAAGAAATTTTTGCCTAAAAGTGAAATTGACGAGAGGAAGAAGTGTTTTAGGTGCCAAGGTTATGGTCATTATGCATCCCAATGTTTGAATAAAAGAATTCTATATGCCTCTACTATCCAAAAATGGGAAGAAGAAGCACAGATCTTTGATCTTGTTCCTAGTGATGAAAATGCAAAGAAAGATCAAGACATTCAAGAAGTTAATGAAGAAGAAGAGAGCATTGATGAAGAGCCTTTGCGAGATGGAGAAATGTTTATAGTAAGATGAATTTTGCATTCTGAAGCCGTGGTCAACAAAGAACAAAGAGAAAATTTATATCATAGTCGATGTAAAATTGGTGGACTTTTGTGTAAGATGATCATTGACAGTGGATCTTGCACTAATGTGGCCTCTAGTGATCTTGTGCAACGTATAGAGCTACCTTAAAGGAAACACTCAAACCCTTACAAAATTGGTTAGATGATATTAGGGGAATTGAAGTAAGGAAGCAAGCACTAGTAGCATTCGACATGGGACAATACAAAGATGAGATTTGGTGTGATGTTGTGCCCATGAGTGCATGTCAATTGTTGCTTGGAAGGCCTTGGGAATTTAATAAAAAGGTGAAGCATGATGGAGAATCCAAATATACTCGGTTCTAATGGGAGAAAAGAGAATCAATTTGTTGCCTTTGCCACCAAACGAAGTAAGTGCCCCAACCCTTAAACGTGCTATGTTCATAGGTGCTAAAGAAATGGAACGAGTTGAACAAAGGAGTCATTATTTTCTTTTGGTAATTCTACGTTTCGTTCTTATTTTCATTCTTTTGGTTCATCGGATATGGTTAATTGCATGGCTTGAACACATGGGACAAGTTTTTTTTTGAAGAGGGGGAGAATGATGTGGAAATAAGGGGGTCTTTGATTTTGGCAACATGATCTCCTCAATTTGGTCTCTCCTCTTGGATTTGAATGAGCTAGGCAGCAACCATGGATGACTTTAGTACTTAGTCATTTTAAGTAGTTTAAATTTTGTAATTCTTTAAATCTGATTAGGCGTGTTTTGTAGTAGTTTGTATAATTTTGGGCCTATACTTAATATAGTCAATGGGTCTAGGAGTTTAGTTGTTATTTTAGTTTGGGTTGTTGGGCATGTTTTGGGTCGAAGGAAACCGACTTTAAGGTTGGCCTTCTACACGCTCCACACTCTATAAATAGAGGTGGGTGGTTGCTTGTAAACTCAGATTTCAGATTTTATGATTCAATAATTCAAAGTTAAGTTTACTTGAGTTTTTCTTTCTTTGCACATGTGTAAGTGTGATTCTTTCTTGTGTTGATAGTTTACTAACTAAGTGAGGTTGAGTGATTCATGCACATAGTTAGATTGGTGGCAATCTCGGTCTAGTGAATAGGCAGATTGTTCATCTTTGTGTGATTGAGGAGACAATCATCTTCAATTTGTGATTGCCCCCTTAACCACGCATCAGGAATTTAATCAAGCTTCTAAGTATCTCTTTGTCATAATAATCATGCTTGATCCTGGTTCATTCCCTTCATCTTCAAAAAGAAATTGTCCTCAATTTTATTAGTTCACCATCTTCAAAGTTTTAGGACAGATTTGCATGAGTTATAACCACATCGAAGCACAAATTCCATGAAATGTGCCAAATCCAGCGTATCTTGCTTGCTATTGCTAAATTCATCATGCTCTTTGTAAAAGAATTTATATGTAAAAGATATCAAAAGAAAAAGATGACAAGCTAATAGAGTGTGGTTTAAAAAAATTCTTACCCACTGATTTAACATTGGTTATTAAATTTTGGTAAGCCTCAAAATTATCCACTCCACTATGATGTTCATTTTATGGGATTACATGAAAGGAATCAATTTACATGTCTCCAATTTGAGCATCAATTTTTTCTTCATAAGATTCTGGTTCATCATTTACTTCATTTTCCCCTTTTGTTTTTTTTCAACTACTAAATCATTGTTACTTGTTTTAAGTAAAGAAAGCTCATTCATCAAGGAATTAACCTTTGATGAAGCACATTCTATCTTCAACAAAGCTTCAATGAGTGCATCACGACCCATGTTGAACTGAGCTCTGGAATTTCTACTGAAAGTTTAGGCTTCAAAACATATGTAAATCAACTCTAAAATTGATCTAAAGTCTACTACCTTGTCTCATGAACCAGTTGCACTAGTATTGGAAACTCTTGGATTTTATCCGTTATCTACAAGGGCCGAATTCAAGTGTTGCATCTCAAGAGTTGATTGAAGCTCAAAAGAATCAAGTCCACCAGAAGCTACACG
Source organism: Salicornia ramosissima (assembly GCA_951394345.1). Lineage (NCBI taxonomy): Eukaryota > Viridiplantae > Streptophyta > Magnoliopsida > Caryophyllales > Amaranthaceae > Salicornia > Salicornia ramosissima. The sequence goes on along the minus strand of OX596233.1, from coordinate 34,996,119 downwards.
TTTGGGCCCATTTAAGTTGTTGATTTGGACGTGTGTTTTGCTAGTTTATTTTAGTTTTATTTTCAACTTGTAATAATGCAATGACTCACTCTTTGGTCAGTCATCATTAGCTGAATTATGCCATTAAGTGAGTCAATAAGTGAGTAGCTTAAATCAAGGGAAACTGTTGGCTTTTGGCTTCCTGTTTTGGACAGTTTTCCCTAGTGTGTTTTGGAGTCTTTTGGTATGTTTTCTTTCTTATCTTTTGCTGCTCCATCCCATTATATAAGGAGAGCAAATGATAAAACTACTGATAATGAAAAGCCTAAAAAAACCAAGTGGTTGTGCATCTGTTCTTTGTGTTTGTCCAAAGTAGGTTGTGTTATCCTTGTTACTTTGAGTAAATTCTTGAGTGGCAAGATTAGGAGAGATTGAGTCTGTCTTATCTCAGCCTAATAACCCAAATCATTGAGTGTGTTCTTGTGGTTTGGTCCAATTCTATCCATTCTGAGTGTAAATGGACTATAATGGACCTGAAATAATAATAATCAGAAATAATTGCTCGAAAGATTATAGATTTCACTCTCACAAATCACTCAAAACAACAATAATACGGATATTTTACTGAATAGATGAAAGAATACACTCAAATCTATGGACTAAATTGAATATAAAGCTAAGAGAATCACTCTCAAATCTGAATATTCGGAATAGTTAGCTTCAATTAAGAGGGTCAATCTCCTAATCTATTAACCTAAACAATGAAACTAAGAGGGTCAATCTCCTAATTCAATTAATCTAATTGGCGAAATCTTGTAGGTAGACAACTATCCAAGAATTTCGAACAAGGTTAGTTCTTAAACACACAGTTTAAAATACTTTAGAGAAAACAAAGTTTTCAATTCAATTTCATTCAAGTCTGATTTTTAAGTACACAATACAAGCTATTTATAGCAAAATAAAGCAAACTAGAGATAAGTATAATTATACGTATAAAATACGTATATTCGTACAATACGCTCAAAATACGTACAAGCTACTATACGTATCTAATACAATACAAGTATTATACAACCTAAGGATAACCATAAAGCAATAAACAAAGCTTAAAACAACCAAAATATCAAGCAAAATCAGCCACCATAGTCCACTTGCACCACTTGCACAAGTTGAATCAATTGAGCACCACTCAAGCTTGTTGTACCTTCCATGACTCACCTAAGCTATGTCAAGCTCCAACAAAGTTGTATGACACAAAGCTAGGCTAGTAGATGATGCAGCAAGGCTACTCACTCAACTTGCAAGACCACACACAAAGCCCACAAGCCAACTTGCAACAACTGAAACTCGTAGAAGTTGGGCAGGGGCACCTCACGACTCGCAAGTTTGGGTCGCGACTCGCGACCTTCTGGGTCCCCCGGGCTCGCACCTCGCGAATTGCCACTGGATCGTTTGTGCACTTTTGCTCCGTAGTTCCCATACATGCATATTGAGCTATTAAACCAAAAGAGCTTTACTGACTATTACAAATTACATTGAAAAGTACCTAAAACTACTCATCTAAAGTACTAATTAAGCTATTACAAAAAGAAACATAATTAAAACTACTTAGCTAATACAAAACAAGCACCAATTAGAACTATTAGTTGTCAAACTTGATCATAGTAGATCAAGTGTCAAAATGAGCTAACAATGACCAAGATATGAGCCAAATCCATCGGATGTTGGTTAAGAAAATTAGTGATCTTAAAACCGATACAAGAAAAGTTTGATTCACCATACATATCACTCTTTATACCATGTCTTCATAGTTCACTCTCTCCTGTTTCGGAAAAATTCGACCTCGAATTTGATAATCAAGCATTTCATAAGAACATAAAGAAGACAAAAAATATTTTGGGGTTGCATAAAAAGGAATTTGGAGATTATTTGCTAAAACTAGATTCTGATTGAAGTTATTACAATCACGACCATTTTGAACAAAAACTTCATCTTCTACACTATATTCTAGTTTTGGTTCATGAATAATACTACCTTCCCACTTGTTGTGAATCTTCACCTTGTTTTCAGATTCATGCTCAAACATTTGTCCCTCATTTTTGTTTTCCTCACCAATAGGACAAATTTTTTGGACTTCACTCCCCTCTATTTTTTGTACAACTACTACACCATTTTTACTTTTTTTGTGTAAAGAATGTTCATTCATCAAGGAGCTAACCTTTAAAGAAGCACATTCCAACTTCAACAAAGCTTCAATGAGTGCATCTTTCCTCAAATTTGCAGCAGCTTCATAACCCATGTTGAACTTAGGCTCTGGATACCACTTGGACTATAATGGACCTCAAACAATAATAATCAGAAATAATTGCTTGAAAGATTATAGATTTCACTCTCACAAATCACTCAAAACAACAATAATATGGATATTTTAGTGGATAGATGAAAGAATAAACTCAAATATATGCACTAAATTGAATATAAAGCTAAGAGAACCACTCTCAAATCTGAATATTCGGAATGGTTAGCTTCAATTAAGAGGGTCAATCTCCTAATCTATTAACCTAAACAATCAAACTAAGAGGGTCAATCTCCTAATTTAATTAATCTAATTGGTGAAATCTTGTAGTTAGACAAATATCCAAGAATTTCGAACAAGGTTAGTTCTTAAACACACAGTTTAAAATACTAGAGAGAAAACAAAGTTTTCAATTCAATTTCATTCAAGTCTGATTTTTAAGTACATAATACAAGCTATTTATAGTAAAGTAAAGCAAACTAGAGCTATGTATAATTATACGTATAAAATGCGTATATTCATTCAATACGCTCAAAATACGTACAAACTACTCTACGTATCTAATACAATACAAGTATTATACATCCTAAGGATAAACTTAAAGCAATAAACAAAGCTTAAAACAAGAAATATATCAAGTAAAATTAGCCACCATAGTCCACTTGCACCACTTGCACAAGTTGAATCAATTGAGCACCACTCAAGCTTGTTGTAGCTTCCATGACTCACTTAAGCTATGTCAAGCTCCAACCAAGTTTTATGACACAAAGCTAGGCTAGTAGATGATGCAGCAAGGCTACTCACTCAACTTGCAAGACCACACACAAAGCCCACAAGCCAACTTGCAACAACTGAAACTCGTAGAAGCCGGGCAGGGGCACCTCACCACTCGCGAGTCTGGGCCGCGACTCGCGACCTTCTGGGTCTCCCGGGCTCGCACCTCGCGACCCAGGCTCGCACCTCGCAAATTGCCACTAGATCGTTTGTGAACTTTTGCTCCGTAGTTCCCATTCTGCATATTGAGCTATTAAACCAAGAGAGCTTTACTGACTATTACAAACTACATTGAAAAGTACCTAAAACTACTCATCTAAAGTACTAATTAAGCTATTACAAAAAGCAACATAACTGAAACTACTTAGCTAATACAAAACAAGCACCAATTAGAACTATTAGTTATCAAACTTGATCATAGTAGATCAAGTGTCAAAATGAGCTAACAATGACCAAGATATGAGCCAAATCCATCGGATGTTGGTTAAGAAAATTAGTGATCTTAAAACTGATACAAGAAAAGTTTGATTCACCATACATATCATTCTTTATACCATGTCTTCATAGTTCACTCTCTCCTTTTTCGGAAAAATTCGACCTCGAATTTGATAATCAAGCATTTCATAAGAACATAAAGAAGACAAAAAATATTTTGGGGTTGCATAAAAAGGAATTTGGAGATTATTTGCTAAAACTAGATTCTGATTGAAGTTATTACGATCACCACCATTTTGAACAAAAACTTCATCTTCTACACTATATTCTAGTTTTGGTTCATGAATAATACTACCTTCCCATTTGTTGTGAATTTTCACCTTGTTTTCAGATTCATGCTCAAACATTTGTCCCTCATTTTTGTTTTCCTCACCAATAGGACAAATTTTTTGGACTTCACTCCCCTCTATTTTTTGTTCAACTAATACACCATTTTTACTTTTTTTGTGTAAAGAATGTTCATCCATCAAGCAGCTAACCTTTCAAGAAGCACATTCCAACTTCACAAAGCTTCAATGAGTGTATCTTTCCTCAAATTTGCAGCAGCTTCATAACCCATGTTGAACTTAGGCTCTGGATACCACTTGGACTATAATAGACCTCAAACAATAATAATCATAAATAATTGCTTGAAAGATTATAGATTTCACTCTCACAAATCACTCAAAACAACAATAATATGGAGATTTTAGTGGATAGATGAAAGAATACACTCAAATCTATGCACTAAATTGAATATAAAGCTAAGAGAATCACTCTCAAATCTGAATATTCGGAATGGTTAGCTTCAATTAAGAGGGGCAATCTCCTAATCTATTAACCTAAACAATGAAACTAAGAGGGTCAATCTCCTAATTTAATTAATCTAATTGGTGAAATCTTGTAGTTAGACAACTATCTAAGAATTTCGAACAAGGTTAGTTCTTAAACACACAGTTTAAAATACTAGAGAGAAAACAAAGTTTTCAATTCAATTTCATTCAAGTCTGATTTTTAAGTACATAACACAAGCTATTTATACTAAAATAAAGCAAACTAGAGCTATGTATAATTATACGTATAAAATGCGTATATTCGTACATTACGCTCAAAATATGTACAAGCTACTATACGTATCTAATACAATACAAGTACTATACAACCTAAGGATAAACTTAAAGCAATAAACAAAGCTTAAAACAACCAAAATATCAAGCAAAATCAGCCACCATAGTCCACTTGCACCACTTGCACAAGTTAAATCAATTGAGCACCACTCAAGCTTTTTGTAGCTTCCATGACACACCTACGCTATGTCAAGCTCCAACCAAGGTTTATGACACAAAGCTAGGCTAGTAGATGATGCAGCAAGGCTACTCACTCAACTTGCAAGACCACACACAAAGCCCACAAGCCAACTTGCAACAACTGAAACTCGTAGAAGCTGGGCAGGGGCACCTCACGACTCGCGAGTTTGGGCCGCGACTCGCGACTTTCTGGGTCCCCTAGGCTCGCACCTCTCGACCTAGGGTCGCACCTCGCGAATTGCCACTGGATCGTTTGGGCACTTTTCCTCCGTAGTTCCCATACTTGCATATTGAGCTATTAAACCAAAAGAGCTTTACTGACTATTACAAACTACATTGAAAAGTACCTAAAACTACTCATCTAAAGTTCTAATTAAGCTATTACAAAAACAAACATAATTGAAACTACTTAGCTAATACAAAACAAGCACTAATTAGAACTATTAGTTATCAAACTTGATAATAGTGGATCAAGTGTCAAAATGAACTAACAATGACCAAGATATGCGCCAAATCCATCGGATGTTGGTTAAGATAATTAGTGTTCTTAAAACCGATACAAGAAAAGTTTGATTCACCATACATATCATTCTTTGTACCATGTCTTCATAGTTCACTCTCTCCTTTTTCGGAAAAATTCGACCTCGAATTTGATAATCAAGCATTTCATAAGAACATAAAGAAGACAAAAAATATTTTGGGGTTGCATAAAAAGGAATTTGGAGATTATTTACTAAAACTAGATTCTGATTGAAGTTATTACGATCACCACCACTTTGAACAAAAACTTCATCTTCTACACAATATTCTAGTTTCGGTTCATGAATAATACTACCTTCCCATTTTTTGTGAATTTTCACCTTGTTTTCAGATTCATGCTCAAACATTTGTCCCTCATTTTTTATTTCCTCACCAATAGGAGAAAATTTTTTGACTTCACTCCCCTCTATTTTTTGTTCAACTACTACACCATTACTACTTATTTTGTGTAAAGAAATTTCTTTCATCAAGAAGCTAACCTTTAAAGAAGCTCATTCCAACTTCAACAAAGCTTCAATGAGTGCATCTGTCCTCAAATTTGCAGCAACTTCATAACCCATGTTGAACTTAGGCTCTAGATACCACTTGGACTATAATGGACCTCAAGCAATAATAATCAGAAATAATTGCTTCAAAGATTATAGATTACACTCTCACAAATCACTCAAAACAACAATAATATGGATATTTTAGTGAATAGATGAAAGAATACACTCAAATCTATGGACTAAATTGAATATAAAGCTAAGAGAATCACTCTCAAATCTGAATATTCAGAATGGTTAGCTTCAATTAAGAGGGTCAATCTCCTAATCTATTAACCTAGACAATGAAACTAAGTGGGTCAATCTCCTAATTCAATTAATCTAATTGGTGAAATCTTGTAGTTAGACAACTATCCAAGAATTTCGAACAAGGTTAGTTCTTAAACATAGTTTAAAATACTAGAGAGAAAACAAAGTTTTCAATTTAATTTCATTCAATTCTGATTTTTAAGTACATAATACACGCTATTTATAGCAAAATAATGTAAATTAGAGCTATATATAATTATACGTATAAAATACGTATATTCGTACAATACGCTCAAATTACGTACAAGCTACTACACATATCTAATACAATACAAGTATTATACAACCTAAGGATAGACTCAAACCAATAAACAAATCTTAAAACAACCAAAATATCAAGCAAAATCAGCCACCATAGTCCACTTGCACCACGTGCACAAGTTGAATCAATTGAGCACCACTCGAGATTGTTGTAGCTTCCATGAATCACCTATGCTATATCAAGCTCCAACAAAGATGTATGACACAAAGCTAGGCTAGTAGATGATGCAGCAAGGCTACTCACTCAACATGCAAGACCACACACAAAGCACACAAGCAAACTTGCAACAACTGAAACTCGTAGAAGCTGGGCAGGGGCACCTCGCGACTTGTGAGTTTGGGTCGCGACTCGCGAACTTCTGGGTCCCCTGGGCTCGCACCTCGCGACCTAGGCTCACACCTCGCGAAATGCCAATGGATCGTTTGTGCACTTTTGCGCCGTAGTTCCCCTACATGCATATTTAGCTATTATACCAAAAGAGCTTTACTAACTATTACAAACAACATTGAAAAGTACCTAAAACTAATCTTCTAAAGTACTAATTAAGCTGTTACAAAAACAAACATAATCGAAACTACTTAGCTAATACAAAACAAGCACCAATTATAACTATTAGTTACCAAACTTGATCATAGTAGATCAAGTGTCAAAATGAACTAACAAAGAGCAAGATATAAGCCAAATCCATCGGATGCTGGATAAGAAAATTAGTGTTCTTAAAACCGATACAAGAAAAGTTTGATTCACCATACATATCATTCTTTGTACCATGTGTTCATAGTTCACTCTCTCCTTCTTCGGAAAAATTTGACCACGAATTTGATAATCAAGCATATCATAAGAACATAAAGAAGAGAAAATAATTTGGGGTTGTATAAATAGGAATTTGGAGATTATTTGATAAAACCAGATTCTGATTGAAGTTATTAAGATCACCACCATTTGAACAAAAATTTCATCTTCTACACTATATTCTAGTTTTGGTTCATGAATAATATTACCTTCCCCTTTTTTGCGAATTTCCACCTTGTTTTCAGATTCATGCTCAAACATTTGTCCCTCATTTTTGTTTTCCTCACCAATAGGACAAATTTTTTGGACTTCACTCCCCTCTATCTTTTGTTCAACTACTACACTATTGTTACTTTTTATGTGTAAAGAAAGTTCATTCATCAAGGAGCTAACCTTTGATGAAGCACATTCCAATTTCAACAAAGCTTCAATGAGTGCATCTTTCCTCAAATTTGCAGCAGCTTCATAACCCTTGTTGAACTTAGGCTTTGGATACCAATTGGACTATAATGGACCTCAAACAATAATAATCAGAAATAATTGCTTGAAAGATTATAGATTTCACTCTTACAAATCACTCAAAACAACAATAATATGGATATTTTAGTGAATAGATGAAAGAATACACTCAAATCTATGGACTAAATTGAATATAAAGTTAAGAGAATCACTCTCAAATCTGAATATTCGGAATGGTTAGCTTCAATTAAGAGGGCCAATCTCCTAATCTCTTAACCTAGAGAGTGAAACTAAGAGGGTCAATCTCCTAATTCAATTAATCTAATTGGTGAAATCTTGTAGTTAGACAACTATCCAAGAATTTCGAGCAAGGGTAGTTCTTAAACACACAGTTTAAAATACTAGAGAGAAAACAAAGTTTTCAATTCAATTTCATTCAAGTTTGATTTTTAAGTACATAATACAAGCTATTTATAGCAAAATAAAGCAAACTAGAGATATGTATAATTATACGTATAAAATACGTATATTCGTACAATACGCTCAAATTACGTACAAGCTACTATACGTATCTAATACAATACAAGTATTATACAAGCTAAGGATAAACTCAAAGCAATAAACATAGCTTAAAACAACCAAAATATCAAGCAAAATCAGCCACCATAGTCCACTTGCACCACTTGCACAAGTTGAATCAATTGAGCACCACTCAAGATTGTTGTAGCTGCCATGACTCACCTAAGCTATGTCAAGCTCCAACCTAGTTGTATGACACAAAGCTAGGCTCGTAGATGATGCAGCAAGGCTGCTCACTCAACATGCAAGACCACATACAAAGCCCACAAGCCAACTTGCAACAACTGAAACTCGTAGAAGCTGTGCAGGGGCACCTCGCGACTCGCAGGTTTGGGTCGCGACTCACGAACTTCTGGGACCCCTGGGCTCGCACCTCGCGACCTAGGCTCGCACCTCGCGAGTTGCCACTGGATCGTTTGTGCACTTTTGCTCCGTAGTTCCCCTACTTGCATATTGAGCTATTAGACCAAAAGAACTTTACTAACTATTACAAACTACATTGAAAAGTACCTAAAACTACTCATCTAAAGTACTAATTAAGCTATTACAAAAACAAATATAATTGAAACAACTTAGCTAATACAAAACAAGCACCAATTATAACTATTAGTTACCAAACTTGATCATAGTAGATCAAGTGTCAAAATGAACTAACAATGACCAAGACATAAGCCAAATCCATCGAATGCTGGTTAAGAAAATTAGTGTTCTTAGAACCGATACAAGAAAAGTTTGATTCACCATACATATCATTCTTTGTACCATGTCTTCATAGTTCACTCTCTCCTTGTTCGGAAAAATTCGACCTCGAATTTGATAATCAAGCATATCATATGAACATAAAGATGACAAAATATTTTGGGGTTGCATAAATAGGAATTTGGAGATTATTTGCTAAAACTAGATTCTGATTGAAGTTATTAAGATCACCACCATTTTGAACAAAAACTTCATCTTCTACACTATATTCTAGTTTTGGTTCATGAATAAGATTACTTTCCCATATTTTGTGAATTTCCAGCTTGTTTTCAGATTCATGCTCAAACATTTGTCCCTCATTTTTTTTTTCCTCACCAATAGGATAAATTTTTTGGACTTCAGTCCCCTCTATCTTTTGTTCAACTACTACACTATTATTACTTTTTATTTGTAAAGAAAGTTCATTCATCAAGGAGCGAACCTTTAATGAAGCACATTCCAACTTCAACAAAGCTTCAATGAGTGCATCTTTCCGCAAATTTGCAGCAACTTCATAACCCATGTTGAACTTAGGCTCTGGATACCACTTGGACTATAATGGACTTCAAACAATAATCATCAGAAATAATTGCTTGAAAGATTATAGATTTCACTCTCACAAATCACTCAAAACAACAATAATATGGATATTTTAGTGAATAGATGAAAGAATACACTCAAATCTATGTACTAAATTGAATATAAAGCTAAGAGAATCACACTCAAATCTGAATATTCAGAATGGTTAGCTTCAATTAAGAGGGTCAATCTCCTAATCTATTAACCTAGACAATGAAACTAAGAGGGTGAATCTCCTAATTCAATTAATCTAATTTGTGAAATCTTTTAGTTAGACAACTATCCAAGAATTTCGAACAAGGTTAGTTCTTAAACACATAGTTTAAAATACTAGAGAGAAAACAAAGTTTTCAATTCAATTTCATTCAAGTGTGATTTTTAAGTACATAATACAAGCTATTTATAGCAAAATAAAGCAAACTTGAGATATGTATAATTATACGTATAAAATACGTATATTCGTACAATACGCTCAAATTACGTACAAGCTACTATACGTATCTAATACAATACAAGTATTATACAACCTAAGGATAAACTCAAAGCAATAAACAAAGCTTAAAACAACAAAAATATCAAGCAAAATCAGCCACCATAGTCCACTTGCACCACTTGCAAAAGTTGAATCAATTGAGCAACACTCAAGATTGTTGTAGTTTCCATGACTCACCTAAGCTATGTCAAGCTCCAACCAAGTTGTATGACACAAATCTAGGCTAGTAGACGATGCAGCAAGGCTACTTACTCAACATGCAAGACAACACACAAAGCCCACAAGCAAACTTGCAACAACTGAAATTCGTTGAAGCTGGGCAGGGGCACCTCGCGACTCGCAGGTTTGGGTCGCGACTCGCAAACTTCTGGGTCCCCTAGGCTCGCACTTCGCTACCTAGGCTCGCTCCTCGCGAGTTGCCACTGGATCGTTTATGCACTTTTGCTCCGTAGTTCCCCTACTTGCATATTGAGCTATTATACCAACTGAGATTTACTAACTATTACAAACTACATTCAAAAGTACCTAAAACTACTCATCTAAAATACTAATTAAGCTATTACAAAAACAAACATAATTGAAACTACTTAGCTAATACAAAACAAGCACCAATTATAACTATTAGTTACCAAACTTGAACATATTAGATCAAGTGTCAAAATGAACTAACAATGACCAAGATATAAGCTAAATCCATCGGATGCTGGTTAAGAAAATTAGTGTTCTTAAAACCGATACAAGAAAAGTTTGATTCACCATACATATCATTCTTTGTACCATGTCTTCATAGTTCACTCTCTCCTTCTTCGGAAAAATTCGACCTCGAATTTGATAATCAAGCATATCATAAGAACATAAAGAAGAGAAAATATTTTGGGGTTGTATAAATAGGAATTTGGAGATTATTTGCTAAAACTAGATTCTGATTGAAGTTATTAAGATCACCACCATTTTGAACAAAAACTTCATCTTCTACACTATATTCTAGTTTTGGTTCATGAATAATATTACCTTCCCATTTTTTGTGAATTTCCACCTTGTTTTCAGATTCATGGTCAAACATTTGTCCCTCATTTTTTTTTTCGTCACCAATAGGACAAATTTTTTGGACTTCACTCCCTTCTATCTTTTGTTCAACTACTACACTATTGTTACTTTTTATATGTAAATAAAGTTCATTCATCAAGGAGCTAACCTTGAATGAAGCACATTCCAACTTCAACAAACCTTCAATGAGTGCATCTTTCCTCAAATTTGCAGCAGCTTCATAACCCATGTTGAACTTAGGCTCTGGATACCACTTGGACTATAATGGACCTCAAACAATAATAATCAGAAATAATTGCTTGAAAGATTATAGATTTCACTCTCACAAATCACTTAAAACAACAATAATTGGATCTTTTAGTGAATAGATGAAAGAATACACTCAAATCTATGGACTAAATTGAATATAAAGCTAAGAGAATCACTCTCAAATATGAATATTCAGAATGGTTAGCTTCAATTAAGAGGGTCCATCTCCTAATCTATTAACCTAGACAATGAAACTAAGAGGGTCAATCTCCTAATTCAATTAATCTAATTGGTGAAATCTTGTAGTTAGACAACTATCCAAGAATTTCGAACAAGGTTAGTTCTTAAACATAGTTTAAAATACTAGAGAGAAAACAAAGTTTTCAATTCAATTTCATTCAAGTCTGATTTTTAAGTACATAATACAAGCTATTTATAGCAAAATAAAGTAAATTAGAACTATATATAATTCTACGTATAAAATACGTATATTCGTACAATACGCTGAAATTATGTACAAACTACTATACATATCTAATACAATACAAGTATTATACAACGTAACGATAAACTCAAAGCAATAAACAAAGCTTAAAACAACCAAAATATCAAGCAAAATCAGCCACCATAGTCCACTTGCACCATTGCACAAGTTGAATCAATTGAGCACCACTCAAGATTGTTGTAGCTTCCATGAGTCAACTAAGCTATGTCAAGCTCCAACCAAGTTGTATGACACAAAGCTAGGCTAGTAGATGATGCAGCAAGGCTACTCACTCAACTTGCAAGACCACACACAAAGCCCACAAGCAAACTTGCAACAACTGAAACTCGTAGAAGCTGGGCAGGGGCACCTCGCGACTCGCGAGTTTGGGTCGCGACTCGTGAACTTATGTGTCCCCTGGGCACGCACCTCGCGACCCAAGCTCGCACCTCGCGAATTGCCATTGGATCGTTTGTGCACTTTTGCTCCGTAGTTCCCCTACTTGCATATTGAGCTATTATACCAAAAGAGCTTTACTAACTATTACAAACTACATTGAAAAGTACCTAAAACTACTCATCTAAAGTATTAATTAAGCTATTACAAAAACAAACAGAATTGAAACTACTTAGCTAATACAAAACAAGCACCAATTAGAACTATTAGTTACCAAACTTGATCATAGTAGATCGAGTGTCAAAATGAACTAACAATGACCAAGATATGAGCCAAATCCATCGGATGTTGGTTAAGAAAATTAGAGTTCTTAAAACTGATACAAGAAAAGTTTGATTCACCATACATATCATTCTTTGTACCACGTCTTTATAGTTCACTCTCTCATTCTTCGGAAAATTTCGACCTTGAATTTGATAATCAAGCATATCATAAGAGCATAAAGAAGAGAAAATATTTTGGGGTTGCATAAATAGGAATTTGGAGATTATTTTCTTAAACTAAATTCTGATTGAAGTTATTAAGATCACCACCATTTTGAACAAAAACTTCATCTTCTACACTATATTCTAGTTTTGGTTCATGAATAATATTACCTTCCCATTTTTTGTGAATTTGCACCTTGTTTTCAGATTCATGCTCAAACATTTGTCCCTCATTTTTTTTTTCCTCACCAATAGGACAAATTTTTTGGACTTCACTCCCCTCTATCTTTTGTTCAACTACTACACTATTGTTACTTTTTATGTGTAAAGAAAGTTCATTCATCAAGGAGCTAACCTTTAATGAAGCACATTCCAAATTCAACAAAGCTTCAATGAGTGCATCTTTCCTCAAATTTGCAACAGCTACATATCCCATGTTGAACTTAGGCTCTGGATACCACATGGACTATAATGGACCTCAAATAATAATAATCAGAAATAATTGCTTGAAAGATTATCGCTTTCACTATCACAAATCACTCAAAACAACAATAATATGGATATTTTAGTGAATAGATGAAAGAATATACTTAAATCTATGGACTAAATTGAATCTAAAGCTAAGAGAATCACTCTCAAATCTGAATATTCGGAATGGTTAGCTTCAATTAAGAGGGTCAATCTCCTAATCTATTAACCTAGACAACGAAACTAAGAGGGTCAATCTCCTAATTCAATTAATCTAATTGGTGAAATCTTGTAGTTAGACAACTATCCAAGAATTTCGAACAAGGTTAGTTTTTAAATACAATTTAAAATACTAGAGAGAAAACAAAGTTTTCAATTCAATTTCATTCATGTCTGATTTTTAAGTACATAATAGAAGCTTTTTATAGCAAAATAAAGCAAATCAGAGCTATGTATAATTGTACGTATGAAATACGTATATTCGTACAATACGCTGAAATTACATACAAGATACTATACGTATCTAATACAATACAAGTACTATACAACCTAAGGATAAACTCAAAGCAATAAACAAAGCTTTAAACAACCAAAATATCAAGCAAAATCAGCCACCATAGAGCACTTGCACAAGTTGAATCAATTGAGCACCACTCAAGATTGTTGTAGCTTCCATGACTCACCTAAGCTATGTCAAGCTCCAACCAAGTTGTATGACACAAAGCTAGGCTAGTAGATGATGCACCAAGGCTACTCACTCAACTTGCAAGACCACACACAAAGCCCATAAGAAAACTTGCAACAACTGAAACTCGTAGAAGCTGGGAAGGGGCACCTGGCGACTCGCGCATTTAGGTCGTAACTCGCGAACTTTTGGGTCCCCTAGGCTCGCACCTCGCGACCTAGGCTCGCATGTCGCGAATTGCCACTGGATTGTTTGTGCACTTTTGCTCCGTAGTTCCCCTACTTGCATATTGAGCTATTAAACCAAAAGAGCTTTACTAACTATTAAAAATTAAATTGAAAAGTATCTAAAACTACTCATCTAAAGTACTAATTACGCTATTACAAAAACAAACATAATTGAAACTACTTAGCTAATACAAAACAAGCACCAATTAGAACTATTAGTTACCAAACTTGATCATAGTAGATCAAGTGTCAAAATGAACTAACAATGACCAAGATATGAGCCAAATCCATCGGATGTTGGTTAAGAAAATTAGTGTTCTTAAAACCGATACAAGAAAAGTTTGATTCACCATACATATCATTCTTTGTACCATGTCTTCATAGTTCAGTAAACTCTCCAAATTGATTTTAGGGAGGGGATTTAGACTCACATCATCTGGTATCAGAGCCTTGGCTCAACAATTATTGCAAAAAATCGCACTTTGGTGGTGGAAAAGAAACGTTGGAATTCATCCCGTTTTAAAGTCAACTGGAATAATTAGCTAAAACTCTTGTTTTAATGCTTTAGTAGTTAACTAGGCTTGTATTAGCATTAGAGTAAAGGATTAGAATGGATAAAAGGGTCTAAAGTGGGCATACATGGCCGTGCAAGAAGGCAACACGACCATGCAAGCAAGGGCGTGGAGAAAAGGGGTAAAATCAAGGGTGCACGATCGTGCAAGAAGGGTGCACGACCATGGAAGGAAGTTGCGCGACCGTGCAAGAAAGTTGCACGACTGTGCACGATCTATAAACACCAACAGCTATTGCACGACCGTGCATGAAAAGCCTGCACGACGGTGCAAACATATTGCACGACTGTGCAGGGTAATCATGCACGATTGTGCACAATCCAGAAGCATATTTTGTGCGTGCATGATTATACTGCACGACCGTGCACAGGTGCTGTACGCGAATTTCAGATTTTATGATTTTTCTCTTGTTTTGTTTAGTGTCTTTCTAATATTGACCCTTGATTATTATGGGATTAATGGCCTAGATTAGAAGCTTCATTAGGGTTTGCTTAGTCTATAAATAGTCTCTTTGCCTCATGTAAAAATCAGATTATGTTGAAATGAAAATTGGAGAGTTTTCTCTTATGAAGTTCTTTGTGAGCTCAACTTCCTTGGTGGTTGCAAATCTTGCTAAACTTTGTGATTGGTAAGTCATCTTCTAGTCATTACCTTTGTGATTCTCATTAGATTATGTTTAGCTCTTGATTATTAGTCCTTAGTGGGCTAGTTTTCAAGTTCATATCCCATTTTTATGTTTGTTTTGGTGTTCATATTTGGAGCTTATCTTAGACCTACGAAAATTCTGAAATTTATTTAGTTTTTGCTTGATTTTAAGACCCCATCCTATATCAATTGGTATCAAGAGCCTAGGTTTCAATACCTCCAAAGATCTTGGTGATTTATTGCAAAACATTTCAGATTTTTGTTGTTGTTGAACATTGCATAGAAGATGTTTGATGAAATGCTTGAGTGGATTTTTTCTTCTTTAATCCCCATCCTTCCTTGTCCAATCTTTATGGGATATTGAAGTAAGCCTTAACTCCACAAAAAATAGTATCCTCTTTCACTTAGCACCACAAAATTCTTGTTTGAAGTTGTGATTATTGATTGCACTCTAGGTGTTTGCTAAAATGCCTAAGTGAATTTTTCTTCTTCAAACCCCATATTTCTTTATCCTATCTTCAAAGGATATTGAAATAAAGCCTAACACCACAAAAAAGTTCTCCTCATTTACCTAACACCACAAATTTGTATCCTATTGTCATCTTTGAATATAAATTTGTCTAAACATAATTTTTCTATGAGGGAGATTGAGTATATGAAGGATGTGTGCAAGCAAATGATTAACTCAATTGACCAAATGGTTAAGACAAAACAAAGATTGTCTAAGGAGTTTAGACCTCAAGAGTTTAAATCTAGATATACGGTTTTGGGTAGGGTTTGTAATTTCAAAGTTGACCCAAATGCTAAAGAGAACTTGGTTTCCCAATACATGGTTGATAAACTTGAACTACATGCCTTGGGTTTTCCTAAACAAGTGACCTTTCCTTTTTCTATTGGGAAGTCATACTTTGATGAGCTTACTTGTGTGGTGAGTCAAATGGATGATTGTCATATTGTTTTTGGACAACCTTGGTTGATGAGAAGAAATGTCATCCATTATTCTTGTGAGAACACAATTTCATTCAAGTTGAATCAAGTGAAGCTTGTCCTAAAGCCTTTGCTTCCTAAAGAAGTGCAAGAGGTCGTCGTCAATCACGAGGCTCCTATTTGTCATGAACAGGTGTCTAAGGTACAAGATGAGGATTCGTTGCCTATGATTCATGGTGATCTTCAAAGCGAGGTAAAAGAACCCAATCTCTTTTCTCCCCTTGTGATGAGGCTTTTGCCATTCATGTTGAAAAGAATTGTGATGATAATATTAATGACAATGAATTGAGTGGAGATGAGAAAATGGATGATGTGTATGGAAATTTTTCTATTGTTGATCATGGTGACGGTGATGAGACTTCTTGGGTTAATAACGAATTGGAAATTTCTAGTGTGGTGCATGATGATTCTCTTGGGCTTAATTCTTGCTTAGCATATTTTGTCGTTGGCATTAGTGAATCAAGACTAAGGTTTGCACGGAATTCTTTACTCCTTGATGCTATGTTAGATCTATCTTATGCTCATGGAGGTTGTGGTTGGTCTAAATTTTCTAGATGGGGAAGCTCTTCGACGCGACGTTTTGCCCCGAGCACGAGAAGGTGCAGATCGCCGCTTATTATCTACGTGGAGAGGCCGATAACTGGTGGACATTAGCTAAGGACGCGTCCTTGCCGTTACATTCGATGTCGGGGATCGAGCTCGTCGATAAGATCCAGGAGCGTTTCTACCCCGACGAGTTGCGGTGGCAGAAACAGGAAGAGTTTCTTACTCTTACACAGGGTAAGATGACCGTCCAGGCCTACACCACCAAGTTTACGGAGTTATCGAGGTTCGCTACATCTGTGGTTCCGTCAGAGAAGGATCGGGTCAAGCGCTACATCAAAAAGCTAGATCCGAGGATTCGCGTTCACGTGATCAGTAGTGGAGCGACGACATTTCAGCAGGCTTACGAGGTAGCACTCGAGATTCAGGCATCGACGACTGAGGAGGATGCGAGCAGGAAGAGAGCTCAGGTTCCGACAATGACAGCTTCTTTTAAGAAGCCCCGATTTAGTACTCCTAGCAGTACCCCTCCAACCACGAGTTCGCATAAGGGTTCCGATGGCTCGAAGTGCAGAGGATGCGGCCGAGACCTCCATCCAGGGAAGCGGTGTGACGGTTCGCTCATAGCATGTTATATCTGTAGTAAGGAAGGCCATAAGGCGTCAGTATGCCCCGAGAGGAAGCCAGACACTGAGGTTAAGCAACTTCCGGCACCGATGAAGACTCCGGTGAAGAACCGAGTCTACTGTATGACCGAGGCGGAGGCCGAGGTTCAGCCTGACATCGTATCAGGTAGATTTCTTGTTTCTGGTGTGTTAGCTTTAGTATTGTTTGTTTTTGGTGCTACTGTCTCATTTGTGGCTAGTAGTTTTGCCTCGAGATCTAATCTTCGTGGCAGCTTTCCTGTTAGTTCAGTTATAACTCTCCCTTCCGGAGAGGATTTTATTTGTGAGCGCGAGTTCCGAGGAGTGCCTATCGTGATAGCTGGGGAGCAAGCGACGGCTGATCTAAAGGATTTCCCGCTGATGGAGGTCGACGTGATACTTGGTATGGACTGGCTGTCAAGGTATCGAGCGATCATTCGTTGCCGAGATCAGTCAGTGACATTCCGAGGACTTCAGGGCAACCGAGTTACCTACTCTGGGTTCGTCCTTAAGAAAGGAGTAAAGGTAATCTCTGCCTTAAAAATGAGAAAACATCGCCAGAAAGGCAATATGGTGTACCTATGTCAGGTAAGGGACTTGACTGAGGAGCGTCCGTTGGACGATATACCTGTAGCGTGGGATTTTAGAGACGTATTTCTTGATGAGCTACAGCGGGTTCCACCCGAGCGCGACGTCGAGTTTCATATCGACTTAGCACCCGGGACAGCGCCGATTTCGAAGGCCCCTTACCGGATGGCACCATCGGAGTTGCAAGAGTTAAAAATGCAGCTCCAGCATTTGATCGATAAAGGGTTCATTAGGCCGAGCGTTTCTCCATGGGGAGCACCTGTGCTCTTCGTGAAGAAGAAAGATGGTAGTATGCGCCTGTGCATAGACAACCGAGAGTTAAATCGGGTAACTATCAAGAATAAGTACCCATTGCCTAGGATTGAGGACCTGTTCAATCAGTTGCGAGGAGCAGGAGTGTTTTCGAAGATAGATCTTCGATCTGGATATCATCAGATTCCACTCAAGAAAGAAGACATTCCGAAAACTGCTTTTTGTACTAGATACGGCCACTACGAGTTCGAGGTGATGCCCTTTGGCCTCACTAATGCGCCAGCCGTGTTCATGGACCAGATGAACTGGACATTTCACCACTTACTCGATAAGTGTGTCGTGGTATTTATAGACGATATCTTAGTCTATTCGAGAGATGAGTCTGAACATGCGGAACATCTCCGGATGGTACTTGAGATATTACGTAGTCATAAGTGATTCGCGAAACTCTCCAAGTGTAACTTCTGGCTTCGCGAAGTAGCATTCCTGGGTCACGTGATTAGTAAGGACGGCATTAAGGTAGACCTGGCTAAGATTAAGGCTGTAGTTGATTGGAGTAGCCCGAGAAATGTGGCGGAAGTTCGTAGTTTTCTGGAATTGGCCAGATACTATCGACGATTCGTCCAGGAATTCTCCAAGATTGCTAGGCCGATGTCTAGTCTCCTGCAGAAGGAGGTCCGCTTCCTTTGGACGGAGGCTTGCGAGCAAGCATTCCAGCAATTGAAACGGAGATTAGTCTCTGCTCCTATACTTACCCTTCCAAACGATGAGGAGGACTTCGAGGTCTATAGTGATGCTTCGAAGAGTGGCCTAGGATGTGTGCTCATGCAAGGCGGAAAAGTCATCGCTTACGCATCGAGACAATTGAAGGTGCACGAGTGTAACTATCCTACGCATGACTTGGAGTTAGCAGCTGTAGCGTTCGCGCTCCAAATCTGGAGGCACTACCTCTATGGTGGTTCGTGTAGAGTATTCATGGATCAAAAGAGTCTCAAGTACATCTTTACTCAGAAAGACCTCAATATGAGGCAGAGACGATGGCTTAAGCTTATTAAGGACTACGATCTGACGCTTAACTATTGCGAGGGCAAGGCGAACTTAGTCGTTGATGCACTAAGTCGTAAGCATCGCTTGAGCTTCAGTAGAAGCCGTAGTTCCGTCAGACTTCGTCTGACATCTATGAGTACTGAGCCTGATCTGATTCAGGAATTGCGCGAGGGTCAGCAGAACGACCCGCAGTTAGCTAGGATTCGAGAGGCTCTGCGGCAAGGCAGAGCCGTAGGTTTCGAGATCCCTTCTGATGGTGGTCTGCGATTCCGAGGGAGGTGGTGTGTACCGGACTGTTCTGATCTTAGGAATAGAATTATGTCTGAGGCACATAACTCGCCCTACTCTGTTCATCCTGGAGGTAAAAAGTTATACCAGGACCTCAAGGGCCAATTCTGGTGGCCTAAGATGAAGAGGGATGTAACAGAGTTCGTAGCTCGATGTTTAGTCTGTCAGAAGGTTAAAATCGAGCATCAGAGACCAGGACGTCTGTTGCAGCCACTACCTATTCCGACCTGGAAGTTCGAGTCAGTATCTATGGACTTCGTGGTTAGCCTACCTACCTGTAATGGTTTGAATGCCATTTGGGTAATAGTGGATAGGTTGACTAAGGTCGCTAGATTCATTCCGATGAAGATGACCTGGTCTACGGAGCGTCTAGTTGAGGCGTATACTCAGGATATTATCCGACTTCACGGAGTTCCGAGGGAGATCGTTTCTAATCGAGATCCGAGATTTCTGTCTCGTTTCTGGAAATCAGTTCAGGAAGCCTTTGGGACGCAGCTGAAGTTGAGCACCGCTTTTCATGCGGCGACCGATGGTCAGACTGAGAGGACCATCTAGACTTTAGAGGAAATGCTTCGAGCATGTACTCTGGAGTAACATCAGTCTTGGGTACGTATGCTCTGTTTGATAGAGTTCTCCTATAATAATAGCTGTCACTCCAGCATCGGTATGGCTCCGTACGAGGCCCTGTATGGCAGGAAATGTCGGAGTCCGATATGTTGGAATGATATTAGTGATTCTATGGCTTTAGGACCTGAGATGGTACATGATACAATCGAGAAGGTACGAGTCATCCGGTTTAAGATGCAGGCCGCTCAGAGTCCGTAGAAATCCTATGCCGATAATCGACGTAGACTGCTGGCTTTCGAGGTAGGTGACAGAGTCTTGCTTAAGGTTTCACCATTCAAAGGAGTGGCACGCTTTAGACAAAAGGGGAAACTCCGACCAAAATATGTGGGACCTTACGAGATACTGGAACGAGTTGGGGAGGTGGCATATCGATTGGCATTACCACCTAGTTTGTCTAATGTACATGACGTATTCCATGTTTCCCAGCTAAGGAAATATGTACATGATCCTAACCACATTATTGCAGTGGAATCGGCCACGTTTGAGCCGAATTTGACTTTTGAGGAGCGACCCATCTAGATCTTGGATCGGGAAGTGAGGACCCTTCGGCGTAAGCAAGTCCAGCTCGTCAAGGTGTTGTGGAGAAATCAACACCATGAGGAGGCGACTTGGGAGACAGAGGCGTCCATGAGGCAGAAGTACCCGAAATTGTTCGAGGGCGAGCGATCTGCTTTGCCTTAAATTTCGGGACGAAATTTCTTTAAGGAGGGGAGGTTGTAACAGCCCTGATTTTATAGGTATTTCTATCGTGTATTTATCTGTATTTATGTGATGTTATGTATGGTTCAAATTTATTTTTGAACTATTTTTTTTATTTTTATGTGAATAATTTCGATTAAATTCGAATTATTTTATTTTAATCAATTATTAATTATTTTATTATTATTTAATTAATTAGAATTTTATTATTTAATTTTCTAATTAGTTATTTAATATTTTTGGCTAAATCGAATTAAGCATGATTAGTCATGCAATTTTTGTATATTAGCCCAATTGATCACGAAAGCCCATTAGGCCCATTTTGGCTTGAGAAAACCGGACCCCTTGTGTGCATGGCAAGGATTTGTCACTTGCCTTATGTTTACACCTTAACTAACCTCTATATATAGGAAGGTTAGTAAGGCTTGAGGATCCTTTTGCTCATTTGCCATCTTAATCACTTGCCATCAAAAGATCAAACACAAAACACCCTCCATTTGCTCTCCTCTTTCACGCCATTTTTGGCTCAAATGTTCCAACAATTGTTCATAAATCTTTCCAAACCCAAACTTAAAGATTCAACTTCCATTGATCTTTAGGTATCAAAACACAAACCAAACCACATAATTTGCATTCAAGATAATTAGTTCGGGTTTGGGTTTGGTTGTGTTCGTGTGGGTTGTTCGAGTTGTGACCGTGTTGGTGCCGTGTGGAAGCCGTGCATGAGTGGTGGTTCATGTGGTGAACCGTGCAACAGGGCCGTGTGAAGAGGTGGTTCGTGGTCTAGCCGTGGTGGTGCTCGTGCAAGCCGTGGTGGTGTTCGTGCAAAACCGTGCCCAAGACCGTGCCGTGTCCGTGTTGGCCATGTAGTTGGGCCGTGTATTTTCACTTCCGGGCAACAAGTTTTCGTGTATTAATTTGTGTAATCTTCAATAAGGTAACATACTTTCTCAACTTGATTGGTATACTATGATCCATAGTATAGATTAAATGCATAGATTCGTTTATGTTGAGGTTTTGACATGTTTATATGTATGAAATGTAAATCTGATTTTTAAGTGGTTTTATGATGATTTTAAGGTTTAAAATGATGATTCTATGATTGATTGTGTTAGTATTAAGTTTATGTTAATCATGTTCATGTTTGGTGAATTTTGGATACTAGAAAGTTGATGATTTCATGTGTTGAGTTTAGTTGAAAGTATGCGTGTATTTTGATGATTTGGGATGAGTTCTTGATTCTTGGATGAGTTCTTGGCTGAAGTTCTTGAATCTTGATTGAGTTCTTGATTGAAGATCTTGAATCTTGGATGAGTTCTTGATGAATTCTTTGAGTTCTTGATGAGTTCTTTATGAGTTTTTGATTGAGTCTTTAAAGTTAAAGAAAGTTAAAGAAAAGGTTAAAGAAAAGGTTAAAGAAAGTGATAAGATGTTGTAAGATGTTTGGTTTACATGTTATTTTCTTAAGTCAAGGCGTAAGATGCAACTTAAGAAGTAACTAAGAATGTAAACTTCGGATTAAAGGATTAAAGATTTAAAGATTAGCTTGACTTCACTATTAGACGCCTAAATCGTAGAGTAAGATTCTATGTTTTTGGGTTAAGACGTTGCCCCTATCCTAACCGCGGTATTGGGATAGTGATTACCACTATGTCGTCTTTGACATGGATTTCCAGTAAGATTGGCTTCACAGGGTTGGGAGTAAGATTCCCAATCCTGGCATAGTTGGAAAGTTCGTTCGCGTAAGAAGCGTTCGTACGTGTGTAGTCCTGTCTAGTATGCGAATGATTGCGCTAAAGTTAAGATTGGTTAAGTTAGTCGAGTCAAGCATGTATATTTGTATGATTCGCATGTTTTGATTGGATTGTTTGATTTATGCTATGTTCATGTGTATTCCCGTTAGGGTGAGACAGTTATGTTACTCGCCACTGACGGTGGACTGTTGTTTACTTTTCAGGTAATTCTGATGATGAGGTTCTTGCTTAGCTTTGGTTCGGCGAGCGCCGATGTTGTTATATAGTTTTATTACAGTTATTTTATGATTTTGGTTAGTTTTGAACTATAGTTGTAATGACCCTGATTTTATTGGTATTTTTGCCGATAATTTATGGGTATTCATGTGTGTTTTTGTGTTAGTTCAAATTTATTTTTTTTGAACTATTTATTTTATTTTATGTGAATAATTTCGATTTAATTCGAAATATTTATTTTCAGTTTTTATTATTTATGTTATTTATTATTTAATTAATTAGAATTTTTATTATTTAATTTTCTAATTAATTATTTAATATTTTGGGCTAAATCGATTTATACATGATTGGTCATGTAATTCACGTAAATCAGCCCAATGGATCACGAGAGCCCATTTTAGGCCCATGATTCCCTCTCTTGGCCGGTTTCTAGTAGGCATGGCAAGGCTTGCCACTTGCTTTGTGTTCACACCTTAACTAACTCTATATATAGAGGAGTTAGTAAGGCCTTTGCTCTTTTTGCCATCAATTGCATTTGCCATCTTAATCAAACACAACTCCCTCTCATTTCAACCACCATCAAGTCCCTGCACATTGAACATTGTAATATCAGCCAAAGGCTGAGCAAGATTTCACACTATAAATAAACAAAACTAACCAATGTGCAGGCAAGACATATAGGAATATCTTGCAAATTCATTTCCAATCTGTACAGGGTTAAATAGCAATAGGAACAACTTCTCAAATAAACTTTAATCTACTTTTAAGAATAACTTTAAGACAATACTTTCGAAATCTGTGAGTAGGAAGTATTAAATAAAAAAAATTCAATGAGCTAGCTAGGCTCACTGAATAAACACACCAAAGTCCCTAGTATGCATACCCCTTACTTGATAACCTACCAAGAAGGAAGACAATTGGCAAGAGTACTGATCAACGTACCCCCAACTACTATATAAAATGGTTGAGACACTGTTAACTCAACCTACTTCCAAACTCGGGGAATACCGCTTACCGGCAACCCCACAATAAAACTAGAAACCCTCATAAGGGTGAGGAACTTCCTCCTTTCAAAATCCCAGCTTGGTAATATAGAGGAACTTCCTCGTTTCAATATAAAATAATTTCACAATACAAGTTCTCAAAATAATGTCAAATAAATAATAATCATAACTGTACAGGTTTAGTAAGAAATCTTACCTTATCCGCAATAACAATCAACAAACCTCAAAACACTAGTCAAAAAAGTTCTTCTACAAACCCGGAATCTACAATATATTAACATATGTAGTATAAGTCGCTTATCGTATACCTAGAATTGACTCAACTTAATCGAAGGCGATACTACATATACCACGATTCTATCACTATTGCATCTATATGCTAAATTAGTAATACCACACACAAGACTATCAAAGCAACATACAAGACACGCATACAACCATTACACGCATACAAGACCACCAAACAAGCAAGAACTTGCAGCAAGCATAACTTCTAGCATACAACTCCGATTCATGCGATTCTTGAGCCTAAATTCATTATCTTTTCGTGATCTACAACTTCTGTGCAGGACTCAAATTCTAAAAACCAGCACAGAACTACGTAAAACGATCCAAACAGAACAGCATCAAAGACAACATCACAGCAGCAACCAGAAACTTGCAGAAGGCATAACTCTTACCATATAAATCCGAATCATGAAATTATTGAGCTTACGTTTATTATCTTTTCGAGATCTACAACTTTCATGAAGTAACCAAGACCTAAAACTGAACTTATCAACGAAAACAGAGAGCCTAAACAGAACAACGACAAAATAACAATTGTAGTAGTATAACAAAATAGCATAACAAATATTGTAGTCACATACCACAGAAAACAAGACCACTACAACAGCAACAACATCAAACACAACAACAATAACATACATAATTCCCCCCCAAATTAATTAACTCAAGAACCTTAACTTGACAAAGCCCTAAAAATGAAGAAATCTGAAATTAAAACTTAAGATCAACACTTACTTTGATGGATCTTTAAAATACTTAAGGAAACACTCGAAAATCGCCCCTTTTGCTTTGAACTTCGACTTCAAACCCTAAGGGTTCAAAACTCACTTTGTTATATTCAATCACCCACAAAAGTGACAAAACTAAGAGAAGGTGAAGATGAATAAGTAGAGTTTAAGAGTGATTAAGATTGAAGTAGTAATATAAATGGTGAAAGGAAAATAAATAAAAAAAAAGAAGAAGAAGAAGGAGACAATCCTCTGTAGTGAGGAGTAGTAAGAAGCAAGCTTTAAAATGAAAGGTTTGTAAAGGCTGTAAGTTGATTTCCTCTTTTTCCTTTTTATTTTTTTTTTGTTTTTATTTTTTTGTTTTCTTTTTATTGTTTTATATACATAATTATATATATTTAAATATCCTTTTATTTTACTTATTTAACCTCCTTATTATATAGGGACCTAATTAGAGATCTAAGAACTATTGATCACTTCTAAAGCTAGAGTGGGAAATATTTTTTTAATAAAAGGAGATATAAAATTACTTTCGTAAAATTATTTAATTTAATAATTACTAGATAAATGACATAAAAATACGGGGTGTTACGGGTCACTAATGTATCTTCGGAGTTGAGATACATGAAATACATTATGTGCTCGATCAACCCCAGGTGGCAACGCCAATCTATAAGCAACTTCGCCTATCCTCTCCAAAATCTCATATGGGCCAATGAACTTTGGGCTCAACTTACCCTTCTTCCCGAATCTCATCACTCCCTTCATAGGGGAAACTCTAAGCAACACCTTCTCTCCAACCTGAAACTGTTCATGCCGACGATGCTTATCACCATAACTCTTTTGTCTATCTTGTGCTTCTTTCATCTTCTGCTGGATGAGCTTTACTTGCTCAACAGTCTCCTGAATCATCTCTGGACCAATCACAATAGATTCACCAATATCGCTCCAACATAAGGGAGTACGACATCACCGAACATACAAGGCTTCAAATGGAGCCATCTGAATGGTAGAATGGTAGCTGTTATTGTATGAGAACTCTATCAAATCCAGTTTATCCTCCCAAGAACCTTGAAACTCTAGCGCACAAGCCCGCAACATATCTTCCAATGTTTGGATAGTGCGCTCTGTCTGGCCATCTGTAGCAGGGTGAAAAGTTGTACTCATCTTTAACTTAGTCCCCAATGCTTCTTGGAGCTTTTGCCAAAAGTTAGACAAGAACCGACTATCTCTATCTGAAACAATATCACTAGGAACGCCATGAAGTCTAATTACGTGCTCCCTGTAAGCAGTAGCCAATCTTTCATGCTTCCAAGTATCTTTCATGGGAACAAAATGAGCAGACTTAGTGAGACGATCAACAATAACCCAAATCATATTATTTCCCTTTGGAGTTCTTGGAAGTCCACAAATAAAATCCATAGAGATCGAATCCCATTTCCACTCGGGAACCTCTAAAGGTTGAATCATTCCTTGAGGCCTTTTGTGCTCACTCTTGACCTTTTGACAAGTCAAACATCTTGAGACATACATAGCAACATCCTTCTTCATACCAGGCCACCAAAATGTCTGCTTAAGATCCTTGTACATCTTGTCGCCCCCAGGATGAACAAAATATTGGGCTGTATGAGATTCTTCTAGGATCCTCTCTTTTAATTCTGGAATATTAGGAACACACAATCTCCCTTGGAACCTCACACTACCATCCTCAGCAACTATAAAATTATCAGGCTCCTTAGCTTGCTTTTCTTTCAAGAATTGATCATGCACTTGTGCTTCTTTGATCTCATCATATAGGGTGGACTGGATCGTAAGAGAATTAAGTTGGGCTCCAAGTCGTACTATCTCCACATCAAGGTTTTGAAACTCCTCGCGAAGTCGATTTCTCGAACGCAAGGTTTGCAAATAGTGAGAGGACTTCCTACTAAGTGCATCTGCAACAACATTGGCCTTGCCCTCGTGGTATTGAATCTCCATATCATAATCTTTTATCAATTCCAACCACCTCCTCTGTCTCATGTTCAACTCTCTTTGAGTGAAAATGTACTTTAGGCTTTTGTGGTCCGAATATATCTTGAATGATGTGCCAAGAAGATAATGTCGCCAGATCTTAAGTGCGAAAACAACTGCCGCCAACTCTAGATCATGGGTCGGGTAATTCAATTCATGGTTCTTCAATTGCCTTGAAGCGTAAGCAACAACCTTTTTATCTTGCATAAGCACACAACCAAGACCACTCTTTGAAGCATCTGTGAACACTTCATACTCTAAGTTTTCATCAGGTAGGGTCAATACAGGAGATGTGGTAAGACGTTCCTTTAAAACTTGGAATGCCCTCTCACATTCATCATCCCAATGATACTTAGTGTTCTTTCTCATCAATGCAGTTAATGGACGAGCTATCTTTGAGAAATCCTTCACAAACCTCCTATAATAACCAGCTAAGCCTAAGAAACTGCGAATCTCAGTCACGCTCTTTGGAGTAGGCCACTTAGAAACAGCTTGAACTTTTGCTGGATCAACAGAGACTCCCTCCTTAGAAATTATATGACCAAGAAAAGCAACTTTCTCAAGCCAGAATTCACACTTTGAAAACTTTGCATACAGTTGATTCTCCCTGAGGACATGAAGAATAGTTCGAAGATGCTCTTCGTGCTCACTAGCATTCTTTGAATAAATCAGTATATCATCAATGAACACAACCACAAACTTAACAAGATACGGCCGAAAAACTCTATTCATCAAGTCCATGAAAACAGCTGGAGCATTAGTCAATCCGAAGGGCATAACAGTAAACTCATAGTGCCCATAGCGAGTTCGAAAGGCTGTCTTCAGAATATCATTCTCCGCAATACGAAGTTGGTGATATCCAGATCTCAGATCAATTTTAGAGAACACTCCAGCTCCCTTTAACTGATCGAACAAATCATCTATTCTTGGCAAAGGATACTTGTTTTTCACTGTAACATTATTGAGCTCCCTGTAATCAATACATAGGCGAAGACTCCCGTCCTTCTTCTTCACGAATAGAACAGGTGCACCCCAAGGGGATACACTAGGTCGAATGCACCCCTTGTCAAGCAATTCTTCCAACTGAGCCTTAAGCTCTTTCATCTCAGCAGGTGCCATCCTATAAGGAGGCTTAGAAATAGGTCCGGTTTCGGGCATCAAGTCAATACTGAATTCAACATCACGTTTCGGAGGCATTTCAGGAATCTCATCAGGAAAGACATCTAAAAATTCTTTGACAACTCGAACATCTTCAATGTGTGGCTCTTCCTTGCTAGTATCATGAACGTGGCAAAGGTACATTGGACATCCCTTCCTCAAGTATGATTTTAGAGTCAAAGCAGAAATGATTTTAAAAGAAGACCCTTTGTAAAACTCATGGACTCCACTAGGACCAACTACAGACACTTTTTGTTTCTCACAATCAATCTTGGCCTTATACTTACTAAGCCAATCCATCCCTAGTATTACATCAAAATCATGTAAAGGAAAGACTATCAAATCAGCTACTAGGGTGGTACTACCACACATGATGGGGACATCAGAATACAAGGTATGACAAGACACACTGACACCAGAAGGCATAGAAATATCAATCTCACAAGTTCTAGAATTTTCTAAGTGCAACTTTTTCACAAGGGACTCAGACACAAAAGAATGAGAAGCACCAGAGTCGAATAGAACATAAGCATGTATCGAATGGATAGAGAAAGTACCAGTCACCACATTGCCCTTGGCGTTCGCCTCAGTCTGGTTCATCACGTGCATATTCCCAGAGTTCCTCTTGGCATCACCTCTATGAGCTTGAGTTGCATTGGAGGTCCCTCCGCTACGATTAGAAGTCGCATTCCCTGGAGTAGAAGATGGAGGATTGTTGGCACTATGGGGTTTCTTATCGGATTGTGCTCCATTTCGTGAACTCAACTCAGGTCGAAAATTCTTAGACCTTGGGTTGGTAAAACATTCATAAGCACGATGCCCCTTCTTGCCACAATGGTTACACTCTACAAAGTTACCATTACAATCTTTACCCGGGTGGTTCACATTACAATGCTTGCAGTAGAATACCCGTTCAGTCCTTTGGTTTTAGCTTTGGGGTTGGCTCTGGGAGTTCATGGAATTCTGATTGTCCTTCAAATACTGTTGGCTAGAGCCTCCCTTGTTAAAGCGGCCACCAGAATCACGGTTCCCAAAGTTTCGATTCCTGTTAAAGCCCCCTTTTTCCTTGTTGTGGCCATTGGAACCAAATGTCTCCCTTTTATCTGCCATTTGGGTAGACCCAGAAGGAGTGGATTTTTGCTTCTTTGCAGCTAGTCTCTTTTCCTCAATCCTCTCAGCATTACATGCACGGGTATACACCTCTTTCACTGTAGCATACTCACCAGCACCCATTCTAGAATGAAGCTCAGGATCTAGCTTCTCTTCAAATTTTACAGCTTTCTCTTGCTCATCAGGAACTAGCCCTTTAGCAAAACGAGCCAACTCTTGGAATTTCACATAGAAATCATGAACGGACATTTCTCCCTGAACGAGATCATTAAATTCCATTCTCTTTCTCTTTCTCATGTGAGCTGGAAAGAACTCATCACGGACTGCTTTCTTGAACTCAGTCCAACCAAACTCTCTTTCTTCCATATGCTCTTCTCCTTCTTCATCCACAATGACCTTTGTAGTCAGGTCAAACTTGTTGTGAGTCCACCATAGATCCGCATCCTCAACCAAGTAATAGGAAGCAGAATCGACCTTCATATGATCAGGGACCTTGAGAGATGTGAAGATTTTATCAAACTCTCTAATCCAGTTCTCCATCTTTATAGGGTCTCCTTTACCATCGAATGTAGGCGGTTTCTTTTGGTCAATTGCTTTGGAAATAGCTGTAGTCTTGGTGCCAACATCATCAGGAGTAGGATTAGCAGGAGTATTGATAGCATTAGCTTGCGCTGCAGCAAGTCTCTCCATAGCTTCAGTTAAGGCTTGAGTGGATTGAGCTATTTGGCGCATCATTCGACTCGAACTTGAGCGTTTACCGTGTTTCTGTTTATGCAACATCTTAATATTGCAACATAACAAAATAAATAAAATGAGTTGTCATTGACAAACCATAGTTAGAAGTAAAAATAAAACAACAAAGATAACTCACACATTACTAACAACTATAAGTTTCTCAAATCAACCAATTAACCAAGTAAATAATAATAAGAGGAAAACAAAAGAACGAATGGCATCAATACACAATGACTAGTCCCTTATTCCCCATATCTCAACCTCACAGCGGCTTTCAATATTTTAACAATTTTATTTACCTATTCTTATTTAAAGTTATACTAATTAAGTCTTAGTAACCTAGGCTCTGATACCAACTGTAACAACCCTGAATTTTCCGATATGGAAATAATACATATCACCTGAAATAAAACTCAGAAAATCTCAAGGTTATTATGCCGCGATAACTAATTATAGTCACCGCAGGGCTAGTGGTTCTACCTGTAAACTAATAATTAAAAGATTAATTAACTAACTATTACAGTCCAACAAAGTAAACCAAAAATAGTTATTACAACCCAAATTAAATTCTAATTATAATTAAATGACAATGGAAGCCTTAATAAAGTCTAAAATCTAAAAAGAAATGATCGCACTCCTTAACCCAACTAGCCAACCACCATCAAGTCCCTGCACATTGAACATTGTAATATCAGCCAAAGGCTGAGCAAGATTTCACACTATAAATAAACAAAACTAACCAATGTGCAGGCAAGACATATAGGAATATCTTGCAAATTCATTTCCAATCTGTACAGGGTTAAATAGCAATAGGAACAACTTCTCAAATAAACTTTAATCTACTTTTAAGAATAACTTTAAGACAATACTTTCGAAATCTGTGAGCAGGAAGTATTAAATAAAAAAAAATTCAATGAGCTAGCTAGGCTCACTGAATAAACACACCAAAGTCCCTAGTATGCATACCCCTTACTTGATAACCTACCAAGAAGGAAGACAATTGGCAAGAGTACTGATCAACGTACCCCCAACTACTATATAAAATGGTTGAGACACTGTTAACTCAACCTACTTCCAAACTCGGGGAATACCGCTTACCGGCAACCCCACAATAAAACTAGAAACCCTCATAAGGGTGAGGAACTTCCTCCTTTCAAAATCTTAGCTTGGTAACATAGAGGAACTTCCTCGTTTCAATATAAAATAATTTCACAATACAAGTTCTCAAAATAATGTCAAATAAATAATAATCATAACTGTACAGGTTTAGTAAGAAATCTTACCTTATCCGCAATAACAAGTAACAAACCTCAAAACACTAGTCAAAAAAGTTCTTCTACAAACCCGGAATCTACAATATATTAACATATGTAGTATAAGTCGCTTATCGTATACCTAGAATTGACTCAACTTAATCGAAGGCGATACTACATATACCACGATTCTATCACTATTGCATCTATATGCTAAATTAGTAATACCACACACAAGACTAGCAAAGCAACATACAAGACACGCATACAACCATTACACGCATACAAGGCCACCAAACCAACAAGAACTTGCAGCAAGCATAACTTCTAGCATACAACTCTGATTCATGCGATTCTTGAGCCTAAATTCATTATCTTTTCGTGATCTACAACTTCTGTGAAGGACTCAAATTCAAAAAACCAGCACAGAACTACGTAAAACGATCCAAACAGAACAGCATCAAAGACAACATCACAGCAGCAACCAGAAACTTGCAGAAGGCATAACTCTTACCATATAAATCCGAATCATGAAATTCTTGAGCTTAAGTTTATTATCTTTTCGAGATCTACAACTTTCATGAAGTAACGAAGACCTAAAACTGAACTTATCAACGAAAACAGAGAGCCGAAACAGAACAACGACAAAATAACAATTGCAGTAGTATAACAAAATAGCATAACAAATATTGTAGTCACATACCACAGAAAACAAGACCACTACAACAGCAACAACATCAAACAGAACAACAATAACATACATAATTCCCCCCCAAATTAATTAACTCAAGAACCCTAACTTGACAAAGCCCTAAAAATGAATAAATCTGAAATTAAAACTTAAGATCAACACTTACTTTGATGGATCTTTAAAATACTTAAGGAAACACTCGAAAATCGCCCCTTTTGCTTTGAACTTCGACTTCAAACCCTAAGGGTTCAAAACTCACTTTGTTATATTCAATCACCCACAAAAGTGACAAAACTAAGAGAAGGTGAAGATGAATAAGTAGAGTTTAAGAGTGATTAAGATTGAAGTAGTAATATAAATGCTGAAAGGAAAATAAATAAAAAAAAAAGAAGAAGAAGAAGGAGACGATCCTCTGTAGTGAGGAGTAGTAAGAAGCAAGCTTTAAAATGAAAGGTTTGTAAAGGCTGTAAGTTGATTTCCTCTTTTTCCTTTTTATTTTTTTTTTTGTTTTTATTTTTTTGTTTTCTTTTTATTCTTTTATATACATAATTATATATATTTAAATATCCTTTTATTTTACTTATTTAACCTCCTTATTATATAGGGACCTAATTAGAGATCTAAGAACTATTGATCACTTCTAAAGCTAGAGTGGGAAATATTTTTTTAATAAAAGGAGATATAAAATTACTTTCGTAAAATTATTTAATGTAATAATTACTAGATAAATGACATAAAAATACGGGGTGTTACACTAACATTAGTATTTTGGTATGTCTTTTTGTTGTGATGCGTTGCAGCATGTCTACACCTCGCCGGTTGAGTACTGGACGACAGAGGTTGCGGGCACTCGAGGAGGCGATCCTTACGTTGGCGCACCATAGTCGTCATACGCCGAGTACGTAGTCGACGTTCGACCGTATCGCACGTCATCGACCTCCGACTTACGATGGGGTTGCCAACCCCACTATTCTGGAGATCTGGATCCGCGAGATGGGGAAGCTCTTCGACGCGACGTTTTGCCCCGAGCACGAGAAGGTGCAGATCGCCGCTTATGATCTACGTGGAGAGGCCGATAACTGGTGGACGTTAGCTAAGGACGCGTGCTTGCCGTTACATTCGATGTCGTGGATCGAGTTCGTCGATAAGATCCAGGAGCGTTTCTACCCCGACGAGTTGCGGTGCCAGAAACAGGAGGAGTTTCTTACTCTTTTTTTTTTGGTAAATAGAGAAATTTTATTACCAAAAGGAATAAAAGTACAGACCCCCAAAACTCCACAAACTACACAAATCCCAAATGCTAACGCCTCACAATAAAACCATGACCACCTTCTAGGAAGGGTCCCATAGCCTCAACAAATCACTGGCAGCATACAGGGGATAACACAACTAAATACACTTACATCACTAACAACCTTCTACCTGCTTCATCACAACGACAAGCAGCTAAGAAAATAACCTCCCTAACAATGCTATTAATAGACCTTACATTCCCTTTAAAAATTACATTATTTCTGTAAAGCCAGATAACATATACAACCTCAGTAAAAACAACGGCTAAGGTCTTAGCCTTACATCTGCCCCGCTTCATAATGAAGCACAACCACCTCACCAG
This sequence comes from Salicornia ramosissima, assembly GCA_951394345.1. NCBI lineage: Eukaryota > Viridiplantae > Streptophyta > Magnoliopsida > Caryophyllales > Amaranthaceae > Salicornia > Salicornia ramosissima. The sequence continues at coordinate 34,962,498 of OX596233.1, read as the reverse complement.
ATCCGAGAAAGAAAAAAGCCGGGTTCTTGGCTTCACCACCTCTAGCAACCTCCACCAAACCTGCATGGAAAAACTGCAATCGAAAAACAAATGGGAAATAGACTCCACAGCTAAACCACAGAAAGCACAGTTCGGATCATCTACATGACCCCATTTAAAAAGCCTATCCCTAGTCAACAAACCATCATGAAGAGCTAACCAAAGAATAAAGATACTCTTTGGGGAAGCTCCATTATGATACACAAGACTCCTCCAAGGAACCACCTGCACCTGAGGGCGAAGAAGCCTATAAACATGTTTGATTTTAAAATCCCCATGATAAAGAACCTGACTCCACCCCCCAAGCTGATCTATCATAGCACGACATTTTAACACCTTTTTCAACACCCACGAGCACTTAGCGGGGATAGGAGAACCCCACCATTCCCCTCTTCTGAAGTAATAATTATGCACCCATTTCACCCAAAGAGAGTCTGCCTTACTAGCCAGGTCCTAAAGCAACTTCGAAATAGCTGCTTCATTCTAATCCGCAAGAGCTAACACATTCCAACCACCACTAACCTTAGGGAGACAAACCTGCTTCCAGGCAACAAGAGCCCTCTTACATCTATCAGCTCGACCCATCCATAAGAAAGCCCGGAAAACCGCCTCAATATCTGAGAGGATCTTCTTAGGAAGCATGAAGATCTGCGCCTAATAGGTCTGTATGCCAAAAAGAACACCTTTGATCAGTTGCAGCCGCCCCGCATATGAAAGATGCCTCGAAGCCCAACTTCTAACTCTACCAGTAACCCGAGCCACCAAAGGAGAACATTGAGCCACCGTCAGCTTCTTAGAAGAAAGGGGAACTCCAAGATATCTAAAAGGTAACACCCCCTGGGAGACCCGGACCAGAGTCCTCAAAGACTACTGCTCAAGAGAAGGAATGCGACCAAAAAAAATCTCAATCTTATCAAGATTAGCAGAAAGACTAGAAGCCGCTGAAAATTTATTAAAAGTATCAAATAGCAACCGAAGAGAACTATGATCCGCTCTACATAACAGAAGGAGATCATCAGCAAACATAAGGTGAGTAAGAAGCAATCTCTCACACTTCGGATGGAAGTTAAAATTAGGATCATCTTGCAAATCACCAAGACAACGAGAAAGATATTCCATGCCAATCGCAAACAGAAAAGGAGACATAGGATCTCCTCGCCGCAATCCTTTCCTCACAGGAAAAGGAACAGTGGGAAAACCATTAATCAAAATAGAGTAAGACACCGAAGAAACGGCACCCATCACCCATTTAACAAAAAGTGGAGGAAACCCCAACTCATAAAGCATAGTCTCGAGAAAACTCCATTCTATAGAATCATAGGCCTTTTTAAGGTCTACCTTGACAACACATCGTGGAGAAATATATTTATGAGAATATCGCTTCATGAGCTCTGTGGCCAACATAATATTATCTCCAATATGTTTCCCAGGAATAAATCCAGCTTGGGAATCATTCACAACAACTCCAATTACTCTAGCCAACCTGTAGGTGAGAATCTTAGAAATAATTTTATAAAGCACAGTACAACAAGCAATAGGTCTATACTCTTTCACATACTGAGGATTCTGAACTTTTGGGACCAAAGTGACAGAAGTACAGTTCCATTGCTTAGACATAACACCTGTAGTAAAGAAATCCTGAATAGCACCATGAACATCGTCCCTGAGAATGGGCCATGCCTTCTTAAAGAAGAAAGCATTGAAACCATCAACCCCCGGAGCTTTAGAATCATCAATTGCCTCCAAAGCATCATCTATCTCTCCATAAGAAACCTGTCTGACCAAAAGAGACTGAGCATCATCACTGAGCTTAGGCCCCCGCCGAACAGCCCGAACATCAACATGAGGAAGCACCTAAGCACTAGCTCCAAGTAGCCGCTTATAGAATCCCACAACTTCCTGCTCTACTTCCGAAGGCTCTACAAGAACACGACCATCATCAGAAAGAAGAGAATCAATCCTGTTCGAATTCTGCCTCTGCTTCATGAAAGAGAAGAAGTACTGAGAATTAGAATCCCCGAGCTTCACCCACTGAACCCTGGACTTTTGACGAAGAACACTCTCATAAAGAGAGCTCCAGTGCCTGAGCTGGAGAGAAGTAACTCGTTCTTTACATTGAAGATCATAATCACCAGGATTAACACCCAAAAGGACCTGAACATCTTCTAACTCCTGCTGCTTCTCCTGAATATTCGAAAAATGCTGAATATTGAGATGCTTGAGCTCCTGCTTAACAAATTTCAACTTCTCCCAAACCACCTTCAACTGAGAACCAGTAGCATGAAGAACCCAACTATGCCGCACAATATCCAAGAAATCCATGTCAGTAGCCAAAATATTAAGAAACCGAAATGGCTTCCCTTTACCTGGAACAAACCGAGCACACTCCACAAGAATCCGACAATGGTCTGAAAGAGTAGGGGGAAAATAACTCGCCTCAACTTGAGGGAAATCATCTAACCACTCCTCATTACCACACGCCCAATCAATCCTACTACATATTCTACCATCACCAAGAGACTTATTATACCAAGTAAATAAACTACCTCTAGCCCTAAGAGGGGAAAGGGAAAGGTTGTTCATCCACATATTAAAATCCCTAGTCTCAGCATGCATAACAGGTCTACCATTCAACCTATCCTCCTGAGAAAGAATAGAATTAAAATCACCAAGTAAAAGCCAAGGCAGATTACCTTTTATAAGAACACCAGTATCCCTCCAGAGAGCTCGTTTTTCTTCCACTGTGTTGAGGCCATAAACAAAAGTGCAAGCGATAGTAAGACTACCATCACGAGTCCTGATCTCACAATGAATGAATTGCTCATGAGTAACAAGCACCTTCACCATAACCCTATCAAGCCTCCAACCGACCCAAATCCTACCTCTCCTTTAAAACCCGTAGTTAGTACACCAAGTCCAATCCTTGCCGAATTTCTTTTGAATACCCGGAGCTTTATGCTTCTTCACCTTAGTCTCCACAATACCAATAGCTTCAATATTATGATTTTGCAAAAAATTTTTGACTGAAGCTATCTTAGTAGGGTCATTTAGACCCCTCACATTCCAACTAACAATCCGCATAAAAAGGGGTAGAGCCATCCCCCTCTCCACTCAACTCATCCCCATCTTCATCACCCTCCTCAATAAGCGACAAATAAATATTCCCGGTTTTAATTTGAGAAGCAACATCCCTTTTACTCACCGTAGAAGATTTTTTTGTCACCACCTTCCAAGCACTATAATCATCAATTCCCAAAGGTTGAGGAATAGGAGTAGCAAAGGTAACCAAAGCACTTGATTCACCACAACAAGTAGCCACACCATCTCCCCGCTGCTGGACAGCAGCCCCACCAGGCCTCTGCCCAGCTCCAAAGCCAGTCTCACACCCCTTACCAACCAGCCCTCCATCAGCCCCTACCACCCCTTGCACACCAGCCACCTCCCCAGCCTTCTGCCACCCAGCAACTCCTCCTTGCTGACCAGAAACAGACCCAACAGCAGGTTCAGAGCTGTGAGCAAAAGCAGCCAAGTCAGGGGCAGAAGCAACCACCGAGCCAGAACAGACAGAGGCAGAAGTAACTGCATCAGCTGCAGCCGTAGCAAACCCAGCCACGGCAGAAACAGGAGCAGGCACAGTAGCACTAGCACCATCAGTAGAAGCAGTCCCAACAGAAGCAGCCATCGAACCAACTGCCCCAACCGAGCCACTAACCCCCTGCACATCCCCTTGCTTCTTTTTGGGAACCCATTGTTGCTTACCTTGCTTATCTTGTTGCTTTTGTTGATTTTTAGAGCAATCATGCCCCATCTTGCAACACTTCACACAACACCCAAAAATAGCCAAAAATGATCAATTCTACTTGTTAGTGTTCCAAAATGACCTCTTATTGCGTACAAGATGCAAATGAGTTATAGAATTCTTAAATAAATGTTTTAGGATGTGGATAAAGCTTAAAAACAAAAAAATATGTTGATTACTGTGGAGATGGGAACGGAAACACCCAAAAATCAGCAAAAAGGACATATTTCACTACTTGTCGTTCTAAAATGTTGTTTTGTTGCATAGAATCATGCAAATTGCTTCTAAAATGATAACATAGATGTATAGGACATAACTAAAGGTTAGAAACATGAAATAGGTTGATAAGTGTGGAAATAGGATTGCAAAACACCCAAAAATAGCCAAAAATGATCCATTCTACTTGTTAGTGTTCCAAAATGACCTCTTATTACGTACAAGATGCAAATGAGTTATAGAATGCTTAAATAAATGTTTTAGGAAATGGATAAAGCTTAAAAACAATATGTTCATTACTTGTCGTTCTAAAATGTTGTTTTGTTGCATAGAATCATGCAAATTGGTTCTAAAATGATAACATAGATGTATAGGAAATAACTAAAGGTTAGGAACACAAAATAGGTTGATAAGTGTGGTAATAGGAACGGGAACACCCAAAATTTAGCAAAAAACTAGGACATATTTCACTACTTGTCGTTCCAATGTTTTATTATTTCAAGTATTATATTGTGATTATCATGTTGTTTAATTTAATTTGGTTTACAATATTTTGAAGGAGTTTGCTGGAAGATCTGACCCGTACACTAAATTGGAGATTGATGAAGTTCGGGAGCAATGGGCGAGGTTCTTTCGGCCCTTTATGTTGAAATGATGATCTGATAATTTGTAGAATTATGTTTTTATTTGTATTATATATTATCATTGACAACTTATTGGACCTTGAGGTGTATACTACTTAATACAAACCAAAGCAAATAAACTACGAGGTAAAGTTTAGTTTTTAACAAAACTGAGTAAACAGGACCAAAATTAGACATAAGTGATACAACGGAACTAATAAAAGGACCATGAAAAGAACTAATCTCAAGGATGGGATTAGCACTGAGGAGTATCTCTTTTGTCGTCTCAACATCAGGCACTGATCCTGGTTCATCCCCTCCCTCTTCAACAGGAATTGACCTCAATTCTAGCAGTTCATTATCTTCTAAATAAGGAGATAAGTCACCCACGTTGAAGGTTGCAGCAACTCCATAATCACCCGGAAGATCGATCTTATAAGCATTATCACCATAACGCTCTAAGACCTTAAAAGGACCATCTGCTCTCGGCATTAGCTTGTGTTTCCGCTTCCCCGGGAACCTCTCTTTCCTCAAATGAATCCATACCAAATCTCCTGGAGCAAAGATTTTTGGTTGCGTCCTCTTGTTGGCCTTCTTCTTGTACCCCTCATTGGCTTTCTCAATTTTTCGTCGGACATCCTTGTGAATCTTCACATGGCTTCGGCCTGAGCTCTAGTATCACCGTGAACATAAGAATCCCTAGGTAAAGCAATAAGATCAATAGGAACATAAGGGTTAATGCCATAAACAATTTCAAATGGGGAGTGTTTTGTAGCATAAGTTGGTGTCCTGTTGTAAGCGAACTAAGCATGACATAGTTTCACATCCCAATCCTTGCCGGTTTTGCTCACTAGACCCCGAAGCAACGACCCCAATGTCTTGTTAGTCAACTCAGTCTGCCCATCTGCTTGTGGATGATGAGACGTGCTGAATACTAGTTTAGTGCCCATAAGCCTCCACAAAGTTCTCCAGAAGTAGCTCAAAAACTTACTGTCATGATCAGAGACAATAGTTTTAGGTATCCCATGTAAGCGCACCACTTCCCGGAAGTACAAGCAAGCGACATTCACCGCATCTTCAGTCTTGTGACATGGAATAAAGTGTGCTATCTTCGAAAATCTATCCACCACCACCATAACCGAATCTCTCCCCCATTGAGTCCTAGGCAGTGCCACTATGAAGTGTATGCTCACATCCTCCCATGGCCTTTCTGGAACTGGTAACGGAGTGTACGGCCCTTGCTGAAAGGAACTCTTCGACCTCTGACAAACCCCACATCGAGGTAATACAGCTTGGATCTCACCAACCATGCGTGGCCAATGAAAGTGCTCCTGTAGTAACTCAGTAGTTTTGTTGATGCCGAAATGACCAGCCAACCCACCTCCATGAGCCTCCCAAATCAATAACTCCTGAACTGAACATTTTGGTACACAGAGCTTGTTCCCTTTAAATAAGAACCCATCCACCAACTGATAATTATTCTTAGATCCGGATTTGCAATCAACAAACAAGTCACGAAAATCACCATCAAGTGCATAGTATTCTTTTATCAATTCGAACCCAAGAACCTTGGTATCCACCGTTGTCAGTAGCGAATGTTTCCTGGAAAGAGCATCAGCAACAATATTTGCCTTTCCGGCTTTGTATTTAGCAACAAAGTCAAAAGATTGTAAAAATTCTACCCATTTGGCATGTCGAGCACTGAACTTATGCTACCCATGTACTCCCCCCGTAACATAAAAATGTAAACTTTGTAGAAAACACGGACTCCCATGTAAAAGTTTTATGTGGGTTAATTGTGTTGTAATTGTGTAGAGAAGAGAGAAATAAATAAGAAAACACGGACTCCCATGTAAAAGTAATTCTAAACACGGACTTCCATCTTGAGGAGGTACAAAGATGTTTTTCCGGAGGAGCTACTACCCGGCTTGCTGCCTCTAAGGGGCATTGAACACCACATTGACTTTGTTCCGGGATCCCAATTGCCCAATAGGCCCGCCTATAGGTGCACCCCGGATGAAGCCAAGGAACTTGAAAGGCAAGTCGAGGAGCTAGTACAACGGGGGTTTGTGGGAGAATTGATGAGTCCTTGTTCGGTACCGGCCTTATTGGTGCCCAAAAAGGATGGTACATGGCGTATGTGCGTGGATAGTAGTGCGATCAACAACATCACTATCAAGTATCGCTTTCCCATACCACGTCTTGATGATATGTTAGATGAGCTTCATGGGGCTCAAGTGTTCTCGAAAATTTACTTGAGGAGTGGTTATCATCAAATCCGCATGAGGGAAGGGGATGAATGGAAGACCGCATTCAAAACTAAACATGGCTTGTACGAGTGGATGGTGATGCCTTTTGGTCTCTCCAACGCACCTAGCACTTTCATGCGACTCGTGAATGAGGTACTTAGACCTTTCATTGGTAAATTTGTTGTTGTTTATTTTGATGATATCCTTGTGTATAGTGCTAATGATAGAGAACATCTTGAACATTTGACTAGTATTTTTGATGTTTTGAGAAAATGGAAGTTGTATGGAAAATTGGAAAAATGCACATTTTTGGTTCCTAGTGTAGTTTTTCTAGGATATGTTGTGTCTAGGGATGGTATCTCCATGGATCCTAGCAAGGTGGAAGCAATTCAATCATGGCCTACTCCAACCACCCTCACACAAACAAGAAGCTTTCATGGTTTGGCTTCCTTCTATAGGAGGTTTGTGAAGAACTTTAGCACCGCCATGGCTCCCATCACGGAATGTATGAAGAAAGGGGTTTTTGAGTGGACACCTTCCGCTCAAAAGGCTTTTAAGGTTTTGAAGGAGAAGTTGTGTGAAGCTCCGATTTTGTCTCTCCCGAACTTTGATCAACCATTTGAAGTGGAGTGTGATGCTAGTGGCGTCGGTATTGGGGCGGTTCTTGTTCAAGGAGGTAGACCGCTGGCCTATTTTAGTGAGAAGCTTGGGGGTGCTCGGGTTAAGTATAGTACGTATGACAAGGAGTTCTATGCCATAGTGAGGGCGATGGACCATTAGTCTCATTATCTTCGACCAATGCCCTTCGTCCTTCACTCCGATCATGAAGCATTGAAGTACATCAATGGGTCTCACAAGTTGAGTTCACGCCATGCCAAGTGGGTAGAGTTCCTTCAATCCTTCACTTTCTCCTCTAAATACAAAGAAGGCAAGAGTAACGTGGTGGCGGATTCACTTTCTAGGCGGCACATCCTCTTGACTACCTTGGATGAGAAACTTTTGGGGTTCGAATTTCTTAAGGAGCTATACGTCGATGATGGGGATTTTGGGGCACTTTTCAAGGAGTGCCAAGAGAAGTGTGTTGGTCCTTTTGTGATTCAAGAAGGGTTCCTTTTCAAGGGGAATAAACTATGTGTTCCTAAGTGTTCTCATCGGGAGCTGATGTAGGATGGGGTCTCAAAAACAATCAAAAACTAAACAAATTTTAGAAATTTCTTAGGTCTATATTAAGAACCAAAAATGAACACCAATGGGATATGAACTTGAAAATTAGCTCACTAAGTACCAATAATCAAGTTGATATGAACTTTTCGCCACGAAATTTCAAGTCTGAAAATTAGCTAACTTGCACGATAGTGCATGGGTTGCACGGTCGTGCAAGTCTGAAATTGGCTTCTGACCTCTGCACGATCGTGCAGTTGATCTGCACGGTCATGCAGTGCTTTGCACCTGCTACTGGATGTTGCACGACCATATGCACGGTCGTGCAAGGGTCGTGCATGGTCGTGCATGCTCCGTTTTGCTTCCTTTGCTCATGTTTCTAGCTCCGTTACTCATGCTAACTTAACTGAGGCAATAAAACGAGAGTTTAGGCTACTTTTTACAACCCGAAAAACACGAAAATAAGCTAAAAACAATAGTTCAAAACTATCCAAGTAAAAGTGAACAAAATTGAAGTCGTTGACCGTTGAAGTCGCTCGTTGGACCACCCCATACTTTTTTAGAGGAGGAGGTTGATGCGGGAGCAAGTGTTGACTTTCAAGATGAGGCACCTCATGTCATTACAACATCCTTGGCCAATGGAGGACCGGGCAAGCTAGAAGCACCATTGTTCCTCACCTTGCTTTACTTAGTCTAATTTGCTTTGTAGGGTTGTAATAAAGTAGTAAACTATCAACTATGATTGTTTTATTCTTTGTTTTATGCCTTTCCTAAGTTAGAATTTGTATTGGAGCTAACTATACAAACAAAGGAAGCTTGGAAGGTCGTGCACGACCTTGTGGAGGAATGGCACGACCGTGCAGAGGGTCGTGCAAGGGTCAGAAGCTCAAGAAAAGCACTGCACGACCGTACCGTTATATGTTGCATGATCGTGTAGAGGTCAGTAGCAGGGGCAATGTAATAACCCGAAATTTGGGGCCAGAAAATTTCGCGGTTTATTTATATTATTTTATTATTCTAAGTCCAAAAGGCCCGTATGTTTGGACTTTGTATTTTTATTTCGTCAATTATTATCCGGGAACCGGGCCCCATGACCCATACCCTTATCTCACGGCCGGCCCCTCTCATATCTGGCCAACAATTATTTTCTTTTTAATTTATTGTTAATTAGATAATTTAATTAATTATTTGATTAATAATATATTAATTAATTATTATTTGAATTTTAAACTTAGTCTAACCTTAAAGTAAGTCATCCTAAATTTTCTCTCCTACTCCTACCTCCCCTCTAACCTCACGGCTCTCCTCCTTTTTTTGTATGTTATATTTTTTTTTTTTTAATTATTATTTAATTAGGAATATTACATGTTACAACTTTTGGCCTAATCTAAAAAATACTCAAAGAAAAACCCTAAAAGTTTCCTCAAGTTGGCCGTGTGATTTTCGAGTGATCAAGGTGTGATTTTTCTGATTTCTTTCTCCAATCAAGGTAACTAGACTTGCCATCTTAGATTAGGGTAGATTTTTCCATATAGTTAATTAGGATTAAAACTAGGAAAATTAAAAGAATTAGTATCATGTTTAGGGTGGAATTTTCGAACCATATGAAATAATTGTTCATGTTATTTTCTTATTATAATATGTGATTTCTATGAATCTTTGATTGTTATAATTAATTCTTTGCATGAAATAATTTATAATTATATATTTATGTTGAATAATTGCATGATAAATTTCGAATCTTGATCTTGAAATTTCGAATAAAAGTCGAGTGACATATAATTATTTTGATGATGATTTCATGCTATTTTCTTGAATTAATTTGATGGGTATGATTATTTAATTGTTTTTATTAAGGTCTTGAATTAAATTTATTATTTTGTTCATATTAATAAAAAATGTCGAGTGGAATAAAGTTATAAAGGGAATTAAAAACGTGATTTTTATTGTTGAATCTTGATTAATCTTGAATTAATATGCAATCTTGAATTAAATCTTTAATTTAATCATGATAATATGAATTCTTGAAAATTTATCTTGATCTTGTTTGGGACCTTGATGAGCCGTGTGATATGTATGTTCAAAGTAATGATTTTAATCTTGTTTTGATTCATGTTGTATGATTTAATGTTCAAGCATGATTTATTTTGATTTTAATTAAGTTTATGTGATTAATTATTGATAATTGTATTTATTTAATTAAAGTGTAAATTTTCGGTATTTTTATATAAAATGTCGAGTAGTATGAAGGAATAAAAATGAGATTGTTATCATGTTTTAAGTAATATTTGATGATATTTATTGATTTATATGATTAATTGATTATTGAGTGATATATTTAATTATTATATGATTATTTAATGAATTTATTTTAATTATTATTTTTATTATTAGAAATGTCGAGTGTCCATATTAATTTTGACCAATTTTGGTTTAATTTTTGACTTATAATAATGGTAGAAGGTAATTTTAGGAAATTAATATAATTAAAGGAATTAAAAGGAATTAAAGAAGATAAGTTATAATATGAAGGAATGTAACAATATGAATAAGAAGGAAAGTAATAAGATATGATATGAATTAGGGGTCTCAAGATGGCCTTTAGATATTGCTTGTTAATTAGTGGTCTCACGATAGCCTTTAGAAAAGACAAGATATGTAAGGACGCTCATTTGATGATACACGAGTCATCAGGTCGGGTTAAGTCGAGCGACTGCCCTACTGCGGTCTCTGGGCAATTCTGGATCTTAAGATTTGTAGTCGTCTAAGTAGTGGTACACGAGCTGCTATTTAGGGGTTATGGGCATAGCTTAGGCTTAGTTCTTGCAAAGGAGGGCTACGGGTTGGATACACGAGTTCACCCCGGCATGTTTTAGGAAAGTTGTGGTGCACACAGGATCCACAACGAGCATTATGACCGATCCGATAAGAAGGTTAAAAGAGGGTTTAAGGGTAAAATATGATAAATAAGTAGTTCACGGGAAGGGTTATGTGTATATGTGTATTTTCGTGTATATATGTATTAATTTGGTAATATTAAGTCTTCCGCTGCATACGTCTGGTAAGTCTGTATTTTATTAGTGTATTTCTGAGTATATGTATGTTGTACGTATTTGTATTTGTATGATTGTGCGTATTTGCATTTGCATGTTGTACGTATTTGTATTCCTACGTTGTACGTATTTGTATCTGTATTGTATACGTATTTTGTATGTATTTCTAACCGTATTCTGCAGGTATTTTATACGTATTGTACTCGAATTTTATACGTATATTGTATGTATTTCTAACTGTATTTTGCAGGTATTTTATACGTATTTTATACGTATTTGTATACGTATTTTCTACATATTTTCCTACGTATTTTTGTACGTATTTCGTATGTATTTTTGTACGTATTTCCATGTGTTTTTGCATGATTTTCTTGGTTGATTCTATGCTATTATATGGTTAGCGGTCCCTCATTTAAGCCGGACAGCCTAGTTACTCGCCACTGACGGTGGACACCCCCCCCCCATTTCAGGTGATGATGCTGAGGCTTAGAATGGGCATACGTTGGCTAGGGCTGTGTGTTTCAGAGTTGTTTAGAGCAACCGTAGTTTGTTTTGAGTATTTTCTTTTGTTACTAGTTAGTTGTTCCCAGCCTGTTGGGAAAGACTTCATTTAATTATGTAATTCGGTATTTATTTATTCACAATTGGGATTATTATTTCAGTATTTAAGTAATAAAAGGAATTTTAGACTTTAATTATAATAATATTGTTAAGTTTTATGTTAGTAATGATCCATTTGTCGATTTCCTTCGTAAATCGACAGCCTAGAAAAGTCGGGTCGTTACAGTTGGTATCAGAGCATAGGTTAAGACCCTAAAGTTACTTCTCCATAAGTAATTCGGAAATATGAGTGCTTTATGAATTACGAGTGAAACTTAGCCTAAAATGAAAACCTAAGTGAGTGAAGCCATGGGTAGAAGCCCGGGATAAGATATTTTATTACCTTCTACGCTCTTTTACGACATTATGTGCTTGTGTTTGCTTATATAACTTAATTGTTGCTTACAGAATGTCGACTCCAAGACCTAATTTTCAACTCCGTCGCCGGAACCTGGAAGATGCTATCCTCACGTTAGCACAGAATAGTGTTCCACCTCAGAATAATCAGTCGTCCTTCGATCGGGTTGCACGACTTCGTCCGCCGGTTTATGATGGGACAACAGACCCAACCCTTCTCTAGAACTGGATTCGAGAAATGCGGAAGATGTTTAATGCCCTATCATGTTCTGAGCGGGAAAGAGTTTCGTTTGCGACCTTTTACCTAAAAGGTGAAGCTGATAATTGGTGGAGTACATTGCGGGCCAATCCCGAGACAACCCTAGATCTGAGTTGGGAGGACTTCACTAAGAAGGTCCAAGACCGGTTCTATCCTGATGAACTGAAATGGCAGAAGCAAGAAGAGTTCCTCTCTTTCACCCAAGGCAACATGTCCGTCCAGGCCTACACGGACAAGTTCACAGAGCTCTCTCGGTTTGCAAAAGCAGTCATACCTTCAGAAGCTGAGCGAGTCAAGCGGTACATCAAGAAGATGGATTCCCGCATCCGGGATCATGTGATCAGTAGCAGAGTGAAAACCTTCCAGGAAGCTTACGAGGTAGCTTTGGAGGTCCAGGCATTGGTTTCTGATGATGACTCAGCCAAAAAGAGGGTTTCTTCAGTTCCTACTCCAGCACCAGCTAAGAAGACCCGGTTCGAGTCTACTCCGAAGCCTCAGCAGGGTGCTCGACCTGCTTCAAGTCAGGGCCCGAGAATCTGTCAAGGCTGCAAGAAAGAGTTTCACCCGGGTAAGAAGTGTGATGGGACACCGATTGTGTGCTTCGATTGTGGTGAAGCAGGACATAAGTCAATATTCTGTCCTAAGAAGCGTCCAGCAGCAACGGCTAGCCAAGCACCGGTTAGAAACAGGATCTTCTGCATAACTCAGGAAGAGGCAGATGCTCAGCCAGATGTGGTCATGGGTACTTTTCTTGTTCATGATTTTGATGCCTATGTTTTATTTGATACGGGTGCTATTGTGTCTTTTGTTGCTAGTTCGTTTATTGTGAAAGCTAACCTGATGGGAGAGTCTCCTGTCAAATTTGTAATAACTCTACCTTCGGGAGAGGACTTTGCTTGTCTTCGGGAGAGGACTTTGCTTGTCTTCGGGAATACAGAAGTGTTCCCATTGTGATCTCGGGGGTACAGTTCGAAGCCGACTTGAAGGAGTTTCCTATGATCGAGTTCGATGTAATCTTGGGTATGGATTGGTTAGCGAAGTATCAAGCGACTTTCCGATGTCAAGATCAAGCTGTCACGTTGCGTGGTCCTAACGCAAAGAGAGTCACCCATGTCGGGAAACCGATAGAGAAGGGTGTAAAGATCGTGTCAGCAATGAAGATGCGCAGTCTGCAGCGCAAGGGTGAGACGGTGTACTTGTGTCAGGTCAAGGACATAACCAAAGAAGAGCTGTTAAAAGCTATTCCCGTGGTTCGCGAGTATGCAGATGTGTTTCCAGAAGAGTTGCCAGGGATACCACAGGAACGAGAAGTGGAATTCAACATCGACTTGGTGCCCAGAACTGCTCCAATTTCAATGGCTCCATATCGTATGGCCCCTGCAGAGCTGAAGGAGTTGAAGACCCAGTTGCAGTATCTGATTGACAAGGGTTTCATAAGGCCTAGTGTCTCCTTGGGGTGCTCCGGTATTGTTCGTCAAGAAGAAGGATGGCAGCATGCGTCTATGCATAGATTACCGGGAACTTAACAAGATGACTATCAAGAACAAGTATCCTTTGCCCAGGATTGAAGATTTGTTTGATCAGTTGAAGGGAGCCAGTGTTTTCTCCAAGATTGATCTCAGGTCGGGGTATCATCAGATTCCAGTGAAGCCGGAAGATATACCGAAGACCGCGTTTCGCACTAGATACAGGCACTATAAATTTGAGGTGATGCCGTTCGGTTTGACTAATGCTCCTGCTGTTTTCATGGATCAGATGAACCGGACTTTTCATCATCTATTGGATGTGTGTGTGGTGGTGTTCATCGATGATATTCTTATCTATTCGAAGAGTGAACAAGAGCACACTCAACATTTAGATCTGGTGCTAGATGTCTTACGGGCTCAAAAGTGGTTCGCGAAGTTGTCTAAGTGCGAGTTTTGGCTCAAGGAGGTAGCTTTTCTAGGGCATGTGATTAATGCGGACGGTGTCAAGGTAGATCCAGCCAAGGTTAAGGCAGTTGTGGAGTGGCACAGTCCCAAGAATGTGGCCGAAGTTCGAAGTTTTCTTGGCCTAGCAGGTAATTTGAAGTATTTAATATAGTTATTATATTGTCTATGTATGAATACTTACCTGTGAAATTTTCTGTATTAGGTTACTATCGGAGATTTGTGAAAGACTTCTCAAAGGTAGCAGCACCTATGACCAAGTTGTTACACAAGGATTGCAAGTATGTGTGGACCGATCAATGTGAAGAAGCTTTCCAAGCCCTCAAGCAGAGCCTCGTGTCTGCACCGGTTCTTGCATTGCCGAATGAAGGTATGGGTTATGAAGTTTACAATGATGCGTCCAGGAAGGGTCTAGGCTGTGTTCTGATGCAAGAAGGCAGGGTGATTGCGTATGATTCGAGACAACACAAGGTTCATGAGCAGAACTATCCGACTCACGACTTAGAGTTGGCGGCTGTAGTGTTCGCTCAAAAGATTTGGTGACACTATCTCTATGGAGCTACTTGCAAGTTGTTCACCGATCATAAGAGCTTAAGGTACATCTTCACTCAGAAGGAGCACAATATGAGGCAGCAACGATGGCTCGAGTTGATCAAGGACTACGACCTCTCAGTTGATTATTGTGAAGGGAAGGCCAACAGATTAGCAGATGCCCTTAGTCGTAAGGATCACCATTCACTTAACAGGATGGCGGTTTTACATAAGGAAAGCTGTGCTGATCTTCGCAGGATGGAAGTTGAGATGGTCATGCCAGATAGCACGCAAGTCTATCTTAGTGCTATGAGTGTTGAGCCCAGTTTGTACCAGGAGTTACGGGAAAGTCAGAGAGAAGACCCGCAACTCGAGAAAATTCGTGAAGCCAAACTTCAAGGCAAGGCAGAAGACTTCACGATTGATTCAGACGGTAGTATGAAGTTCCGTAACAGGTAATGGAGTTAAATGTTATAGTAAACTGTTTTCACCTAATGGATACTGATTTTTGCTCCGTCACAGGTGGTGTGTGCCCCGGAATTCGAATTTGAGGAACCGGACCATGGAAGAAGCTCACAATACTCCTTATTCGGTGCATCCAGGTGGTGGGAAACTCTACAAGGACCTGAGGGAATATTTTTGGTGGCCGAGGATGAAGCAAGAAGTCGCAGAATTCATTGCACGGTGTCTTACCTGCCAGAAAGTTAAGATTAAGCACCAAAGACCAGGTGGACTGCTGAAGCCGTTGCCGATACCCACATGGAAGTTTGATTCCAAATCTATGGATTTCGTGGTAGGCTTACCTACGACATCTACAGGTTTGGATACTGTTTGGGTTATCGTGGATCGTTTGACTAAGGTCACCCGATTCATTCCGATGAAGATAACTTGGTCGATGGAGAAGATGGCGGAAGCTTACTCGAGGGAGATCATTCGGTTACATGGTGTGCCTAAGGATATAGTGTCCGACCGAGATCCCCGATTTCTATCACGGTTCTGGAAGTCGTTGCAAGAGGCTTTTGGAACTAAGCTTAATTTGAGTACAGCTTTTCACGCAGCTACGGATGGGCAGAAAGAACGGACCATCTAGACGCTAGAGGATATGCTACGGGCTCGTGCGTTGGACTTCCAACAGTCTTGGATTAAGTCTTTGAGCTTGGTGGAGTTTTCGTACAACAACAGCTATCATGCGAGTATCAAGATGGCCCCTTATGAGGCGTTGTATGGGTGCAAGTGTCGCAGCCCTACTTGTTGGAGTGACATCAGCAATGCTTTAGTGATTGGTCCTAATCATATCAAGGACACGGTGGAGTAGGTGAAGATCATCAGGGCAAGGTTGCAGGCAGCTCAGTGTCGGCAGAAGTCTTATGCTGATCGTCATCGGAAGCTGTTGGGGTTCCAGGTTGGTGATAAAGTGTTGTTGAAAGTGTCTCCTATGAAGGGTGTGGTTCGATTTGGCCAGAAGAGTAAGCTCAGACCTGAGTATGTCGGGCCATATGAGATTCTGGAACGAGTTGGTGAGGTTGCTTATCGGTTGGCATTGCCTCCGGATCTTTCGAGGGTTCATGATGTATTCCATGTGTCACAGCTACGGAAATACGTGAATGATCCTTCTCACATTATTCCGGTGGAATCGTCAAAGATTGAGCCGAACTTGACCATCGAAGAGAGGCCAGTGCAGATTTTGGACCGCCAGGATTGGATGTTGCTGCGTAAGGTAGTACCATTGGTTAAAGTACTTTGGCGTAGGCAGAAGTTAGAAGAGGCTACTTGGGAGACAGAAGCTTCCATGAGGGATAAGTATCCCGAGCTTTTTCAAGTAGGTACGAAGTTGGTTTGCTTGCTTGTTTGTTTTGTTGTTTGTGTGCATTCTTGTATGTTTTGAGCTTCGTTAAGTAAATTTCGAGGTCGAAATTTATTTAACGAGGGGTGACTGTAATAACACGAAATTTTGGGCCAGAAAATTTCGCGGTTTATTTATATTATTTTATTATTCTAAGTCCAAAGGGCCTGTATGTTTGGACTGTGTATTTTTATTTCGTCAATTATTATCCGGGAACCGGGCCCCATGACCCATACCCTTATCTCACGGCCGGCCCCTCTCATATTTGGCCAACAATTATTTTCTTTTTAATTTATTGTTAATTAGATAATTTAATTAATTATTTGATTAATAATATATTAATTAATTATTATTTGAATTTTAAACTTAGTCTAACCTTAAACTAAGTCATCCTAAATTTTCTCTCTTACTCCTACCTCCCCTCTAACCTCACGGCTCTCCTCCTTTTTTTTATGTTGTTTTTTTTTTTTTAATTATTATTTAATTAGGAATATTACATGTTATAACTTTTGGCCTAATCTCAAAAATACTCAAAGAAAAACCCTAAAAGTTTCCTCAAGTTGGCCATGTGATTTTCGAGTGATCAAGGTGTGATTTTTCTGATTTCTTTCTCCAATCCAGGTAACTAGACTTGCCCTCTTAGATTAGGGTAGATTTTTTCATATAGTTAATTAGGATTAAAACTAGGAAAATTAAAAGAATTATTATCAAGTTTAGGGTGGAATTTTCGAACCATATGAAATAATTGTTCATGTTATTTTCTTGATATAATATGTGATTTCTATGAATCTTTGATTGTTATAATTAATTCTATGCATGAAATAATTTATAATTATATATTTATGTTGAATAATTGCATGATAAATTTCGAATCTTGATCTTGAAATTTCGAATAAAAGTCGAGTGACATATAATTATTTTGATGATGATTTCATGCTATTTTCTTGAATTAATTTAATGGGTATGATTATTTAATTGTTAAATTAAAGTCTTGAATTAAAGTTATTATTTTGTTCATATTAATCAAAAATGTCGAGTGGAATAAAGTTATAAAGGGAATTAAAAACATGATTTTTATTGTTGAATCATGATAATATGAATTCATGAAAATTTATCTTGATCTTGTTTGTGACCTTGATGAGCCGTGTGATATGTATGTTCAAATTAATGATTTTAATCTTGTTTTGATTCATGTTGTATGATTTAATGTTCAAGCATTATTTATTTTGATTTTAATTAAGTTTATGTGATTAATTATTGAAAATTGTATTTATTTAATTAAAGTGTAAATTTTTGGTATTTTTATATAAAATGTCGAGTAGTATGAAGGAATAAAAATAGGATTTTTATCATGTTTTAAGTAATATTTGATGATAATTATTGATTTATATGATTAATTGATTATTGAGTAATTTATTTAATTATTATATGATTATTTAATGAATTTATTTTAATTATTATTTTTGTTATTAGAAATGTCGAGTGTCCATATTAATTTTTACCAATTTTGGTTTAATTTTTGACTTATAATAATGGTAGAAGGTAATTTTAGGAATTAATATAATTAAAGGAAAAGGAATTAAAGAAGATAAGTTACAATATGAAGGAATGTAACAATATGAATAAGAAGGAAAGTAATAAGATATGATATGAATTAGGGGTCTCAAGATGGCCTTTAGATATTGCTTGTTAATTAGTGGTCTCACGATGGCCTTTAGAAAAGTCAAGATACGTAAGGACGCCCATTTGATGATACACGAGTCATCAGGTCGGGTTAAGTTGAAGCCACTGCCCTACTGCGATCTCTAGGCAGTTCTGGATCTTAAGATATGTAGTCGTCTAAGTAGTGGTACACGAGCTGCTATTTAGGGTTTATGGCCATAGCTTAGGCTTAGTTCTTGCAAAGGAGGGTTACGGGTTGGATACACGAGTTCACCCCGGCATGTTTTAGGAAAGTTGTGGTGCACACGGGATCCACAACGAGCATTATGACTGGTCCGATCAGAAGGTTAAAAGAGGGTTTAAGGGTAAAATATGATAAATAAGTAGTTCACGGGAAGGGTTATGTGTATATGTGTATTTTCGTGTATATATGTATTAATTTGGTAATATTAAGTCTTTCACTGCATACGTCTGGTAAGTCTGTATATTATTAGTGTATTTATGAGTATATGTATGTTGTACGTATTTGTATTTGTATGATTGTGCGTATTTGCATTTGCATGTTGTACGTATTTGTATCTGTATTGTATACGTATTTTGTACGTATTTCTAACCGTATTCTGCAGGTATTTTATACGTATTGTACTCGAATTTTATACATATATTGTATGTATTTCTAAACGTATTTTGCAGGTATTTTATATGTATTTGTATACGTATTTTCTACGTATTTTCCAACGTATTTTATACGTATTTTTGTACGTATTTCGTATGTATTTTTGTACATATTTCCATGTGTTTTTGCATGATTTTCTTGGTTGATTCTATGCTATTATATGGCTAGCGGTCCCTCATTTAAGCGGGACAACCTAGTTACTCGCCACTGACGGTGGACCCCCCCCATTTCAGGTGATGATGCTGAGGCTTAGAATGGGCATACGTTGGCTAGGGTTGTGTGTTTCAGAGTTGTTTAAAGCAACCGTAGTTTGTTTTGAGTATTTTCTTTTGTTACTAGTTAGCTGTTCCCAGCCTGTTGGGAAAGACTTCATTTAATTATGTAATTTGGTATTTATTTATTCACAATTGGGATTATTATTTCAGTATTTAAGTAATAAAAGGAATTTTAGACTTTAATTATAATAATATTGTTAAGTTTTATGTTAGTAATGATCCATTTGTCGATTTCCTTCGTAAATCGACAGCCTAGAAAAGTCGGGTCGTTACAGGCAAGGTCCTGCACGACGGTGCAGGTCAACTGCACGATCGTGCACAGGTCAGTGGCAAAAATTTTGGCTTGCACGACCGTGCAGGCTAATGCTGCACGATGGTGCAGCCACGTAACTTTTCGCCACAATCGTGCAGATTAATACTTCACGATCGTGCAGCCTACAGTTCGTGTTTTAAAGTGCTACACGGTTATTTCATTTAGCTTGAGAGTTTTATTTTGGAGTTACTAATCCTAGCCATTGATTATCCCTAATCAAAGGCTTAGATTAATCCACTTCCTTTTAGGGTAATGCCCATATAAATAGCTCCTTTCAAAGCTTTGTAATGACTTTTTTAATCAAATCTGAGAAAACTCTCTCTTGAGGCCCTTTGTTAACTCTTACTCCTTGGTGGTTTAGAATCTTGCTAGACTTGGTGAATGGTAAGTCTAAATCCTCTTGTTTCTTACTGTTATTGATTGGATTTAATCTAGTTCTTCTTGATTATTGTTTAGCTTTGATCTTCAAGTTCATATCCCTTTGTTTAAGCTCATGTTTATGGTGTTTGTTGAGCTTGAGTATGGTTGGACGAATTTTTGTATAACTTTTGTTGTTATTGACACCCCCATCCTACATCACACGTTAACCCTGCACGGTCGTGCAAAGCTTTCCCAAGCCCGCTGATCTCTGCACGGTCGTGCAGAACATAACTGCACGGTCTTGCAGTACTTCTCCATGGCTTCTGAGTGTTGCTAGACTATATGCACGGTTGTGCAAGGATTGTGCATGTCCGTGTATGCTCCGTTTCGGTTCCTTTGCTCGTGTTTCTAGCTCCGTTACACATGCTAACTTAACTAAAGCAATAAAACGAGAGCTTAGGCTACTTATTACAACCCGAAAAACATGTAATTAAGCTAAAACAAGGGCTCAAAACTATCCAAGTAAAAAATGAACAAAATTGAAGTCGTTGACCGTTGAAGTCGCTCGTTGAACCATTCCTTCCTGCATCAAACTCCTCCTCTAAAAAAGGATTTTCCCTCAAATCCTCGCCTTCAACAAGGAATGGATAGAAGACAACCATGAACGAGCAAGGCCCAATTCCAGTAAACCCGGTAGATAGAGCTAGAGAAAACCAATCCAAACTCCGATGCCCATCATAGGCCACCCGGATCATACACCAATATTACCCAAGCGAGTAACACTACCAACGCCAACCGACATACAACAACCCATAAAGCAAACAAAGCATTGGTGCGCCGAACCCGCCACCTCAAAAATCCATATTTCAATGACATCGTGACCAATAGAGTTCTTCCAATGCAAG
This sequence comes from Salicornia ramosissima, assembly GCA_951394345.1. Classification (NCBI taxonomy): domain Eukaryota; kingdom Viridiplantae; phylum Streptophyta; class Magnoliopsida; order Caryophyllales; family Amaranthaceae; genus Salicornia; species Salicornia ramosissima. The sequence goes on along the minus strand of OX596233.1, from coordinate 34,941,649 downwards.
AATATGTCAAAGAAAATGAGACATCATCACGAACACCCTTATCAATTGTAGACCAACCACAACCTCCATGAGCATAAGATAGATCAAACATAGCATCAAGGAGTAAAGACTTCCGTTCAAACCTTAGTCTTAAATCACTAATGCCAACGATAAAATATGCTAAGCAAGAATTAAGCCCAAGAGAATCATCATACACCACATTAGAAATTTCCAATTCATTATTAACCTAAGAAGTCTCATCACCATCACCATGATCAACAATAGTAAAATCATTACCATGCATATCATCCATGTTCATTAGTTCATCCAATTCATGCTCAATAAATTGATCATCACAATCCTTTACAACATATCAAAAACCTCATCACAAGGAAAGAAGAGAGAAGTGGATTCTTTTACCTCGCTTTGAAGATCACCATGAACCATAGGCAATGAACCCTCATCTTGTGCTTTGGACACCTCTTCATTACAAATGGGAGTCTCATGCTTGACCAACACCTCTTCCACGTCATTCGGAGGAAAAGGGTTTAGGACAATATTCACCCGATTCCATTTGAAAGAATATGTGTTCTCACAAGAATAATGGATGACATTTCTTCTCATCAACCAAGGTTGTCCAAAAACAATATGACAATCATCCATTTGACTCACCATACAGGTAAGATTATCAAAATAAGACTTCCCAGTAGAAAAAGGAAAGGTCACTTGTTTAGGAAAACCCAAGGCATGTAGTTCAAGTTTATCTACCATGTATTGGGATACCAAGTTCTCTCTAGCATTTGGGTCAACCTTGAAATTACAAACCCTACCCAAAACCGTACATCTAGATTGAAACTCTTGAGTTCTAAACTCCTTAGCTAATTTTTGTTTTGTCTCAACCATTTGGTCAATTGAGTTCATCATTTGTTTGCACACATCCTTCATATACTCAATCTCCCTCATTAAAAAATTGTTCTTAGACAAATCCATTTTCAAAAGATGACAATAGGCTAGAAATTTGTGGTGCTAGGTAAAGAAGGAAAGCTTATTTGTGGTGCTAAAAGATTTATTTCAATATCCTTTGAAGATAGGATAAAGAAATATGAGGTTTGAAGAAGAAAAACTGACTAGGCATTTTATCAAACACCTAGAATGCAATCAATAATCACAACTTCAAACATAAATTTTGTGGTGCTAGGTGAATGGAAAATACAAGTTTTGTGGAGTTTAGGCTTACTTCAATAACCCTTAAAGATTAGTCAAGGAAGTATGGGGTTTAAAGAAGAAAAAAAACCACTCAAGCATTTCATCAAACACCTTTTGTGCAAATAAAACACCACAAAAATTTCAGAAAGTTTTTCAATGTTTAACCCAAGGATCATGGAGGTATTGAAACCTCAAGCTCTTGATACCAATTTGATGTAGTAAGGGGTCTCAAAATCAATCAAAACCTCATAAAATTTCAGAAATTCGTAGGTCTATATTAAGCTCAAAAAATGAACACCAAAACTAACATAAAAATGGGATATGAACTTGAAACTAGCTCACTAAGGACTAATAATCAAGAGCTAACATAATCTAATCAAAAATCACAAAGGTAATGATTAGAAGATGACCTACCAATCACAAAGTGTATCAAGATTTGCAACTACAAAGGAAGTTGAGCTCACAAAGAACACCATAGAGAGAAAATCTCATATTTTTAATTCATCAAAAGTTGACTACAAATGGGCCAAAGCATGCTATTTAAAGGCTAAGCAACCCTTAATGAAGCTTCTATTGTAGACCATTAATCTCTAAGAAATCAAGGGCCAAGATTAGAAAGTCAGTAAAAAAAACAAGAGAAAATAAGCAAAACACGAAAATATACGTGCAGGGTCGTGCACGATCGTGCAGCACAACCATGCACGATCTTGCAAGCCAAAAAACCCTTTTCTGGAACATAGGTTGCATGGTTGTGCAGCCTAACTTGCACGACCATGGCGAAATCCTTCGTGCTTGCACGATCGTGCAAGCCTGGATCTTGCCTCTGACTTCTGCACGGTCGTGCAGAACATAACTGCACGGTCGTGTAGTCCTTCCCAGGCCATTCTAAGTGTTGCCAACCATATGCACGATCGTGCAAGGCTCGTGCATGGTCGTGCATGCTCCGTCTCGGTTCCTTTGCTCGTGTTTTTAACTCCATTACACATGCTAACTTAACTAAAACAATAAAATGAGAGTTTAGGCTACTTATTACAACCCGAAAAACACGAAATTAAGCTAAAATAGGGGCTCAAAACTATCCAAGTAAAAAGTGAACAAAATTGAAGTCGTTGACCGTTGAAGTCGCTTGTTGGACCATTCCTTCTTGCATCATAAACGTACTAGGGGCATTTGTTAGACCGAAAGGCATGACAAGCCACTCATACCAGGCATATTTTGTTTTAAAAGCGGTTTTCCACTCATCAGCCTCACGCGTACAAATTTAATGGTACCCACTCCTAAGATCAATTTCAGAAAACAAATTAGACCCACTCAATTCATCTAACATGTCATCTAATCTAGGAATTGGAAACCTGTACTTGATAGTAATATTGTTAACAGATCGAATATCAATACACATCCTCCAAGACCCATCTTTTTTTGGAACAAGTAAGGCCGGAACAGCACACGGACTCATACTCTCCTTCACATATCCCCTCTCAATAAACTCACTGATTTGTTGTTGTAATTCCCTACTCTCCTCGGGATTACACCTATAGGATGGCTTATTTGGAATAGAGGCTCCGGGAATGAGATCAATCTGATGCTCAATTCCTCTTTTTGGTGGTAAACTCGGAGGTAATTCTTGAAGAAAAACATCCTGAAATTCATTTAAAACCTCCCCCTACTCAGAATCTGTAATCGCCACTCCCTCTTTTTTTTCCTGACTCACTAACACAAACGCACACCCCTCTTGCTCAAACAACTTCTCGAATTCTTTTCTCCCTAATAACACACTCCCATTTTCCGAATAGGACTATGATTTAGGCTTGGTGTTTAGGATTTTTGAGGGTGCTAAAGGTAACAAAGTTTTCAATTTTCCATCTTTATTAACTTTATAAGTGTTAGTTAGACCATCGTGGATTACTTCCCGATCAAACTGCCAAGGACGTCCAAGTAACAAGTGACATGCCGTCATTGGGATCACATCACACAAAATTTCATCGACATAATTACCAATGCTAAAGTTAATCAAGACTCTATTACGCACCTTAACCTCACTTTCATCATCTAACCATTTTAGTTTATAAGGATTAGGGTGTTTCACCAACGGCAAAGACAACTTATTAACCAATTCAGCGGATGCTACATTCGCACAACTACCCCCATCTACAATCAACGTGCATAATTTTTTTTGGATCAGACATTTCTAATGAAATATCGTCTCTCTTTGTTCATTTTCTTTTGGCACGTAGTTGGTATACAAATTCCTCCTAATAACCAGATTTCCCCCCTCTAATTCAAGTTGACAAAGTTCTTCTACATCCTCCTCTTCCACTTTATCATGTTCATGAGCTAAAAGTGCTAATTTTTCCATTTCATCTATTTCTTCTATGTCATGTAAGGTCATAATTCGTGCAGTAGGACAATTAGATTGGTAATGACCATAACCTTGACACTTATAGCATTTTACTTGGTCATTAATAGTTCTAATAGGCACATTACCTTTCTTATTCTTATCATGATCAGAATTAACATTAACATTGCTACTACTAGTACTAGGCACCATTTTGCAAGCTTCCGCATAAGTAAGGAAAGGAAACACCTCCAACTTCTCCCTTAAATCCATGTTCAACCCACCTAGGAACCGTCCTAGTCTTTGTTCTTCGGATTCATCTATTTCACAAACCATGGCAAGCTTTTCGAATTCCTTGATGAACTCCAAAACCGGCATGGTTCCTTGCTTCAAAGACGGCCACCTCACATATTGGTGTTGCTTGTAGTTCGAAGGCACAAATCTCTTCCTCAACTGTTTCTATAGCTTACTCCATGTTTGAATTTTGGACTTGTTCTCCTTCTCCCTTTGTTTCTTCAACCCTTCTAACCATATTGAAGCATATTTTGTTAACTTCAAAACCGCCACCTTGTATTGCCTCTCTTCTGGTGTTTCTTTGTACTAAAAAAACCTCTCCAAAGATCTTTCCCATTCAAGGTACACCTCTGGATCAGTAGTACTATAGAATTCAGGAACATCAATTTTCAAACCCCTATCATCCCCATACGATTCCTTTTGTTCTTCATTTATTTTTTTGTTTTTCAATACTTCCAATGTTAATTGGGTCATCATATCTTGTAAAGCATCATTTTGCTTGGACAAAGCTTCAATCAGTTGATCCCTCTTCAACTTTGTAGCAGCTTCATCACTCATGTTGAACTTAAGCTCTTGATACCACTTGAACTATAATTAGTCATGAAATCAATCAAGCAAGTAATTAGAGTTGAGAAGATAATGAAATAGCTCAAAAGAATCACTCTTAAGAAAATATTTCCTACTAAATTCAGTAGAAAGAATCACTCTTACACTCAATTTAGGTTGATTAAATCACTAAAAGAATCACTCTCAAAGCTCAATAATAGGTTTAGAAAACTTGTAGTTAAAACTCCCAATAAATCAATTCAAAGAAAGCTAAGTTACTTTAGCCTCAAGGATGAACAAAGTTCAAGTTTTTATAAAATTCAAAGTAGTTTACAAATGATACATCAAAGTCTACTTAAAGAAAGAAATGTACAATTATACGTATAATTATACGTATATTCGTACAATAAGCAACCGAATAAGTACAAACTACTATACGTATCAAGTATAATACAAGTATTATACTACATAAGGATATGCTCAAGCAATAAACGAAGGCTAAAGTAATGAAAATATCAAGCCAAAATCAGCCTCCTTAAGCAACTTGAGCCACTAGCATCCTACTTGAACCAAAATAGACCAATAAGCTTCTCTTAGCCTTCATGACACTCCAAGCCTTTCATCATGACTTCCAAAGGTAGTATGACATCTAGCTAGGCTAGTAGATGACTAATCAAGGCTATTACTTAAACTTGCAAGCTGAAGCAAAAATACCCATTAAACAAAAACAAGCAACTGAAACTCGTAGCCAGAACAGGGCCTAGGTCACGACTCGCGACCCATACTCACGACTCGCGAGAGTTCTCTGAAAGAATGCACCTGCTTCAGCCCAAGTACGTAGCCAAGACCAAGAATGGCTCGCGACTCGCGACCAAGACTCGCGACTTGCTACTGGAAAATGTACTCGGTTTCAGCTCAAATACGTAGCCAGGAACACGAAGGCTCGTGACTCGCGAAGAAAACTCGCACCTCGTGACCCCTGCTTCAATGTTAGTGCAATCTACTACTTAATACAAACCAAAACAAATAAACTACGAACTAATGTTTAGGTTTTACAAAACGGACTAAACAGGACCAAGATTAGACATAACTGATACAAAGGAACTAATAAAAGGACCATGAAAAGAACTAATCTCAATGATGGGATTAGCACTAAGGAGTATCTCTTTTGTCGTTTCAAGATCAAGCACTGATCCTGGTTCAGATAGCTTAATATGCAAGTAGGTGAACTAAGGAACAAAACTGCACAAACGATTCAGTGGAAAATCGCGAGGTGCGAGCCTAGGTCGCGAGGTGCGAGCCTAGGTCGCGAGGTGCGATCCAAACTCGCGAGTCGCGAGGTGCCCCTGCCTAGCTTCTACGCAATTCAGCTGTTGCAAGTTGGCTTGTGGGCTTTGTGTGTGGTCTTGCAAGTTGGTTGAGTAGCCTTGCTGCATCATCTACTAGCCTTGCTTGGTGTCATACAACTTGGTTGGAACTTGACATAGCTTAGGTGAGTGATAGAAGCTAATAAGCATGAGTGGTGCTAAATTGTTTCAACTTGTACAAGTGGATGCAAGTGGAACAACTTGCTCAAAATGGCTTCCAAAGAGGGGGGATGTATGGAGTGTTTTAAGCTTGATATTTTGGCTTTCTTTGCTTTGTTTATTCATGTAGTAGTAATAGTAGCCTTAGCTTTAGTTTTATTATCAACAGCTTGTAATAGTTATGTAAAAATAAGATTTGTTGAATGAGAAATGGTTTGAAAACTTGTGTTTTCTTTCTTTAGTTTTTAAGTTGTGTGCTTAGAAGCTAGTATGGTTTGAAGTTCTTGGGAGTTATCTAGCTACAAGGCTTCGTGCTAGATGAATGATTAAGAGGCCGAACCTCTTAATTAGTTGTCTAGGCTATTAGATTAAGAGGCCGACCCTCTTAGTCGAAGCTAGCCAAACTGATTAATGACTTCAAGAATGATTTGATTGTTGAGTTTGGAGAGCGATTCTCTTAACTCGGTAGTTTATTTAGCAGTAGATTCAAGAGCGATTCTTCCATCTATTAGCTAAAATATCCCATTTGGAGATTAGTGTTCCTAATCTCTAAAATATCCCTTTATTGTTTTTCAGTTTACTTTATTTTTAGTATAGCCTAATTACCGGCTACTGATTTTGTTACCCCTAAATTAAGAGCTAAGAGTGTTTCTTTTAAGTCTTAATGTAGAGATATAAGATTGTTCCGAATGGAGTTTTGGAGCTTTCTTGTATTCATAGTAGTTTTATCATAAATTGAGTGTTAAGAGTGATTCTTTTCATTTAGTTTAGACTATACGAGTTTGTCCACAAAGTGAGCTACAAAATTCCGTGTTTTTTAGCTTGTTCGTAGATGAATTCATAGGCATAATCGATCCTGGAACTTGTCCCTGTTTTCGATATGTTCCATTTGGTATCAGATAGCCTTGTTCGACATGGACCATCCTCGATTTAAGTTCTAAAATCGAGGACAATTTTATTTGAAGAAAGAGAGTGTGAACCAGAATAAGTATGCCAAAGAATGGTAATTAGTAGTATTAGATTTTGTAATAGATTTGTAGTAGCTTAGTTTCAATTATGCCTATTTGTTTTAGCTACTACTTAGTCTAATTCTTTCGTTTTGTTTTGTAATAGTTTAATTAGTACTTTAGATGAGTAGTTTTAGTTATTTTAGAATGTATATTGTAATAGTTAGCAAAGCTCTTTTAGTTTGATAGCTTAATATGCAAGTAGGTGAACTATAGAACAAAACTGCACAAACGATCCAGTGGCAAATCGCGAGGTGCGAGCCTTGGTCGCGAGGTGCGAGCCCAGGGGACCCAGAAGGTCGCGATTCGCGACCCAAACTCGCGAGTCGCGAGGTGCCCCTGCCTAGCTTCTACGTAATTCAACTGTTGCAAGTTGGCTTGTGGGCTTTGTGTGTGGTCTTACAAGTTGGTTGAGTAGCCTTGCTGCATCATCTATGTGATGACCCGACTCGCTTAAATCGGCGCGGAAGAAACCGACGAGTCGAATAGTCAGAACTAACAAGCCAAAATACTTAAAAATTAAAACAAACCTTAAAATATTATCACTATAACCTAAAAGTACAAATACCCACAAGTTTGTACATCACTAATCCAAAAGTCAAACTACAACTACTAACAAACGTAACTCCAAACACATGTCAGAGTTATAGCCAAAGTACACAAATATCACTACTATAGTCTAAACTAACTGAAACTATAAAACAACAGAAATACAACTATATAACTATATCGGCGCTCGCCCAACCCAAAGCTAAGCAAGACCCTCATCATCAGAATTACCTGAAAAGTAAGCAACAGTCCACCGTCAGTGGCGAGTAACATAACTGACTCACCGTAACGGGAATACATATGAACATAGCACAAATCAAATAACCAAAACAAACAACCCAAAACATAACATCAAAACATGTGAATCATACAAATACATGCTTGACTCAACTAACTTAACCAATCTTATCTTTGGCGCAATCATTCGCAAACTAGACCGGACTACGCTCGTACGAACGCCTCTTACGCGAACGAACTTTCCAACTATGCCAGGATTGAGAATCTTACTCCCAACCCCATGAAACCAATCTTACTGGAAATCCATGTCAAAGACGACATAGTGGTAATCACTATCCCAATGCCGCGGTTAGGATAGGGGCAATGTCTTAACCTAAAAACATAGAATCTTACTCTACGAATTAGGTGTCTAGTACCGAAACAAGCTAAACTTTAATCTTTAACTCTTAAATCCGAAGTTTACATTCTTAGTTACTTCTTAAGTTGCATCTTACGCCTTGACTTAAGAAAATAACATGTAAACCAAACATCTTACAACATCTTATCACTTTCTTTAACCTTTCTTTAACTTTCTTTAACTTAAAAGACTTAATCAAGAACTCATAAAGACTCTTAAAGAACTCATCAAGAACTCATCAAGAACTTAAAGAACTCATCAAGAACTCATCCAAGATTCAAGATCTTCAATCAAGAACTCAATCAAGATTCAATAACTTCAACCAAGAACTCATCCAAGAATCAAGAACTCATCCCAAATTATCAAAATACACGCATACTTTAATCAATTCCACACATGAAATCATCAACTTTCTAGTATCCAAAATTTATCAAACTTGAACATGATTAACATAAAACTTAATAATAACATTTTCAATCATAAATCATCATTTTAAACCTTAAAATCATCATAAAATCATTTCAAAATCAGATTACATTCATACATAAAAACATGATCAAACTTCATATAAACTAATCTTGTTCATTTAATCTATACTATGAAACATAGTATGCCAAATTAAGTTGAGAAAGTATGTTACCTTATTGAAGATTAACACACAAAATCAACACAAGTTGTAGCCCGGAAATTCAACCCACACGGACCACCCACACGGCACACACGGCACGGCTTGGAAACACCACACGAACACGGCCCAACCACGGCAAACACCACGCACGACACAGCTACCACACGGCTGCCACCACACACGGCTTCCCACGAACACGAGCACCACCCCACAGCCTAGACCACGAGCAAGGACCACCGATTACACGGCTGCTGCTGCACGGCCACACCACACGCACCACCACTTGCACGGTCTTCTCACACGACCACCACGAACCACTCACTTGAACAACCCACTCGAGCTAGTACCCAAAAACCAACTCGAACTGGAAATCTTGATTGGAATTATGGGGGTTAAACTTGTGTTTTGGTTCTTAAAGATCAATGGAGGATTAATCTTTAAGTTTGAAGTTGAATGGATGATGAACAATTGAGATGGGAGACTTAGCCAAAAATGGCGTGTCAAGGGAGAGCAAATGGGAGGGAGTTTTGTGTTTGAACTTGATGGCAAGAGCATAAGATGGCAAAATGAGGTTTAAGCCTTACTAACTCATCTATTTATAGAGTTAGTTAAGGTGTGAACACAAGGCAAGTGGCAAAACTTGCCATGCACGAGGGGGCCGGTTTTTGGCTTGCAAATTGGGCCAAAATGGGCTCTCGTAATCAATTGGGCTAATTTACAAAAATCGCATGACTAATCATGCCTAAATCGATTTAGACCAAAATATTAAATAATTAATTAGAAAATTAAATAATAAAATTCTAATTAATTAAATAATAATAAAATAAATAATAACTAATCAAAATAAAATATTTCGAATTAAATCGAAATTATTCACATAAAACAAAATAAATATTTCAAAACTAAATTCGAACTATACATAGCATCACATAAATACATATAATCATCCGGCAGAATTACCAATAAAATCAGGGTCGTTACAATCTACTAGCCTTGCTTGGAGCTTGACATAGCCTAGGTGAGTCATAGAAGCTACAACAAGCATGAGTGGTGCTGAATTGTTTCAACTTGTGCAAGTGGATGCAAGTGGAACAACTTGCTCAAAATGGTTGCCAAAGAGGGGGGGCGTATGGAGTGTTTTAAGCTTGATATTTTGGCTTTCTTTGCTTTGTTTATTCATGTAGTAGTAATAGTAGCCTTAGCTTTAGTTTTATTATAAATAACTTGTAATAGTTATGTAAAAATAAGATTTGTTGAATGAAAAATGGTTTGAAAACTTGTGTTTTCTTTCTTTAGTTTTTAAGTTTTGTGCTTAGAAGCTAGTCTGGTTTGAAGTTGTTGGGAGTTGTCTAGCTACAAGGCTTCGTGCTAGATGAATGATTAAGAGGCCGAACCTCTTAATTAGTTATCTAGGCTATTAGATTAAGAGACCGACCCTCTTAGTCGAAGCTAGCCAAACTGATTAATGACTTCGAGAGTGATTCTCTTAGGAGTTAGTCAGATTTGATTGTTGAGTTTTGAGAGCGATTCTCTTAACTCGGTAGTTTATTTAGCAGTTTATTCAAGAGCAATTCTTCCATCTATTAGCTAAAATATCCCATTTAGAGATTAGTGATCTTTTCTCTAAAATATTCCTTTTATTGCTTTTCGGTTTAGTTTAATTTTAGTGTAGCCTAATTACCGGCTACTTATTTTGTTACCCCTAAATTAAGAGCTAAGAGTGTTTCTTTTAAGTCTTAATCTGAGTGTTAAGAGTGATTCTTTTCATTTGGTTTAGACTATACGAGTTTGTCCACAAAGTGAGCTACAATATTGCGTGTTTTTTAGCTTGTTCGTAGATAAATTCGTAAGCATAATGGATCCTGGAACTTGTTCTCAGTTCGATATGTTCCACCACTCATTCTTGTTCTAGCTTCCATGACTCACCTAAGCTATATCATGCTCCAACCAATTAGTATGACACCAAGCTAGGCTAGTAGATGATGCAGCAAGGCTGATGTAGGATGGGGTCAAAAAATCAATCAAAAACTCATAAAATTTTAGGAATTCGTAGGTCTCTAATAAGCCCCAAAAGTGAACACCAAATCTACCACAAAGATATGATATGAACTTGAAAACTAGCTCCCTAAGGACTAATAATCAAGAGCTAAAACATAATCTAATCAAAATCACAAAGGTAAAAGACTAGAAAATGACTTCCCAATCACAAAGTTTAGCAAGATTTGAATCCACCAAGGAGTAAGAGCTCACAAAGAACACAAGAGAGAGAATTCTCAGAATTTTCATTTCATCAAAATTTCCTTACAAATGGGGCAAAGCATGCTATTTAAAGGCTAAGCAACCCCTAATGAAGCTTCTAATCTAGATAATTAATCTCTAAGCAATCAAGAGCAAAATTCGAATTATACATGTAGGGCCGTGCACGGTCGTGCAGCACAACCATGCACGATCGTGCAAGCTAAAAATCATGATTCTGGAACATGCACGGTCGTGCAGGATTAGCCTGCACGATCGTGCAATATAAGTTGCACGATCGTGCAGCCGAATATGCACGATCGTGTCGAAAACCTTCGTGCTTGAACGGTCGTGCAACATTAGCCTGCACGGTCGTGCAAGTCTGAAACTGGCTTCTGACCTCTGCACAATCGTGCAGATTAAGCCTGCACGGTCGTGCAAGTCTTTCCCCTTGCTACTGGATGCTGCACGGCCATATGCACGATCGTGCAATGTTCGTGCATGGTCGTGTATGCGCCCCATCTTGCTTCCTTTGCTCGTGTTTCCAGCTCCGTTACTCATGCTAACTAAACTAAAGCAATAAACGAGAGTTTAGGCTACTTATTACAACCCGAAAAACACGAAATTAAGCTGAAAACAAGAGTTCAAAACTATCCAAGTAAAAGTGAACAAAATTGAAGTCATTGACCGTTGAATTCGCTCGTTGAACCATCCCGTTCTACATCAAACTCCTCTTCTAAAGAATGATTTGCCCTCATAGGAGCTAAATAAGACAACCATCCACGAGCAAGACCCAATTCCACTAAAATCGGTAGTTAGAGCTAGAGAAGACCGAACCAAACTCCGATTACCCATCATAAACCACCCGGGTCATACACCCTTATTTACAAAACGAGCAACAATACCAACACCAACCGACATACCACAACCAACAAATCAAGAAAAGCATTGGCGCTCCTAACCCGCCATCTCAAAAATCCATACCTCAATGCCATAGATGCCAACATTGAGTCCCCAACACAAGAGTAGTTCAAAACATGCATGCTACCACCAAGAAAATCCATACCATTTCTAGAGCACTCACATCCAACATGGGTACAAGTACGACCATATAGCAATGCAAAGAACCAGGTGACATGCTCAAACCTCAATCTAGCCTCACTTTTATCAATGTCAAAACAAGGTTGAAACAATTTAGGCACTTGGGGTCCATCACCTTTCCCAACACAAGAATGTAAGCCATCAAGTAAATGAGTATGTTCAAGATTTTTCTTAGGTAAGCTCATCCAAATTTCATAAGTGGGGTCATGATAATCATCATCCAAACCCATTTTGAAAATTTTAAATGAATTTAAAGATTTAGAAGATGTTACCTTTTCTTCAATTGGGCCCTCTAGGGGTTCCACCTCTAATGGTGGGCGACGTTGCAAATTCAACACGTGTCCAACATTGGGGTCAACCACTAGCGATTCTTCCAGATCATCACTCAATGTCTCAACAAGATCGCCTTTGGGTTCTTTTGCTTCACGAATCACCAAAGCCCGCTTGTTTGGGCATTGCGAAGTTATGTGTCCATACCCTTGGCACTTGAAACAAATTGTCTTCTTGCGGTTCTCATCCCCATTCTTGGAAGGTGCAATCATAGGAGCTTTCCCCTTGTCTTTCTTGTCTTCCTCAACCATGTCATCAACAACAAGAGAGTGATCTTCGTTCTTCCTCTTAGAGTGTTCCTCCAACCGTAGAGAACGTTGAACCACATCATCAAGGTCGTTATGGGCATGCAACTCAACTTTGTTCCCCAATTTACCTTCCAACCCGCCGATGTATCTAGCAATCCTATGTTCCGGTGCTTCATCAACATTGCATAAGATTGAGAGCTTCTCAAACTCCCTAGTGTAACTCTCCACCGACATAGAACCTTGCTTGAGAGCATTAATCTTGAGGAAGGAACTTTGAGTGAAATCCCTAGGAACAAATTTCTTTTGCATGTGCTTCTTCAATTTCCCCCATGAAGTAATTTTTGATTTACCCTCTTTCTTTCTTCGATTCTTCAAATTTTCAAACCACAATGATGCATGTTTCTTGAGCTTCACAATGGCTAACTTGGATTTATTTTCATCATCATAGCCCTTGTACTAAAAAATATTCTCAATGCTCCTCAACCAATCAAAGAAATCATTAGGGTCCAAACTACCATCAAATTTCGAAAGTTCAAGTTTGACATCACGATCATTTGGACTCTTAGGTTGCACAACTCCAAGTTCTCCTCCTATGGCACTCTCATGTGTTTGAATTCTAGGACCATGCCCAAAATTCCTTTCAAAGGTGTCATTTAATTTAGCCATCCCCGCTTTTAACTCCTCAACATTCTTCTCAACTCTATCAAGCCTAGCTCAAACTAGAGGTACATTACTCCTATACCCATCATCCCTCCTTTCATCATCCATGATGTATGAATGTATGAAATATGGCTAGTATTTACAGAATATACATTTGTTTTGCCTCTATACTCAGAATCATGATCAAATTGCCAAGGTCTTCCAAGTAGCAAATGACATGCATCCATAGGAAGAATGTCGCATCACCTTTTATCTTAAAACCTTCCAATGGAGTAGGACACCAAGGGTTGCTTCTTCACTCGAACACCCGTACCATCATTCAACCAATTCAACTTGTAAGGCTCATCGTGGTCTCTAGTAGAAAGTTTTAACTTACTCACAGCTTCAGAAGTGATGACATCTGTTTAGGCTTCACCATCAATAATTACATTGCACGTTTTATCACCAATTTTGCATCTAGTGTGAAACAAATTATTTCTCTGTAGGCGGGCCTATTATAAAAATGGGATCCCGAAACAAATTCAATGTGGTGTTCAATTCCCCTTAGAGGCGGCAAGCCGAGAGGCAGCTCCTCTAGAAAAACATCCTTGTACCTCCTCAAGATTTCCTCAACTCGGGTGGATGGGTTCTCTCACTCACTCAATAGTGTTTCCCTCAAGAGTAGAGCAAAGACAATGCGCCCTTGGCTCCACTCTTGTCCCATCTCTCCCTCACTTATAAGAAGGTTTTCTCTCTTTGTGTTTCTCGGCCCCATGGGTTCTTTGTGTTTAGGTGTAGGTGAAAGGGGGTTGAGGATAATTTTTCTACCATGGAATTTAAAAGAGTATGTGTTCAACCTACCATCATGTGTTACTTGGCGATCGAATTGCCATGGACGCCCAAGTAAGAGGTGACAAGCGTCCATAGGCAACACATCGCAAGTGATGTAGGATGGGGTCTCAAAAACAAGCAAACACTACACAAATTTTGTCCATCCATTCATATACCCTACAATCACCATGAAAATGAATATAAAACAAGGATATGAACTTAAAGATCAAAAGTTAGGCAATAATCATCAAGAACTAAACTAAATCCATTCATAAACACTAAGAAATAAAAGGATTTAGACTTACCAATCACAAAGTTTAGAAAGATTTGCAACCACAAAGGAGGTTGAGCCCAAAAAGAACACAATGGAGAGAAAATATCAGATTTTATTTTCATCACCCCTAATGAAGCTTCTAATATAGGCCATTAATCCCTAAGCAATCAAGGGCCAAGATTGGAAAGACACTAAACAAAGAAAAGGAAATAAGCAAAAATACAAATTAAACGTGCAGGGTCGTGCACGGTCGTGCAAGCCCAAATCACCCTCTCTGGATCATGCACGGTCGATCGTGCAGCCAAACTTGCACGACCGTGGCGAAATCCTTCGTGCTTGCACGGTCGTGCAGCCTTAGCCTGCATGGTCGTGCAAGCCTAGATCTTGCCACTGACTTCTGGACGGTTGTGCAGGATGATTCTACACGGTCGTGCAATTGTTTCCCAGGCCCTCTTAATGTTGCACGGCCATATGCACGATCGTGCAACGCTGTGTATGCCTCCCTTTGCTTCCTTTGCTCGTGTTTGTATCTCCGTTACACATGCTAGCTTAACTAAAGCAATAAAACGAAACTTTGAACTATTTATTACAACCCGAAAAACACAAAAATAAGCCAAAACAGTAGTTCAAAACTATCCAAGTAAAAAGTGAAAGAAAATGATGTCGTTGACCGTTGAAGTTGCTCGTTTGACCATCTTGTTCTGTATCAGCAAGTAACCTCATCTTTATAGAACATGCCAATAGAAAATGACACAATAACTTTCTTAGTTACCTTGATGTCACTCCCTTGTTTGAGCCGTTGTAGGTGATATGGTGAAGGATGGGCTTGGGTAGCCAAGCCTAGTTTCTTCAATAGAGTCATGGAGGCAACATTGGTGCATGAACCACACTATCCACAATAAGATTGCAAACTTTCTCCATGATTGTACAACGGGTTTGAAAGATTTCCTCCCTTTGCTCCTCCTCTAATGGCTTAGCGGATGAGTGTAAGGCCCTTCTAACCACTAGTGTAGTCCCGATGTCCCCATCAACTCGTTCCTCCATCATCCCATCACCATTGGTTGACTGCTCATCGTCATCCTCTACCACTACCCCATCCTCATTGACTTCTTGAATGACCATGGTACGATTGTTGGAGCATTGTGCGGCAAAGTGCCGATATCCATGACATTTGTAGCATTGCCTCTTACTTGCATTATCACTCTTGGTAATCATTGGATCCTTTCCCGTGTCCCTCTTCTCAATGGTCTTAGAGGAATCAAATTTTGAAGGGTAGTAGCTCTTTTGGATGCCACTAGAGGAAGCCCCACTCTTGCCCTTTCTATGCTTTTCAAGCTTCAATGCCTTTTGAGCCACATCATCAAAATCATCATTAGCAAGTAGTTCCACCTTTTCGCCCAACTTCTTGGACTATAATGGACCTCAGGCAAGAATAATCAGAAAGAATTTCTTGAAAGATTATAGATTTCACATTCCTAAATCACTCACAACAATAAGAATATGGATATTTTAGTGAACAGATGAAAGAATACACTCAAATACACCTGCACGGTCATGCAAGGCCTTAGACCTGCTACTGATCTCTGCACGAGCAGTTGCATGGTCGGGCTTAAACAGAGCATGACCGTGCAAGGCTCTTCTTGCCTCCTTTGCTTGTGTTCCTAGCTCCATTACAATTGCAATCTTAAATAAAGCATAAAACAAACATAAAGTTCAATGTTTACTACTTTATTACAACCCAAACATAGAAAATTAAACTAAGTAACGTAAAGTGAGGAACAATGGAGCCTCTAGCTTGCCGAGTCCTCCATTGGCCAAGGATATTGTAATGACTCGAGTTGCATCTTCTTGGAAGTCAACACTTTCTCCTGCATCAAAAAATGGTAATTATTTCAAATAAAGCTTAAGCTTAATAATTAAGATTCCACTCAAATGAATTCAAACAAAGGTAATTTGATTCAAAATAAAGCTTAATGAATCAAATGAAAGTCAATTGCATTCAAACATAGCTTATTGAATCAAATGAAAGTCAGCTTCTTTCAAAAAATGGTAATTGTTTCAAATAAAGCTTAAGCTTTATGATTAAGATTCCACTCAATTGCATTCAATCAAAGCTAATTTGATTCGAATAACTTATTAAATCAATGAAACTCAATTGGATTCAAACATAGCGTATTGAATCAAATGAAATTCAACTGAATTCAAACAAAGCTTAATTAATCAAATCTAGAGAGATATGTTAGAGAGGAGCAGCTAGGGCGAATTTCTTTCTCCCCTGCCATTACCATTGTTGTTTGCTGGTCTTCTCACAGCAGCCGCCGTGGTAGGCCTTTTATGTCGTTAAAAATAAAAGACTTATCAAAAGTAAATTTCTCATACTCTCCAATTACAACTAGTGTAAAGGGCAAGTAAGGTTCGTATCCACAAAGAACGGATTTATGTTGATTTAATTGTGTTAATATATATTTGGATTATTAAAGGGGAGAATCACTAATTCCTTAGCGATATTGGTAACAAAGGGGGGGGGGAATTGGAGATTTTAGTGATAAAATAAACTAACAACTAATTGATTGCGGTAAAATTCTAGTTTTAAAGAATCTTAGGATTCGGTTACAACGACTCTGACTCGGCTAATTGAATTAGACTCTCAATTACCAAACCATTTCAATACTCAATTAATTATTGACATGAGTAAACTCTTGTAGTCCCCTTAATTAGCTAGACAAGATAAATCGTAAATTGCCTAAAACCCTTAATGTTCAAAGAACACGCAGTGAACAAAAGCTTTAAGAACGGAGACACAATAAGAACAAAATTGTTTAGAGAATACGCAATAAACAATTAACGTTTAAACAAGCTCTACTAAATTGTTCACAATAAGAATACGCTTAAGCATGAACAAGATAGTTGCTACTCGAGGTTGAACACAATAATCGATTGTGTTCAAACCCTAGTAATGATTTTGTAAAATATAATAACAAGACAAAGATCAAGCTAAAACATTCAATAAAACCAATAACAATTCATATAAGAGCAAGTAAAGAATTGAAGTAAGGAAATAGTTTAGAGTTAGAGAATCCTCACAAGGAGCCTTTTGGAATCATTGAAAGCAATCCCAAGAACAAGTTTAAGCTACCATTTCCATTGATGAACAAAGATTCTTCATTGATTCCATGATTAAATATCAAAATTACAAAATAAAGATTTAATAGTTTTTATGTAATCTAAGGAGAAACTAGAGAGAATTTAAGCTAAGGAACTATTTGAACATGAAAAACTAGATTTTATACAATGAAAAACCACTTTTCTGTTTATACTAAACTAAATTATAACCTAGAAATCAAGTGGATGAAGCCGCGTGCAGAACAGAGCAGATGGGCGCTGGCAGCGCCCTCAAAGGCGCGGGGCGCGCCCTTCCTTGGAAGTACTACTGTAACATGGGCGCTGGCAGCGCCCCATAGGCGCGGGGCGCGCCATTCCTTGGAGGGATACTGTGATGGGGGCGCTGGGCGCGCCTTCTTCTTGATGCTCACTGCAATGGGGGCGCTGGCAGCGCCCTCTGAGGCGCGGGGCGCGCCCCTGTAGATTGTCTGCGCAGCTCGGACTAAAATAGCCATAACTCTCTTGTTCCTTAACGAAATAAGGCTTATGACCTACCATTGGAAAGCTCTTGAAGAGAGCTACAACCTCCAATTTGAATCACATAAATCCAATGAGTATATTGGGAGATATTTCTATTTGAAGTTGGCCTTACTGCATTTGAAGGTTCACAATAAGGCTTTTCTTTCCCTCTAATGCTTAATGATTTCTTCAAGTGTGTTTGGCGCATGATCAATGACTCCAAAAATGCTCCTAATGATGTTTCGTAGCTCAAGACTACAAGAACACATAAAACCAAACCGCAACTACAAACTACACTTATCCTAAAAAGCATTAAAAACTGTAAATTGCACTACAACTTTACATTTCAAGCCAAACTCTCGTTTAAACTCAAAAGTAACAAAATGTGCAATCTTATGCTAAACTAATTACATAAAGGAACTAAAAAGAAGTTAAATAACTCGTACAAACTGGACACATCAAATACCCCCACACTTAGCCTTTACTCGTCCTCGAGTAAATCAAGTGAGTCTAAGAGTTCCATAGACCAAAAGCTTGCAAAGTTACAACTTCTAACAAAAAGCCATCAATTACTTGTTTTCATACCAAACCAAAATACATAATTAGGCATGAAATTCATGGTTTTGTATCAAAACAAAGTGAAAGGAAACAAAAACATAAGCTAGTGAACCACGATATATGAAACAACTCAAACAAGGTTCACTAACCTAAAAATGAGTGAAAAGAGACAAGAACAAGGGTTCTTACCAAAAACAAGATCCAATGATCGAAGATTGACATTCAAACTTGAACCAAAACTGCATAGGAACTACTCTCTTTTCTTTTTCTCTCAATTTTTTTTTCAATTTTTTTTTTTTAAATAAAACTCACAACTCACCCACTCGATCAATTAGCCTTAAATTTTGCATAGGTCGCCCTTTCGGGTTTTCAACCTATCAAAGGCCCCCATTTTTGCCCGAGTTGCCCGCTCTTGCGGGTTTTCAACTCAGCGGGATTTTTTTTTTCTTTTTTTTTTAAGCAAAAAGAAATATGTACAAGGATGGATTTCCTACCCTCACACTTAAAATTGACATTGTCCTCAATGTTTAGGGGTTAAGAAAGGGGAGTAATCCCCAAGCTCAAGTGTTATTCAGTAAATAACACCTCAATGACCGCAAAAGCTTGCCATGTGCAACCACCCAAAAATCAGAGTTTACCAAGTTGGTAAACAAGAATAGCAAAGCCAAAAAAATTGTTAAAGCCATGCTATAAGAAAAGGGAGGGCGATTAGGGAAGGAATGGGAAGAATGAAAAGTAAAAGTAAGAAAAGAAGAAAACGAAACGGAAAAATCAAATGAAAAGAAGAAAAGGAATGAAAGATGTCATTGCCATAAGCTTCCACTTCCTTGGTGGCATGGACAATGGAATGAGGATGATCAAAAGAAAGGAAAGTCTCCTCAAGAGGTGGGGAATGAATGTGATGAGGTAGAAACAAGGGGAAGGAAGGTATGAGGTCAAGTTTTGTGGAGAACGACACATGAGGGACTAAAATGGGAGCATTTTCCCCGTAAGAGATCTCACCTATCACCCTAGGCATTAAAATTCCACTTGGCTCAGCCAACACTTCATCGTTCAAAGTGTTCTCTTCTATCACATACACATTCACACAAAATGGAGTTATTTCCTCATTTTCAAGGATGGTATCCTCATCCTCAAAGCAAGAAAAGTGGGGTTTTGGGTTTGACTCCTTTTGATTTTGGAGCTCACCCGATTCCAAATTTCTTTCAAAACTTGCCAAAAGCCCCGAAAGTTGGCTCAATTGCCTTTCCAAGTTGTTGATATTTGTTCTTGTTTCATCTTGGATTTGGACCATATTCCCTTCCATAATCATGACATTTTTGGTTAGCATATGGAGCATTTCCTCGGTTGAGGAGCTCGTATGTGAACCTTGCTCCGGAAAAAGTCCTTGGTGAGGTAATTGGGCTGGCTCATTGTATTGTGATGTTTGGTCATTTTGTGGGTAATGGGGTGGTTGGTCATTTTGTTGGTTTTCATGATTGAAGCACATATGATCCTCCCAACTCTGATTGAGGGTGATAGAGTTAGGGTTACATTTTGTTGAGCACCTTTGGTTTTGGAACCCTAAAGCTCTATCCCATTCATATGTGTCTTGTGATAGCCAATGGTAGTAATCCCAAGCATCTAAATAAGTTAAAGATCGGAATGCCCCATTAAACGTATCCTCAACTACAATCCTTGTGGAATGGTTTAACCCTTCATAAATCACCTCACATATCTCCCACAACTCACAATCATAATGGACTAGAAGTGGATCCTGCAAACGAATGAAATACCTCCAAAAGGCCTCATCCTCAAATTGGGGTACATAGAAACTAGCCATTCGAAGACACTCCTCTTATGAAATATCACAGCTTAGCAATGAGAATAAAGTAACAATAAAATATAAATATATATATATATAAACAGGAATAAAAACATATTACATAAACACAATCAAACAACACCGTTCCCCGGCAACAGCGCCAAAATTTTGGTAGGCCTTTTATGTCGTTAAAAATAAAAGACTTATCAAAAGTAAATTTCTCATACTCTCCAATTACAACTAGTGTAAAGGGCAAGTAAGGTTCGTATCCACAGAGAACGGATTTATGTTGATTTAATTGTGTTAATATATATTTGGATTATTAAAGGGGAGAATCACTAATTCCTTAGCGATATTGGTAACAAGGGGGGGGGGGGAATTGGAGATTTTAGTGATAAAATAAACTAACAACTAATTGATTGCGGTAAAATTCTAGTTTTAAAGAATCTTAGGATTCGGTTACAACGACTCTGACTCGGCTAATTGAATTAGACTCTCAATTACCAAACCATTTCAATACTCAATTAATTATTGACAAGAGTAAACTCTTGTGGTCCCCTTAATTAGCTAGACAAGATAAATCGTAAATTACCTAAAACCCTTAATGTTCAAAGAACACGCAGTGAACAAAAGCTTTAAGAACGGAGACACAATAAGAACGCAATTGTTTAGAGAATACGCAATAAACAATTAACGTTTAAACAAGCTCTACTAAATTGTTCACAATAAGAATACGCTTAAGCATGAACAAGATAGTTGCTACTCGAGGTTGAACACAATAATCGATTGTGTTCAAACCCTAGTAATGATTTTGTAAAATATAATAACAAGACAAAGATCAAGCTAAAACATTCAACAAAACCAATAACAATTCATATAAGAGCAAGTAAATAATTGAAGTAAGGAAATAGTTTAGAGTTAGAGAATCCTCACAAGGAGCCTTTTGGAATCATTGAAACCAATCCCAAGAACAAGTTTAAGCTACCATTTCCATTGATGAACAAAGATTCTTCATTGATTCCATGATTAAATATCAAAATTACAAACTAAAGATTTAATAGTTTTTATGTAATCTAAGGAGAAACTAGAGAGAATTTAAGCTAAGGAACTATTTGAACATGAAAAACTAGATTTTATACAATGAAAAACCACTTTTCTGTTTATACTAAACTAAATTATAACCTAGAAATCAAGTGGATGAAGCCGCGTGCGGAACAGAGCAGATGGGCGCTGGCAGCGCCCTCAAAGGCGCTGGGCGCGCCCTTCCTTGGAAGTACTACTGTAACATGGGCGCTGGCAGCGCCCCATAGGCGCGGGGCGCGCCATTCCTTGGAGGGATACTGTGATGGGGGCGCTGGGCGCGCCTTCTTCTTGATGCTCACTGCAATGGGGGCGCTGGCAGCGCCCTCTGAGGCGCGGGACGCGCCCCTGTAGATTGTCTGCGCAGCTCGGACTAAAATAGCCATAACTCTCTTGTTCCTTAACGAAATAAGGCTTATGACCTACCGTTGGAAAGCTCTTGAAGAGAGCTACAACCTCCAATTTGAATCACATAAATCCAATGAGTATATTGGGAGATATTTCTATTTGAAGTTGGCCTTACTGCATTTGAAGGTTCACAATAAGGCTTTTCTTTCCCTCTAATGCTTAATGATTTCTTCAAGTGTGTTTGGCGCATGATCAATGACTCCAAAAATGCTCCTAATGATGTTTCGTAGCTCAAGACTATAAGAACACATAAAACCAAACCGCAACTACAAACTACACTTATCCTAAAAAGCATTAAAAACTGTAAATTGCACTACAACTTTACATTTCAAGCCAAACTCTCGTTTAAACTCAAAAGTAACAAAATGTGCAATCTTATGCTAAACTAATTACATAAAGGAACTAAAAAGAAGTTAAATAACTCGTACAAACTGGACACATCACGCCGTTAATGGTGGGGGAGGGAGGTCAATCTCGTTCGCTTATCCTCAAGCTATCTTCAAGGGAGATGAAGAAGCTACATTTCAAGAGGGGATTCAATCGAAGGTGGGCTGTTCTGAATAAATCGCGAGTTTTCACGTGTTCCTCTTTCTTCAAACCCTAGGCTTTATCAATGGACATCTGAGCAGTGGGTCACGACTAGCAAGGACGAGTTGGGACACTCGAGGCTAGGGTTCGCCTTGGAGCTCGAGTCTGCTTCCTATGAGCTCTCTGTGGGTAGCGAACTCTACGAGCTACGAAGACTCTTCTCTCCAATGGTGGTTGGCTTCTACCTTGCTAGATCTGCATGTAAGTTACTCATTTCTTCCATATTTCTTCATCCTAAAGCTTTGAATTACAAAGAAAAGGGGTATTGGGTAGATTTGGGTTTTGCGTGTTCAGAGATGCCGGTTTGGGACTGATTAGCTTATGGGTTGTTAGGGTGCTTAGGGTTTGTTGGTCTGCTGGTTTCTGTTCATGGGTAGGTGTTGTCTTCCTTCATTGAGGCTGCTCGTTTGTTGTAGGGGGCTGCCTAAGTGCCTTGTGGGAATGTTGCTGCCTTGGTGCGTGGGCAGCTGTGATGCGGGGGGTGCTTTAGTGCTATGGGTTACTGCCAATTGTGCTAAGGGGTGGTTGTTGTGACAGCCACTGCCAAAATGTCACGATGGTGTGGAGGGTGCCTCAGTGGGTGCAGGTAGGCTTTCAGGGCATATGGAAGCATGGGTTGAGTGAGGGTGGGTGCAAGGGTTGCTGTCATGGTGTGCCTACTTCAAGCCTTCTCAACCTAAGGTTCTTTTCTTTCATGGGAGATGTTTTGCCTCGGAGCTCAATGTCCTTAAGTTCGAGATGGTGACAAGGAAGATACTTTCATTGAGACCCTTTGTTCTTATTGTTCTTTTGTCGTAATGATATGATGAAGTTTTGGCTATTTGTTTTGATTCCTTCGAGCTTTTTCAACTACGGGTTCCTTTATGGGAGATGGTTTGCCTCGGTGCTTAATGGCCTATGGTTGTGATGGTTCCAAGGAGGATACTCATAGTGGCCTACTTCCCCGTATTATTATGGTTAATGGTAATTGAGTGGATTAGGATGACTATGGTTAATACCCAAGCTCTAGGCTTGGAGGTCCCATGTTCTACTATGATGTGATTTTGATGTAGGATGGGGTCTCAAAAACAAGAAAAAACTAAAAAAAATTCAGAAATTTCGTAGGTCTATATTAAGCTCCAAAAATGAACACCAAAACTACCACAAAGATAGGATATGAACTTGAAAACTAGCTCCCTAAGGACTAATAATCAAGAGCTAAAACATAATCTAATGAAAATCACAAAGGTAATGACTAGAAGATGACTTACCAATCACAAAGTTTAGCAAGATTTGCAACCACAAAGGAAGTTGAGCTCACAAAGAACACAAGAGAGAGAATTCTCAGGTTTTTCATTTCATCAAAAGTTGATTACAAATGAGGCAAAACATGCTATTTAAAGGCTAAGCAACCCATAATGAAGCTTCTAATCTAGACCATTAATCTCTAAGCAATCAAGGGCTAAGATTAGAAAGTCACTAAACAAAACAAGAGAAGATAAGCAAAACATGAAAATATACGTGCAAAGCCGTGCACGGTCGTGCAGCACAACCATGCACGATCGTGCAAGCCAAAAACCCCTTTTCTGGATCATACACGGTCGTGCAACATAGGCTGCACGGCCTAACTTGTACGATCGTGGAGAAATCCTTCGTGCTTGCACGGTCGTGCAGCTTTAGCCTGCACGGTCGTGCAAGCCTGGATCTTGCCTCTGACTTCTGCACGGTCGTGCAGAACATTAATGCACGGTCGTGCAGTCCTTCCCAGGCCATTCTGAGTGTTGCACGACCATATGCACGGTCGTGCAAGGTTCGTGCATGGTCGTGCATGCTTCGTTTCGCTTCCTTTGCTCGTGTTTCTAGCTCCGTTACACATGCTAACTTAACTAAGGCAATAAAACGAGAGTTTAGGCTACTTATTACAACCCGAAAAACACGAAAATAAGATAAAAACAAGAGTTCAAAACTATCCAAGTAAAAGTGAACAAAATTGAAGTCGTTGACCGTTGAAGTCGCTCGTGAGACCATCCCGTTCTGCATCAAACTCCTCTTTTTAAAAAGGATTTGCCCTCAAATCCTCGCCTTCAACAAGGAATGGAGAGAAGACAACCATCAACAAGCAAGACCCAATTCCACTAAGCCCATTAGTTACAGCTAGAGACAACCAAACCAAACTCCGATTACCCATCATAGGCCACCCGGATCATACACCATTATTAACAAAACGAGCAACAACACCAACGCCAACCGACATACCACAACCAACAAAGCAAGAAAGGAATTGGCGCTCCTAACCCGCCACCTAAAAAATCCATACCTCAATGCCATAGATGCCAACATTGAGTCCCCAACACAAGAGTAGTTCAAAACATGCATGCTACCACCAAGAAAATCCATACCATGCCTAGATCACTCACATCCAACATGGGTACAAGTACGACCATATAGCAATGCAAACAACCAATTGACATGCTCAAACCTCAATCTAGCCTCACTTTTATCAATGTCAAAAAAAGGTTGAAACAATTTAGGCTCTTGGGGCTTATCAAAGTTTCCAACACAAGAATGTAAGCCATGAAGTAAATGATAATGTTCAAGATTTTTCTTAGGCAAGCTCATCCAAATATCATAAGTGGGGTCATGGTAATCATCATCCAATTCCATTTTGAAAATGAATAATGGAATCTAATAATCCCACCTTTAGTCAGCCTGAAAGTAACGAACCTATTTTATGATTAAAAAATAACTAACCCACCTTTAAGGTTTATTTGGTTTCGGTGCATCCAACTGATTTGTGACTTGATGTAAGAGGTTGAATTACAACGCGTCAATCCCTCATTGGTTTAAAAAAATTAATATGTTAATTAAACCAAAAAAATTCAACCAATGAGGGATTGTCACGTCGTAATTCAACCAATGAGGGATTGTCACGTCGTAATTCAACCTCTTACGTCAAGTCAAAATTCAGTAGGGTGCACCGAAAACAAATAAACCTTAAAGGTGAGTTTGTTATTTTTTAATCAAAAAGTAGGTTCGTTACTTTCAGGCCGACTAAAGGTAGGATTATTAGATTCCATTATTCCTTTTCAAAATTTTAAATGAATTTAAAGAATTAGATGTTTCCTTTCCTTCAATTTGGCCCTCTAGGGGTTCCACCTCCAATGGTGGGCCACGTTGCAAAGTCAACCCGTGTCCAACATCGGGATCAACCACTTGCGATTCTTCCCCATCATCACTCAATGTCTCAACAAGATCGCCTTTGGGTTCTTTTGCTTCACGAATTACCAAACATCGGGACGAAATTCTTTTAAGGAGGGGAGATTGTAACGCCCCAGATTTTGGGCTATTTCCGTGTTGTTAGTTTGTAATTATTTTTGTTGCGGTGCATGGTCTAAATTTATTTTAGACTATTTTTAATGCTTGAGTGTAACCATTTTATTTAATGGTTTATTAATTCTTAATTTTATTTTATATTAATTAATTAGAATTTAATTATTTAATTTTCTAATTAGTTAATTAATTTTGGGCCAAGTGCAATTTGAACATGATTAGTCATGCATAAGTACAACTAGCCCAATTGCTCACTAAGGCCCATTGTAGCCTAGTATGGCCGGCACCTTATGCATGGCAAGTATTGCCACTTGCCTTGCTTTAACACCTATCTAAATTCTATAAATAGAAGTAGTAGTAAGGCATGAGAACTCATTTGCTCATTTTCTCATTTGCCATCGATTTGCCATCAAAGTTTAAACACTCTCTCCACTTGCCCCTTGTTCCTTCACGCCATTTTGGCTAAATAAACCCCATAATTTGTTCATCATCTTTTCAAACCCAAACTTAAAGATTCTTCATCCTTTGATCTTTAAGTGTTCAAACACAAATTAAACCTCCATAATTCCAATCAAGATTGTGCGTTCAGGTTGGTTTCGGGACGTGTTCGTGTGGGTCAAGTGGGGAATGGTTCGTGGCTGAATCATGGCTCGTTCGTGGCTGAATCATGGCTGGTTCGTGGCTGGATCATGGCTGGTTCGTGGCTTGCTCATGGTGGACGTGTGGTGCTTGTGTGCAAGGCCGAGGTGGTGCTCGTGTGATGCGTGAATTTGGGTTCGTATGGGGCGAATCTGGGCAGCAAGTTTTGGGGTATTTTTCATGGTTATATTTCAATCGGTAACATACTTTCTCAATCTAATTGGTATACTATGATTCATAGTATAGATTAAATGTTTAGGATTGGTTTTCTTGAAGTTTAATCATGTTTTTATGTATGGTTTATAATCTGATTTTTGAGATGATTTTATGATGATTTTAATGTTTCAAAATGATGATTTCATGAATAAAGTTTATTATTAAGTTTTATGGAAATCGTGTTCAATTTTGGTGAAAGTTGGATGATTGAAAGTTGATCAAATTGTTGTTTAAGATGGTTGTTTTATGCGTGAATGATGATGATTATTATGAGTTTAATTCTTGATTGAAGATTTTGAATCTTGATTGAGTTCTTGATTGAAGATCTTGAATCTTGGTGAGTTCTTTATGAGTTCTTGATTAGTTCTTTATGAGTCTTGATGGGTTCTTGATGAGTTCTTGGTCGAGTCTTGAAAGTTAAAGAAAGTAATTGATGAGTTAAAGAAAGTTAAAGATAATGTTCAAGATTGATAAAGAATGGTTTAAAGAAAGTAGAATATGGTTGGTTAGACTCAAGATAAAGGCGTAAAGGCAATCTTGAGAATAACTTCGTGTTTTAACTAATTATTTTCGAGAATCAAGGCGCAAAGGCGTAAAGGCGAGCGCCGGTTTTTATGATTTAGTTGTATTTTCATTATTTTGTGATTTTAGATAGTCTTTGGACTTGTATACGTTGGTTTTGGACTCTGACGTGTGGTTGGAGTTACTCGTATTTTAGTATTTCTAGTTTGACTTTTTGGTTTAGTAATGTACAAACTTGTGGGTATTTGTACTTTTGGAGTTTAATAATAATAATTTGAGGAATTAGTTTTAATTCTTAAGTATTCGAGTTGTAGTTATGACTATTCGACTCGTCGGTTTCTTCCGCGCCAATTTGAGCGAGTCGGGTCGTCACATAAAGGCTTTATTTCAATATCCTTTGATGATAGGATAAGGAAATATAAGGTTTAAAGAAGGAAAACTCACATAGACATTTTCACAAACACCTAGAGTGCAATCAACAATCACAACTTTAAACAAGAAATTTTGTGGTGCTAGGTGAAGGAGGATACTACTTTATGTGAGGTTAGGGCTTACTTCAATGTCCTAGTATGATTAGACAAGGAAGTATGGGTTTTAAAGCAAGAAAAAATCACCTAGACATTTCCTCAAACACCTTATGTGCAAATAAAACACTACAAAAATTTCAGAAATTTTTTCAAAGTTTAACCCTAGGATCATGGAGGTATTGAAACCTCAAGCTCTTGATACGAAACTTCATGTAGAATGGGGTCTCAAAAACAAGAAAAAACTAAACAAATTTCAGGAATTTCGTAGGTCTATATTAGGCTCCAAAAATGAACACCAAAACTACCACAAAGATAGGATAGGAACTTGAAAACTAGCTCCCTAAGGACTAATAATCAAGAGCTAAAACATGATCTAATCAAAATCACAAAGGTAATGACTAGAAGATGACTTACCAATCACAAAGTTTAGCAAGATTTGCAACCACAAAGGAAGTTAAGCTCACATAGAACACAAGAGAGAGAATTCTCAGATTTTTCATTTCATCAAAAGTTGATTACAAATGAGGCAAAGCATGCTATTTAAAGGCTAAGCAACCCCTAATGAATCTTCTAATCTAGTCCATTAATCTCTAAGCAATCAAGGGCCAAGATTAGAAAGTCACTAAACAAAACAAGAGAAGATAAGCAAAACATGAAAATATACGTTCAAAGCCGTGCACGGTCGTGCAGCACAACCATGCATGATCGTGCAAGCCAAAAACCCCTTTTCTGGATCGTGCATGGTCGTGCAACATAGGCTGCACCGTCGTGCAGCCTAACTTGCACGATCGTGGCGAAATCCTTTGTGCTTGCACGGTCGTGCAACTTTAGCCTACACGGTCGTGCAAGCCTGGATCTTGCCTCTAACTTCTGCACGGTCGTGCAGAACATTAATGCACGGTCGTGCAGTCCTTCCCAGGCCATTCTGAGTGTTGCACGACCATATGCACGGTCGTGCAAGGTTCGTGCATGGTCGAGCATGCTTCATTTCGATTCCTTTGCTCGTGCAAGGCAATAAAACGAGAGTTTAGGCGACTTATTACAACCCGAAAAACACGAAAATAAGCTAAAAATAAGAGTTCAAAACTATCCAAGTAAAAGTGAACAAAATTGAAGTCGTTGACCGTTGAAGTCGCTCGTGGCACCATCCCGTTCTGCATCAAACTCCTCTTCTTAAAAAGGATTTGCCCTCAAATCCTCGCCTTCAACAAGGAATGGAGAGAAGACAAGCATCAACAAGCAAGACCCAATTCCACTAAACCCGTTAGTTAGAGCTAGAGACGACCAAACCAAACTCCGATTACCCATCATAGGCCACCCGTATCATACACCATTATTAACAAAACCAGCAACAACACCAACGCCAACCGACATACCACAACCAACAAAGAAAGAAAAGCATTGGCGCTCCTAACCCGCCACCTCAAAAATCCATACCTCAATGCCATAGATGTCAACATTGAGTCCCTAACACAAGAGTAGTTCAAAACATGCATGCTACCACCAAGAGAATCGATACCATGCCTAGATCACTCACATCCAACATGGGTACAAGTACGACCATATAGCAATGCAAACAACCAAGTGACATGCTCAAACCTCAATCTAGCCTCACTTTTATCAATGTCAAAACAAGGTTGAAACAATTTAGGCTCTTGGGGTTTTGCAAAGTTTCCAACACAAGAATGTAAGCTATGAAGTAAATGATAATGGTCAAGATTTTTCTTAGGCAAGCTCATCCAAATATCATAAGTGGGGTCATGGTAATCATCATCCAATTCCATTTTGAAAATGAATAATGGAATCTAATAATCCCACCTTTAGTCGGCCTGAAAGTAACGAACCTATTTTATGATTAAAAAATAACAAACCCACCTTTAAGGTTTATTTGGTTTCGGTGCACGCTACCGATTTGTGACTTGATGTAAGAGGTTGAATTACAACGTGTCAATCCCTCATTGGTTTAAAAAAATTAATATGTTAATTAAACCAAAAAAATTCAGCCAATGAGGGATTGTTACGTCGTAATTCAACCTCTTACATGAAGTCAAAATTCGGTAGGGTGCACAGAAAAAAAATAAACCTTAAAGGTGAGTTTGTTATTTTTTAATCAAAAAGTAGGTTCGTTACTTTCAGGCCGACTAAAGGTGGGATTATTAGATTCCATTATTCCTTTTCAAAATTTTAAATGAATTTAAAGAATTAGATGTTTCCTTTCCTTCAATTTGGCCCTCTAGGGGTTCCACCTCCAATGGTGGGCCACGTTGCAAAGTCAACACGTGTCCAACATCGGGATCAACTACTTGCGATTCTTCCCCATCATCACTCAATGTCTCAACAAGATGGCCTCTGGGTTCTGTTGCTTCACGAATTACCAAAGCCCGCTTGTTTGTGCATTGTGAAGTTATGTGTCCATACCCTTGGCACTTGAAACAAATTGGCTTCTTGCGATTCTCAACCCCATTCTTGGAAGGTGCAATCATAGGACATTTCCCCTTGTCTTTCTTGTCTTCCTCAACCCTGTCATCAACAACAAGAGAGCGATCGTCGTTCTTCCCCTTGGAGTGTTTCTCCAACCTTAGAGCACGTTGAACCACATCATCAAGGTCGTTATGGGCATGCAACTCAACTTTGTTCCCCAATTTACCTTCCAACCCGCCGATGTTTCTAGCAATCCTATGTTCCGGTGCTTCATCAACATTGGATAAGATTGAGAGCTTCTCAAACTCCCTTGTGTAACTCTCCACCGACATAGAACCTTTCTTGAGAGCATTCATCTTGAGGTAGGAACTTTGAGTGAAATCCCTAGGAACAAATTTCTTTTGCATGTGCTTCTTCAATTTCTCCCATGAAGTAATTTTTGATTTACCATCTTTCTTTCTTCGATTCTTCTAATTTTCAAACCACATTTATGCATGTTTCTTGAGCTTCACAATGGCTAACATGCATTTATTTTCATCATCATAGCCCTTGTAGTAAAAAATATTCTCAATGCTCCTCAACCAATCAAAGAAATCATTAGGGTCCAAATTACCATCAAATTTCGGAAGTTCAAGTTTGACATCACGATCATTTGGACTCTTAGGTTGCTCAACTTCAAGTTCTCCTCCTATGGCACTCTCATGTGTTTGAATTCTAGGACCATGCCCTAAATTCCTCTCAAAGGTGTCAAGTAATTTATCCATCTCCGCTTTTAACTCCTCAACATTCTTCTCAACTCTATCAAGCCTAGCTCGAACTAGAGGTGCATTACTCCTATACCCATCATCCCTCCTTTCAACATCCATGATGTATGAATGTATGAAATATGGCTAGAAATTTGTGGAGTAGGTGATGGAGGATACTTCTTTGTGGAGTTAAAGGCTTTATTTCAATATCCTTTGATGATAGGATAAGGAAATATAAGGTTTAAAGAAGGAAAACTCACATAGACATTTTTACAAACACCTAGAGTGCAATCAACAATCACAACTTCAAACAAGAAATTTTGTGGTGCTAGGTGAAGGAGGATACTACTTTATGTGAAGTTAGGGCTTACTTCAATGTCCTAGTATGATTAGACAAGGAAGTATGGGTTTTAAAGCAAGAAAAAATCACCTAGACATTTCATCAAACACCTTATGTGCAAATAAAACACTACAAAAATTTCAGAAATTTTTTCAAAGTTTAACCCTAGGATCATGTAGGTATTGAAACCTCAAGCTCTTGATACGAAACTTGATGTAGAATGGGTTCTCAAAAACAAGAAAAAACTAAACAAATTTTGTAGGTCTATATTAAGTTCCAAAAATGAACACCAAAACTACCATAAAGATAGGATACGAACTTGAAAACTAGCTCCCTAAGGACTAATAATCAAGATCTAAAACATAATCTAATCAAAATCACAAAGATAATGACTAGAAGATGACTTACCAATCACAAAGTTTAGCAAGATTTGCAACCACAAAGGAAGTGTAGCTCACAAAGAACACAAGAGAGAGAATTCTCAGATTTTTCATTTCATGAAAAGTTGATTACAAATAAGGCAAAGCATGCTATTTAAAGGCTAAGAAATCCCTAATGAAACTTCTAATCTAGGCCATTAATCTCTAAGCAATCAAGGGATTAGAAAGTCACTAAACAAAACAAGAGAAGATAAGCAAAACACGAAAATATACGTGTAGGGCCGTGCACGGTCGTGCGGCACAATAATGCACGATCGTGCAAGCCAAAAACCCCTTTTCTGGATCGTGCATGGTCGTGCAGGGTTAGCCTGCACGGTCGTGCATCCTAACTTGCACGATCGTGGCGAAATCCTTCATGCTTGCATGGTCGTGCAGCTTTAACCTGCACGGTCGTGCAAGCCTGGATCATGCTTTTGACTTCTGCGCGGTCATGCAGAACATAACTGCACGGTCGTGCAGTCCTTCCTAGGCCATTCTGAGTGTTGCACAACCATATGCATGGTCGTGCATGCTCCGTTTCGCTTCCTTTGCTTTTGTTTCTAGCTCTGTTACACATGCTAACTTAACTTGATGTAGGATGGGGTCTCAAAGGCAATCATAACTCATAAAATTTCAGAAATTCGTAGGTCTAAGATAAGCTCCAAATATGAACACCAAAAAAATCATAAAAATGGGATATGAACTTGAAAATTAGCCCACTAAGTACTAATAATCAAGAGCTAAACATAATCTAATCAAAATCACAAAGGTAATGACTAGAAGATGACTTACCAATCACAAAGTTTAGCAAGATTTGCAACCACAAAGGAAGTTGAGCTCACAAAGAACTTCATAAGAGAGAAAATCTCAGATTTTTAATTCATCAAAAGTTGATTACAAATGGCGCAAAGCATGCTTTTTAAAGGCTAAGCAACCCTTAATGAAGCTTCTATTCTAGACCATTAATCTCTAAGCAATCAAGAGCCAAGATTAGAAACTCACTAAACAAAAGAAGAGCAAATAAGCAAACACGAAAATTATACGTGCAGGGCCGTGCACGGTCGTGTAGCACAATCATGCACGATCGTGCAAGCCAAACACAACTTCTCTGGAACGTGCACGGTCGTGCAGGATTAGCCTGCGCGATCGTGCAACATAAGTTGCACGGTCGTGCAGCCTAAGATGCACGATCGTGTCGAAAACCTTCCTGCTTGCACGGTCGTGCAGCATTCGCCTGCACGGTCATGCAAGCCTGAAACTTGCTTCTGACCTCTACACGGTTGTGCAGTGCTTTGCACCTGCTACTGGATGCTGCAGGACCATATGCACGGTCGTGCAAGGGTCGTGCATGCTCCGTTTTGCTTCCTTTGCTCGTGTTTCTAGCTCCATTACACATGCTAACTGAACTAAGGCAATAAAAAGAGAGTTTAGGCTACTTATTACAACCCGAAAAACACGAAAATAAGCTAAAAACAAGAGTTCAAAACTATCCAAGTAAAAGTGAAAGAAAATAACGTCGTTGACCGTTGAAGTCGCTCGTTGGACCACCCCGTTCTATATCAAACTCCTCTTCTAAATAAGGATTTGCCCTCAAATCCTCTCCTTCAACAAGGAATGGAGAGAAGACAACCATCAACGAGCAAGACCCCATTCCACTAAACCCGGTAGTTAGAGCTAGGAAAGACCAAACCAAACTCCGATTACCCATCATAGGCCATGTAATACCCCGCATTTTATTTCTTTTAAAAGTACCGCTTTTAGTGATTTAAATAATAAAAACATTATTCATTAATTTCTGATAAATACATTTTGAATTAAAATATTTATCTATTATCTATTTATTTATTTTTTAGGAATACGTTGCTAAAAAACAATTGTATTGTATTTGGTTAACAATTTTTGGTTGTTAATATAAATATACATATATATATATATTTGGTATGAAAGTTTTAATCTTTATTTCATACATATCTCATTTGCATGATTAAAATATATTTATATTATGTAATTAGTTATATTAGTCTTTATCGTTTGGCATTAATGAGTCAAGTATTCGGTAACTTCGAGAAGGTTCAAGAATATTATGGATGGTGGTAGAATATATTCTAAAGAGGGTGACTCTAGAATGTTCAAGAGTATTCTTATAGGAGTATTCTAGAATGGATGCATCTAGGATCTTCCAAAGGGTTCTTGTATGTACTTGAATTTGAATGATTCTAGGTTGTTCTACTATGTACATGTAAATTCTAGAACCCTCTATTTGAGGAGGTTAGAATATTCTAGAATTAGACATGTAGGAATATAAATACTCCATTATTTCACCTCACCTTTCCCCTCCCCTTTGGTCAGCAATATAAACAGCCTATAGGCTGATTTGTTTCTAATTTTTCATCTCTCACAACCTCACAAAATACACTAAAAGTTCTAGTATAGTTTTGGGAGTTTTTCCTTGGTGATCTTTGAAGCAATTTCGGTGAAACCTAGTGTATATTTCTCATCCATTTTTCAAGGTAACTAACGTTGTTTCCAACCTAGAAATCATATAGTTTAGGATTATATTTTAGGGTTAAAATCATGTTAAAACGGATTAAAACAAACTAGGATGAATTTTGATAATTTATGCCTTGTTTACGAATTGTAGCATGATTTTATATAAAATAGTTATTCTGATTTTTCGTAGCCTATAATATATTTCCAGAATTTATTCTTGTTTATTTTTATGTGAAATTTCATGGTTTATTATTTTTGGTATTTTATGCATGGTTTTATTTATTTTGATAATTGTTGTGAGAAATTTTTACAACTTATTTCCTGAAATTTTTGTGTGATATGTGTGACTATATAATCTGAATTTTTATTTGTTTTTTTTAGGCTAAAATAAAGTTTTATGATTTATGTTCGTAATTTATTCAATAAGTGGTTGTAAAAATTGTTTTATGAATTATTTGGCGAATTTCTCTTTAGTCCAATTTCTAGGTGAAATGCTGCCCAAATTTTTAGTGATATCATGTTATATTTCTAGCTTTAATATATTCTGGTTTTATGGGTTAATTTCATGATTTTTAAGGTTAAATCATGCTTAGTTGTTGAATTGATGAATTTAAGATTTATTGAATTAATTTAGTAATTTGTAACGATGCTAGTGTAATTATTTTCTGGAATAATCAAGTTGTTGGCCGTATGGTTTGGGAAAGTGTTTAGCATGTTTTTAAACTTGTTTTGGGCTTAAATTATGCTTGTTTATGACTTTGATGAATTATAGAATTAATTGTATAAATTTAATTATTTTTGAGCTTGATTTGGTGGTTGTTTTTGTTATTGTATTAATCTGGACAGCAACTTTGTATGTTCTAAAATTGTGTTTAATTGATGTATTTTGACGCTTAATTATGTGTTAAATGGTTACTAATTAATAGGAATTGTTTGGGTACAAGTTTGGTTGGAATTGATAAATTTACGATGAGTTGTCTAAGTTTGATTAAAATACTATTTTGGAATTTAAATTTGATTATGTATTGGGCACATGTTATTAGTTGTGGGTGGATAATGGAAGTTGTAATTTTGGGTTTTATTAGTAAATAAAGTGTGGTTTGGAATGAGAGATTAAGAACGATGTATTTTATCATACATGTGTCTAGGAGGTGATTTATAATTGTTAGTTGGAGCCATTGGGCTACGGGATTCAATGGTTAGATCAGTTATGTTTCTTGGGCTGCGGGATCCAAGAACAACATTTATTTACCTGGGTTAATTGTTGTCGTCCGGGAGTTCGGGAGGTGTAAGACCATATTTTGGGCGTCCATCCGGCACCGGGAGATCTGGCCAATCTTAGACACAATCGACTTGTGGTTTCCTCGAGGTTTCCGGTTCGCTTCCTCGGGTTCCGAAATCAACTCGGGACCTACAAAAAGGGAAGAAAACACAGAAACAAGGCAAAATAGAGGAAATCACATAGAAAAGGGGAAGGGGACTACAAGAGTAAAACTAAGCTAAAAAGCCTAAAAATGCTAACGAAAGCCAAATAAAATAAGAAAATAATCTAAGAAAAACTAAGAAAAATACTAACTAAATACAGACTATCAACAACCTTTGTTGATGAAGAGAAATGTCATCCATGATTCTTGTGAGAACACATATTCTTTCAAATGGAACCGGGTGAAGATTGTCCTAAATCGTTTGCCTCCGATTGGAGTGCAAGAGGTCTTGGTCAAGCATGAGACTCCCATTTGTAATGAAGAGGTGTCCAAATCACAAGATGAGGGTTCATTGCCTATGTTCATGATGATCTTCAAAGCAAGGTAAAAGAATCCACTTCTCTCTTCTTCCCTTGTAATGAGGTTTTTGATTGTGATGATCAATTTAATGAGCATGAATTGGATGAAGTAAAATGGATGATATGCATGGTAATGAATTTACTATTATTGATCATGGTGATGGTGATGAGACTTCTTGGGTTAATAATGAATTGGAAATTTCTAGTGTGGTGTATGATGATTCTCTTGGGCTTAATTCTTGCTTAGCTTATTTTGAAGGTGGCATTAGTGAATCAAGACTAAGGTTTGAACGGAATTCTTTACTCCTTGATGCTATGTTTGGTCTATCTTGTATTCATGGAGATTGTGGTTGGTCTAGAATTCATAAGGGTGTTCGTGATGATGTCTCATTTTCTTTGACATATTGTTGCATTGGAAGAACTCTATTGGTCTCGATGTCATTGAAATATGGATTTTTGAGATGGCGGGTTAGGAGCACCAATGCTTTTCTTGCTTTGTTGTTTGATGTCTGTCGATTGGCATTGGTGGTGTTACTCGTTTTGGTAATAATGGTGTATGATCCGGGTGGCCTATGATGGGTAATCGGAGTTTGGTTTGGTCGTCTCTAGCTCTAACTACCGGTTTTAGTGGAATTGGGTCTTGCTCGTTGATGGTTGTCTTCTTTCCATTCCTTGTTAAAGGCGAGGATTTGAGGACAAATCCTTTTTTAGAAGAGGAGTTTGATGCAAAACGGGATGGTCCAACGAGCGACTTCAAGGATGAACGACTTCAATTTTGTTCACTTTCACTTGGATAGTTTTGAACTCTTGTTTTTAGCTTAATTTTGTGTTTTTCGGGTTGTAATAAGTAGCCTAAACTCTCGTTTATTTCCTTTGTTAAGTTAGCATGTGTAACGGAGCTAGAAACACGAGCAACGGAAGCGAAACGAAGCATGTACGACCATGCCCGACCCTTGTACGACCGTGCACGACCCTTGCACGACCGTGTATATGGTCGTGCAGCATCCAGTAGCAGGTCAGAAGTCAGTTTCAGACTTGCACGACCGTGCAGGCTAATGCTGCACGACCGTGCAAGCACGTAACTTTTCGCCACGATCGTGCAAGTTAGGTTGCACGACCATGCAACCCATGTTGCACGACCGTGCAGGCTAATCCTGCACGACCGTGCACGTTCCAGAAAGGGGCATTTTGGCATGCACGACCGTGCATGGTTGTGCTGCACGACCGTGCACGGCCCTGCACGTATAATTCGAATTTTGCTCTTCTTCTCTTGTTATGTTTAGTGTCTTTCTAATCTTGGCCCGTTGATTGCTTAGAGATTAATGGTCTAGATTAGAAGCTTCATTAGGGGTTGCTTAGCCTTTAAATAGCATGCTTTGCCCCATTTGTAATCATCTTCTGTTGAAATTAAAATCTGAGATTTTCTCTCTTATGAAGTTTTTTGTGAGCTCAACTTCCTTTGTGGATGCAAATCTTGCTAAACTTTGTGATTGGTAAGTCATCTTCTAGTCATTACCTTTGTGATTTTGATTAGATTATGTTTAGCTCTTGATTATTAGTCCTTAGTGAGCTAGTTTTCAAGTTCATATCCCATTTTTATGTTTGTTTTGGTGTTCATATTGGGAGCTTATTAGAGACCTACGAATATTCTGAAATTTGTTTAGTTTTTGTTTGATTTTGAGACCCCATCCTACATCAACCTTTGTGATTTTGATTAGATTATGTTTAGCTCTTGATTATTAGTACTTAGTGGGCTAATTTTCAAGTTCATATCCCATTTTTATGATTGTTTTGGTGTTCATATTTGGAGCTTATCTTAGACCTACGAATTTCTGAAATTTAGACCAAATGGTTGAGACAAAACAAAAATTGGCTAAGGAGTTTAGACCTCAAGAGTTTCAATCTAGATGTACGGTTTTGGGTAGGATTTGTAATTTCAAAATTGACCCAAATGCTAGAGAGAACTTGGTTTCCCAATACATGGTTGATAAGCTTGAACTACATGCCTTGGGTTTTCCTAAACAAGTGACCTTTCCTTTTTCTATTGGGAAGTCTTATTTTGATGAGCTTAGTTGTATGGTGAGTCAAATGGATGATTGTCATATTGTTTTTGGACAACTGATAGGCCGTCGTCGAGCCTACCAAAAGTAAAATTCCTAACTCTAACTTACTAATGCTAGTAAGGCCAAGTAAGGGTCGAACCCTAGAGAATAACGTTTGCTGACCAAAGACAATGAGCATAGACAAGCTAAGTCGAAATCGGATTCAAAGATTGGGAGTCAATAAACTACAATACACTAAAGTAGGGGTCTAAAACAAGGAATAAAATACTAAGGTTAGAGGATTAACGACTCGACACCGACATGAATTATGGATCGGTCAAAACTTAGACTTAGGTCGTGGTTAAAGGGGAGGTCATTCTATGATCACACTACTCTTTCGAGCTAGTGTGACGACCGGGAAGACGTAGACTAATTACTTTTGTAAAAGACACACCTAACAAGTCATAAGCACAAATCACGAAGACCGGTAACTTTCCCTTGATCGAAGGCCCAACTTTCGTGGTGCTTCCATCAATCGGGCGAAGGGAGTCATCACCCACGTTCACCTTTCGGTCCTTAGGTGGGGATTCTCCTATGAATCTAATGCTAGCTAAACATGAGACTCAACATCAACAAACCTTCGGTACCGACATTAACACAACCAACACCAAGAAATGACTAAAACTTAAACATGGAGGATTTTGAGAGGTTTCACCCCAAACCCTAGCAATGAGACTACTCACACATGGCTAGAATAATAAAAGAAAACATAATGAATATTAAAAACAACACCAAGCATGAAAATAACAACAAACTATGAATTTAAGCAATATTCAATCACAAAACATCAAGCAATAATTGACTAAATGCAAAAGTAAAGGAAGGAGTAGAGAAATGTTACAAATGAAGCTTCATTATCAATGAGTAGAACAAATGGATGATCAATGTAACTTACAAACCAAAAGCTTGAACTTCTAAAATAATCTAAAGCTTGAACAAGAAAAATCTATGGAAATTTGGAGAGAGAAAGGAGAGAAAATTACTAAAAACTAGGTTATGTATTATGAAATATGTCATCAATGTGATTATCTTACAAAAAAGGAGTATAAAGGTATATATACCTCTCCCAAAAATTAAAACAAATAAGCTAACAAAAACTAGGTTTCCTCGAGGTTCCTAGTTCGCTTCCTCGGGTTCCGAAATCAACTCGGGACCTGTAAAAAGGGAAGAAAACGCAGAAACAAGGAAAAATAGAGGAAATCACATAGAAAAGGGGAAGGGGACTACAACAGTAAAACTAAGCTAAAAAGCCTAAAAATGCTAACGAAAGCCAAATAAAATAAGAAAATAAACTAATAAAAACTAAGAAAAATACTAACTAAATA
This sequence comes from Salicornia ramosissima, assembly GCA_951394345.1. Classification (NCBI taxonomy): domain Eukaryota; kingdom Viridiplantae; phylum Streptophyta; class Magnoliopsida; order Caryophyllales; family Amaranthaceae; genus Salicornia; species Salicornia ramosissima. Next base: position 34,902,389 of record OX596233.1, on the reverse strand, counting down.
CAGACTATCAAACTCCCCCAAGCTAGCTCGTTGTTTGTCCCCAAGCAACTACCGCACGAAGAGTTCGACAAATATCTCAAGAGAGGAATTCTACAATGGACTAAGGACTCCTATTACAGCCTTAAGGCGCACAAATCCCAATGCTAGGAACTAACTAAACTAAGGACTGAAACCTTTCACACATTAGAACCTTAAAGGACTACGAGGTATCCAAGCCTAAACAACCTAATAACCGTCAAACACCCTTGAATAATCTCAGACATAAGTCGGTGGCGGGAAAAATACTCCGTGAGGGAGTCATGAAGAACAAAGGAAAGGACACTCACGTCTCGCCGGAGTTAGCGTCTCTCGAAATTTGACAAGTGACGTCGCATACCAAAGATGAGACCTTTCGAGAACATGAAATCAATAGGGCTTAAGGTCATAACATCTTACATACAAGGTCCGAAACTACAAATAACATCCGACCGACTGTTAGGATAAATTACAATAGGACACTAGTCGGCTAAGAAAACTATTATCTCCTTCTCTAATTATGTACAATTTCTTTTTCTTTTTTTCTTTTTTTTTTTGAAGAAACAAAAAGAACAAGCGTATAAACAATTAGAACTAAAAACATGACATAATAAACATAATTAATTAATAATTATATTTTTTTCATTTTTTTCATCTTTTTTTTAGAGAAGGAGCTACAATACTCAAATAATTACATTATTACAAAATTTACAAGGACCGAAAATAAAACTCGATGCTATGACGTAAGATGGTGCCTAAATCATGTTTCAAGTCTCGAAAGGGCTGTAGCAATTCACAAGTCAAAAATCAGAGACAAAAGAAACAGAAAAACTAAAACCGACGAGGGATACAATGCGACGCTCAGAAATGAATAACCCTAAAAGGGTCTAATTAAGGCAGGAGCTCGAAACCTCACCTAGGTTCAAAAACCACCGACTCAGCGTCAACTAAACAAGGGACAACCTCGTACCACAAACCGACTTGGATACACATCTAGTCCTAAAGGGTTCTCCTAAAAGGGAAAAGCATTCTATCGTAAGAGTTAGTAAAAAGCATTGAAAATTGTGCGGACTGGAGACTTTAAAGGAAAGAAAAGTCCCTATAAGGATTCCCCTAGTTTCGTCATCGGGAGACGACTAAACCTAGAAAAATAAAAGGGATAAAAGAAAATAAACTACGAAAATAAGCTACATGCAAAAATGGAGAAAAATAAAAGAAAATAAACTAGTATGCAAAAACTAAGGAAAATTAACTAAGGAAAATAAGAAAAGAAAAATAAACTACAAAAATAAACTAGAATACAAGCATTAAAATGCATTTGGATTTTCAAAACGGGAGCAGGACCTGGATATCACCCCAATGACCACTATATATATCACACACACTAAGAAACACAACCACGAACAAGTACAATCAAACATTGTAATGCCCCGAAATTTCGGGATATTTTAAAATTTTCATAATTAATTAAATATATAATTAATTGACTATTTAATTGATTATTATTTAATTAATTATTAACTTTATTTGTAACAGTCCAGTTATTTTTAATCCTGGCCCGAACTTTTTTTATTTTATCTTGCCAAAACCTGAGCCCAATTATTCCCTTTGATTTATGTGTTACACAGTTTCCCCTTTTATTCTTTTCTTGTTTCTTTAATTTCTTTTATTCAATATTATTATTAAACCTTTATCTATTTTGACCCATTCCAAAACCCACCTTTGTTGTCCTATTTTCACTACTAAACTTTAGGAACCCTAAACCCTATTACCTCCCATTTCACATGGCCAACCTTCATTTTTGGGGGTTCAACAATTGTTTTAATTATTTTCCCTTCCAAGAATCGATCACAAAAATTCCCTAAAAACTCCTAAACATTTTCTATTGATTTCAAGAACTCAAAGATTGCAACAAAAGCTTAAAGAAACTTCAAGAAACCGTGTGGCCTTGATATTTTCGAATCATATCTCTCCTTCAAAGGTAATTGGATTGCTTTTACTTAATCTTTAGGATAGATTAGTTTTATAGTTTTTAGAATATGGTTTGGAATTGTTTAGAACAATGTAGGATTGCTTAGAATTAGTATCATGTTTAGGATTGAAATTTTTCGAATGATACGATGAATATTATGATGTTATTTTCCTGATTTCTTTATGTAAATTTGATGAATCTTGATTATTTAAATTATTAATTAAAGTTTTAAATTAAAAAGAATATTTTTGTTCTTGTTGTTCTAAATTGTTGAGTCACTTAGAATAATTTTAGGGAGTTTCTTTACTGTTTCATTATGAATCATGATTTATTTCGTGGCAAAATTCGTCCTTTTTCTTGCTTGAATAATTTAATCTTTCAAACCGGTAAAACTGTCCAGATTTAGTTTACGAATTTATTAAGATAATTAATCAATTCGGATGGCTACGAAATTTTAGTTGGAAGTTAGTAATAGTGTTTTACAGCTTGTGTTTAATTTTCGTAATTTTTAAAGTTCGTTTGCTATGGCAGAAAAATCGGAAACTGATTACAGCCTAATCTGATTTGTTAGTTATAAAATCCCTTAAAAATAGTAAATGAAGTTATTTTCAGACGAAATTTATGCACGTTAAACCTTGAACCCATTTTTAAGTCCCATCAAAATTTCCAGATTATTTGATACCTTTAGACGGTCTATCTTAATTTAATTCTTTAAATCAGATTGTGTAAAATAGGGTGATTGAATTATTAAAACATGTTATTATTAATTCTTGAAATGTTCTTGATATATCTTGGCCCTATAATTGCCGTGTGATGTTATACAGTTAAAGGATTAACTTTTGATCTTGTTCTTGATTAATCTTGATGTCTTGATGTTGTTGCATAATTTATTTATTTATTAGGTTAATTTATTTAATTATTGATAAAGGTATTTAATTAATTTAAAGTGTTAATTTTGGTATTATTTCTCCAAAATGTCGAGTGACCCAAAAGAATAAAGATAGGATTTTTATCATGTTTAGGTAATTTATGATGAATTTATTTAATTATTATTATTTTTTTTAGATTAAAATGTTGTGTGGTCTCATATTTTATTTGATCCATTTTATTTTAACTTTTGACTTACAATATTATTAAAAGGTAATTTTAGGAAGCATTATAATTATTATAATTAAAGGAATTAATAGGGATAAGTTGCAATACGAAGGAAAGTAACAACATAATTATTACCATTAAAAGGAATTAATAGGGATAAGTCGCAATATGAAGGAAAGTAATAATATGAATAAAGGAAGGGTTATGGGTAAAATATGACAAGATAAGTATTTCAGGGGAAGGTTTCCTTTGTATATGTGTAGAGTATGAATTTCGTGTATCTGTGACTGTATGGTATACGTATATTGTATGTATTTCTAACCGTATTTTGCAGGTAGTTTATACGTATTGTATACATATTGTTATACGTACTTTGTACGTATTCCGTATGTATTTTGTACGTATTTTCGTACGCATTCCGTATGTATTTTTGTACGTATTTCCAAGTATTTCCGCATTATTTTTCCGCATGATGTTGGTCATTTTCGAGTGGTATAAGTTTAGTTTGGAGTTTGAGTCAAGTTAAGATGAACAAGATTGGATTAGAAGTTAAGCTATGACGATAAGGAATTGAATTGAGGATTGGAATAGAACAGAACAGAATTGAATTGAATTGAAAAGATGATTAACTATGAAGTGACCACCTATCTAATGGCTCATGTGCCATGAACATAGGTATAGTCGAAGCCACTGTCCTATCTTCGGATTGGGGACAGTTCTTGATCCCAGTGCTTGGGGAGTAGATCCTTGTGGTTGACCCGGCATGAGCAAGGAAAGTTGGGGGGAGTAGATCTTCGTGGTTGACCTCTTACGAGCATATGACTGGTCACGGATTAACACCTGATTGGGAAAGAACAGAAAAGAAGAGTCGTTGATGAGGATTAGAAGTCTAGAATTGGTTGAGCTGAGCTGAAGGTCTTGTTAAGGATGACTTGTATGATTGTTTTCCGCTGCGTACTTGATGTGATTGCTTGTTGACTTCTTTGCATGATGACTTGTTCGACAGTTCAGATGATCTGTTCTGATTATTATGTTTCTAATTGTGTTCTACTGATTAAGTAGAACAATCTAATTACTCACCACTGACTGTGGACCCCCCATTCTATTTCAGGTACAGGTGGTGATTGAGTTTAGGCTACGTATGGGCCGGGATTGTGAGCTAGCCAGCTTAGAAGTGACCCGATGACTAGTTTAGATTATGTTTATTTGATTTAGTAGTCTATTCTTTTTTTTTTAATAGTAAAGGATATTGGTTTGATATTTATTTTGGGATTATCTAACAGTTTTTAATGAATAATATGATTAAGTTTTAGAGCTTCCGCTATAGTTTATGAACCTAACTTTGAAGTTTTAGAAGTTAATGATCTGTGATTGTTGTTTTCTCCGAAAACAACGCTGCTAAATTACGGGTCGTTACAAAAATACCCCAAGAGCAGCTCCCCCAAGCTAGCTCCTCTATCCCAAGACCACGACTAAACCCCAGGTTCACTTAAATACAAGTGAGAACTTACCTGTAGAGAACATGATTTGGTTTGTCGGGAAACCTGTCGTCCAAGTGCACCATTGACACTATTAAAGCGCCTTTAACGCTACCGAAATCATGCCTCGATCGAGGCTCTAGTGCTTCACCCTCACTAGCTACGGGTCCAAACAACAAAAAAGGTAACCGGACCCAAAGGGTCTAAACCCCCCCAAGCTGGAACGAAAGCATCGTCCCGAGGCTATGGGTGGAGAGGTCTAGATCTCGGGGTCATCCTAGGGGGGGGGAGGGAGGGGTGTCGGAAGAAGTGACCTTCCGACACGTGATAGTCGTACATCTGGTCAGTCTGTATACGTAGATAGTTCAAGTCAGAACGCATCTCCATAATGTTGGCATTAATGGACGCATAAGCAGCGTTTTGCTGCTGGGAAAGGGCCTCGAAGGCGGCCGCAAAGTCAAATTGCGGTTGGGGTGGGATGGGTTGTGCGTGTGGTGGTTCTAGTGCTGGTTGTTCGATTTCCTCAACAACAACAGCCGGGGGCCCCTGAAATAAATCTGCATCACGCTGGGCTACGGGTTCCGCGGGGATTATGTATGGGCTATCCCGATCAAACCTGGTTATCTCGGGATTGGGCAAATAATAGTGGTGTCTCCCGCAGACCAGGGCACTTAGCGTCCCTTCCCGGCTGGTGTTCTTAATGAAAGACTGGTTGAGGAAATCGGACTTATCAAAATACCGGGTTTCAGAAAATTTTTCCAGTTGCTCAATAAAGTGCGAATACCCCAATTTCCTAGCTATGATCGTTACAAAACCTCCTAATGTGATGTCGGCGGTCATCTTGGGGTCTCTTGTTTGGGCAAGCATACGCTTGACCAACAAGTGACCCGTGTTCACCTTACCCAACGGGGATGGAGTTGTTGCTAAGTAAATACAAAGCAACTCATCCTTGTTGATCTTCCCAACCTCCTTTTTAGAGAAGATTGAGTAGGTCAACAAGCGATGAAACAGTCGTAGGGCAAGGTGATGGATCGCGCTGGCAACCGCCCATGTAGAGTCAAAACGATCCTCACCCGTAATCACATGCCAAAAGGCAAGCGGGTTAAAGTTAGGAAATTTTTTTGGACTTAAATCAATAATGGGGTTGGCTGGGTCACATCCTATAAATTCGTTTAGCTGGGAAATTGTAATGGTATGTCGGTCATTGAACAATCGGAATGAAAGTTGGTATTCCGGTATGTTAGTGGTGGATTCTATCTCTGTATAGGTCAATGTGCTAAGGAATTCACAAGCCAATGGTGGGTATGTGTAATCAGCCATGTTGGGGTTAGTCAAGTTCTCCCACACCAAAGTTTGTGAACACGGTTTGCATTTCCCTGGTGATCTGTAGCGCCAGACAAGGGCGCGCATCATAAAATCGGGTAGGGCGAAATGTTCGCCGCAACAGGTTATCATATATAGCCTGATTAGCCTGTGGAATCCTAATGGATGGTGGTTTGAATGCAATTGAGTGGAATCTTAATGCTTAAGAATTAAGCTTTATTCGATTGGCCTGTGGAATCCTAATGGAATCGAATTTCATTTGATTTAATAAGCTTTATTCAAATAAAATTAGCTATGTTTGAATGCAATTGAGTGGAATCTTAATGCTTAAGCTTATGCTTTATTTGAACCAATTAACATTTTTGGAAAGAATAGTTGACTTTTATTTGATTAAACAAGTTATGTTTAAATGCAATTGACTTTCATTTCATTCAATAAGCTTTATTCGAATCAAATTAACTTTGTTTGAATGCAATTGAGTGGAATCTTAATGATTAAGCTTAACCTTTATTTGAAAAAAGTACCATTTTTGGTAAGAATAGTTGACTTTCATTTGATTAAACAAGCTATGTTTGAATGCAATTGACTTTCATTTGATTCAATAAGCTTGATTCGAATCAAATTAGCTTTGTTTGAATGCAATTGAGTGGAATCTTATTGATTAAGCTTAAGCTTTAGTTGAAACAATTACCATTTTTGAAAAAACAATAGTTGACTTTCATTTGATTAAACAAGATATGTTTGAACGCAGTTGACATTCATTAGATTCAATAAGCTTTATTCGAATCAAATTAGCTTTGTTTGAATGCAATTGAGTGGAATCTTAATGATTAACCTTAAGCTTTAGTTGAAACAATTACCATTTTTGAAAACAATAGTTGACTTTCATTTGATTAAACAAGCTATGTTTGAACGCAGTTGACTTTGATTTGATTCAATAAGCTTTATTCGAATCAAATTAACTTTGATTGAATGCAATTGAGTGGAGTCTTAATGATTAAGGTTAAGCTTTATTTCAACCAATTTCCATTTTTGGAAAGAAGTTCACTTTCATTTGATTAAACAAGCTATGTTTGAATGCAATTGACTTTCATTTGATTCAATAAGCTTTATTCAAATCAAATTAGCTTGGTTTGAATGTAATTGAGTGGAATCTTAATGCTTAAGCTTATGCTTTATTTAAACCAATTACCATTTTTGAAAAGAATAGTTGACTTTCATTTGATTAAACAAGTTATGATTGAATGCAATTTACGTTCATTTGATTCAATAAGCTTTATTCGAATCAAATTAGCTTTGTTTGAATGCAATTGAGTGGAATCTTAATGAATAAACTTAAGCCTTATTTGAAACAATTACCATTTTTGGAATAAATAGTTGTCTTTCATTTGATTCAATAAGCTTTATTCGAATCAAATTAGCTTTTTTTTAATGCAATTGAGTGGAATATTAATGATTAAGCTTGAGCATTATTTGAAACAATTACCATTTTTGGAAACAATAGTTTATTTTCATTTCATTCACCAGCTATGTTTGAATGGAATTCAGTGGAATCTTAATGCTTAAGCTTATGCTTTATTTGAACCAATTACCATTTTTGGAAAGAATAGTTGAGTTTCATTTGATTAAAAAACTTATGTTTGAATGCAATTGACTTTCATTTGATTCAATAAGCTTTATTCGAATCAAATTAGCTTTCTTTGAATGCAATTGAGTGGAATCTTAATGATTAAGCTTAACCTTTATTTGAAAAAACTACAATTTTTGGTAAGAATAGTTGACTGTCATTTGATTAAACAAGCTATGTTTGAATGCAATTGACTTTCATTTGATTCAATAAGCTTGATTCGAATCAAATTATCTCTGTTTGCATGCAATTAAGTAGAATCTTAATGATTAAGCTTAAGATTTAGTTGAAATAATTACCATTTTTGAAAACAATAGTTGACTTTCATTTGATTAAACAAGCTATGTATTAACGCAATTGACTTACATTTGATTCAATAATCTTTATTCGAATCAAATTAGTTTTGTTTGAATGCAAGTGAGTGGAATCTTAATGATTAAGGTTAAGCTTTATTTTATCCAATTTCCATTTTTGGAAAGAATAGTTGACTTTCATTTGATTAAACAAGCTATGTTTGAATGCAATTGACTTTCATTGATTCAATAAACTTTATTCGAATCAAATTAGCTTTGTTTGAATGCAATTGAGTGGAATCTTAATGCTTATGCTTATGTTTTATTTGAAACAATTACCATTTTTTTAAAGAATAGTAAACTTTCATTTGATTGAACAAGCTATGTTTGAATGCAATTGAATTTCATTCGATTCAATAAGCTTTATTCAAATAAAATTAGCTTTGTTTGAATGCAAATGAGTGGAATCTTAATGCATAAGCTTATGCGTAATTTGAAACAATTACCATTTTTGGAAAGAATAGTTGACTTTCATTTGATTCAATAAGCTTTATTCGTATCAAATTTCCTTTGTTTGAATGCAATTGAGTCGAATCTTAATGATTAAGCTTAACCTTTATTTGAAAAATCAACATTTTTAGAAACAATAGTTGATTTTCATTTGATTAAACAAGTTATGTTTCAATACAATTGAATTTCATTTGATTCAATAAGCTTTATTCGAATCAAATTAGCTTTGTTTGAATGCAATTGAGTGGAATCTTAATGAATATACTTAAGCCTTATTTGAAACAATTACCATTTTTGGAATAAATAGTTGTCTTTCATTTGATTCAATAAGCTTTATTCGAATCAAATTATCTTTTTTTTAATGCAATTGAGTGGAATATTAATGATTAAGCTTGAGCATTATTTGAAACAATTACCATTTTTGGAAACAATAGTTTATTTTCATTTCATTCACCAGCTATGTTTGAATGGAATTGAGTGGAATCTTAATGCTTAAGCTTATGCTTTATTTGAACCAATTACCATTTTTGGAAAGAATAGTTGAGTTTCATTTGATTAAAAAACTTATGTTTGAATGCAATTGACTTTCATTTGATTCAATAAGCTTTATTCGAATCAAATTAGCTTTCTTTGAATGCAATTGAGTGGAATCTTAATGATTAAGCTTAACCTTTATTTGAAAAAACTACAATTTTTGGTAAGAATAGTTGACTGTCATTTGATTAAACAAGCTATGTTTGAATGCAATTGACTTTCATTTGATTCAATAAGCTTGATTCGAATCAAATTATCTCTGTTTGCATGCAATTAAGTGGAATCTTAATGATTAAGCTTAAGATTTAGTTGAAATAATTACCATTTTTGAAAACAATAGTTGACTTTCATTTGATTAAACAAGCTATGTATTAACGCAATTGACTTACATTTGATTCAATAATCTTTATTCGAATCAAATTAGTTTTGTTTGAATGCAAGTGAGTGGAATCTTAATGATTAAGGTTAAGCTTTATTTTATCCAATTTCCATTTTTGGAAAGAATAGTTGACTTTCATTTGATTAAACAAGCTATGTTTGAATGCAATTGACTTTCATTGATTCAATAAACTTTATTCGAATCAAATTAGCTTTGTTTGAATGCAATTGAGTGGAATCTTAATGCTTATGCTTATGTTTTATTTGAAACAATTACCATTTTTTTAAAGAATAGTAAACTTTCATTTGATTGAACAAGCTATGTTTGAATGCAATTGAATTTCATTCGATTCAATAAGCTTTATTCAAATAAAATTAGCTTTGTTTGAATGCAAATGAGTGGAATCTTAATGCATAAGCTTATGCGTAATTTGAAACAATTACCATTTTTGGAAAGAATAGTTGACTTTCATTTGATTCAATAAGCTTTATTCGTATCAAATTTCCTTTGTTTGAATGCAATTGAGTCGAATCTTAATGATTAAGCTTAACCTTTATTTGAAAAATCAACATTTTTAGAAACAATAGTTGATTTTCATTTGATTAAACAAGTTATGTTTCAATACAATTGAATTTCATTTGATTCAATAAGCTTTATTCGAATCAAATTAGCTTTGTTTGAATGCAATTGAGTGGAATCTTAATGAATATACTTAAGCCTTATTTGAAACAATTACCATTTTTGGAATAAATAGTTGTCTTTCATTTGATTCAATAAGCTTTATTCGAATCAAATTATCTTTTTTTTAATGCAATTGAGTGGAATATTAATGATTAAGCTTGAGCATTATTTGAAACAATTACCATTTTTGGAAACAATAGTTTATTTTCATTTCATTCACCAGCTATGTTTGAATGGAATTGAGTGGAATCTTAATGCTTAAGCTTATGCTTTATTTGAACCAATTACCATTTTTGGAAAGAATAGTTGAGTTTCATTTGATTAAAAAACTTATGTTTGAATGCAATTGACTTTCATTTGATTCAATAAGCTTTATTCGAATCAAATTAGCTTTCTTTGAATGCAATTGAGTGGAATCTTAATGATTAAGCTTAACCTTTATTTGAAAAAACTACAATTTTTGGTAAGAATAGTTGACTGTCATTTGATTAAACAAGCTATGTTTGAATGCAATTGACTTTCATTTGATTCAATAAGCTTGATTCGAATCAAATTATCTCTGTTTGCATGCAATTAAGTGGAATCTTAATGATTAAGCTTAAGATTTAGTTGAAATAATTACCATTTTTGAAAACAATAGTTGACTTTCATTTGATTAAACAAGCTATGTATTAACGCAATTGACTTACATTTGATTCAATAATCTTTATTCGAATCAAATTAGTTTTGTTTGAATGCAAGTGAGTGGAATCTTAATGATTAAGGTTAAGCTTTATTTTATCCAATTTCCATTTTTGGAAAGAATAGTTGACTTTCATTTGATTAAACAAGCTATGTTTGAATGCAATTGACTTTCATTGATTCAATAAACTTTATTCGAATCAAATTAGCTTTGTTTGAATGCAATTGAGTGGAATCTTAATGCTTATGCTTATGTTTTATTTGAAACAATTACCATTTTTTTAAAGAATAGTAAACTTTCATTTGATTGAACAAGCTATGTTTGAATGCAATTGAATTTCATTCGATTCAATAAGCTTTATTCAAATAAAATTAGCTTTGTTTGAATGCAAATGAGTGGAATCTTAATGCATAAGCTTATGCGTAATTTGAAACAATTACCATTTTTGGAAAGAATAGTTGACTTTCATTTGATTCAATAAGCTTTATTCGTATCAAATTTCCTTTGTTTGAATGCAATTGAGTCGAATCTTAATGATTAAGCTTAACCTTTATTTGAAAAATCAACATTTTTAGAAACAATAGTTGATTTTCATTTGATTAAACAAGTTATGTTTCAATACAATTGAATTTCATTTGATTCAATAAGCTTTATTCGAATCAAATTAGCTTTGTTTGAATGCAATTGAGTGGAATCTTAATGAATATACTTAAGCCTTATTTGAAACAATTACCATTTTTGGAATAAATAGTTGTCTTTCATTTGATTCAATAAGCTTTATTCGAATCAAATTATCTTTTTTTTAATGCAATTGAGTGGAATATTAATGATTAAGCTTGAGCATTATTTGAAACAATTACCATTTTTGGAAACAATAGTTTATTTTCATTTCATTCACCAGCTATGTTTGAATGGAATTGAGTGGAATCTTAATGCTTAAGCTTATGCTTTATTTGAACCAATTACCATTTTTGGAAAGAATAGTTGAGTTTCATTTGATTAAAAAACTTATGTTTGAATGCAATTGACTTTCATTTGATTCAATAAGCTTTCTTCGAATCAAATTAGCTTTCTTTTAATGCAATTGAGTGGAATCTTAATGATTAAGCTTAACCTTTATTTGAAAAAACTACAATTTTTGGTAAGAATAGTGGACTGTCATTTGATTAAACAAGCTATGTTTGAATGCAATTGACTTTCATTTGATTCAATAAGCTTGATTCGAATCAAATTATCTCTGTTTGCATGCAATTAAGTGGAATCTTAATGATTAAGCTTAAGATTTAGTTGAAATAATTACCATTTTTGAAAACAATAGTTGACTTTCATTTGATTAAACAAACTATGTATTAACGCAATTGACTTACATTTGATTCAATAATCTTTATTCGAATCAAATTAGTTTTGTTTGAATGCAAGTGAGTGGAATCTTAATGATTAAGGTTAAGCTTTATTTTATCCAATTTCCATTTTTGGAAAGAATAGTTGACTTTCATTTGATTAAACAAGCTATGTTTGAATGCAATTGACTTTCATTGATTCAATAAACTTTATTCGAATCAAATTAGCTTTGTTTGAATGCAATTGAGTGGAATCTTAATGCTTATGCTTATGTTTTATTTGAAACAATTACCATTTTTTTAAAGAATAGTAAACTTTCATTTGATTGAACAAGCTATGTTTGAATGCAATTGAATTTCATTCGATTCAATAAGCTTTATTCAAATAAAATTAGCTTTGTTTGAATGCAAATGAGTGGAATCTTAATGCATAAGCTTATGCGTAATTTGAAACAATTACCATTTTTGGAAAGAATAGTTGACTTTCATTTGATTCAATAAGCTTTATTCGTATCAAATTTCCTTTGTTTGAATGCAATTGAGTCGAATCTTAATGATTAAGCTTAACCTTTATTTGAAAAATCAACATTTTTAGAAACAATAGTTGATTTTCATTTGATTAAACAAGTTATGTTTCAATACAATTGAATTTCATTTGATTCAATAAGCTTTATTCGAATCAAATTAGCTTTGTTTGAATGCAATTGAGTGGAATCTTAATGAATATACTTAAGCCTTATTTGAAACAATTACCATTTTTGGAATAAATAGTTGTCTTTCATTTGATTCAATAAGCTTTATTCGAATCAAATTAGCTTTTTTTTAATGCAATTGAGTGGAATATTAATGATTAAGCTTGAGCATTATTTGAAACAATTACCATTTTTGGAAACAATAGTTTATTTTCATTTCATTCACCAGCTATGTTTGAATGGAATTGAGTGGAATCTTAATGCTTAAGCTTATGCTTTATTTGAACCAATTACCATTTTTGGAAAGAATAGTTGAGTTTCATTTGATTAAAAAACTTATGTTTGAATGCAATTGACTTTCATTTGATTCAATAAGCTTTATTCGAATCAAATTAGCTTTCTTTGAATGCAATTGAGTGGAATCTTAATGATTAAGCTTAACCTTTATTTGAAAAAACTACAATTTTTGGTAAGAATAGTTGACTGTCATTTGATTAAACAAGCTATGTTTGAATGCAATTGACTTTCATTTGATTCAATAAGCTTGATTCGAATCAAATTATCTCTGTTTGCATGCAATTAAGTGGAATCTTAATGATTAAGCTTAAGATTTAGTTGAAATAATTACCATTTTTGAAAACAATAGTTGACTTTCATTTGATTAAACAAGCTATGTATTAACGCAATTGACTTACATTTGATTCAATAATCTTTATTCGAATCAAATTAGTTTTGTTTGAATGCAAGTGAGTGGAATCTTAATGATTAAGGTTAAGCTTTATTTTATCCAATTTCCATTTTTGGAAAGAATAGTTGACTTTCATTTGATTAAACAAGCTATGTTTGAATGCAATTGACTTTCATTGATTCAATAAACTTTATTCGAATCAAATTAGCTTTGTTTGAATGCAATTGAGTGGAATCTTAATGCTTATGCTTATGTTTTATTTGAAACAATTACCATTTTTTTAAAGAATAGTAAACTTTCATTTGATTGAACAAGCTATGTTTGAATGCAATTGAATTTCATTCGATTCAATAAGCTTTATTCAAATAAAATTAGCTTTGTTTGAATGCAAATGAGTGGAATCTTAATGCATAAGCTTATGCGTAATTTGAAACAATTACCATTTTTGGAAAGAATAGTTGACTTTCATTTGATTCAATAAGCTTTATTCGTATCAAATTTCCTTTGTTTGAATGCAATTGAGTCGAATCTTAATGATTAAGCTTAACCTTTATTTGAAAAATCAACATTTTTAGAAACAATAGTTGATTTTCATTTGATTAAACAAGTTATGTTTCAATACAATTGAATTTCATTTGATTCAATAAGCTTTATTCGAATCAAATTAGCTTTGTTTGAATGCAATTGAGTGGAATCTTAATGAATATACTTAAGCCTTATTTGAAACAATTACTATTTTTGGAATAAATAGTTGTCTTTCATTTGATTCAATAAGCTTTATTCGAATCAAATTATCTTTTTTTTAATGCAATTGAGTGGAATATTAATGATTAAGCTTGAGCATTATTTGAAACAATTACCATTTTTGGAAACAATAGTTTATTTTCATTTCATTCACCAGCTATGTTTGAATGGAATTGAGTGGAATCTTAATGCTTAAGCTTATGCTTTATTTGAACCAATTACCATTTTTGGAAAGAATAGTTGAGTTTCATTTGATTAAAAAACTTATGTTTGAATGCAATTGACTTTCATTTGATTCAATAAGCTTTCTTCGAATCAAATTAGCTTTCTTTGAATGCAATTGAGTGGAATCTTAATGATTAAGCTTAACCTTTATTTGAAAAAACTACAATTTTTGGTAAGAATAGTGGACTGTCATTTGATTAAACAAGCTATGTTTGAATGCAATTGACTTTCATTTGATTCAATAAGCTTGATTCGAATCAAATTATCTCTGTTTGCATGCAATTAAGTGGAATCTTAATGATTAAGCTTAAGATTTAGTTGAAATAATTACCATTTTTGAAAACAATAGTTGACTTTCATTTGATTAAACAAGCTATGTATTAACGCAATTGACTTACATTTGATTCAATAATCTTTATTCGAATCAAATTAGTTTTGTTTGAATGCAAGTGAGTGGAATCTTAATGATTAAGGTTAAGCTTTATTTTATCCAATTTCCATTTTTGGAAAGAATAGTTGACTTTCATTTGATTAAACAAGCTATGTTTGAATGCAATTGACTTTCATTGATTCAATAAACTTTATTCGAATCAAATTAGCTTTGTTTGAATGCAATTGAGTGGAATCTTAATGCTTATGCTTATGTTTTATTTGAAACAATTACCATTTTTTTAAAGAATAGTAAACTTTCATTTGATTGAACAAGCTATGTTTGAATGCAATTGAATTTCATTCGATTCAATAAGCTTTATTCAAATAAAATTAGCTTTGTTTGAATGCAAATGAGTGGAATCTTAATGCATAAGCTTATGCGTAATTTGAAACAATTACCATTTTTGGAAAGAATAGTTGACTTTCATTTGATTCAATAAGCTTTATTCGTATCAAATTTCCTTTGTTTGAATGCAATTGAGTCGAATCTTAATGATTAAGCTTAACCTTTATTTGAAAAATCAACATTTTTAGAAACAATAGTTGATTTTCATTTGATTAAACAAGTTATGTTTCAATACAATTGAATTTCATTTGATTCAATAAGCTTTATTCGAATCAAATTAGCTTTGTTTGAATGCAATTGAGTGGAATCTTAATGAATATACTTAAGCCTTATTTGAAACAATTACCATTTTTGGAATAAATAGTTGTCTTTCATTTGATTCAATAAGCTTTATTCGAATCAAATTATCTTTTTTTTAATGCAATTGAGTGGAATATTAATGATTAAGCTTGAGCATTATTTGAAACAATTACCATTTTTGGAAACAATAGTTTATTTTCATTTCATTCACCAGCTATGTTTGAATGGAATTGAGTGGAATCTTAATGCTTAAGCTTATGCTTTATTTGAACCAATTACCATTTTTGGAAAGAATAGTTGAGTTTCATTTGATTAAAAAACTTATGTTTGAATGCAATTGACTTTCATTTGATTCAATAAGCTTTCTTCGAATCAAATTAGCTTTCTTTGAATGCAATTGAGTGGAATCTTAATGATTAAGCTTAACCTTTATTTGAAAAAACTACAATTTTTGGTAAGAATAGTGGACTGTCATTTGATTAAACAAGCTATGTTTGAATGCAATTGACTTTCATTTGATTCAATAAGCTTGATTCGAATCAAATTATCTCTGTTTGCATGCAATTAAGTGGAATCTTAATGATTAAGCTTAAGATTTAGTTGAAATAATTACCATTTTTGAAAACAATAGTTGACTTTCATTTGATTAAATAAGCTATGTATTAACGCAATTGACTTACATTTGATTCAATAATCTTTATTCGAATCAAATTAGTTTTGTTTGAATGCAAGTGAGTGGAATCTTCATGATTAAGGTTAAGCTTTATTTTATCCAATTTCCATTTTTGGAAAGAATAGTTGACTTTCATTTGATTAAACAAGCTATGTTTGAATGCAATTGACTTTCATTGATTCAATAAACTTTATTCGAATCAAATTAGCTTTGTTTGAATGCAATTGAGTGGAATCTTAATGCTTATGCTTATGTTTTATTTGAAACAATTACCATTTTTTTAAAGAATAGTAAACTTTCATTTGATTGAACAAGCTATGTTTGAATGCAATTGAATTTCATTCGATTCAATAAGTTTTATTCAAATAAAATTAGCTTTGTTTGAATGCAAATGAGTGGAATCTTAATGCATAAGCTTATGCGTAATTTGAAACAATTACCATTTTTGGAAAGAATAGTTGACTTTCATTTGATTCAATAAGCTTTATTCGTATCAAATTTCCTTTGTTTGAATGCAATTGAGTCGAATCTTAATGATTAAGCTTAACCTTTATTTGAAAAATCAACATTTTTAGAAACAATAGTTGATTTTCATTTGATTAAACAAGTTATGTTTCAATACAATTGAATTTCATTTGATTCAATAAGCTTTATTCGAATCAAATTAGCTTTGTTTGAATGCAATTGAGTGGAATCTTAATGAATATACTTAAGCCTTATTTGAAACAATTACCATTTTTGGAATAAATAGTTGTCTTTCATTTGATTCAATAAGCTTTATTCGAATCAAATTAGCTTTTTTTTAATGCAATTGAGTGGAATATTAATGATTAAGCTTGAGCATTATTTGAAACAATTACCATTTTTGGAAACAATAGTTTATTTTCATTTCATTCACCAGCTATGTT
The DNA here is from genome assembly GCA_951394345.1 of Salicornia ramosissima. NCBI lineage: Eukaryota > Viridiplantae > Streptophyta > Magnoliopsida > Caryophyllales > Amaranthaceae > Salicornia > Salicornia ramosissima. The sequence goes on along the minus strand of OX596233.1, from coordinate 34,885,452 downwards.
TGAATGGAATTGAGTGGAATCTTAATGCTTAAGCTTATGCTTTATTTGAACCAATTACCATTTTTGGAAAGAATAGTTGAGTTTCATTTGATTAAAAAACTTATGTTTGAATGCAATTGACTTTCATTTGATTCAATAAGCTTTATTCGAATCAAATTAGCTTTCTTTGAATGCAATTGAGTGGAATCTTAATGATTAAGCTTAACCTTTATTTGAAAAAACTACAATTTTTGGTAAGAATAGTTGACTGTCATTTGATTAAACAAGCTATGTTTGAATGCAATTGACTTTCATTTGATTCAATAAGCTTGATTCGAATCAAATTATCTCTGTTTGCATGCAATTAAGTGGAACCTTAATGATTAAGCTTAAGATTTAGTTGAAATAATTACCATTTTTGAAAACAATAGTTGACTTTCATTTGATTAAACAAGCTATGTATTAACGCAATTGACTTACATTTGATTCAATAATCTTTATTCGAATCAAATTAGTTTTGTTTGAATGCAAGTGAGTGGAATCTTAATGATTAAGGTTAAGCTTTATTTTATCCAATTTCCATTTTTGGAAAGAATAGTTGACTTTCATTTGATTAAACAAGCTATGTTTGAATGCAATTGACTTTCATTGATTCAATAAACTTTATTCGAATCAAATTAGCTTTGTTTGAATGCAATTGAGTGGAATCTTAATGCTTATGCTTATGTTTTATTTGAAACAATTACCATTTTTTTAAAGAATAGTAAACTTTCATTTGATTGAACAAGCTATGTTTGAATGCAATTGAATTTCATTCGATTCAATAAGCTTTATTCAAATAAAATTAGCTTTGTTTGAATGCAAATGAGTGGAATCTTAATGCATAAGCTTATGCGTAATTTGAAACAATTACCATTTTTGGAAAGAATAGTTGACTTTCATTTGATTCAATAAGCTTTATTCGTATCAAATTTCCTTTGTTTGAATGCAATTGAGTCGAATCTTAATGATTAAGCTTAACCTTTATTTGAAAAATCAACATTTTTAGAAACAATAGTTGATTTTCATTTGATTAAACAAGTTATGTTTCAATACAATTGAATTTCATTTGATTCAATAAGCTTTATTCGAATCAAATTAGCTTTGTTTGAATGCAATTGAGTGGAATCTTAATGAATATACTTAAGCCTTATTTGAAACAATTACCATTTTTGGAATAAATAGTTGTCTTTCATTTGATTCAATAAGCTTTATTCGAATCAAATTAGCTTTTTTTTAATGCAATTGAGTGGAATATTAATGATTAAGCTTGAGCATTATTTGAAACAATTACCATTTTTGGAAACAATAGTTTATTTTCATTTCATTCACCAGCTATGTTTGAATGGAATTGAGTGGAATCTTAATGCTTAAGCTTATGCTTTATTTGAACCAATTACCATTTTTGGAAAGAATAGTTGAGTTTCATTTGATTAAAAAACTTATGTTTGAATGCAATTGACTTTCATTTGATTCAATAAGCTTTATTCGAATCAAATTAGCTTTCTTTGAATGCAATTGAGTGGAATCTTAATGATTAAGCTTAACCTTTATTTGAAAAAACTACAATTTTTGGTAAGAATAGTTGACTGTCATTTGATTAAACAAGCTATGTTTGAATGCAATTGACTTTCATTTGATTCAATAAGCTTGATTCGAATCAAATTATCTCTGTTTGCATGCAATTAAGTGGAATCTTAATGATTAAGCTTAAGATTTAGTTGAAATAATTACCATTTTTGAAAACAATAGTTGACTTTCATTTGATTAAACAAGCTATGTATTAACGCAATTGACTTACATTTGATTCAATAATCTTTATTCGAATCAAATTAGTTTTGTTTGAATGCAAGTGAGTGGAATCTTAATGATTAAGGTTAAGCTTTATTTTATCCAATTTCCATTTTTGGAAAGAATAGTTGACTTTCATTTGATTAAACAAGCTATGTTTGAATGCAATTGACTTTCATTGATTCAATAAACTTTATTCGAATCAAATTAGCTTTGTTTGAATGCAATTGAGTGGAATCTTAATGCTTATGCTTATGTTTTATTTGAAACAATTACCATTTTTTTAAAGAATAGTAAACTTTCATTTGATTGAACAAGCTATGTTTGAATGCAATTGAATTTCATTCGATTCAATAAGCTTTATTCAAATAAAATTAGCTTTGTTTGAATGCAAATGAGTGGAATCTTAATGCATAAGCTTATGCGTAATTTGAAACAATTACCATTTTTGGAAAGAATAGTTGACTTTCATTTGATTCAATAAGCTTTATTCGTATCAAATTTCCTTTGTTTGAATGCAATTGAGTCGAATCTTAATGATTAAGCTTAACCTTTATTTGAAAAATCAACATTTTTAGAAACAATAGTTGATTTTCATTTGATTAAACAAGTTATGTTTCAATACAATTGAATTTCATTTGATTCAATAAGCTTTATTCGAATCAAATTAGCTTTGTTTGAATGCAATTGAGTGGAATCTTAATGAATATACTTAAGCCTTATTTGAAACAATTACCATTTTTGGAATAAATAGTTGTCTTTCATTTGATTCAATAAGCTTTATTCGAATCAAATTATCTTTTTTTTAATGCAATTGAGTGGAATATTAATGATTAAGCTTGAGCATTATTTGAAACAATTACCATTTTTGGAAACAATAGTTTATTTTCATTTCATTCACCAGCTATGTTTGAATGGAATTGAGTGGAATCTTAATGCTTAAGCTTATGCTTTATTTGAACCAATTACCATTTTTGGAAAGAATAGTTGAGTTTCATTTGATTAAAAAACTTATGTTTGAATGCAATTGACTTTCATTTGATTCAATAAGCTTTCTTCGAATCAAATTAGCTTTCTTTGAATGCAATTGAGTGGAATCTTAATGATTAAGCTTAACCTTTATTTGAAAAAACTACAATTTTTGGTAAGAATAGTGGACTGTCATTTGATTAAACAAGCTATGTTTGAATGCAATTGACTTTCATTTGATTCAATAAGCTTGATTCGAATCAAATTATCTCTGTTTGCATGCAATTAAGTGGAATCTTAATGATTAAGCTTAAGATTTAGTTGAAATAATTACCATTTTTGAAAACAATAGTTGACTTTCATTTGATTAAATAAGCTATGTATTAACGCAATTGACTTACATTTGATTCAATAATCTTTATTCGAATCAAATTAGTTTTGTTTGAATGCAAGTGAGTGGAATCTTAATGATTAAGGTTAAGCTTTATTTTATCCAATTTCCATTTTTGGAAAGAATAGTTGACTTTCATTTGATTAAACAAGCTATGTTTGAATGCAATTGACTTTCATTGATTCAATAAACTTTATTCGAATCAAATTAGCTTTGTTTGAATGCAATTGAGTGGAATCTTAATGCTTATGCTTATGTTTTATTTGAAACAATTACCATTTTTTTAAAGAATAGTAAACTTTCATTTGATTGAACAAGCTATGTTTGAATGCAATTGAATTTCATTCGATTCAATAAGTTTTATTCAAATAAAATTAGCTTTGTTTGAATGCAAATGAGTGGAATCTTAACGCATAAGCTTATGCGTAATTTGAAACAATTACCATTTTTGGAAAGAATAGTTGACTTTCATTTGATTCAATAAGCTTTATTCGTATCAAATTTCCTTTGTTTGAATGCAATTGAGTCGAATCTTAATGATTAAGCTTAACCTTTATTTGAAAAATCAACATTTTTAGAAACAATAGTTGATTTTCATTTGATTAAACAAGTTATGTTTCAATACAATTGAATTTCATTTGATTCAATAAGCTTTATTCGAATCAAATTAGCTTTGTTTGAATGCAATTGAGTGGAATCTTAATGAATATACTTAAGCCTTATTTGAAACAATTACCATTTTTGGAATAAATAGTTGTCTTTCATTTGATTCAATAAGCTTTATTCGAATCAAATTAGCTTTTTTTTAATGCAATTGAGTGGAATATTAATGATTAAGCTTGAGCATTATTTGAAACAATTACCATTTTTGGAAACAATAGTTTATTTTCATTTCATTCACCAGCTATGTTTGAATGGAATTGAGTGGAATCTTAATGCTTAAGCTTATGCTTTATTTGAACCAATTACCATTTTTGGAAAGAATAGTTGAGTTTCATTTGATTAAAAAACTTATGTTTGAATGCAATTGACTTTCATTTGATTCAATAAGCTTTATTCGAATCAAATTAGCTTTCTTTGAATGCAATTGAGTGGAATCTTAATGATTAAGCTTAACCTTTATTTGAAAAAACTACAATTTTTGGTAAGAATAGTTGACTGTCATTTGATTAAACAAGCTATGTTTGAATGCAATTGACTTTCATTTGATTCAATAAGCTTGATTCGAATCAAATTATCTCTGTTTGCATGCAATTAAGTGGAATCTTAATGATTAAGCTTAAGATTTAGTTGAAATAATTACCATTTTTGAAAACAATAGTTGACTTTCATTTGATTAAACAAGCTATGTATTAACGCAATTGACTTACATTTGATTCAATAATCTTTATTCGAATCAAATTAGTTTTGTTTGAATGCAAGTGAGTGGAATCTTAATGATTAAGGTTAAGCTTTATTTTATCCAATTTCCATTTTTGGAAAGAATAGTTGACTTTCATTTGATTAAACAAGCTATGTTTGAATGCAATTGACTTTCATTGATTCAATAAACTTTATTCGAATCAAATTAGCTTTGTTTGAATGCAATTGAGTGGAATCTTAATGCTTATGCTTATGTTTTATTTGAAACAATTACCATTTTTTTAAAGAATAGTAAACTTTCATTTGATTGAACAAGCTATGTTTGAATGCAATTGAATTTCATTCGATTCAATAAGCTTTATTCAAATAAAATTAGCTTTGTTTGAATGCAAATGAGTGGAATCTTAATGCATAAGCTTATGCGTAATTTGAAACAATTACCATTTTTGGAAAGAATAGTTGACTTTCATTTGATTCAATAAGCTTTATTCGTATCAAATTTCCTTTGTTTGAATGCAATTGAGTCGAATCTTAATGATTAAGCTTAACCTTTATTTGAAAAATCAACATTTTTAGAAACAATAGTTGATTTTCATTTGATTAAACAAGTTATGTTTCAATACAATTGAATTTCATTTGATTCAATAAGCTTTATTCGAATCAAATTAGCTTTGTTTGAATGCAATTGAGTGGAATCTTAATGAATATACTTAAGCCTTATTTGAAACAATTACCATTTTTGGAATAAATAGTTGTCTTTCATTTGATTCAATAAGCTTTATTCGAATCAAATTATCTTTTTTTTAATGCAATTGAGTGGAATATTAATGATTAAGCTTGAGCATTATTTGAAACAATTACCATTTTTGGAAACAATAGTTTATTTTCATTTCATTCACCAGCTATGTTTGAATGGAATTGAGTGGAATCTTAATGCTTAAGCTTATGCTTTATTTGAACCAATTACCATTTTTGGAAAGAATAGTTGAGTTTCATTTGATTAAAAAACTTATGTTTGAATGCAATTGACTTTCATTTGATTCAATAAGCTTTCTTCGAATCAAATTAGCTTTCTTTGAATGCAATTGAGTGGAATCTTAATGATTAAGCTTAACCTTTATTTGAAAAAACTACAATTTTTGGTAAGAATAGTGGACTGTCATTTGATTAAACAAGCTATGTTTGAATGCAATTGACTTTCATTTGATTCAATAAGCTTGATTCGAATCAAATTATCTCTGTTTGCATGCAATTAAGTGGAATCTTAATGATTAAGCTTAAGATTTAGTTGAAATAATTACCATTTTTGAAAACAATAGTTGACTTTCATTTGATTAAACAAGCTATGTATTAACGCAATTGACTTACATTTGATTCGATAATCTTTATTCGAATCAAATTAGTTTTGTTTGAATGCAAGTGAGTGGAATCTTAATGATTAAGGTTAAGCTTTATTTTATCCAATTTTCATTTTTGGAAAGAATAGTTGACTTTCATTTGATTAAACAAGCTATGTTTGAATTGAATTGACTTTCATTGATTCAATAAACTTTATTCGAATCAAATTAGCTTTGTTTGAATGCAATTGAGTGGAATCTTAATGCTTATGCTTATGTTTTATTTGAAACAATTACCATTTATTTAAAGAATAGTAAACTTTCATTTGATTGAACAAGCTATGTTTGAATACAATTGAATTTCATTCGATTCAATAAGCTTTATTCAAATAAAATTAGCTATGTTTGAATGCAAATGAGTGGAATCTTAATGCATAAGCTTATGCGTAATTTGAAACAATTACCATTTTTGGAAAGAATAGTTGACTTTCATTTGATTCAATAAGCTTTATTCGAATCAAATTTCCTTTGTTTGAATGCAATTGAGTCGAATCTTAATGATTAAGCTTAACCTTTATTTGAAAAATCAACATTTTTAGAAACAATAGTTGATTTTCATTTGATTAAACAAGTTATGTTTCAATACAATTGAATTTCATTTGATTCAATAAGCTTTATTCGAATCAAATTAGCTTTGTTTGAATGCAATTGAGTGGAATCTTAATGAATATACTTAAGCCTTATTTGAAACAATTACCATTTTTGGAATAAATAGTTGTCTTTCATTTGATTCAATAAGCTTTATTCGAATCAAATTATCTTTTTTTTAATGCAATTGAGTGGAATATTAATGATTAAGCTTGAGCATTATTTGAAACAATTACCATTTTTGGAAACAATAGTTTATTTTCATTTCATTCACCAGCTATGTTTGAATGGAATTGAGTGGAATCTTAATGCTTAAGCTTATGCTTTATTTGAACCAATTACCATTTTTGGAAAGAATAGTTGAGTTTCATTTGATTAAAAAACTTATGTTTGAATGCAATTGACTTTCATTTGATTCAATAAGCTTTCTTCGAATCAAATTAGCTTTCTTTGAATGCAATTGAGTGGAATCTTAATGATTAAGCTTAACCTTTATTTGAAAAAACTACAATTTTTGGTAAGAATAGTGGACTGTCATTTGATTAAACAAGCTATGTTTGAATGCAATTGACTTTCATTTGATTCAATAAGCTTGATTCGAATCAAATTATCTCTGTTTGCATGCAATTAAGTGGAATCTTAATGATTAAGCTTAAGATTTAGTTGAAATAATTACCATTTTTGAAAACAATAGTTGACTTTCATTTGATTAAACAAGCTATGTATTAACGCAATTGACTTACATTTGATTCGATAATCTTTATTCGAATCAAATTAGTTTTGTTTGAATGCAAGTGAGTGGAATCTTAATGATTAAGGTTAAGCTTTATTTTATCCAATTTTCATTTTTGGAAAGAATAGTTGACTTTCATTTGATTAAACAAGCTATGTTTGAATTGAATTGACTTTCATTGATTCAATAAACTTTATTCGAATCAAATTAGCTTTGTTTGAATGCAATTGAGTGGAATCTTAATGCTTATGCTTATGTTTTATTTGAAACAATTACCATTTATTTAAAGAATAGTAAACTTTCATTTGATTGAACAAGCTATGTTTGAATACAATTGAATTTCATTCGATTCAATAAGCTTTATTCAAATAAAATTAGCTATGTTTGAATGCAAATGAGTGGAATCTTAATGCATAAGCTTATGCGTAATTTGAAACAATTACCATTTTTGGAAAGAATAGTTGACTTTCATTTGATTCAATAAGCTTTATTCGAATCAAATTTCCTTTGTTTGAATGCAATTGAGTCGAATCTTAATGATTAAGCTTAACCTTTATTTGAAAAATCAACATTTTTAGAAACAATAGTTGATTTTCATTTGATTAAACAAGTTATGTTTCAATACAATTGAATTTCATTTGATTCAATAAGCTTTATTCGAATCAAATTAGCTTTGTTTGAATGCAATTGAGTGGAATCTTAATGAATATACTTAAGCCTTATTTGAAACAATTACCATTTTTGGAATAAATAGTTGTCTTTCATTTGATTCAATAAGCTTTATTCGAATCAAATTATCTTTTTTTTAATGCAATTGAGTGGAATATTAATGATTAAGCTTGAGCATTATTTGAAACAATTACCATTTTTGGAAACAATAGTTTATTTTCATTTCATTCACCAGCTATGTTTGAATGGAATTGAGTGGAATCTTAATGCTTAAGCTTATGCTTTATTTGAACCAATTACCATTTTTGGAAAGAATAGTTGAGTTTCATTTGATTAAAAAACTTATGTTTGAATGCAATTGACTTTCATTTGATTCAATAAGCTTTCTTCGAATCAAATTAGCTTTCTTTGAATGCAATTGAGTGGAATCTTAATGATTAAGCTTAACCTTTATTTGAAAAAACTACAATTTTTGGTAAGAATAGTGGACTGTCATTTGATTAAACAAGCTATGTTTGAATGCAATTGACTTTCATTTGATTCAATAAGCTTGATTCGAATCAAATTATCTCTGTTTGCATGCAATTAAGTGGAATCTTAATGATTAAGCTTAAGATTTAGTTGAAATAATTACCATTTTTGAAAACAATAGTTGACTTTCATTTGATTAAACAAGCTATGTATTAACGCAATTGACTTACATTTGATTCGATAATCTTTATTCGAATCAAATTAGTTTTGTTTGAATGCAAGTGAGTGGAATCTTAATGATTAAGGTTAAGCTTTATTTTATCCAATTTTCATTTTTGGAAAGAATAGTTGACTTTCATTTGATTAAACAAGCTATGTTTGAATTGAATTGACTTTCATTGATTCAATAAACTTTATTCGAATCAAATTAGCTTTGTTTGAATGCAATTGAGTGGAATCTTAATGCTTATGCTTATGTTTTATTTGAAACAATTACCATTTATTTAAAGAATAGTAAACTTTCATTTGATTGAACAAGCTATGTTTGAATACAATTGAATTTCATTCGATTCAATAAGCTTTATTCAAATAAAATTAGCTATGTTTGAATGCAAATGAGTGGAATCTTAATGCATAAGCTTATGCGTAATTTGAAACAATTACCATTTTTGGAAAGAATAGTTGACTTTCATTTGATTCAATAAGCTTTATTCGAATCAAATTTCCTTTGTTTGAATGCAATTGAGTCGAATCTTAATGATTAAGCTTAACCTTTATTTGAAAAATCAACATTTTTAGAAACAATAGTTGATTTTCATTTGATTAAACAAGTTATGTTTCAATACAATTGAATTTCATTTGATTCAATAAGCTTTATTCGAATCAAATTAGCTTTGTTTGAATGCAATTGAGTGGAATCTTAATGAATATACTTAAGCCTTATTTGAAACAATTACCATTTTTGGAATAAATAGTTGTCTTTCATTTGATTCAATAAGCTTTATTCGAATCAAATTATCTTTTTTTTAATGCAATTGAGTGGAATATTAATGATTAAGCTTGAGCATTATTTGAAACAATTACCATTTTTGGAAACAATAGTTTATTTTCATTTCATTCACCAGCTATGTTTGAATGGAATTGAGTGGAATCTTAATGCTTAAGCTTATGCTTTATTTGAACCAATTACCATTTTTGGAAAGAATAGTTGAGTTTCATTTGATTAAAAAACTTATGTTTGAATGCAATTGACTTTCATTTGATTCAATAAGCTTTCTTCGAATCAAATTAGCTTTCTTTGAATGCAATTGAGTGGAATCTTAATGATTAAGCTTAACCTTTATTTGAAAAAACTACAATTTTTGGTAAGAATAGTGGACTGTCATTTGATTAAACAAGCTATGTTTGAATGCAATTGACTTTCATTTGATTCAATAAGCTTGATTCGAATCAAATTATCTCTGTTTGCATGCAATTAAGTGGAATCTTAATGATTAAGCTTAAGATTTAGTTGAAATAATTACCATTTTTGAAAACAATAGTTGACTTTCATTTGATTAAACAAGCTATGTATTAACGCAATTGACTTACATTTGATTCGATAATCTTTATTCGAATCAAATTAGTTTTGTTTGAATGCAAGTGAGTGGAATCTTAATGATTAAGGTTAAGCTTTATTTTATCCAATTTTCATTTTTGGAAAGAATAGTTGACTTTCATTTGATTAAACAAGCTATGTTTGAATTGAATTGACTTTCATTGATTCAATAAACTTTATTCGAATCAAATTAGCTTTGTTTGAATGCAATTGAGTGGAATCTTAATGCTTATGCTTATGTTTTATTTGAAACAATTACCATTTATTTAAAGAATAGTAAACTTTCATTTGATTGAACAAGCTATGTTTGAATACAATTGAATTTCATTCGATTCAATAAGCTTTATTCAAATAAAATTAGCTATGTTTGAATGCAAATGAGTGGAATCTTAATGCATAAGCTTATGCGTAATTTGAAACAATTACCATTTTTGGAAAGAATAGTTGACTTTCATTTGATTCAATAAGCTTTATTCGAATCAAATTTCCTTTGTTTGAATGCAATTGAGTCGAATCTTAATGATTAAGCTTAACCTTTATTTGAAAAATCAACATTTTTAGAAACAATAGTTGATTTTCATTTGATTAAACAAGTTATGTTTCAATACAATTGAATTTCATTTGATTCAATAAGCTTTATTCGAATCAAATTAGTTTTGTTTGAATACAATTGAGTGGAATCTTAATGCTTAAGTTTATGCTTTATTTGAAACAATTACCATTTTTGGAAAGAATAGTTGACTTTCATTTGAATAAACAAGTTATGTTTAAATGCAATTTACTTTCATTTGATTCAATATGCTTGATTCGAATCAAATTAGCTTTGTTTGAATGCAATTGAGTGGAATCTTAATGATTAAGCTTAAGCTTTAGTAGAAACAATTACCGTATTTGAAAACAATAGTTGACTTTCATTGGATTAAGCAAGCTATGTTTGAATGCAGTTGACATTCATTTGATTCAATAAGCTTTATTCGAATCAAATTAGCTTTGTTTGAATGCAATTGAGTAGAATCTTAATGCTTAAGAATTAAGCTTTATTCGATTGGCCTGTGGAATCCTAATACAATTGAATTTCATTTGATTCAATAAGCTTTATTCGAATCAAATTAGCTTTGTTTGAATGCAATTGAGTGGAATCTTAATGAATATACTTAAGCCTTATTTGAAACAATTACCATTTTTGGAATAAATAGTTGTCTTTCATTTGATTCAATAAGCTTTATTCGAATCAAATTATCTTTTTTTTAATGCAATTGAGTGGAATATTAATGATTAAGCTTGAGCATTATTTGAAACAATTACCATTTTTGGAAACAATAGTTTATTTTCATTTCATTCACCAGCTATGTTTGAATGGAATTGAGTGGAATCTTAATGCTTAAGCTTATGCTTTATTTGAACCAATTACCATTTTTGGAAAGAATAGTTGAGTTTCATTTGATTAAAAAACTTATGTTTGAATGCAATTGACTTTCATTTGATTCAATAAGCTTTCTTCGAATCAAATTAGCTTTCTTTGAATGCAATTGAGTGGAATCTTAATGATTAAGCTTAACCTTTATTTGAAAAAACTACAATTTTTGGTAAGAATAGTGGACTGTCATTTGATTAAACAAGCTATGTTTGAATGCAATTGACTTTCATTTGATTCAATAAGCTTGATTCGAATCAAATTATCTCTGTTTGCATGCAATTAAGTGGAATCTTAATGATTAAGCTTAAGATTTAGTTGAAATAATTACCATTTTTGAAAACAATAGTTGACTTTCATTTGATTAAACAAGCTATGTATTAACGCAATTGACTTACATTTGATTCGATAATCTTTATTCGAATCAAATTAGTTTTGTTTGAATGCAAGTGAGTGGAATCTTAATGATTAAGGTTAAGCTTTATTTTATCCAATTTTCATTTTTGGAAAGAATAGTTGACTTTCATTTGATTAAACAAGCTATGTTTGAATTGAATTGACTTTCATTGATTCAATAAACTTTATTCGAATCAAATTAGCTTTGTTTGAATGCAATTGAGTGGAATCTTAATGCTTATGCTTATGTTTTATTTGAAACAATTACCATTTATTTAAAGAATAGTAAACTTTCATTTGATTGAACAAGCTATGTTTGAATACAATTGAATTTCATTCGATTCAATAAGCTTTATTCAAATAAAATTAGCTATGTTTGAATGCAAATGAGTGGAATCTTAATGCATAAGCTTATGCGTAATTTGAAACAATTACCATTTTTGGAAAGAATAGTTGACTTTCATTTGATTCAATAAGCTTTATTCGAATCAAATTTCCTTTGTTTGAATGCAATTGAGTCGAATCTTAATGATTAAGCTTAACCTTTATTTGAAAAATCAACATTTTTAGAAACAATAGTTGATTTTCATTTGATTAAACAAGTTATGTTTCAATACAATTGAATTTCATTTGATTCAATAAGCTTTATTCGAATCAAATTAGCTTTGTTTGAATGCAATTGAGTGGAATCTTAATGAATATACTTAAGCCTTATTTGAAACAATTACCATTTTTGGAATAAATAGTTGTCTTTCATTTGATTCAATAAGCTTTATTCGAATCAAATTATCTTTTTTTTAATGCAATTGAGTGGAATATTAATGATTAAGCTTGAGCATTATTTGAAACAATTACCATTTTTGGAAACAATAGTTTATTTTCATTTCATTCACCAGCTATGTTTGAATGGAATTGAGTGGAATCTTAATGCTTAAGCTTATGCTTTATTTGAACCAATTACCATTTTTGGAAAGAATAGTTGAGTTTCATTTGATTAAAAAACTTATGTTTGAATGCAATTGACTTTCATTTGATTCAATAAGCTTTCTTCGAATCAAATTAGCTTTCTTTGAATGCAATTGAGTGGAATCTTAATGATTAAGCTTAACCTTTATTTGAAAAAACTACAATTTTTGGTAAGAATAGTGGACTGTCATTTGATTAAACAAGCTATGTTTGAATGCAATTGACTTTCATTTGATTCAATAAGCTTGATTCGAATCAAATTATCTCTGTTTGCATGCAATTAAGTGGAATCTTAATGATTAAGCTTAAGATTTAGTTGAAATAATTACCATTTTTGAAAACAATAGTTGACTTTCATTTGATTAAACAAGCTATGTATTAACGCAATTGACTTACATTTGATTCGATAATCTTTATTCGAATCAAATTAGTTTTGTTTGAATGCAAGTGAGTGGAATCTTAATGATTAAGGTTAAGCTTTATTTTATCCAATTTTCATTTTTGGAAAGAATAGTTGACTTTCATTTGATTAAACAAGCTATGTTTGAATTGAATTGACTTTCATTGATTCAATAAACTTTATTCGAATCAAATTAGCTTTGTTTGAATGCAATTGAGTGGAATCTTAATGCTTATGCTTATGTTTTATTTGAAACAATTACCATTTATTTAAAGAATAGTAAACTTTCATTTGATTGAACAAGCTATGTTTGAATACAATTGAATTTCATTCGATTCAATAAGCTTTATTCAAATAAAATTAGCTATGTTTGAATGCAAATGAGTGGAATCTTAATGCATAAGCTTATGCGTAATTTGAAACAATTACCATTTTTGGAAAGAATAGTTGACTTTCATTTGATTCAATAAGCTTTATTCGAATCAAATTTCCTTTGTTTGAATGCAATTGAGTCGAATCTTAATGATTAAGCTTAACCTTTATTTGAAAAATCAACATTTTTAGAAACAATAGTTGATTTTCATTTGATTAAACAAGTTATGTTTCAATACAATTGAATTTCATTTGATTCAATAAGCTTTATTCGAATCAAATTAGTTTTGTTTGAATACAATTGAGTGGAATCTTAATGCTTAAGTTTATGCTTTATTTGAAACAATTACCATTTTTGGAAAGAATAGTTGACTTTCATTTGAATAAACAAGTTATGTTTAAATGCAATTTACTTTCATTTGATTCAATATGCTTGATTCGAATCAAATTAGCTTTGTTTGAATGCAATTGAGTGGAATCTTAATGATTAAGCTTAAGCTTTAGTAGAAACAATTACCGTATTTGAAAACAATAGTTGACTTTCATTGGATTAAGCAAGCTATGTTTGAATGCAGTTGACATTCATTTGATTCAATAAGCTTTATTCGAATCAAATTAGCTTTGTTTGAATGCAATTGAGTAGAATCTTAATGCTTAAGAATTAAGCTTTATTCGATTGGCCTGTGGAATCCTAATGCAATCGAATGTCATTTGATTCAATAAGCTTTATTCAAATAAAATTAGCTTTGTTTGGATGCAATTGAGTGGAATCTTAATGCATAAGCTTATGCTTTATTTCAACCAATTACCATTTTTGGAAAGAATTGTTGACTTTCATTTGATTAAACAAGTTATGTTTAAATGTAATTGACTTTCATTTGACTCAATAAGCTTTATTCGAATCAAATTATCTTAGTTTGAATGCAATTGAGTGGAATCTTAATGATTAAGCTTAACCTTTAATTGAAAAAAGTATCATTTTTGGTAAGAATAGTTAGCTTTCATCTACTTAAACAAGCTATGTTTGAAAGCAATTGACTTTCATTTAATTCAATATGCTTTATTCGAATCAAATTAGCTTTGTTTGAATACAATTGAGTGGAATCTTATTGATAAAGCGTAAGCTTTAGTTGAATTAATTACCATTTTTGAAAACAATAGTTGACTTTCATTTGATTAAACAAGATATGTTTAAACGCAGTTGACTTTCATTTGATTCAATAAGCTTTATTCGAATCAAATTAGCTTTGTTTGAATGCAATTGAGTGGAATCTTAATGATTAAGCTTAAGCTTTAGTTGAAACAATTACCATTTTGAAAACAATAGTTGACTTTCATTTGATTAAACAAGCTATGCTTGAACGCAGTTGACTTTCATTTGATTCAATAAGCTTTATTCGAATAAAATTAGCTTTAATAGAATGCAATTGAGTGGAGTCTTAATGATTAAGGTTAAGCTTTATTTGAACCAATTTCCATTTTTGGAAAGAAGTTGACTTTCATTGGATTAAACAAGCTATGTTTGAATGCAATTGACTTTCATTTGATTCAATAAGCTTTATTCAAATCAAATTAGCTTTGTTTGAATGTAATTGAGTGGAATCTTATTGCTTAAGCTTATGCTTTAGTTGAAATAATTACCATTTTTGAAAACTATAGTTGACTTTCTTTTGATTAAACAAGCTATGTATTAACGCAATTGACTTTCATTTGATTCAATAATCTTTATTCGAATCAAATTAGTTTTGTTTAAATGCAATTGAGTGGAATCTTAATGATTAAGGTTAAGGTTTATTTTATCCAATTTCCATTTTTGGGAAGAATAGTTGACTTTCATTTGATTAAACAAACTATGTTTGAATGCAATTGACTTTCATTGATTCAATAAGCTTTATTCGAATCAAATTAGCTTTGTTTGAATGCAATTGAGTGGAATCTTAATGCTTATGCTTAAGCTTTATTTGAAACAATTACCATTTTTTTAAAGAATAGTACACTTTCATTTGATTAAACAAGCTATGTTTGAATGCAATTGACTTTAATTTGAGTCAATAAGTTTTATACGAATCAAATTAGCTTTGTTTGAATGCAATTGAGTGGAATGTTAATGCTTAAGCTTATGCTTATGCTTATGCTTTATTTGAACCAATTACCATTTTTGGGAAGGATACTTGACTTTCATTTGATTAAACAAGCTATGTTTGAATGCAATTGACTTTAATTTTATTCAATAAGCTTTATTTGAATGAAATTATCTTTGTTTGAATGCAATTGAGTGGAATCTTAATAATTAAGCTTAAGCTTTATTTGAACCAATTACAATTTTTGGAAAGAAGTTGACTTTTATTTGGTTAAACAAGCTATGTTTGAATGCAAATGACTTCATTAGATTCAATAAGCTTTATTAAAATCAAATTAGCTTTGTTTGAATGTAACTGAGTTGAATCTTAGTGATTAAGCTTAAGCTTTGTTTGAAACAATTACCATTTTTGGAAACAATAGTTGACTATCATTTGATTAAACAAGCTATGTTTCCATACAATTGAATTTCATTTGATTCAATAAACTTTTTTCGAATCAAATTAGCTTTGTTTGAATACAATTGAGTGGAATCTAAATGCTTACGCTTATGCTTTATTTGAACCAATTACAATTTTTGGAAAGAATAGTTGACTTTCATTTGATTAAACAAGTTATGTTTGAATGTAATTGACTTTCATTCGAATCAATAAGCTTTATTCGAATCAAATTAGCTTTGTTTGAATGCAATTGAGTGGAATCTTAATGATTAAACTTAACCTTTAATTGAAAAAAAGTATCATTTTTGGTAAGAATAGTTGACTTTCATCTGATTAAACAAGCTATGTTTGAATGCAATTGACTTTCATTTAATTCAATAAGCTTTATTCGAATCAAATTAGCTTTGTTTGAATGCAATTGAGTGGAATCTTAATGATAAAGCTTAAGCTTTATTTGAATCAATAACAATTTTTGGAAAGAAATTTACTTTCATTTGATTAAACAAGCATTATTCGAATCAAATTTGCTTTTTTTGAATGCAAATGAGTCGAATCTTAATAATTAATCTTTATTTGAAAAAATTACCATTTTTGGAAAGAATAGTTGACTTTCATTTGATTAAACAAGCTATGTTTCAATGCAATTGACTTTCAATTGATTCAATAAGCTTTATTCAAATAAAATTAGCTTTGTTTGAATCCCATTGAGTAGAATCTTAATGCTTAAGCTTATGCTTTATTTGAACCAATTACCATTTTTGTTAAGAATAGTTCACTTTCATTTGATTAAACAAGTTATGCTTGAATGCAATTGAGTTTCATTTGATTCAATAAGCTCTATTCGAATCAAATTAGCTTTGTTTGAATGCAATTGAGTGGATCTTAATGATTAAGGTTAACCTTTATTTGAAAAAAGTACCATTTTTGGTAAGAATAGTTAACTTTCATTTGATTAAACAAGCTATGTTTGAATGCAATTCAATTTCATTTGATTCAATAAGTTTGATTCGAATCAAATTAGCTTTGGTTGAATGTAATTGAGTGGAATGTTAATGATTAAGCTTAAGCTTGAGTTGAAACAATTACCATTTTTGAAAACAATAGTTGACTTTCATTTTATTAAGCAAGCTATGTTTGAACGCAATTGACTTTCATTTGATTCAATAAGCTTTATTCGAATCAAATTAGATTTGTTTGAATGCAATTGAGTGGAATTTTAATGAATAAGGTTAACTTTATTTGAACCAATTTCCATTTTTGGATAGATGCTGACTTTCTTTTGATTAAACAAGCTATGTTTGAATGCAATTGACTTTCATTTGATTCAATAAGCTTTATTCGAATCAAATTAGCTTTGTTTGAATGTAATTGAGTGGAACCTTAATGCTTAAGCTTATGCTTTATCTGAACCAATTACCATTTTTGGAAAGAATAGTTGACTTTCATTTGATTAAACAAGTGATGTTTGAATGTAATTTACGTTCATTTGATTCAATAAGCATTATTCGAATCAAATTAGCAGTATTTGAATGCAATTGAGTGGTATCTTAATGATTAAGCTTAAGCTTTATTTGAAACAATTACCGTTTTTTGAATAAATAGTTGTCTTTCATTTAATTCAATAAGCTTTATTCGAATCAAATTAGCTTTTTTTGAATGCAATTGAGTGGAATATTAATGATTAAGCTTGAGCATTATTTGAAACAATTACCATTTTTGGAAACAATAGTTTATTTTCATTTGGTTAACCAGCTATGTTTGAATGCAATTGAGTGGAATCTTAATTCTTAAGCTTATGCTTTATTTGAACCAATTACCATTTTGAAAAGAATAATTGACTTTCATTTGATTAAAAAAGTTATGTTTGAATGCAATTGACTTTCATTTGATTCAATAAGCTTTATTCGAATCAAATTAGCTTTGTTTGAATGCAATTGAGTGGATCTCAATAATTAAGGTTAACCTTTATTTGAAAAAACTACCATTTTTGGTAAAAATAGTTGACTTTCATTTGATTAAACAAGCTATGTTTGAATGCAATTCAATTTCATTTGATTCAATAAGCTTTATGAAAATCAAATTAGCTTTGTTTGAATGTAACTGAGTGGAATCTTAGTGATTAAGTTTAAGCTTTGTTTCAAACAACTACCATTTTTTGAAACAATAGTTGACTTTCATTTGATTAAACAAGCTATGGTTGAACGCAGTTAACTTTCATTTGATTCAAAAACCTTTATTCGAATCAAATTAGCTTTGTTTGAATGCAATTGAGTGGAATCTTAATAATTAAGGTTAAGCTTTATTTGAACTAATTTCCATTTTGAAAGAAGTTGACTTTCATTTGATTAAACAAGCTATGTTTGAATGCAATTGACTTTCATTTGATTCAATAAGCTTTATTCGAATCAAATTAGCTTTGTTTGAATGCAATTGAGTGGAGTCATAATGATTAAGCTTAACCTTTATTTGAAAAAAGTACCATTTTTGGTAAGAATAGTTGACTTTCATTTGATTAAACAAGCTATGTTTGAATGCAAATGACTTTCATTTGATTCAATAAGCGTGATTCGAATCAAATTAGCTTTGTTTGAATGCAATTGAGTGGAATCTTAATGATTAAGCTCAACCTATATTTGAAAGAACTATTATTTTTGGTAAGAATAGTTGACTTCTATTTGATTAAACAAGCAATGTTTGAATGTAATCGAATTTCATTTGATTCAATAAGCTTTATTCAAAGAAAATTAGCTTTGTTTGAATGCAATTGAGTGGAATCTTAATGCTTAAGCTTTTCCTTTATTTGAACCAATTACCATTTTTCGAAAGAATAGTTGACTTTCATTTGATTCAATAAGCTTTATTCGAATCAAATTTCCTTTGTTTGAATGCAATTGAGTCGAATCTTAATGATTAAGCTTAACCTTTATTTGAAAAAATTACCTTTTTTGGGAAGAATAGTTGACTTTCATATGATTAAACAAGCTATGTTTGAATGCAATTGACTTTGATTTCATTCAATAAGCTTTATTCAAATAAAATTAGCTTTGTTTGAATGAAATTGAGTGAAATCTTAATGCTTAAGCTTATGCTTTATTTGAACCAATTACCATTTTTGGAAAGAATGGTTGACTTTCATTTGATTAAACAAGTTATGTTTGAATGCAATAGACGTTCATTTGATTCAATAAGCTTTATTCGAATTAAATTAGGTTTGTTTGAATGTAATTGAGTGGAATCTTAATGATTAAGCTTAAGCTTTATTTGAAACAATTACCATTTTCGGAAAGAATAGTTGTCTTTCATTTGATTCAATAAGCTTGATTCGAATCAAATTAGCTTTGTTTGAATGCAATTCAGTGGAATCTTAATGATTAAGTTTAAGCTTTAGTATAAACAATTACCGTCTTTGAAAACAATTGTTGACTTTCATTTGATATAACAAGCTATGTTTGAGTGCAGTTGACATTCATTTGATTCAATAAGCTTTATTCGAATCAAATTAGCTTTGTTTGAATGCAATTGTGTGGAATCTTAATGATTAAGCTTAAGCTTTATTTGAACCAATTTCTATTTTAGGAAAGAAGTTGACTTTCATTTGATTAAATAAGCTATGTTTGAATGCAATTGACTTTTATTTGATTCAATATGCTTTATTCAAATAAAATTAGCTTTGTTTAAATGTAGTTGAGTGGAATCTTCGTGATTAAGCTTAAGCATTATTTGAAACAATTACCATTTTTGGAAAGAATAGTTGAATTTCATTTGATCAAACAAGCTATGTTTGACTGCAATTGACTTTCATTTGATTCAATATGCTTTATTTGAATGAAATTAGCTTTGTTTGAATGCAATTGAGTGGAATCTTAATGATTAAGCTTAAGCTTTATTTGCAACAATTACCATTTTTGGAATAAATAGTTGACTTTCATTTGATTAAATGTAACGACCCGACTCTCTTAAATCGGCGCGGAAGAAACCGACGAGTCGAATAGTTATAAACTACAACTCAAATACTTAAGAAATTAAAACTAATTCCTCGAAATTATTATTAATCAACCACAAACGTACAAATACCCAAAAGTTTGTACATACTAGTGCAAAAGTCAAATTAGAAATACTAGAATACGAGTAACTCCAACCACATGTTAGAGTCTAAAAACAACGTATAAAAGAGTCCAACAATAACGTATAAAGTCTATACAAAATATCAATACTATCTATAAACGACAGAAATAGAAAATACATCAAATAACAGAAACATCAAATGCCACTCGCCCAACCCAAAGCTAAGCAAGAGTATCGTCATCAGAAATGCCTGAAAAACAAACAACAGTCCACCATCAGTGGCGAGTAACATAACTGACTCACCCTAATGGGAATACACATGCACATAGCATAAATCAAACAAACAACATCAAATCAATAATCCAGAGTACAAGAACAACCCAAACGTGAACTCGACTCAAACCAACTTAATCAACTATCTTTGGCGCAATCATTCATATTCTAGACCGGACTATGCTCGTACGAACGCATCTTACGCGATCGAACTTTCTACTATGTTCGGATTTGAGAATCTTACTCCCAAACCCCATGAAACCAATCTTACTGGAAATCCATGTCCCGTGAAACCAATCTTACTGGAAATTCAAAGGATAACATAGTATGACTCCAACTATCCCAATACCGCGGATGGAATAGGGGCAACGTCTTAACCCAAAAACAAAGAATCTTACTCTAAGTTTAGGGCGTCTAGAAATGAAATCAAGCTAATTATTAATTAATCATTTTATCATCATATTCAACTCATTCATAACTAAATTAATTTCAAGAATTGCCCTTGCGCCTTGATTCTTGAAAATAACTAGTTAAACATCGAAGTTATACTCAAGATTGCCTTTGCGCCTTGATCTTGAGTCTAACCAACCAAAATCCATCATTTAGACTCAATCTTTAATTTTCTTTAACTTTCAAGATTCGATCAAGAACTCATCAAGAACTCAACCAAGATTCATAAAGAACTCATTCAAGATTCAAGAACTTCAATCAAGAATTCAATCAAGATTCAAGAACTTCAACCAAGAACTCATCCAGCATCCAAACATCACACGCTTAACTCAACTTTCAACCATGAAATTACCAACTTACTATTATCCAAAATTCATCAAACTTTAACATAATCATCATGAACTTAAGACCAACATAATCCAACATAAAATAGTCATTTTCAATCATCAAAATCATCATTAAACCAAACAAAATCAGATTTACATTCATCCTCCAAAACATGATCAAACTTTATTTAAAACCAATCCTATTCATTTAATCTATACTATGAAACATAGTATGCCAATCAAGTTGAGAAAGTATGTTACCTTATTAAGGATTAACACACAAAAACAACACAAAAAGCTGCCCGGAAATCGACCCACGCGAACACCCAACACGGCACACACGGCACGGCTTGGCTTCAACCGCACGAACACGGGCACACCCACACGGCACCACTGCACGGCTGCTGCACCCAGTCACGGTTGCTGCACGGCTGCACCACCACACACACACGGCCCACTTGAACCACACGGCTCCCACACGAACACGATCAAACCAAACCCGAACCAACGATCTTGATTGAAACAAATGGGTTTAGATTGTGTTTAGGATACTTAGAGATCAATGGACTTTGAATCTTTAAGTTTAAGGTTAGAAATTGATGAACAAATTGATGGGGGTTTATAGCCAAAAATGGCGTGTGAGATGGGAGCAAATGAGAGGGAGTTGTGATTGAATTGATGGCAAGAGCATTTGATTGCAAAAATGAGCAAAGGCCTTACTAACTCTCCTATTTATAGAAGTTGGTTAAGTGTGAAAACTAAGCAAGTGGCAAGCCTTGCCATGCTTGCTAAAAACCGGCCAAGGGGTATAAATGGGCCTAAAAACGAGCTCTCGTGATCCATTGGGCTAATTTACACAATTTACATGATTAATCATGCAATAATCGATTTAGCGCAAAATATTAAATAATTAATTAGAAAAATTAAATAATTAAAATTCTAATTAATTAAATACTAAATAACATAAATAATAAAAACTGAAAATAAATATTTCGAATTAAATCGAAATTATTCACATAAAATAAAATAAATAGTTCAAAAATAAATTTGAACTAACACAGAAATACACATAAATACACATAATTATCGGCAAAAATACCAATAAAATCAGGGTCATTACATTAAACAAGCTATGTTTCAATGCAATTTTCTTTGTTTGAATGCAATTGAGTGGAATCTTAAGGTTTAAGCTTAAGCTTTATTTGAAACAATTACCATTTTTAAAAAGAATAGTTGACTTTCATTTGATTAAACAAATAATGTTTAAATCCAATCGACTTTCTTTTGATAGAATAAGCTTTATTCGAATCAAATTAGCTTTGTTTGAATGCAATTGAATGGAATCTTCATGATAAAGCTTAAGCTTTATTTGAATCAATAACAATTTTTGGAAAGAAGTTTACTTTAATTTGATTAAACATGCTATGTTTGAATGCAATTGACTTTCATTTGATTGAATAAGCTTTACTCGAATCAAATTTGCTTTGTTTGAATGCAAATGAGTCGTATCTTAATGATTACGCTTAACCTTTATTTGAAAAAATTACCATTTTTGTAAAAGATAGTTGACTTTCATTTGATTTAACAAGCTATGTTTCAATACAATTGACTTTCATTTGATTCAATAAGCTTTATTCAAATAAAATTAGCTTTGTTTGAATCCCATTGAGTAGAATCTTAATGCTTAAGCTTATGCTTTATTTGAACCAATTACCATTTTTGGAAAGAATAGTTGATTTTCAATTGATTAAACAAGTTATACTTGAATGCAATTGACTTTCATTTAATTCAATAAGCTTTATTCGAATTAAATTAGCTTTGTTTGAATGCAATTGAGTGGATCTTAATGATTAGGGTTAACCTTTATTTGAAAAAAGTACCATTTTTGGTACGAATAGTTGACTTTCCTTTGATTAAACAAGCTATGTTTGAATGCAATTCACTTTCATTTGATTCAATAAGCTTTATTCGAATCAAATTAGCTTCGGTTGAATGCAATTGAGTGGAATCTTAATGATTAAGCTTAAGCTTGACTTGAAACAATTACCATTTTTGAAAACAATAGTTGACTTTCATTTGATTAACCAAGCTATGTTGGAACGCAATTGACTTTCATTTGAATCAATAAGCTTTATTCGAATCAAATTAGCTTTGTTTGAATGCAATTGAGTGGAATTTTAATGATTAAGGTTAAATTTATTTGAACCAATTTCCATTTTTGGATAGAAGTTGACTTTCATTTGATTAAACAAGCTATGTTTGAATGCAACTGACATTCATTTGATTCAATAAGCTTTATTCAAATCAAATTAGCTTTGTTTGAATGTAATTCAGTGGAATCATAATGCTTAAGCTTATGCTTTATTTGAACCAATTACCATTTTTGGAATGAATAGTTGACTTTCATTTGATTAAACAAGTTATGTTTAAATGCAATTTACTTTCATTTGATTCAATATGCTTGATTCGAATCAAATTAGCTTTGTTTGAATGCAATTGAGTGGAATCTTAATGATTAAGCTTAAGCTTTAGTAGAAACAATTACCGTATTTGAAAACAATAGTTGACTTTCATTGGATTAAACAAGCTATGTTTGAATGCAGTTGACATTCATTTGATTCAATAAGCTTTATTCGAATCAAATTAGCTTTGTTTGAATGCAACTGAGTGGAATCTTAATGATAAAGCTTAAGCTTTATTTGAACTAATTTCTATTTTAGGAAAGAAGTTGACTTTCATTTGAATAAACAAGCT
The DNA here is from genome assembly GCA_951394345.1 of Salicornia ramosissima. Classification (NCBI taxonomy): domain Eukaryota; kingdom Viridiplantae; phylum Streptophyta; class Magnoliopsida; order Caryophyllales; family Amaranthaceae; genus Salicornia; species Salicornia ramosissima. The sequence goes on along the minus strand of OX596233.1, from coordinate 34,861,531 downwards.
ACTTTTGAATGCAATTGACTTTCATTTCATTCAATTAGCTTTATTCAAATAAAATTAGCTTTGTTTAAATGTAATTGAGTGGAATCTTAGTGATTAAGCTTAAGCATTATTTGAAACAATTACCATTTTTGGAAAGAATAGTTGAATTTCAATTGATTAAACAAGCTATGTTTGACTGCAATTGACTTTCATTTGATTCAATATGCTTTATTCGAATGAAATTAGCTTTGTTTGAATGCAATTGAATGGAATCTTAATGATTAAGCTTAAGCTTTATTTGAAACAATTACCATTTTTGGATTAAATAGTTGACTTTCATTTGATTAAACAAGCTATGTTTGAGTGCAATTTTCTTTGTTTGAATGCAATTGAGTAGAATCTTAATGATTAAGCTTAAGCTTTATTTGAAACAATTACCCATTTTAAAAAGAATAGTTGACTTTCATTTGATTAAACAAATAATGTTTAAATCCAATTGACTTTCATTTGATACAATAAGCTTTATTCGAATCAAATTAGCTTTGTTTGAATGCAATTGAGTGGAATCTTAATGATAAAGCTTAAGCTTTATTTGAATCAATAACAATTTTTGGAAAGAAGTTTACTTTAATTTGATTAAACATGCTATGTTTGAATGCAATTGACTTTCATTTGATTCAATAAGCATTATTCGAATCAAATTTGCTTTGTTTGAATGCAAATGAGTCGAATCTTAATGATTAAACTTAACCTTTATTTGAAAAAATTACCATTTTTGGAAAGAATAGTTGACTTTCATTTGATTAAACAAGCTATGTTTCAATGCAATTGACTTTCATTTGATTCAATAAGCTTTCTTCAAATAAAATTAGCTTTGTTTGAATCCCATTGAGTAGAATCCCATTGTTTGAACCAATTACCATTTTTGTAAAGAATAGTTCACTTTCATTTGATTAAACAAGTTATGCTTCAATGCAATTAACTTTCATTTGATTCAATAAGCTTTATTCGAATCAAATTAGCTTTGTTTGAATGCAATTGAGTGGATCTTAATGATTAAGGTTAACCTTTATTTGAAAAAATTACCATTTTTTGTAAGAATAGTTGACTTTCATTTGATTAAACAAGCTATGTTTGAATGCAATTCACTTTCATTTGATTCAATAAGCTTGATTCGAATCAAATTCGCTTTGGTTGAATGCAATTGAGTGGAATCTTAATGATTAAGCTTAAGCTTCAGTTGAAACAATTACCATTTTTGAAAACAATAGTTGACTTTCATTTTATTAAACAAGCTATGTTTGAACGCAATTGACTTTCATTTGAATCAATAAGCTTTATTCGAATCAAATTAGCTTTGTTTGAATGCAATTGAGTGGAATTTTAATGATTAAGGTTAAATTTATTTGAACCAATTTCCATTTCTGGATAGAAGTTGACTTTCATTTGATTAAACAAGCTATGTTTGAATGCAACTGACATTCATTTATTTCAATAAGCTTTATTCAAATCAAATTAGCTTTGTTTTAATGTAATTCAGTGGAATCATAATGCTTACGCTTATGCTTTATTTGAACCAATTACCATTTTTGGAATGAATAGTTGACTTTCATTTGATTAAACAAGTTATGTTTAAATGCAATTTACTTTCATTTGATTCAATATGCTTGATTCGAATCAAATTAGCTTTGTTTGAATGCAATTGATTGGAATCTTAATGATTAAGCTTAAGCTTTAGTAGAAACAATTACCGTATTTGAAAACAATAGTTGACTTTCATTGGCTTAAACAAGCTATGTTTGAATGCAGTTGACATTCATTTGATTCAATAAGCTTTATTCGAATCAAATTAGCTTTGTTTGAATGCAATTGAGTGGAATCTTAATGATAAAGCTTAAGCTTTATTTGAACTAATTTCTATTTTAGGAAAGAAGTTGACTTTCATTTGAATAAACAAGCTACGTTTGAATGCAATTGACTTTCATTTCATTCAATTAGCTTTATTCAAATAAAATTAGCTTTGTTTAAATGTAATTGAGTGGAATCTTAGTGATTAAGCTTAAGCATTATTTGAAACAATTACCATTTTTGGAAAGAATAGTTGAATTTCAATTGATTAAACAAGCTATGTTTGACTGCAAGTGACTTTCATTTGATTCAATATGCTTTATTCGAATGAAATTAGCTTTGTTTGAATGCAATTGAATGGAATCTTAATGATTAAGCTTAAGCTTTATTTGAAACAATTACCATTTTTGGATTAAATAGTTGACTTTCATTTGATTAAACAAGCTATGTTTGAGTGCAATTTTCTTTGTTTGAATGCAATTGAGTGGAATCTTAATGATTAAGCTTAAGCTTTATTTGAAACAATTACCATTTTTAAAAAGAATAGTTGAATTTCATTTGATTAAACAAATAATGTTTAAATCCAATTGACTTTCATTTGATACAATAAGCTTTATTCGAATCAAATTAGCTTTGTTTGAATGCAATTGAGTGGAATCTTAATGATAAAGCTTAAGCTTTATTTGAATCAATAAAAATTTTTGGAAAGAAGTTTACTTTAATTTGATTAAACATGCTATGTTTGAATGCAATTGACTTTCATTTGATTCAATAAGCATTATTCGAATCAAATTTGCTTTGTTTGAATGCAAATGAGTCGAATCTTAATGATTAAGCTTAACCTTTATTTGAAAAAATTACCATTTTTGGAAAGAATAGTTGACTTTCATTTGATTAAACAAGCTATGTTTCAATGCAATTGACTTTCATTTGATTCAATAAGCTTTATTCAAATAAAATTAGCTTTGTTTGAATCCCATTGAGTAGAATCCCATTGTTTGAACCAATTACCATTTTTGTAAAGAATAGTTCACTTTCATTTGATTAAACAAGTTATGCTTCAATGCAATTAACTTTCATTTGATTCAATAAGCTTTATTCGAATCATATTAGCTTTGTTTGAATGCAATTGAGTGGATCTTAATGATTAAGGTTAACCTTTATTTGAAAAAATTACCATTTTTTGTAAGAATAGTTGACTTTCATTTGATTAAACAAGCTATGTTTAAATGCAATTCACTTTCATTTGATTCAATAATCTTGATTCGAATCAAATTAGCTTTAGTTGAATGCAATTGAGTGGAATCTTAATGATTAAGCTTAAGCTGCAGTTGAAACAATTACCATTTTTGAAAACAATAGTTGACTTTCATTTTATTAAACAAGCTATGTTTGAACGCAATTGACTTTCATTTGAATCAATAAGATTTATTCGAATCAAATTAGCTTTGTTTGAATGCAATTGAGTGGAATTTTAATGATTAAGGTTAAATTTATTAGAACCAATTTCCATTTTTGGATAGAAGTTAACTTTCATTTGATTAAACAAGCTATGTTTGAATGCAACTGACATTCATTTGTTTCAATAAGCTTTATTCAAATCAAATTAGCTTTATTTTAATGTAATTCAGTGGAATCATAATGCTTAAGCTTATGCTTTATTTGAACCAATTAACATTTTTGGAATGAATAGTTGACTTTCATTTGATTGAACAAGTTATGTTTAAATGCAATTTAGTTTCATTTGATTCAATATGCTTGATTCGAATCAAATTATCTTTGTTTGAATGCAATTGAGTGGAATCTTAATGATTAAGCTTAAGCTTTAGTAGAAACAATTACCGTATTTGAAAACAATAGTTGACTTTCATTGGATTAAACAAGCTATGTTTGAATGCAGTTGACATTCATTTGATTCAATAAGCTTTATTCGAATCAAATTAGCTTTGTTTGAATGCAATTGAGTGGAATCTTAATGATAAAGCTTAAGCTTTATTTTAACTAATTTCTATTTTAGGAAAGAAGTTGACTTTCATTTGAATAAACAAGCTACGTTTGAATGCAATTGACTTTCATTTCATTCAATTAGCTTTATTCAAATAAAATTAGCTTTGTTTAAATGTAATTGAGCGGAATCTTAGTGATTAAGCTTAAGCATTATTTGAAACAATTACCATTTTTGGAAAGAATAGTTGAATTTCAATTGATTAAACAAGCTATGTTTGACTGCAAGTGACTTTCATTTGATTCAATATGCTTTATTCGTACGAAATTAGCTTTGTTTGAATGCAATTGAATGAAATCTTAATGATTAAGCTTAAGCTTTATTTGAAACAATTACCATTTTTGGATTAAATAGTTGACTTTCATTTGATTAAACAAGCTATGTTTGAGTGCAATTTTCTTTTTTTGAATGCAATTGAGTGGAATCTTAATGATTAAGCTTAAGCCTTATTTGAAACAATTACCATTTTTAAAAAGAATAGTTGACTTTCATTTGATTAAACAAATAATGTTTAAATCCAATTGACTTTCATTTGATACAATAAGCTTTATTCGAATCAAATTAGCTTTGTTTGAATGCAATTGAGTGGAATCTTAATGATAAAGCTTAAGCTTTATTTGAATCAATAACAATTTTTGGAAAGAAGTTTACTTTAATTTGATTAAACATGCTATGTTTGAAAGCAATTGACTTTCATTTGATTCAATAAGCATTATTCGAATCAAATTTGCTTTGTTTGAATGCAAATGAGTCGAATCTTAATGATTAAGCTTAACCTTTATTTGAAAAAATTACCATTTTTGGAAAGAATAGTTGACTTTCATTTGATTAAACAAGCTATGTTTCAATGCAATTGACTTTCATTTGATTCAATAAGCTTTATTCAAATAAAATTAGCTTTGTTTGAATCCATTGAGTAGAATCCCATTGTTTGAACCAATTACCATTTTTGTAAAGAATAGTTCACTTTCATTTGATTAAACAAGTTATGCTTCAATGCAATTAACTTTCATTTGATTCAATAAGCTTTATTCGAATCAAATTAGCTTTGTTTGAATGAAATTGAGTGGATCTTAATGATTAAGGTTAACCTTTATTTGAAAAAATTACCATTTTTTGTAAGAATAGATGACTTTCATTTGATTAAACAAGCTATGTTTGAATGCAATTCACTTTCATTTGATTCAATAAGCTTCATTCGAATCAAATTAGCTTTGGTTGAATGCAATTGAGTGGAATCTTAACGATTAAGCTTAAGCTTCAGTTGAAACAATTACCATTTTTGAAAACAATAGTTGACTTTCATTTTATTAAACAAGCTATGTTTGAACGCAATTGACTTTCATTTGAATCAATAAGCTTTAATCGAATCAAATTAGCTTTGTTTGAATGCAAATGAGTGGAATTTTAATGATTAAGGTTAAATTTATTTGAACCAATTTCCATTTCTGGATAGAAGTTGACTTTCATTTGATTAAACAAGCTATGTTTGAATGCAACTGACATTCATTTATTTCAATAAGCGTTATTCAAATCAAATTAGCTTTGTCTTAATGTAATTCAGTGGAATCATAATGCTTAAGCTTATGCTTTATTTGAACCAATTACCATTTTTGGAATGAATAGTTGACTTTCATTTGATTAAACAAGTTATGTTTAAATGCAATTTACTTTCATTTGATTCAATATGCTTGATTCGAATCAAATTAGCTTTGTTTGAATGCAATTGAGTGGAATCTTAATGATTAAGCTTAAGCTTTAGTAGAAACAATTACCGTATTTGATAACAATAGTTGACTTTCATTGGATTAAACAAGCTATGTTTGAATGCAGTTGACATTCATTTGATTCAATAAGCTTTATTCGAATCAAATTAGCTTTGTTTGAATGCAATTGAGTGGAATCTTAATGATAAAGCTTAAGCTTTATTTGAACTAATTTCTATTTTAGGAAAGAAGTTGACTTTCATTTGAATAAACAAGCTACGTTTGAATGCAATTGACTTCCATTTCATTCAATTAGCTTTATTCAAATAAAATTAGCTTTGTTTAAATGTAATTGAGCGGAATCTTAGTGATTAAGCTTAAGCATTATTTGAAACAATTACCATTTTTGGAAAGAATAGTTGAATTTCAATTGATTAAACAAGCTATGTTTGACTGCAAGTGACTTTCATTTGATTCAATATGCTTTATTCGTATGAAATTAGCGTTGTTTGAATGCAATTGAATGGAATCTTAATGATTAAGCTTAAGCTTTATTTGAAACAATTACCATTTTTGGATTAAATAGTTGACTTTCATTTGATTAAACAAGCTATGTTTGAGTGCAATTTTCTTTGTTTGAATGCAATTGAGTGGAATCTTAATGATTAAGCTTAAGCTTTATTTGAAACAATTACCATTTTTAAAAAGAATAGTTGACTTTCATTTGATTAAACAAATAATGTTTAAATCCAATTGACTTTCATTTGATACAATAAGCTTTATTCGAATCAAATTAGCTTTGTTTGAATGCAATTGAGTGGAATCTTAATGATAAAGCTTAAGCTTTATTTGAATCAATAACAATTTTTGGAAAGAAGTTTACTTTAATTTGATTAAACATGCTATGTTTGAATGCAATTGACTTTCATTTGATTCAATAAGCATTATTCGAATCAAATTTGCTTTGTTTGAATGCAAATGAGTCGAATCTTAATGATTAAGCTTAACCTTTATTTGAAAAAATTACCATTTTTGGAAAGAATAGTTGACTTTCATTTGATTAAACAAGCTATGTTTCAATGCAATTGACTTTCATTTGATTCAATAAGCTGTATTCAAATAAAATTAGCTTTGTTTGAATCCATTGAGTAGAATCCCATTGTTTGAACCAATTACCATTTTTGTAAAGAATAGTTCACTTTCATTTGATTAAACAAGTTATGCTTCAATGCAATTAACTTTCATTTGATTCAATAAGCTTTATTCGAATCAAATTAGCTTTGTTTGAATGCAATTGAGTGGATCTTAATGATTAAGGTTAACCTTTATTTGAAAAAATTACCATTTTTTGTAAGAATAGATGACTTTCATTTGATTAAACAAGCTATGTTTGAATGCAATTCACTTTCATTTGATTCAATAAGCTTGATTCGAATCAAATTAGCTTTGGTTGAATGCAATTGAGTGGAATCTTAATGATTAAGCTTAAGCTTCAGTTGAAACAATTACCATTTTTGAAAACAATAGTTGACTTTCATTTTATTAAACAAGCTATGTTTGAACGCAATTGACTTTCATTTGAATCAATAAGCTTTATTCGAATCAAATTAGCTTTGTTTGAATGCAATTGAGTGGAATTTTAATGATTAAGGTTAAATTTATTTGAACCAATTTCCATTTCTGGATAGAAGTTGACTTTCATTTGATTAAACAAGCTATGTTTGAATGCAACTGACATTCATTTATTTCAATAAGCGTTATTCAAATCAAATTAGCTTTGTTTGAATGTAATTCAGTGGAATCATAATGCTTAAGCTTATGCTTTATTTGAACCAATTACCATTTTTGGAATGAATAGTTGACTTTCATTTGATTAAACAAGTTATGTTTAAATGCAATTTACTTTCATTTGATTCAATATGCTTGATTCGAATCAAATTAGCTTTGTTTGAATGCAATTGAGTGGAATCTTAATGATTAAGCTTAAGCTTTAGTAGAAACAATTACCGTATTTGATAACAATAGTTGACTTTCATTGGATTAAACAAGCTATGTTTGAATGCAGTTGACATTCATTTGATTCAATAAGCTTTATTCGAATCAAATTAGCTTTGTTTGAATGCAATTGAGTGGAATCTTAATGATAAAGCTTAAGCTTTATTTGAACTAATTTCTATTTTAGGAAAGAAGTTGACTTTCATTTGAATAAACAAGCTACGTTTGAATGCAATTGACTTTCATTTCATTCAATTAGCTTTATTCAAATAAAATTAGCTTTGTTTAAAAGTAATTGAGTGGAATCTTAGTGATTAAGCTTAAGCATTATTTGAAACAATTACCATTTTTGGAAAGAATAGTTGAATTTCAATTGATTAAACAAGCTATGTTTGACTGCAATTGACTTTCATTTGATTCAATATGCTTTATTCGAATGAAATTAGCTTTGTTTAAAAGTAATTGAATGGAATCTTAATGATTAAGCTTAAGCTTTATTTGAAACAATTACCATTTTTGGATTAAATAGTTGACTTTCATTTGATTAAACAAGCTATGTTTGAGTGCAATTTTCTTTGTTTGAATGCAATTGAGTAGAATCTTAATGATTAAGCTTAAGCTTTATTTGAAACAATTACCCATTTTAAAAAGAATAGTTGACTTTCAATTGATTAAACAAATAATGTTTAAATCCAATTGACTTTCATTTGATACAATAAGCTTTATTCGAATCAAATTAGCTTTGTTTGAATGCAATTGAGTGGAATCTTAATGATAAAGCTTAAGCTTTATTTGAATCAATAACAATTTTTGGAAAGAAGTTTACTTTAATTTGATTAAACATGCTATGTTTGAATGCAATTGACTTTCATTTGATTCAATAAGCATTATTCGAATCAAATTTGCTTTGTTTGAATGCAAATGAGTCGAATCTTAATGATTAAACTTAACCTTTATTTGAAAAAATTACCATTTTTGGAAAGAATAGTTGACTTTCATTTGATTAAACAAGCTATGTTTCAATGCAATTGACTTTCATTTGATTCAATAAGCTTTCTTCAAATAAAATTAGCTTTGTTTGAATCCCATTGAGTAGAATCCCATTGTTTGAACCAATTACCATTTTGTTAAAGAATAGTTCACTTTCATTTGATTAAACAAGTTATGCTTCAATGCAATTAACTTTCATTTGATTCAATAAGCTTTATTCGAATCATATTAGCTTTGTTTGAATGCAATTGAGTGGATCTTAATGATTAAGGTTAACCTTTATTTGAAAAAATTACCATTTTTTGTAAGAATAGTTGACTTTCATTTGATTAAACAAGCTATGTTTAAATGCAATTCTCTTTCATTTGTTTCAATAATCTTGATTCGAATCAAATTAGCTTTAGTTGAATGCAATTGAGTGGAATCTTAATGATTAAACTTAAGCTGCAGTTGAAACAATTACCATTTTTGAAAACAATAGTTGACTTTCATTTTATTAAACAAGCTATGTTTGAACGCAATTGACTTTCATTTGAATCAATAAGCTTTATTCGAATCAAATTAGCTTTGTTTGAATGCAATTGAGTGGAATTTTAATGATTAAGGTTAAATTTATTTGAACCAATTTCCATTTCTGGATAGAAGTTGACTTTCATTTGATTAAACAAGCTATGTTTGAATGCAACTGACATTCATTTATTTCAATAAGCGTTATTCAAATCAAATTAGCTTTGTTTGAATGTAATTCAGTGGAATCATAATGCTTAAGCTTATGCTTTATTTGAACCAATTACCATTTTTGGAATGAATAGTTGACTTTCATTTGATTAAACAAGTTATGTTTAAATGCAATTTACTTTCATTTGATTCAATATGCTTGATTCGAATCAAATTAGCTTTGTTTGAATGCAATTGAGTGGAATCTTAATGATTAAGCTTAAGCTTTAGTAGAAACAATTACCGTATTTGATAACAATAGTTGACTTTCATTGGATTAAACAAGCTATGTTTGAATGCAGTTGACATTCATTTGATTCAATAAGCTTTATTCGAATCAAATTAGCTTTGTTTGAATGCAATTGAGTGGAATGTTAATGATAAAGCTTAAGCTTTATTTGAACTAATTTCTATTTTAGGAAAGAAGTTGACTTTCATTTGAATAAACAAGCTACGTTTCAATGCAATTGACTTTCATTTCATTCAATTAGCTTTATTCAAATAAAATTAGCTTTGTTTAAATGTAATTGAGTGGAATCTTAGTGATTAAGCTTAAGCATTATTTGAAACAATTACCATTTTTGGAAAGAATAGTTGAATTTCAATTGATTAAACAAGCTATGTTTGACTGCAATTGACTTTCATTTGATTCAATATGCTTTATTCGAATGAAATTAGCTTTGTTTGAATGCAATTGAATGGAATCTTAATGATTAAGCTTAAGCTTTATTTGAAACAATTACCATTTTTGGATTAAATAGTTGACTTTCATTTGATTAAACAAGCTATGTTTGAGTGCAATTTTCTTTGTTTGAATGCAATTGAGTAGAATCTTAATGATTAAGCTTAAGCTTTATTTGAAACAATTACCCATTTTAAAAAGAATAGTTGACTTTCAATTGATTAAACAAATAATGTTTAAATCCAATTGACTTTCATTTGATACAATAAGCTTTATTCGAATCAAATTAGCTTTGTTTGAATGCAATTGAGTGGAATCTTAATGATAAAGCTTAAGCTTTATTTGAATCAATAACAATTTTTGGAAAGAAGTTTACTTTAATTTGATTAAACATGCTATGTTTGAATGCAATTGACTTTCATTTGATTCAATAAGCATTATTCGAATCAAATTTGCTTTGTTTGAATGCAAATGAGTCGAATCTTAATGATTAAGCTTAACCTTTATTTGAAAAAATTACCATTTTTGGAAAGAATAGTTGACTTTCATTTGATTAAACAAGCTATGTTTCAATGCAATTGACTTTCATTTGATTCAATAAGCTTTATTCAAATAAAATTAGCTTTATTTGAATCCCATTGAGTAGAATCCCATTGTTTGAACCAATTACCATTTTTCTAAAGAATAGTTCACTTTCATTTGATTAAACAAGTTATGCTTCAATGCAATTAACTTTCATTTGATTCAATAAGCTTTATTCGAATCATATTAGCTTTGTTTGAATGCAATTGAGTGGATCTTAATGATTAAGGTTAACCTTTATTTGAAAAAATTACCATTTTTTGTAAGAATAGTTGACTTTCATTTGATTAAACAAGCTATGTTTAAATGCAATTCACTTTCATTTGTTTCAATAATCTTGATTCGAATCAAATTAGCTTTAGTTGAATGCAATTGAGTGGAATCTTAATGATTAAACTTAAGCTGCAGTTGAAACAATTACCATTTTTGAAAACAATAGTTGACTTTCATTTTATTAAACAAGCTATGTTTGAACGCAATTGACTTTCATTTGAATCAATAAGCTTTATTCGAATCAAATTAGCTTTGTTTGAATGCAATTGAGTGGAATTTTAATGATTAAGGTTAAATTTATTTGAACCAATTTCCATTTCTGGATAGAAGTTGACTTTCATTTGATTAAACAAGCTATGTTTGAATGCAACTGACATTCATTTATTTCAATCAGCGTTATTCAAATCAAATTAGCTTTGTTTGAATGTAATTCAGTGGAATCATAATGCTTAAGCTTATGCTTTATTTGAACCAATTACCATTTTTGGAATGAATAGTTGACTTTCATTTGATTAAACAAGTTATGTTTAAATGCAATTTACTTTCATTTGATTCAATATGCTTGATTCGAATCAAATTAGCTTTGTTTGAATGCAATTGAGTGGAATCTTAATGATTAAGCTTAAGCTTTAGTAGAAACAATTACCGTATTTGATAACAATAGTTGACTTTCATTGGATTAAACAAGCTATGTTTGAATGCAGTTGACATTCATTTGATTCAATAAGCTTTATTCGAATCAAATTAGCTTTGTTTGAATGCAATTGAGTGGAATCTTAATGATAAAGCTTAAGCTTTATTTGAACTAATTTCTATTTTAGGAAAGAAGTTGACTTTCATTTGAATAAACAAGCTACGTTTGAATGCAATTGACTTTCATTTCATTCAATTAGCTTTATTCAAATAAAATTAGCTTTGTTTAAAAGTAATTGAGTGGAATCTTAGTGATTAAGCTTAAGCATTATTTGAAACAATTACCATTTTTGGAAAGAATAGTTGAATTTCAATTGATTAAACAAGCTATGTTTGACTGCAATTGACTTTCATTTGATTCAATATGCTTTATTCGAATGAAATTAGCTTTGTTTGAATGCAATTGAATGGAATCTTAATGATTAAGCTTAAGCTTTATTTGAAACAATTACCATTTTTGGATTAAATAGTTGACTTTCATTTGATTAAACAAGCTATGTTTGAGTGCAATTTTCTTTGTTTGAATGCAATTGAGTAGAATCTTAATGATTAAGCTTAAGCTTTATTTGAAACAATTACCCATTTTAAAAAGAATAGTTGACTTTCAATTGATTAAACAAATAATGTTTAAATCCAATTGACTTTCATTTGATACAATAAGCTTTATTCGAATCAAATTAGCTTTGTTTGAATGCAATTGAGTGGAATCTTAATGATAAAGCTTAAGCTTTATTTGAATCAATAACAATTTTTGGAAAGAATTTTACTTTAATTTGATTAAACATGCTATGTTTGAATGCAATTGACTTTCATTTGATTCAATAAGCATTATTCGAATCAAATTTGCTTTGTTTGAATGCAAATGAGTCGAATCTTAATGATTAAACTTAACCTTTATTTGAAAAAATTACCATTTTTGGAAAGAATAGTTGACTTTCATTTGATTAAACAAGCTATGTTTCAATGCAATTGACTTTCATTTGATTCAATAAGCTTTTTTCAAATAAAATTAGCTTTGTTTGAATCCCATTGAGTAGAATCGCATTGTTTGAACCAATTACCATTTTTGTAAAGAATAGTTCACTTTCATTTGATTAAACAAGTTATGCTTCAATGCAATTAACTTTCATTTGATTCAATAAGCTTTATTCGAATCAAATTAGCTTTGTTTGAATGCAATTGAGTGGATCTTAATGATTAAGGTTAACCTTTATTTGAAAAAATTACCATTTTTTGTAAGAATAGTTGACTTTTATTTGATTAAACAAGCTATGTTTGAATGCAATTCACTTTCATTTGATTCAATAAGCTTGATTCGAATCAAATTCGCTTTGGTTGAATGCAATTGAGTGGAATCTTAATGATTAAGCTTAAGCTTCAGTTGAAACAATTACCATTTTTGAAAACAATAGTTGACTTTCATTTTATTAAACAAGCTATGTTTGAACGCAATTGACTTTCATTTGAATCAATAAGCTTTATTCGAATCAAATTAGCTTTGTTTGAATGCAATTGAGTGGAATTTTAATGATTAAGGTTAAATTTATTTGAACCAATTTCCATTTCTGGATAGAAGTTGACTTTCATTTGATTAAACAAGCTATGTTTGAATGCAACTGACATTCATTTATTTCAATAAGCTTTATTCAAATCGAATTAGCTTTGTTTTAATGTAATTCAGTGGAATCATAATGCTTACGCTTATGCTTTATTTGAACCAATTACCATTTTTGGAATGAATAGTTGACTTTCATTTGATTAAACAAGTTATGTTTAAATGCAATTTACTTTCATTTGATTCAATATGCTTGATTCGAATCAAATTAGCTTTGTTTGAATGCAATTGATTGGAATCTTAATGATTAAGCTTAAGCTTTAGTAGAAACAATGACCGTATTTGAAAACATTAGTTGACTTTCATTGGATTAAACAAGCTATGTTTGAATGCAGTTGACATTCATTTGATTCAATAAGCTTTATTCGAATCAAATTAGCTTTTTTTGAATGCAATTGAGTGGAATCTTAATGATAAAGCTTAAGCTTTATTTGAACTAATTTCTATTTTAGGAAAGAAGTTGACTTTCATTTGAATAAACAAGCTACGTTTGAATGCAATTGACTTTCATTTCATTCAATTAGCTTTATTCAAATAAAATTAGCTTTGTTTAAATGTAATTGAGTGGAATCTTAGTGATTAAGCTTAAGCATTATTTGAAACAATTACCATTTTTGGAAAGAATAGTTGAATTTCAATTGATTAAACAAGCTATGTTTGACTGCAAGTGACTTTCATTTGATTCAATATGTTTTATTCGAATGAAATTAGCTTTGTTTGAATGCAATTGAATGGAATCTTAATGATTAAGCTTAAGCTTTATTTGAAACAATTACCATTTTTGGATTAAATAGTTGACTTTCATTTGATTAAACAAGCTATGTTTGAGTGCAATTTTCTTTGTTTGAATGCAATTGAGTGGAATCTTAATGATTAAGCTTAAGCTTTATTTGAAACAATTACCATTTTTAAAAAGAATAGTTGAATTTCATTTGATTAAACAAATAATGTTTAAATCCAATTGACTTTCATTTGATACAATAAGCTTTATTCGAATCAAATTAGCTTTGTTTGAATGCAATTGAGTGGAATGTTAATGATAAAGCTTAAGCTTTATTTGAATCAATAACAATTTTTGGAAAGAAGTTTACTTTAATTTGATTAAACATGCTATGTTTGAATGCAATTGACTTTCATTTGATTCAATAAGCATTATTCGAATCAAATTTGCTTTGTTTGAATGCAAATGAGTCGAATCTTAATGATTAAGCTTAACCTTTATTTGAAAAAATTACCATTTTTGGAAAGAATAGTTGACTTTCATTTGATTAAACAAGCTATGTTTCAATGCAATTGACTTTCATTTGATTCAATAAGCTTTATTCAAATAAAATTAGCTTTGTTTGAATCCCATTGAGTAGAATCCCATTGTTTGAACCAATTACCATTTTTGTAAAGAATAGTTCACTTTCATTTGATTAAACAAGTTATGCTTCAATGCAATTAACTTTCATTTGATTCAATAAGCTTTATTCGAATCATATTAGCTTTGTTTGAATGCAATTGAGTGGATCTTAATGATTAAGGTTAACCTTTATTTGAAAAAATTACCATTTTTTGTAAGAATAGTTGACTTTCATTTGATTAAACAAGCTATGTTTAAATGCAATTCACTTTCATTTGTTTCAATAATCTTGATTCGAATCAAATTAGCTTTAGTTGAATGCAATTGAGTGGAATCTTAATGATTAAACTTAAGCTGCAGTTGAAACAATTACCATTTTTGAAAACAATAGTTGACTTTCATTTTATTAAACAAGCTATGTTTGAACGCAATTGACTTTCATTTGAATCAATAAGCTTTATTCGAATCAAATTAGCTTTGTTTGAATGCAATTGAGTGGAATTTTAATGATTAAGGTTAAATTTATTTGAACCAATTTCCATTTCTGGATAGAAGTTGACTTTCATTTGATTAAACAAGCTATGTTTGAATGCAACTGACATTCATTTATTTCAATAAGCTTTATTCAAATCAAATTAGCTTTGTTTTAATGTAATTCAGTGGAATCATAATGCTTACGCTTATGCTTTATTTGAACCAATTACCATTTTTGGAATGAATAGTTGACTTTCATTTGATTAAACAAGTTATGTTTAAATGCAATTTACTTTCATTTGATTCAATATGCTTGATTCGAATCAAATTAGCTTTGTTTGAATGCAACATATTGGAATCTTAATGATTAAGCTTAAGCTTTAGTAGAAACAATTACCGTATTTGAAAACAATAGTTGACTTTCATTGGATTAAACAAGCTATGTTTGAATGCAGTTGACATTCATTTGATTCAATAAGCTTTATTCGAATCAAATTAGCTTTGTTTGAATGCAATTGAGTGGAATCTTAATGATAAAGCTTAAGCTTTATTTGAAATAATTTCTATTTTAGGAAAGAAGTTGACTTTCATTTGAATAAACAAGCTACGTTTGAATGCAATTGACTTTCATTTCATTCAATTAGCTTTATTCAAATAAAATTAGCTTTGTTTAAATGTAATTGAGCGGAATCTTAGTGATTAAGCTTAAGCATTATTTGAAACAATTACCATTTTTGGAAAGAATAGTTGAATTTCAATTGATTAAACAAGCTATGTTTGACTGCAAGTGACTTTCATTTGATTCAATATGCTTTATTCGAATGAAATTAGCTTTGTTTGAATGCAATTGAATGGAATCTTAATGATTAAGCTTAAGCTTTATTTGAAACAATTACCATTTTTGGATTAAATAGTTGACTTTCATTTGATTAAACAAGCTATGTTTGAGTGCAATTTTCTTTGTTTGAATGCAATTGAGTGGAATCTTAATGATTAAGCTTAAGCTTTATTTGAAACAATTACCATTTTTAAAAAGAATAGTTGAATTTCATTTGATTAAACAAATAATGTTTAAATCCAATTGACTTTCATTTGATACAATAAGCTTTATTCGAATCAAATTAGCTTTGTTTGAATGCAATTGAGTGGAATCTTAATGATAAAGCTTAAGCTTTATTTGAATCAATAACAATTTTTGGAAAGAAGTTTACTTTAATTTGATTAAACATGCTATGTTTGAATGCAATTTACTTTCATTTGATTCAATAAGCATTATTCGAATCAAATTTGCTTTGTTTGAATGCAAATGAGTCGAATCTTAATGATTAAGCTTAACCTTTATTTGAAAAAATTACCATTTTTGGAAAGAATAGTTGACTTTCATTTGATTAAACAAGCTATGTTTCAATGCAATTGACTTTCATTTGATTCAATAAGCTTTATTCAAATAAAATTAGCTTTGTTTGAATCCATTGAGTAGAATCCCATTGTTTGAACCAATTACCATTTTTGTAAAGAATAGTTCACTTTCATTTGATTAAACAAGTTATGCTTCAATGCAATTAACTTTCATTTGATTCAATAAGCTTTATTCGAATCAAATTAGCTTTGTTTGAATGCAATTGAGTGGATCTTAATGATAAAGGTTAACCTTTATTTGAAAAAATTACCATTTTTTGTAAGAATAGATGACTTTCATTTGATTAAACAAGCTATGTTTGAATGCAATTCACTTTCATTTGATTCAATAAGCTTGATTCGAATCAAATTAGCTTTGGTTGAATGCAATTGAGTGGAATCTTAATGATTAAGCTTAAGCTTCAGTTGAAACAATTACCATTTTTGAAAACAATAGTTGACTTTCATTTTATTAAACAAGCTATGTTTGAACGCAATTGAATTTCATTTGAATCAATAAGCTTTATTCGAATCAAATTAGCTTTGTTTGAATGCAATTGAGTGGAATTTTAATGATTAAGGTTAAATTTATTTGAACCAATTTCCATTTCTCGATAGAAGTTGACTTTCATTTGATTAAACAAGCTATGTTTGAATGCAACTGACATTCATTTATTTCAATAAGCGTTATTCAAATCAAATTAGCTTTGTTTTAATGTAATTCAGTGGAATCATAATGCTTAAGCTTATGCTTTATTTGAACCAATTACCATTTTTGGAATGAATAGTTGACTTTCATTTGATTAAACAAGTTATGTTTAAATGCAATTTACTTTCATTTGATTCAATATGCTTGATTCGAATCAAATTAGCTTTGTTTGAATGCAATTGAGTGGAATCTTAATGATTAAGCTTAAGCTTTAGTAGAAACAATTACCGTATTTGATAACAATAGTTGACTTTCATTGGATTAAACAAGCTATGTTTGAATGCAGTTGACATTCATTTGATTCAATAAGCTTTATTCGAATCAAATTAGCTTTTTTTGAATGCAATTGAGTGGAATCTTAATGATAAAGCTTAAGCTTTATTTGAACTAATTTCTATTTTAGGAAAGAAGTTGACTTTCATTTGAATAAACAAGCTACGTTTGAATGCAATTGACTTTCATTTCATTCAATTAGCTTTATTCAAATAAAATTAGCTTTGTTTAAATGTAATTGAGTGGAATCTTAGTGATTAAGCTTAAGCATTATTTGAAACAATTACCATTTTTGGAAAGAATAGTTGAATTTCAATTGATTAAACAAGCTATGTTTGACTGCAAGTGACTTTCATTTGATTCAATATGTTTTATTCGAATGAAATTAGCTTTGTTTGAATGCAATTGAATGGAATCTTAATGATTAAGCTTAAGCTTTATTTGAAACAATTACCATTTTTGGATTAAATAGTTGACTTTCATTTGATTAAACAAGCTATGTTTGAGTGCAATTTTCTTTGTTTGAATGCAATTGAGTGGAATCTTAATGATTAAGCTTAAGCTTTATTTGAAACAATTACCATTTTTAAAAAGAATAGTTGAATTTCATTTGATTAAACAAATAATGTTTAAATCCAATTGACTTTCATTTGATACAATAAGCTTTATTCGAATCAAATTAGCTTTGTTTGAATGCAATTGAGTGGAATGTTAATGATAAAGCTTAAGCTTTATTTGAATCAATAACAATTTTTGGAAAGAAGTTTACTTTAATTTGATTAAACATGCTATGTTTGAATGCAATTGACTTTCATTTGATTCAATAAGCATTATTCGAATCAAATTTGCTTTGTTTGAATGCAAATGAGTCGAATCTTAATGATTAAGCTTAACCTTTATTTGAAAAAATTACCATTTTTGGAAAGAATAGTTGACTTTCATTTGATTAAACAAGCTATGTTTCAATGCAATTGACTTTCATTTGATTCAATAAGCTTTATTCAAATAAAATTAGCTTTGTTTGAATCCCATTGAGTAGAATCCCATTGTTTGAACCAATTACCATTTTTGTAAAGAATAGTTCACTTTCATTTGATTAAACAAGTTATGCTTCAATGCAATTAACTTTCATTTGATTCAATAAGCTTTATTCGAATCATATTAGCTTTGTTTGAATGCAATTGAGTGGATCTTAATGATTAAGGTTAACCTTTATTTGAAAAAATTACAATTTTTTGTAAGAATAGTTGACTTTCATTTGATTAAACAAGCTATGTTTAAATGCAATTCACTTTCATTTGTTTCAATAATCTTGATTCGAATCAAATTAGCTTTAGTTGAATGCAATTGAGTGGAATCTTAATGATTAAACTTAAGCTGCAGTTGAAACAATTACCATTTTTGAAAACAATAGTTGACTTTCATTTTATTAAACAAGCTATGTTTGAACGCAATTGACTTTCATTTGAATCAATAAGCTTTATTCGAATCAAATTAGCTTTGTTTGAATGCAATTGAGTGGAATTTTAATGATTAAGGTTAAATTTATTTGAACCAATTTCCATTTCTGGATAGAAGTTGACTTTCATTTGATTAAACAAGCTATGTTTGAATGCAACTGACATTCATTTATTTCAATAAGCTTTATTCAAATCAAATTAGCTTTGTTTTAATGTAATTCAGTGGAATCATAATGCTTACGCTTATGCTTTATTTGAACCAATTACCATTTTTGGAATGAATAGTTGACTTTCATTTGATTAAACAAGTTATGTTTAAATGCAATTTACTTTCATTTGATTCAATATGCTTGATTCGAATCAAATTAGCTTTGTTTGAATGCAACATATTGGAATCTTAATGATTAAGCTTAAGCTTTAGTAGAAACAATTACCGTATTTGAAAACAATAGTTGACTTTCATTGGATTAAACAAGCTATGTTTGAATGCAGTTGACATTCATTTGATTCAATAAGCTTTATTCGAATCAAATTAGCTTTGTTTGAATGCAATTGAGTGGAATCTTAATGATAAAGCTTAAGCTTTATTTGAAATAATTTCTATTTTAGGAAAGAAGTTGACTTTCATTTGAATAAACAAGCTACGTTTGAATGCAATTGACTTTCATTTCATTCAATTAGCTTTATTCAAATAAAATTAGCTTTGTTTAAATGTAATTGAGCGGAATCTTAGTGATTAAGCTTAAGCATTATTTGAAACAATTACCATTTTTGGAAAGAATAGTTGAATTTCAATTGATTAAACAAGCTATGTTTGACTGCAAGTGACTTTCATTTGATTCAATATGCTTTATTCGAATGAAATTAGCTTTGTTTGAATGCAATTGAATGGAATCTTAATGATTAAGCTTAAGCTTTATTTGAAACAATTACCATTTTTGGATTAAATAGTTGACTTTCATTTTATTAAACAAGCTATGTTTGAGTGCAATTTTCTTTGTTTGAATGCAATTGAGTGGAATCTTAATGATTAAGCTTAAGCTTTATTTGAAACAATTACCCACTTTAAAAAGAATAGTTGACTTTCATTTGATTAAACAAATAATGTTTAAATCCAATTGACTTTCATTTGATACAATAAGCTTTATTCGAATCAAATTAGTTTTGTTTGAATGCAATTGAGTGGAAAGAAGTTTACTTTAATTTGATTAAACATGCTATGTTTGAATGCAATTGACTTTCATTTGATTCAATAAGCATTATTCGAATCAAATTTGCTTTCTTTGAATGCAAATGAGTCGAATCTTAATGATTAAGCTTAACCTTTATTTGAAAAAATTACCATTTTTGGAAAGAATAGTTGACTTTCATTTGATTAAACAAGCTATGTTTCAATGCAATTGACTTTCATTTGATTCAATAAGCTTTCTTCAAATAAAATTAGCTTTGTTTGAATCCCATTGAGTAGAATCCCATTGTTTGAACCAATTACCATTTTTGTAAAGAATAGTTCACTTTCATTTTATTAAACAAGTTATGCTTCAATGCAATTAACTTTCATTTGATTCAATAAGCTTGATTCGAATCAAATTCGCTTTGGTTGAATGCAATTGAGTGGAATCTTAATGATTAAGCTTAAGCTTCAGTTGAAACAATTACCATTTTTGAAAACAATAGTTGACTTTCATTTTATTAAACAAGCTATGTTTGAACGCAATTGACTTTCATTTGAATCAATAAGCTTTATTCGAATCAAATTAGCTTTGTTTGAATGCAATTGAGTGGAATTTTAATGATTAAGGTTAAATTTATTTGAACCAATTTCCATTTCTCGATAGAAGTTGACTTTCATTTGATTAAACAAGCTATGTTTGAATGCAACTGACATTCATTTATTTCAATAAGCTTTATTCAAATCAAATTAGCTTTGTTTTAATGTAATTCAGTGGAATCATAATGCTTAAGCTTATGCTTTATTTGAACCAATTACCATTTTTGGAATGAATAGTTGACTTTCATTTGATTAAACAAGTTATGTTTAAATGCAATTTACTTTCATTTGATTCAATATGCTTGATTCGAATCAAATTAGCTTTGTTTGAATGCAATTGAGTGGAATCTTAATGATTAAGCTTAAGCTTTAGTAGAAACAATTACCGTATTTGAAAACAATAGTTGACTTTCATTGGATTAAACAAGCTATGTTTGAATGCAGTTGACATTCATTCTATTCAATAAGCTTTATTCGAATCAAAATAGCTTTGTTTGAATGCAATTGAGTGGAATCTTAATGATAAAGCTTAAGCTTTATTTGAACTAATTTCTATTTTAGGAAAGAAGTTGACTTTCATTTGAATAAACAAGCTACGTTTGAATGCAATTGACTTTCATTTCATTCAATTAGCTTTATTCAAATAAAATTAGCTTTGTTTAAATGTAATTGAGCGGAATCTTAGTGATTAAGCTTAAGCATTATTTGAAACAATTACCATTTTTGGAAAGAATAGTTGAATTTCAATTGATTAAACAAGCTATGTTTGACTGCAAGTGACTTTCATTTGATTCAATATGCTTTATTTGAATGAAATTAGCTTTGTTTGAATGCAATTGAATGGAATCTTAATGATTAAGCTTAAGCTTTATTTCAAACAATTACCATTTTTGGATTAAATAGTTGACTTTCATTTGATTAAACGAGCTATGTTTGAGTGCAATTTTCTTTGTTTCAATGCAATTGAGTGGAATCTTAATGATTAAGCTTAAGCTTTATTTGAAACAATTACCATTTTTAAAAAGAATAGTTGACTTTCATTTGATTAAACAAATAATGTTTAAATCCAATTGACTTTCATTTGATACAATAAGCTTTATTCGAATCAAAATAGCTTTGTTTGAATGCAATTGAGTGGAATCTTAATCATAAAGCTTAAGCTTTATTTGAATCAATAACAATTTTTGGAAAGAAGTTTACTTTAATTTGATTAAACATGCTATGTTTGAATGCAATTGACTTTCATTTGATTCAATAAGCATTATTCGAATCAAATTTGCTTTGTTTGAATGCAAATGAGTAGAATCTTAATGATTAAGCTTAACCTTTATTTGAAAAAATTACCATTTTTGGAAAGAATAGTTGACTTTCATTTGATTAAACAAGCTATGTTTCAATGCAATTGACTTTCATTTGATTCAATAAGCTTTATTCAAATAAAATTAGCTTTGTTTGAATCCATTGAGTAGAATCCCATTGTCTGAACCAACTACCATTTTTGTAAAGAATAGTTCACTTTCATTTGATTAAACAAGTTATGCTTCAATGCAATTAACTTTCATTTGATTCAATAAGCTTTATTCGAATCAAATTAGCTTTGTTTGAATGCAATTGAGTGGATCTTCATGATTAAGGTTAACCTTTATTTGAAAAAATTACCATTTTTTGTAAGAATAGTTGACTTTCATTTGATTAAACAAGCTATGTTTAAATGCAATTCACTTTCATTTTATTCAATAATCTTGATTCGAATCAAATTAGCTTTAGTTGAATGCAATTGAGTGGAATCTTAATGATTAAGCTTAAGCTTCAGTTGAAACAATTACCATTTTTGAAAACAATAGTTGACTTTCATTTTATTAAACAAGCTATGTTTGAACGCAATTGACTTTCATTTGAATCAATAAGTTTTATTCGAATCAAATCAGCTTTGTTTGAATGCAATTAAGTGGAATTTTAATGATTAAGGTTAAATTTATTTGAACCAATTTCCATTTTTGGATAGAAGTTAACTTTCATTTGATTAAACAAGCTATGTTTGAATGCAACTGACATTCATTTGTTTCAATAAGCTTTATTCAAATCAAAATTAGCTTTGTTTTAATGTAATTCAGTGGAATCATAATGCTTAAGCTTATGCTTTATTTGAAGCAATTACCATTTTTGGAATGAATAGTTGACTTTCATTTGATTAAACAAGTTATGTTTAAATGCAATTTACTTTCATTTGATTCAATATGCTTGATTCGAATCAAATTAGCTTTGTTTGAAAGCAATTGAGTGGAATCTTAATGATTAAGCTTAAGCTTTAGTAGAAACAATTACCGTATTTGAAAACAATAGTTGACTTTCATTGGATTAAACAAGCTATGTTTGAATGCAGTTGACTTTCATTGGATTCAATAAGCTTGATTCGAATCCAATTAGCTTTGTTTGAATGCAATTGAGTGGAATCTTAATGATTGAGGTTAAGCTTTATTTGAGAAAAGAATTTGACTTTCACTTGATTAAACAAGCTATGTTTGAATGCAATTGACTTTCATTTCATTCAATAAGCTTTATTCAAATAAAATTAGCTTTGTTTAAATGTAATTGAGTGGAATCTTTGTGATTAAGCTTAAGCATTATTTGAAACAATTACCATTTTTGGAAAGAATAGTTGAATTTCATTTGATTAAACAAGCTATGTTTGACTGCAATTGACTTTCATTTGATTCAATATGCTTTATTCGAATGAAATTAGCTTTTTTTGAATGCAATTGAGTGGAATCTTAATGATTAAGCTTAAGCTTTAATTGAAACAATTACCATTTTTGGAATAAATAGTTGACTTTCATTTTATTAAACAACCTATGTTTGAATGCAATTTTCTTTGTTTGAATGCAATTGAGTGGAATCTTAATGATTAAGCTTAAACTTTATTTGAGACAATTACCATTTTTAAAAAGAAAAGTTGACTTTCATTTGATGAAACAAGCTATGTTTGAATGCAATTGACTTTCATTTGATTCAACAAGCTTTATTCGAATCAAATTTGCTTTGTTGGAATGCAAATGAGTCGAATCTTAATGATTAAGCTTAAGCTTTATTTGAACCAATTACCATTTTTGGAAATAATAGTTGACTTTCATTTGAATAAACAAGTTACGTGTGAATGCAATTGACGTTCATTTGATTCAATAAGCATTATTCGAATCAAATTAGCTTTGTTTGAATTCATTTGAGTGGAATCTTAATGATTAAGCTTAACCTTTATTTGATAAAATTACCATTTTCGGTAAGAATAGTTGACTTTCATTTGATTAAACAAGCTATGTTTGAATGCAATTGACTTTCATTTGATTCAATAAGATTGATTCGAATCAAATTAGCTTTGTTTGAATGCAATTGAGTGGAATCTTAATGATTAAGCTTAAGTTATATTTGAAAAAAGTACCATATTTGCTAAGAATAGTTGACTTTCATTTGATTAAACAAGCTATGTTTGAACGCAGTTGACTTTTATTTGATTCAACAAGCTTTACTTGAATCAAATTAGCTTTGCTTGAATGCAATTGAGTGGAATCTAAATGATTAAGGCTAAACTTTATTTGATCAAATTTCTATTTTGGGAAGAAGTTGGCTTTTATTGGATTAAACAAGCAATGTTTGAATGTAATCAAATTTCATTTGATTCAATAAGCTTTATTCAAACAAAATTAGCTTTGTTTGAATGTAATTGAGTGGAATCTTAATGCTTAAGCTTATGCTTTATTTGAACCAATTACCATTTTTGGAAAGAATAGTTGACTTTCATTTGAATAAACAAGTTCCGTTTGAATGCAATTGACGTTCATTTGATTCAATAAGCATTATTCGAATCAAATTAGCTTTGTTTGAATTCAATTGAGTGGAATCTTAATGATTAAGCTTAACCTTTATTTGAAAAAAATTACCATTTTCGGTAAGAATAGTTGACTTTCATTTGATTAAACAAGCTATGTTTGAATGCAATTGACTTTCATTTGATTCAATAAGATTGATTCGAATCAAATTAGCTTTGTTTGAATGCAATTGAGTGGAATCTTAATGCTTAAGCTTAAGCTTTATTTGAACCAATTTCTATTTTAGGAAAGAAGTTGATTTTCTTTTCATTAAACAAGGTATGTTTGAATGCAATTGACTTTCATTTGATTCAATAAGCTTTATTCAAATAAAATTATCTTTGTTTAAATGTAATTGAGTGGAATCTTAGTGATTAAGCTTAAGCATTATTTGAAACAATTACCATTTTTGGAAAGAATAGTTGAATTTCATTTGATTAAACAAGCTATATTTGACTGCAATTGACTTTCATTTGATTCAATATGCTATATTCGAATGAAATTAGCTTTGTTTGAATGCAATTGAGTGGAATCTTAATGATTAAGCTTAAGCTTTATTTGAAACAATTACCATTTTTGGAATAAATAGTTGACTTTCATTTGATTCAACAAGCTATGTTTCAATGTAATTAAGTGGAATCTTAATGATTAAACTTAAGCTTTATTTGAAACAATTACTATTTTTAAAAAGAATAGTTGACTTTCATTTGATGAAACAAGCTATGTTTGAATGCAATTGACTTTCATTTGATTCAATAAGCTTGATTCTAATCAAATTAGCTTTGCTTGAATGGAATTGAGCGGAATCTTAATGATTAAGCTTAAGCTTTATTAGAAACAATTACCGTTTTTGAAAACAATAGTTGACTTTCATTTGATTAAACAAGCTATGTTTGAATGCAGTTGACATTCATTTGATTCAATAAGCTTTATTCGAATCAAATTAGCTTTGTTTGAACGCAATTGAGTGGAATCTTAATGATTAAGCTTAAGCTTTATTTGAACCAATTTCTATTTTAGGAAAGAAGTTGACTTTCATTTGATTAAACCAATTATGTTTGAATGTAATTGACTTTCATTTTGATTCAATAAGCTCTATTCGAATCAAATTTGCTTTGTTTGAATGCAATTGAGTGGAATCTTAATGATTAAGCTTAAGCTTTATTTGAACCAATTTCTATTTTAGGAAAGAAGTTGACTTTCATTTGATTAAACAAGTTATGTTTGAATGCAATTGACTTTCATTTTGATTCAATAAGCTTTATTCGAATCAAATTTGCTTTGTTTGAATGCAATTGAGAGGAATCTTAATGATTAAGCTTAACCTTTCTTTGAAAAAATTACCATTTTTGGTATGAATAGTTAACTTTCATTTGATTAAACAAGCTATGTTTGAATGCAATTGACATTCATTTGATTCAATAAGCTTTATTCGAATCAAATTAGCTTTGTTTCAATGAAATTAAGTGGAATCTTAATGCTTAAGCTTATGCTTTATTTGAACCAATTACCATTTTTGGAAAGATTAGTTGACTTTCATTTGAGTAACAAAGTTATGTTTGAATGCAATTGACTTTCATTTTGATTCATTAAGCTTTATTCGAATCAAATTTGCTTTGTTTGAATGCAATTGCGTGGAATCTTAATGATTAAGCTTCACCTTTCTTTGAAAAAATTACCATTTTTAGTAAGAATAGTTGACTTTCATTTGATTAAACAAGCTATGTTTGAATGCAATTGACTTTCATTTTATTCAATAGGCTTTATTCGAACCAAATTAACTTTGTTTGAATGTAATTGAGTGGAATCTTAATGCTTAAGCTTATGCTTTATTTGAACCAATTACCATTTTTGGAAAGAATAATTGACTTTCATTTGAGTAAAAAAGTTATGTTTGAATGCAATTGACTTTCATTTGATTCAATATGCTGTATTCGAATCAAATTAGCTTTGTTTTAATGTAATTGAGTGGAATCTTAATGCTTAAGCTTATGCTTTATTTGAACCAATTACCATTTTTGGAAAGAATAGTTGACTTTCATTTGAGTAAAAAAGTTATGTTTGAATGCAATTGACTTTCATTTTGATTCAATAAGCTTTATTCGAATCAAATTTGCTTTGTTTGAATGCAATTGAGTGGAATCTTAATGATTAAGCTTAACCTTTCTTTGAAAAAATTACCTTTTTTAGTAAGAATAGTTGACTTTCATTTGATTAAACAAGCAATGTTTGAATGCAATCAAATTTCATTTGATTCAATAAGCTTTATTCAAATAAAATTAGCTTTGTTTGAATGTAATTGAGTGGAATCTTAATGCTTAAGCTTATGCTTTATTTGAACCAATTACCATTTTTAGAAAGAATAGTTGACTTTCATTTGAATAAACAAGTTACGTTTGAATGCAATTGACGTTCATTTGATTCAATAAGCATTATTCGAATCAAATTAGCTTTGTTTGAATTCAATTGAGTGGAATCTTAATGATTAAGCTTAACCTTTATTTGAAAAAATTACCATTTTCGGTAAGAATAGTTGACTTTCATTTGATTAAACAAGCTATGTTTGAATGCAATTGACTTTCATTTGATTCAATAAGATTGATTCGAATCAAATTAGCTTTGTTTGAATGCAATTGAGTGGAATCTTAATGCTTAAGCTTAAGCTTTATTTGAACCAATTTCTATTTTAGGAAAGAAGTTGATTTTCATTTTATTAAACAAGCTATGTTTGAATGCAATTGACTTTCATTTGATTCAATAAGCTTTATTCAAATAAAATTAGCTTTGTTTAAATGTAATTGAGTGGAATCTTAGGGATTAAGCTTAAGCATTATTTGAAACAATTACCATTTTTGGAAAGAATAGTTGAATTTCATTTGATTAAACAAGCTATATTTGACTGCAATTGACTTTAATTTGATTAAATATGCTTTATTCGAATGAAATTAGCTTTGTTTGAATGCAATTGAGTGGAATCTTAATGATTAAGCTTACGCTTTATTGGAAACAATTACCATTTTTGGAATAAATAGTTGACCTTCATTTGATTTAACAAGCTATGTTTGAATGTAATTGAGTGGAATCTTAATGATTAAACTTAAGCTTTATTTGAAACAATTACCATTTTTAAAAAGAATAGTTGACTTTCATTTGATGAAACAAGCTATGTTTGAATGCAATTGACTTTCATTTTGATTCATTAAGCTTTATTCGAATCAAATTTGCTTTGTTTGAATGCAATTGCGTGGAATCTTAATGATTAAGCTTCACCTTTCTTTGAAAAAATTACCATTTTTAGTAAGAATAGTTGACTTTCATTTGATTAAACAAGCTATGTTTGAATGCAATTGACTTTCATTTGATTCAATAGGCTTTATTCGAATCAAATTAACTTTGTTTGAATGTAATTGAGTGGAATCTTAATGCTTAAGCTTATGCTTTATTTGAACCAATTACCATTTTTGGAAAGAATAATTGACTTTCATTTGAGTAAAAAAGTTATGTTTGAATGCAATTGACTTTCATTTGATTCAATATGCTGTATTCGAATCAAATTAGCTTTGTTTTAATGTAATTGAGTGGAATCTTAATGCTTAAGCTTATGCTTTATTTGAACCAATTACCATTTTTGGAAAGAATAGTTGACTTTCATTTGAATAAAAAAGTTATGTTTGAATGCAATTGACTTTCATTTTGATTCAATAAGCTTTATTCGAAACAAATTTGCTTTGTTTGAATGCAATTGAGTGGAATCTTAATGATTAAGCTTAACCTTTCTTTGAAAAAATTACCTTTTTTAGTAAGAATAGTTGACTTTCATTTGATTAAACAAGCAATGTTTGAATGCAATCAAATTTCATTTGATTCAATAAGCTTTATTCAAATAAAATTAGCTTTGTTTGAATGTAATTGAGTGGAATCTTAATGCTTAAGCTTATGCTTTATTTGAACCAATTACCATTTTTAGAAAGAATAGTTGATTTCATTTGAATAAACAAGTTAGGTTTGAATGCAATTGACGTTCATTTGATTCAATAAGCATTATTCGAATCAAATTAGCTTTGTTTGAATTCAATTGAGTGGAATCTTAATGATTAAGCTTAACCTTTATTTGAAAAAATTACCATTTTCGGTAAGAATAGTTGACTTTCATTTGATTAAACAAGCTATGTTTGAATGCAATTGACTTTCATTTGATTCAATAAGATTGATTCGAATCAAATTAGCTTTGTTTGAATGCAATTGAGTGGAATCTTAATGCTTAAGCTTAAGCTTTATTTGAACCAATTTCTATTTTAGGAAAGAAGTTGATTTTCATTTTATTAAACAAGCTATGTTTGAATGCAATTGACTTTCATTTGATTCAATAAGCTTTATTCAAATAAAATTAGCTTTGTTTAAATGTAATTGAGTGGAATCTTAGGGATTAAGCTTAAGCATTATTTGAAACAATTACCATTTTTGGAAAGAATAGTTGAATTTCATTTGATTAAACAAGCTATATTTGACTGCAATTGACTTTAATTTGATTAAATATGCTTTATTCGAATGAAATTAGCTTTGTTTGAATGCAATTGAGTGGAATCTTAATGATTAAGCTTACGCTTTATTGGAAACAATTACCATTTTTGGAATAAATAGTTGACCTTCATTTGATTTAACAAGCTATGTTTGAATGTAATTGAGTGGAATCTTAATGATTAAACTTAAGCTTTATTTGAAACAATTACCATTTTTAAAAAGAATAGTTGACTTTCATTTGATGAAACAAGCTATGTTTGAATGCAATTGACTTTCATTTGATTCAATAAGCTTGATTCGAATCAAATTAGCTTTGTTTGAATGCAATTGAGTGGAATCTTAATGATTAAGCTTAACCGTTCTTTGAAAAATTTACCATTTTTGGTATGAATAGTTGACTTTCATTTGATTAAACAAGCTATGTTTGAATGCAATTGACTTTCATTTGATTCAATAAGCATTATTCGAATCAAAGTAGCTTTGTTTCAATGTAATTGAGTGGAATCTTAATGCTTAAGCTTATGCTTTATTTGAACCAATTACCATTTTTGGAAAGAATAGTTGACTTTCATTTGAGTAAAAAAGTTATGTTTGAATGCAATTGACTTTCATTTTGATTCAATAAGCTTTATTCGAATCAAATTTGCTTTGTTTGAATGCAATTGAGTGGAATCTTAATGATTAAGCTTAACCTTTCTTTGAAAAAATTACCTTTTTTAGTAAGAATAGTTGACTTTCATTTGATTAAACAAGCAATGTTTGAATGCAATCAAATTTCATTTGATTCAATAAGCTTTATTCAAATAAAATTAGCTTTGTTTGAATGTAATTGAGTGGAATCTTAATGCTTAAGCTTATGCTTTATTTGAACCAATTACCATTTTTAGAAAGAATAGTTGACTTTCATTTGAATAAACAAGTTACGTTTGAATGCAATTGACGTTCATTTGATTCAATAAGCATTATTCGAATCAAATTAGCTTTGTTTGAATTCAATTGAGTGGAAACTTAATGATTAAGCTTAACCTTTATTTGAAAAAATTACCATTTTCGGTAAGAATAGTTGACTTTCATTTGATTAAACAAGCTATGTTTGAATGCAATTGACTTTCATTTGATTCAATAAGATTGATTCGAATCAAATTAGCTTTGTTTGAATGCAATTGAGTGGAATCTTAATGCTTAAGCTTAAGCTTTATTTGAACCAATTTCTATTTTAGGAAAGAAGTTGATTTTCATTTTATTAAACAAGCTATGTTTGAATGCAATTGACTTTCATTTGATTCAATAAGCTTTATTCAAATAAAATTAGCTTTGTTTAAATGTAATTGAGTGGAATCTTAGGGATTAAGCTTAAGCATTATTTGAAACAATTACCATTTTTGGAAAGAATAGTTGAATTTCATTTAATTAAACAAGCTATATTTGACTGCAATTGACTTTAATTTGATTAAATATGCTTTATTCGAATGAAATTAGCTTTGTTTGAATGCAATTGAGTGGAATCTTAATGATTAAGCTTACGCTTTATTGGAAACAATTACCATTTTTGGAATAAATAGTTGACCTTCATTTGATTTAACAAGCTATGTTTGAATGTAATTGAGTGGAATCTTAATGATTAAACTTAAGCTTTATTTGAAACAATTACCATTTTTAAAAAGAATAGTTGACTTTCATTTGATGAAACAAGCTATGTTTGAATGCAATTGACTTTCATTTTGATTCACTAAGCTTTATTCGAATCAAATTTGCTTTGTTTGAATGCAATTGCGTGGAATCTTAATGATTAAGCTTCACCTTTCTTTGAAAAAATTACCATTTTTAGTAAGAATAGTTGACTTTCATTTGATTAAACAAGCTATGTTTGAATGCAATTGACTTTCATTTGATTCAATAGGCTTTATTCGAATCAAATTAACTTTGTTTGAATGTAATTGAGTGGAATCTTAATGCTTAAGCTTATGCTTTATTTGAACCAATTACCATTTTTGGAAAGAATAATTGACTTTCATTTGAGTAAAAAAGTTATGTTTGAATGCAATTGACTTTCATTTGATTCAATATGCTGTATTCGAATCAAATTAGCTTTGTTTTAATGTAATTGAGTGGAATCTTAATGCTTAAGCTTATGCTTTATTTGAACCAATTACCATTTTTGGAAAGAATAGTTGACTTTCATTTGAGTAAAAAAGTTATGTTTGAATGCAATTGACTTTCATTTTGATTCAATAAGCTTTATTCGAATCAAATTTGCTTTGTTTGAGTGCAATTGAGTGGAATCTTAATGATTAAGCTTAACCTTTCTTTGAAAAAATTACCTTTTTTAGTAAGAATAGTTGACTTTCATTTGATTAAACAAGCAATGTTTGAATGCAATCAAATTTCATTTGATTCAATAAGCTTTATTCAAATAAAATTAGCTTTGTTTGAATGTAATTGAGTGGAATCTTAATGCTTAAGCTTATGCTTTATTTGAACCAATTACCATTTTTAGAAAGAATAGTTGATTTCATTTGAATAAACAAGTTACGTTTGAATGCAATTGACGTTCATTTGATTCAATAAGCATTATTCGAATCAAATTAGCTTTGTTTGAATTCAATTGAGTGGAAACTTAATGATTAAGCTTAACCTTTATTTGAAAAAATTACCATTTTCGGTAAGAATAGTTGACTTTCATTTGATTAAACAAGCTATGTTTGAATGCAATTGACTTTCATTTGATTCAATAAGATTGATTCGAATCAAATTAGCTTTGTTTGAATGCAATTGAGTGGAATCTTAATGCTTAAGCTTAAGCTTTATTTGAACCAATTTCTATTTTAGGAAAGAAGTTGATTTTCATTTTATTAAACAAGCTATGTTTGAATGCAATTGACTTTCATTTGATTCAATAAGCTTTATTCAAATAAAATTAGCTTTGTTTAAATGTAATTGAGTGGAATCTTAGGGATTAAGCTTAAGCATTATTTAAAACAATTACCATTTTTGGAAAGAATAGTTGAATTTCATTTGATTAAACAAGCTATATTTGACTGCAATTGACTTTAATTTGATTAAATATGCTTTATTCGAATGAAATTAGCTTTGTTTGAATGCAATTGAGTGGAATCTTAATGATTAAGCTTACGCTTTATTGGAAACAATTACCATTTTTGGAATAAATAGTTGACCTTCATTTGATTTAACAAGCTATGTTTGAATGTAATTGAGTGGAATCTTAATGATTAAACTTAAGCTTTATTTGAAACAATTACCATTTTTAAAAAGAATAGTTGACTTTCATTTGATGAAACAAGCTATGTTTGAATGCAATTGACTTTCATTTGATTCAATAAGCTTGATTCGAATCAAATTAGCTTTGTTTGAATGCAATTGAGTGGAATCTTAATGATTAAGCTTAACCGTTCTTTGAAAAAATTACCATTTTTGGTATAAATAGTTGACTTTCATTTGATTAAACAAGCTATGTTTGAATGCAATTGACTTTCATTTGATTCAATAAGCATTATTCGAATCAAAGTAGCTTTGTTTCAATGTAATTGAGTGGAATCTTAATGCTTAAGCTTATGCTTTATTTCAACCAATTACCATTTTTGGAAAGAATAGTTGACTTTCATTTGAGTAAAAAAGTTATGTTTGAATGCAATTGACTTTCATTTTGATTCAATAAGCTTTATTCGAATCAAATTTGCTTTGTTTGAATGCAATTGAGTGGAATCTTAATGATTAAGCTTAACCTTTCTTTGAAAAAATTACCTTTTTTAGTAAGAATAGTTGACTTTCATTTGATTAAACAAGCAATGTTTGAATGCAATCAAATTTCATTTGATTCAATAAGCTTTATTCAAACAAAATTAGCTTTGTTTGAATGTAATTGAGTGGAATCTTAATGCTTAAGCTTATGCTTTATTTGAACCAATTACCATTTTTAGAAAGAATAGTTGACTTTCATTTGAATAAACAAGTTACGTTTGAATGCAATTGACGTTCATTTGATTCAATAAGCATTATTCGAATCAAATTAGCTTTGTTTGAATTCAATTGAGTGGAAACTTAATGATTAAGCTTAACCTTTATTTGAAAAAATTACCATTTTCGGTAAGAATAGTTGACTTTCATTTGATTAAACAAGCTATGTTTGAATGCAATTGACTTTCATTTGATTCAATAAGATTGATTCGAATCAAATTAGCTTTGTTTGAATGCAATTGAGTGGAATCTTAATGCTTAAGCTTAAGCTTTATTTGAACCAATTTCTATTTTAGGAAAGAAGTTGATTTTCATTTTATTAAACAAGCTATGTTTGAATGCAATTGACTTTCATTTGATTCAATAAGCTTTATTCAAATAAAATTAGCTATGTTTAAATGTAATTGAGTGGAATCTTAGGGATTAAGCTTAAGCATTATTTGAAACCATTACCATTTTTGGAAAGAATAGTTGAATTTCATTTGATTAAACAAGCTATATTTGACTGCAATTGACTTTAATTTGATTAAATATGCTTTATTCGAATGAAATTAGCTTTGTTTGAATGCAATTGAGTGGAATCTTAATGATTAAGCTTACGCTTTATTTGAAACAATTACCATTTTTGGAATAAATAGTTGACCTTCATTTGATTTAACAAGCTATGTTTGAATGTAATTGAGTGGAATCTTAATGATTAAACTTAAGCTTTATTTGAAACAATTACCATTTTTAAAAAGAATAGTTGACTTTCATTTGATGAAACAAGCTATGTTTGAATGCAATTGACTTTCATTTGATTCAATAAGCTTGATTCGAATCAAATTAGCTTTGTTTGAATGCAATTGAGTGGAATCTTAATGATTAAGCTTAAGCTTTATTAGAAACAATTACCGTTTTTGAAAACAAAGTTGACTTTCATTTGATTAAACAAGCTATGTTTGAATGCAGTTGACATTAATTTGATTCAATAAGCTTTATTCGAATCAAATTAGCTTTGTTTGAATGCAATTGAGTGGAATCTTAATGATTAAGCTTAAGCTTTATTTGAACCAATTTCTATTTTAGGAAAGAAGTTGACTTTCATTTGATTAAACAAGTTATGTTTGAATGCAATTGACTTTCATTTTGATTCAATAAGCTTTATTCGAATCAAAATTGCTTTGTTTGAATGTAATTGAGAGGAATCTTAATGATTAAGCTTAACCGTTCTTTGAAAAAATTACCATTTTTGGTATGAATAGTTCACTTTCATTTGATTAAACAAGCTATGTTTGAATGCAATTGACTTTCATTTGATTCAATAAGCATTATTCGAATCAAAGTAGCTTTGTTTCAATGTAATTGAGTGGAATCTTAATGCTTAAGCTTATGCTTTATTTGAACCAATTACCATTTTTGGAAAGAATAGTTGACTTTCATTTGAGTAAAAAAGTTATGTTTGAATGCAATTGACTTTCATTTTGATTCAATAAGCTTTATTCGAATCAAAATTGCTTTGTTTGAATGCAATTGAGTGGAATCTTAATGATTAAGCTTAACCTTTCTTTGAAAAAATTTCCATTTTTAGTAAGAATAGTTGACTTTCATATGATTAAACAAGCTATGTTTGAATGCAATTGACTTTCATTTGATTCAATAGGCTTTATTCGAATCATATTAACTTTGTTTGAATGTAATTGAGTGGAATCTTAATGCTTAAGCTTATGCTTTATTTGAACCAATTACCATTTTTGGAAAGAATAATTGACTTTCATTTGAGTAAAAAAGTTATGTTTGAATGCAATTGACTTTCATTTGATTCAATATGCTGTATTCGAATCAAATTAGCTTTGTTTCAATGTAATTGAGTGGAATCTTAATGCTTAAGCTTATGCTTTATTTGAACCAATTACCATTTTTGGAAAGAATAGTTGACTTTCATTTGAGTAAAAAAGTTATGTTTGAATGCAATTGACTTTCATTTTGATTCAATAAGCTTTATTCGAATCAAATTTGCTTTGTTTGAATGCAATTGAGTGGAATCTTAATGATTAAGCTTAACCTTTCTTTGAAAAAATTACCTTTTTTAGTAAGAATAGTTGACTTTCATTTGATTAAACAAGCAATGTTTGAATGCAATCAAATTTCATTTGATTCAATAAGCTTTATTCAAACAAAATTAGCTTTGTTTGAATGTAATTGAGTGGAATCTTAATGCTTAAGCTTATGCTTTATTTGAACCAATTACCATTTTTAGAAAGAATAGTTGACTTTCATTTGAATAAACAAGTTACGTTTGAATGCAATTGACGTTCATTTGATTCAATAAGCATTATTCGAATCAAATTAACTTTGTTTGAAATCAATTGAGTGGAATCTTAATGATTAAGCTTAACCTTTATTTGAAAAAATTACCATTTTCGGTAAGAATAGTTGACTTTCATTTGATTAAACAAGCTATGTTTGAATGCAATTGACTTTCATTTGATTCAATAAGATTGATTCGAATCAAATTAGCTTTGTTTGAATGCAATTGAGTGGAATCTTAATGCTTAAGCTTAAGCTTTATTTGAACCAATTTCTATTTTAGGAAAGAAGTTGATTTTCATTTTATTAAACAAGCTATGTTTGAATGCAATTGACTTTCATTTGATTCAATAAGCTTTATTCAAATAAAATTAGCTTTGTTTAAATGTAATTGAGTGGAATCTTAGTGATTAAGCTTAAGCATTATTTGAAACAATTACCATTTTTGGAAAGAATAGTTGAATTTCATTTGATTAAACAAGCTATATTTGACTGCAATTGACTTTCATTTGATTCAATATGCTTTATTCGAATGAAATTAGCTTTGTTTGAATGCAATTGAGTGGAATCTGAATGATTAAGTTTAAGCTTTATTTGAAACAATTACCATTTTTGGAATAAATAGTTGACCTTCATTTGATTTAACAAGCTATGTTTGAATGTAATTGAGTGGAATCTTAATGATTAAACTTAAGCTTTATTTGAAACAATTACCATTTTTAAAAAGAATAGTTGACTTTCATTTGATGAAACAAGCTATGTTTGAATGCAATTGACTTTCATTTGATTCAATAAGCTTGATTCGAATCAAATTAGCTTTGTTTGAATGCAATTGAGCGGAATCTTAATGATTAAGCTTAAGCTTTATTAGAAAAACAATTACCGTTTTTGAA
The DNA here is from genome assembly GCA_951394345.1 of Salicornia ramosissima. Lineage (NCBI taxonomy): Eukaryota > Viridiplantae > Streptophyta > Magnoliopsida > Caryophyllales > Amaranthaceae > Salicornia > Salicornia ramosissima. The sequence goes on along the minus strand of OX596233.1, from coordinate 34,825,475 downwards.
AACAAAGTTGACTTTCATTTGATTAAACAAGCTATGTTTGAATGCAGTTGACATTAATTTGATTCAATAAGCTTTATTCGAATCAAATTAGCTTTATTTGAACCAATTTCTATTTTAGGAAAGAAGTTGACTTTCATTTGATTAAACAAGTTATGTTTGAATGCAATTGACTTTCATTTTGATTCAATAAGCTTTATTCGAATCAAAATTGCTTTGTTTGAATGCAATTGAGAGGAATCTTAATGATTAAGCTTAACCTTTCTTTGAAAAAATTACCATTTTTGGTATGAATAGTTGACTTTCATTTGATTAAACAAGCTATGTTTGAATGCAATTGACTTTCATTTGATTCAATAAGCATTATTCGAATCAAAGTAGCTTTGTTTCAATGTAATTGAGTGGAATCTTAATGCTTAAGCTTATGCTTTATTTGAACCAATTACCATTTTTGGAAAGAATAGTTGACTTTCATTTGAGTAAAAAAGTTATGTTTGAATGCAATTGACTTTCATTTTGATTCAATAAGCTTTATTCGAATCAAAATTGCTTTGTTTGAATGCAATTGAGAGGAATCTTAATGATTAAGCTTAACCTTTCTTTGAAAAAATTACCATTTTTGGTATGAATAGTTGACTTTCATTTGATTAAACAAGCTATGTTTGAATGCAATTGACTTTCATTTGATTCAATAAGCTTTATTCGAATCAAATTAGCTTTGTTTCAATGTAATTCAGTGGAATCTTAATGCTTAAGCTTATGCTTTATTTGAACCAATTACCATTTTTGGAAAGATTAGTTGACTTTCATTTGAGTAACAAAATTATGTTTGAATGCAATTGACTTTCATTTTGATTCATTAAGCTTTATTCGAATCAAATTTGCTTTGTTTGAATGCAATTGAGTGGAATCTTAATGATTAAGCTTAACCTTTCTTTGAAAAAATTACCATTTTTAGTAAGAATAGTTGACTTTCATTTGATTAAACAAGCTATGTTTGAATGCAATTGACTTTCATTTGATTCAATAGGCTTTATTCGAATCAAATTAACTTTGTTTGAATGTAATTGAGTGGAATCTTAATGCTTAAGCTTATGCTTTATTTGAACCAATTACCATTTTTGGAAAGAATAATTGACTTTCATTTGAGTAAAAAAGTTATGTTTGAATGCAATTGACTTTCATTTGATTCAATATGCTGTATTCGAATCAAATTAGCTTTGTTTCAATGTAATTGAGTGGAATCTTAATGCTTAAGCTTATGCTTTATTTGAACCAATTACCATTTTTGGAAAGAATAGTTGACTTTCATTTGAGTAAAAAAGTTATGTTTGAATGCAATTGACTTTCATTTTGATTCAATAAGCTTTATTCGAATCAAATTTGCTTTGTTTGAATGCAATTGAGTGGAATCTTAATGATTAAGCTTAACCTTTCTTTGAAAAAATTACCTTTTTTAGTAAGAATAGTTGACTTTCATTTGATTAAACAAGCAATGTTTGAATGCAATCAAATTTCATTTGATTCAATAAGATTTATTCAAATAAAATTAGCTTTGTTTGAATGTAATTGAGTGGAATCTTAATGCTTAAGCTTATGCTTTATTTGAACCAATTACCATTTTTAGAAAGAATAGTTGACTTTAATTTGAATAAACAAGTTACGTTTGAATGCAACTGACGTTCATTTGATTCAATAAGCATTATTCGAATCAAATTAGCTTTGTTGGAATTCAATTGAGTGGAATCTTAATGATTAAGCTTAACCTTTATTTGAAAAAATTACCATTTTCGGTAAGAATAGTTGACTTTCATTTGATTAAACAAGCTATGTTTGAATGCAATTGACTTTCATTTGAGTCAATAAGATTGATTCGAATCAAATTAGCTTTGTTTGAATGCAATTGAGTGGAATCTTAATGCTTAAGCTTAAGCTTTATTTGAACCAATTTCTATTTTAGGAAAGAAGTTGATTTTCATTTTATTAAACAAGCTATGTTTGAATGCAATTGACTTTCATTTGATTCAATAAGCTTTATTCAAATAAAATTAGCTTTGTTTAAATGTAATTGAGTGGAATCTTAGTGATTAAGCTTAAGCATTATTTGAAACAATTACCATTTTTGGAAAGAATAGTTGAATTTCATTTGATTAAACAAGCTATATTTGACTGCAATTGACTTTCATTTGATTCAATATGCTTTATTCGAATGAAATTAGCTTTGTTTGAATGCAATTGAGTGGAATCTTAATGACTAAGCTTAAGCTTTATTTCAAACAATTACCATTTTTGGAATAAATAGTTGACCTTCATTTGATTTAACAAGCTATGTTTGAATGTAATTGAGTGGAATCTTAATGATTAAACTTAAGCTTTATTTGAAACAATTACCATTTTAAAAAAGAATAGTTGACTTTCATTTGATGAAACAAGCTATGTTTGAATGCAATTGACTTTCATTTGATTCAATAAGCTTGATTCGAATCAAATTAGCTTTGTTTGAATGCAATTGAGCGGAATCTTAATGATTAAGCTTAAGCTTTATTAGAAACAATTACCGTTTTTGAAAACAAAGTTGACTTTCATTTGATTAAACAAGCTATGTTTGAATGCAATTGACTTTCATTTTGATTCAATAAGCTTTATTCGAATCAAATTAGCTTTGTTTCAATGTAATTGAGTGGAATCTTAATGCTTAAGCTTATGCTTTATTTGAACCAATTACCATTTTTGGAAAGAATAGTTGACTTTCATTTGAATAAACAAGTTACGTTTGAATGCAATTAACGTTCATTTGATTCAATAAGCATTATTCGAATCAAATTAGCTTTGTTTGAATTCAATTGAGTGGAATCTTAATGATTAAGCTTAACCTTTATTTGAAAAAATTACCATTTTCGGTAAGAATAGTTGACTTTCATTTGATTAAACAAGCTATGTTTGAATGCAATTGACTTTCATTTTGATTCAATAAGCTTTATTCGAATCAAATTAGCTTTGTTTCAATGTAATTGAGTGGAATCTTAATGCTTAAGCTTATGCTTTATTTGAACCAATTACCATTTTTGGAAAGAATAGTTGACTTTCATTTGAGTAAAAAAGTTATGTTTGAATGCAATTGACTTTCATTTTGATTCAATAAGCTTTATTCGAATCAAATTTGCTTTGTTTGAATGCAATTGAGTGGAATCTTAATGATTAAGCTTAACCTTTCTTTGAAAAAATTACCATTTTTAGTAAGAATAGTTGACTTTCATTTGATTAAACAAGCTATGTTTGAATGCAATTGACTTTCATTTGATTCAATAGGCTTTATTCGAATCAAAGTAGCTTTGCTTCAATGTAATTGAGTGGAATCTTAATGCTTAAGCTTATGCTTTATTTGAACCAATTACCATTTTTTGAAAGAATAATTGACTTTCATTTGAGTAAAAAAGTTATGTTTGAATGCAATTGACTTTCATTTTGATTCAATAAGCTTTATTCGAATCAAATTTGCTTTGTTTGAATGCAATTGAGTGGAATCTTAATGATTAAGCTTAACCTTTCTTTGAAAAAATTACCATTTTTAGTAAGAATAGTTGACTTTCATTTGATTAAACAAGCTATGTTTGAATGCAATTGACTTTCATTTGATTCAATAGGCTTTATTCGAATCAAATTAACTTTGTTTGAATGTAATTGAGTGGAATCTTAATGCTTAAGCTTATGCTTTATTTGTACCAATTACCATTTTTGGAAAGAATAATTGACTTTCATTTGAGTAAAAAAGTTATGTTTGAATGCAATTGACTTTCATTTGATTGAATAAGCTTTATTCGAATCAAATTAGCTTTGTTTCAATGTAATTGAGTGGAATCTTAATGCTTAAGCTTAGGCTTTATTTAAACCAATTACCATTTTTGGAAAGAATAGTTGACTTTCATTTGAATAAACAAGTTACGTTTGAATGCAATTAACGTTCATTTGATTCAATAAGCATTATTCGAATCAAATTATCTTTGTTTGAATTCAATTGAGTGGAATCTTAATGATTAAGCTTAACCTTTATTTGAAAAAATTACCATTTTCGGTAAGAATAGTTGACTTTCATTTGATTAAACAAGCTATGTTTGAATGCAATTGACTTTCATTTTGATTCAATAAGCTTTATTCGAATCAAATTAGCTTTGTTTCAATGTAATTAAGTGGAATCTTAATGCTTAAGCTTATGCTTTATTTGAACCAATTACCATTTTTGGAAAGAATAGTTGACTTTCATTTGAGTAAAAAAGTTATGTTTGAATGCAATTGACTTTCATTTTGGTTCATTAAGCTTTATTCGAATCAAATTTGCTTTGTTTGAATGCAATTGAGTGGAATCTTATTGATTAAGCTTAACCTTTCTTTGAAAAAATTACCATTTTTAGTAAGAATAGTTGACTTTCATTTGATTAAACAAGCTATGTTTGAATGCAATTGACTTTCATTTGATTCAATAGGCTATATTCGAATCAAATTAACTTTGTTTGAATGTAATTGAGTGGAATCTTAATGCTTAAGCTTATGCTTTATTTGAACCAATTACCATTTTTGGAAAGAATAATTGACTTTCATTTGAGTAAAAAAGTTATGTTTGAATGCAATTGACTTTCATTTGATTCAATATGCTGTATTCGAATCAAATTAGCTTTGTATCAATGTAATTGAGTGGAATCTTAATGCTTAAGCTTATGCTTTATTTGAACCAATTACCGTTTTTGGAAAGAATAGTTGACTTTCATTTGAGTAAAAAAGTTATGTTTGAATGCAATTGACTTTCATTTTGATTCAATAAGCTTTATTCGAATCAAATTTGCTTTGTTTGAATGCAATTGAGTGGAATCTTAATGATTAAGCTTAACCTTTCTTTGAAAAAATTACCTTTTTTAGTAAGAATAGTTTACTTTCATTTGATTAAACAAGCTATGTTTGAATGCAATCAAATTTCATTAGATTCAATAAGCTTTATTCAAATAAAATTAGCTTTGTTTGAATGTAATTGAGTGGAATCTTAATGCTTAAGCTTATGCTTTATTTGAACCAATTACCATTTTTAGAAAGAATAGTTGACTTTCATTTGATTCAATAAGCATTATTCGAATCACATTAGCTTTGTTTGAATTCATTTGAGTGGAATCTTAATGATTAAGCTTAACCTTTATTTGAAAAAATTACCATTTTCGGTAAGAATAGTTGACTTTCATTTGATTAAACAAGCTATGTTTGAATGCAATTGACTTTCATTTGATTCAATAAGATTGATTCGAATCAAATTAGCTTTGTTTGAATGCAATTGAGTGGAATCTTAATGCTTAAGCTTAAGCTTTATTTGAACCAATTTCTATTTTAGGAAAGAAGTTGATTTTCATTTTATTAAACAAGCTATGTTTGAATGCAATTGACTTTCATTTGATTCAATAAGCTTTATTCAAATAAAATTAGCTTTGTTTAAATGTAATTGAGTGGAATCTTAGTGATTAAGCTTAAGCATTATTTGAAACAATTACCATTTTTGGAAAGAATAGTTGAATTTCATTTGATTAAACAAGCTATATTTGACTGCAATTGACTTTCATTTGATTCAATATGCTTTATTCGAATGAAATTAGCTTTGTTTGAATGCAATTGAGTGGAATCTTAATGACTAAGCTTAAGCTTTATTTGAAACAATTACCATTTTTGGAATAAATAGTTGACCTTCATTTGATTTAACAAGCTATGTTTGAATGTAATTGAGTGGAATCTTAATGATTAAACTTAAGCTTTATTTGAAACAATTACCATTTTTAAAAAGAATAGTTGACTTTCATTTGATGAAACAAGCTATGTTTGAATGCAATTGACTTTCATTTGATTCAATAAGCTTGATTCGAATCAAATTAGCTTTGTTTGAATGCAATTGAGCGGAATCTTAATGATTAAGCTTAAGCTTTATTAGAAACAATTACCGTTTTTGAAAACAAAGTTGACTTTCATTGGATGAAACAAGCTATGTTTGAATGCAATTGACTTTCATTTGATGAAACAAGCTATGTTTGAATGCAATTGACTTTCATTTGATTCAATAAGCTTGATTCGAATCAAATTAACTTTGTTTGAATGTAATTGAGTGGAATCTTAATGCTTAAGCTTATGCTTTATTTGAACCAATTACCATTTTTGGAAAGAATAATTGACTTTCATTTGAGTAAAAAAGTTATGTTTGAATGCAATTGACTTTCATTTGATTCAATATGCTGTATTCGAATCAAATTAGCTTTGTTTCAATGTAATTGAGTGGAATCTTAATGCTTAAGCTTATGCTTTATTTGAACCAATTACCATTTTTGGAAAGAATAGTTGACTTTCATTTGAGTAAAAAAGTTATGTTTGAATGCAATTGACTTTCATTTTGATTCAATAAGCTTTATTCGAATCAAATTAGCTTTGTTTGAATGCAATTGAGTGGAATCTTAATGCTTAAGCTTAAGCTTTATTTGAACCAATTTCTATTTTAGGAAAGAAGTTGATTTTCATTTTATTAAACAAGCTATGTTTGAATGCAATTGACTTTCATTTGATTCAATAAGCTTTATTCAAATAAAATTAGCTTTGTTTAAATGTAATTGAGTGGAATCTTAGTGATTAAGCTTAAGCATTATTTGAAACAATTACCATTTTTGGAAAGAATAGTTGAATTTCATTTGATTAAACAAGCTATATTTGACTGCAATTGACTTTCATTTGATTCAATATGCTTTATTCGAATGAAATTAGCTTTGTTTGAATGCAATTGAGTGGAATCTTAATGACTAAGCTTAAGCTTTATTTGAAACAATTACCATTTTTGGAATAAATAGTTGACCTTCATTTGATTTAACAAGCTATGTTTGAATGTAATTGAGTGGAATCTTAATGATTAAACTTAAGCTTTATTTGAAACAATTACCATTTTTAAAAAGAATAGTTGACTTTCATTTGATGAAACAAGCTATGTTTGAATGCAATTGACTTTCATTTGATTCAATAAGCTTGATTCGAATCAAATTAGCTTTGTTTGAATGCAATTGAGCGGAATCTTAATGATTAAGCTTAAGCTTTATTAGAAACAATTACCGTTTTTGAAAACAAAGTTGACTTTCATTGGATGAAACAAGCTATGTTTGAATGCAATTGACTTTCATTTGATGAAACAAGCTATGTTTGAATGCAATTGACTTTCATTTGATTCAATAAGCTTGATTCGAATCAAATTAACTTTGTTTGAATGTAATTGAGTGGAATCTTAATGCTTAAGCTTATGCTTTATTTGAACCAATTACCATTTTTGGAAAGAATAATTGACTTTCATTTGAGTAAAAAAGTTATGTTTGAATGCAATTGACTTTCATTTGATTCAATATGCTGTATTCGAATCAAATTAGCTTTGTTTCAATGTAATTGAGTGGAATCTTAATGCTTAAGCTTATGCTTTATTTGAACCAATTACCATTTTTGGAAAGAATAGTTGACTTTCATTTGAGTAAAAAAGTTATGTTTGAATGCAATTGACTTTCATTTTGATTCAATAAGCTTTATTCGAATCAAATTAGCTTTGTTTGAATGCAATTGAGTGGAATCTTAATGCTTAAGCTTAAGCTTTATTTGAACCAATTTCTATTTTAGGAAAGAAGTTGATTTTCATTTTATTAAACAAGCTATGTTTGAATGCAATTGACTTTCATTTGATTCAATAAGCTTTATTCAAATAAAATTAGCTTTGTTTAAATGTAATTGAGTGGAATCTTAGTGATTAAGCTTAAGCATTATTTGAAACAATTACCATTTTTGGAAAGAATAGTTGAATTTCATTTGATTAAACAAGCTATATTTGACTGCAATTGACTTTCATTTGATTCAATATGCTTTATTCGAATGAAATTAGCTTTGTTTGAATGCAATTGAGTGGAATCTTAATGACTAAGCTTAAGCTTTATTTGAAACAATTACCATTTTTGGAATAAATAGTTGACCTTCATTTGATTTAACAAGCTATGTTTGAATGTAATTGAGTGGAATCTTAATGATTAAACTTAAGCGTTATTTGAAACAATTACCATTTTTAAAAAGAATAGTTGACTTTCATTTGATTAAACAAGCTATGTTTGAATGCAATTGACTTTCATTTGATTCAATAGGCTATATTCGAATCAAATTAACTTTGTTTGAATGTAATTGAGTGGAATCTTAATGCTTAAGCTTATGCTTTATTTGAACCAATTACCATTTTTGGAAAGAATAATTGACTTTCATTTGAGTAAAAAAGTTATGTTTGAATGCAATTGACTTTCATTTGATTCAATATGCTGTATTCGAATCAAATTAGCTTTGTTTCAATGTAATTGAGTGGAATCTTAATGCTTAAGCTTATGCTTTATTTGAACCAATTACCATTTTTGGAAAGAATAGTTGACTTTCATTTGAGTAAAAAAGTTATGTTTGAATGCAATTGACTTTCATTTTGATTCAATAAGCTTTATTCGAATCAAATTAGCTTTGTTTGAATGCAATTGAGTGGAATCTTAATGCTTAAGCTTAAGCTTTATTTGAACCAATTTCTATTTTAGGAAAGAAGTTGATTTTCATTTTATTAAACAAGCTATGTTTGAATGCAATTGACTTTCATTTGATTCAATAAGCTTTATTCAAATAAAATTAGCTTTGTTTAAATGTAATTGAGTGGAATCTTAGTGATTAAGCTTAAGCATTATTTGAAACAATTACCATTTTTGGAAAGAATAGTTGAATTTCATTTGATTAAACAAGCTATATTTGACTGCAATTGACTTTCATTTGATTCAATATGCTTTATTCGAATGAAATTAGCTTTGTTTGAATGCAATTGAGTGGAATCTTAATGACTAAGCTTAAGCTTTATTTGAAACAATTACCATTTTTGGAATAAATAGTTGACCTTCATTTGATTTAACAAGCTATGTTTGAATGTAATTGAGTGGAATCTTAATGATTAAACTTAAGCTTTATTTGAAACAATTACCATTTTTAAAAAGAATAGTTGACTTTCATTTGATGAAACAAGCTATGTTTGAATGCAATTGACTTTCATTTGATTCAATAAGCTTGATTCGAATCAAATTAGCTTTGTTTGAATGCAATTGAGCGGAATCTTAATGATTAAGCTTAAGCTTTATTAGAAACAATTACCGTTTTTGAAAACAAAGTTGACTTTCATTGGATGAAACAAGCTATGTTTGAATGCAATTGACTTTCATTTGATGAAACAAGCTATGTTTGAATGCAATTGACTTTCATTTGATTCAATAAGCTTGATTCGAATCAAATTAACTTTGTTTGAATGTAATTGAGTGGAATCTTAATGCTTAAGCTTATGCTTTATTTGAACCAATTACCATTTTTGGAAAGAATAATTGACTTTCATTTGAGTAAAAAAGTTATGTTTGAATGCAATTGACTTTCATTTGATTCAATATGCTGTATTCGAATCAAATTAGCTTTGTTTCAATGTAATTGAGTGGAATCTTAATGCTTAAGCTTATGCTTTATTTGAACCAATTACCATTTTTGGAAAGAATAGTTGACTTTCATTTGAGTAAAAAAGTTATGTTTGAATGCAATTGACTTTCATTTTGATTCAATAAGCTTTATTCGAATCAAATTAGCTTTGTTTGAATGCAATTGAGTGGAATCTTAATGCTTAAGCTTAAGCTTTATTTGAACCAATTTCTATTTTAGGAAAGAAGTTGATTTTCATTTTATTAAACAAGCTATGTTTGAATGCAATTGACTTTCATTTGATTCAATAAGCTTTATTCAAATAAAATTAGCTTTGTTTAAATGTAATTGAGTGGAATCTTAGTGATTAAGCTTAAGCATTATTTGAAACAATTACCATTTTTGGAAAGAATAGTTGAATTTCATTTGATTAAACAAGCTATATTTGACTGCAATTGACTTTCATTTGATTCAATATGCTTTATTCGAATGAAATTAGCTTTGTTTGAATGCAATTGAGTGGAATCTTAATGACTAAGCTTAAGCTTTATTTGAAACAATTACCATTTTTGGAATAAATAGTTGACCTTCATTTGATTTAACAAGCTATGTTTGAATGTAATTGAGTGGAATCTTAATGATTAAACTTAAGCTTTATTTGAAACAATTACCATTTTTAAAAAGAATAGTTGACTTTCATTTGATGAAACAAGCTATGTTTGAATGCAATTGACTTTCATTTGATTCAATAAGCTTGATTCGAATCAAATTAGCTTTGTTTGAATGCAATTGAGCGGAATCTTAATGATTAAGCTTAAGCTTTATTAGAAACAATTACCGTTTTTGAAAACAAAGTTGACTTTCATTGGATGAAACAAGCTATGTTTGAATGCAATTGACTTTCATTTGATGAAACAAGCTATGTTTGAATGCAATTGACTTTCATTTGATTCAATAAGCTTGATTCGAATCAAATTAACTTTGTTTGAATGTAATTGAGTGGAATCTTAATGCTTAAGCTTATGCTTTATTTGAACCAATTACCATTTTTGGAAAGAATAATTGACTTTCATTTGAGTAAAAAAGTTATGTTTGAATGCAATTGACTTTCATTTGATTCAATATGCTGTATTCGAATCAAATTAGCTTTGTTTCAATGTAATTGAGTGGAATCTTAATGCTTAAGCTTATGCTTTATTTGAACCAATTACCATTTTTGGAAAGAATAGTTGACTTTCATTTGAGTAAAAAAGTTATGTTTGAATGCAATTGACTTTCATTTTGATTCAATAAGCTTTATTCGAATCAAATTAGCTTTGTTTGAATGCAATTGAGTGGAATCTTAATGCTTAAGCTTAAGCTTTATTTGAACCAATTTCTATTTTAGGAAAGAAGTTGATTTTCATTTTATTAAACAAGCTATGTTTGAATGCAATTGACTTTCATTTGATTCAATAAGCTTTATTCAAATAAAATTAGCTTTGTTTAAATGTAATTGAGTGGAATCTTAGTGATTAAGCTTAAGCATTATTTGAAACAATTACCATTTTTGGAAAGAATAGTTGAATTTCATTTGATTAAACAAGCTATATTTGACTGCAATTGACTTTCATTTGATTCAATATGCTTTATTCGAATGAAATTAGCTTTGTTTGAATGCAATTGAGTGGAATCTTAATGACTAAGCTTAAGCTTTATTTGAAACAATTACCATTTTTGGAATAAATAGTTGACCTTCATTTGATTTAACAAGCTATGTTTGAATGTAATTGAGTGGAATCTTAATGATTAAACTTAAGCTTTATTTGAAACAATTACCATTTTTAAAAAGAATAGTTGACTTTCATTTGATGAAACAAGCTATGTTTGAATGCAATTGACTTTCATTTGATTCAATAAGCTTGATTCGAATCAAATTAGCTTTGTTTGAATGCAATTGAGCGGAATCTTAATGATTAAGCTTAAGCTTTATTAGAAACAATTACCGTTTTTGAAAACAAAGTTGACTTTCATTGGATGAAACAAGCTATGTTTGAATGCAATTGACTTTCATTTGATGAAACAAGCTATGTTTGAATGCAATTGACTTTCATTTGATTCAATAAGCTTGATTCGAATCAAATTAACTTTGTTTGAATGTAATTGAGTGGAATCTTAATGCTTAAGCTTATGCTTTATTTGAACCAATTACCATTTTTGGAAAGAATAATTGACTTTCATTTGAGTAAAAAAGTTATGTTTGAATGCAATTGACTTTCATTTGATTCAATATGCTGTATTCGAATCAAATTAGCTTTGTTTCAATGTAATTGAGTGGAATCTTAATGCTTAAGCTTATGCTTTATTTGAACCAATTACCATTTTTGGAAAGAATAGTTGACTTTCATTTGAGTAAAAAAGTTATGTTTGAATGCAATTGACTTTCATTTTGATTCAATAAGCTTTATTCGAATCAAATTAGCTTTGTTTGAATGCAATTGAGTGGAATCTTAATGCTTAAGCTTAAGCTTTATTTGAACCAATTTCTATTTTAGGAAAGAAGTTGATTTTCATTTTATTAAACAAGCTATGTTTGAATGCAATTGACTTTCATTTGATTCAATAAGCTTTATTCAAATAAAATTAGCTTTGTTTAAATGTAATTGAGTGGAATCTTAGTGATTAAGCTTAAGCATTATTTGAAACAATTACCATTTTTGGAAAGAATAGTTGAATTTCATTTGATTAAACAAGCTATATTTGACTGCAATTGACTTTCATTTGATTCAATATGCTTTATTCGAATGAAATTAGCTTTGTTTGAATGCAATTGAGTGGAATCTTAATGACTAAGCTTAAGCTTTATTTGAAACAATTACCATTTTTGGAATAAATAGTTGACCTTCATTTGATTTAACAAGCTATGTTTGAATGTAATTGAGTGGAATCTTAATGATTAAACTTAAGCGTTATTTGAAACAATTACCATTTTTAAAAAGAATAGTTGACTTTCATTTGATTAAACAAGCTATGTTTGAATGCAATTGACTTTCATTTGATTCAATAGGCTATATTCGAATCAAATTAACTTTGTTTGAATGTAATTGAGTGGAATCTTAATGCTTAAGCTTATGCTTTATTTGAACCAATTACCATTTTTGGAAAGAATAATTGACTTTCATTTGAGTAAAAAAGTTATGTTTGAATGCAATTGACTTTCATTTGATTCAATATGCTGTATTCGAATCAAATTAGCTTTGTTTCAATGTAATTGAGTGGAATCTTAATGCTTAAGCTTATGCTTTATTTGAACCAATTACCATTTTTGGAAAGAATAGTTGACTTTCATTTGAGTAAAAAAGTTATGTTTGAATGCAATTGACTTTCATTTTGATTCAATAAGCTTTATTCGAATCAAATTAGCTTTGTTTGAATGCAATTGAGTGGAATCTTAATGCTTAAGCTTAAGCTTTATTTGAACCAATTTCTATTTTAGGAAAGAAGTTGATTTTCATTTTATTAAACAAGCTATGTTTGAATGCAATTGACTTTCATTTGATTCAATAAGCTTTATTCAAATAAAATTAGCTTTGTTTAAATGTAATTGAGTGGAATCTTAGTGATTAAGCTTAAGCATTATTTGAAACAATTACCATTTTTGGAAAGAATAGTTGAATTTCATTTGATTAAACAAGCTATATTTGACTGCAATTGACTTTCATTTGATTCAATATGCTTTATTCGAATGAAATTAGCTTTGTTTGAATGCAATTGAGTGGAATCTTAATGACTAAGCTTAAGCTTTATTTGAAACAATTACCATTTTTGGAATAAATAGTTGACCTTCATTTGATTTAACAAGCTATGTTTGAATGTAATTGAGTGGAATCTTAATGATTAAACTTAAGCTTTATTTGAAACAATTACCATTTTTAAAAAGAATAGTTGACTTTCATTTGATGAAACAAGCTATGTTTGAATGCAATTGACTTTCATTTGATTCAATAAGCTTGATTCGAATCAAATTAGCTTTGTTTGAATGCAATTGAGCGGAATCTTAATGATTAAGCTTAAGCTTTATTAGAAACAATTACCGTTTTTGAAAACAAAGTTGACTTTCATTGGATGAAACAAGCTATGTTTGAATGCAATTGACTTTCATTTGATGAAACAAGCTATGTTTGAATGCAATTGACTTTCATTTGATTCAATAAGCTTGATTCGAATCAAATTAACTTTGTTTGAATGTAATTGAGTGGAATCTTAATGCTTAAGCTTATGCTTTATTTGAACCAATTACCATTTTTGGAAAGAATAATTGACTTTCATTTGAGTAAAAAAGTTATGTTTGAATGCAATTGACTTTCATTTGATTCAATATGCTGTATTCGAATCAAATTAGCTTTGTTTCAATGTAATTGAGTGGAATCTTAATGCTTAAGCTTATGCTTTATTTGAACCAATTACCATTTTTGGAAAGAATAGTTGACTTTCATTTGAGTAAAAAAGTTATGTTTGAATGCAATTGACTTTCATTTTGATTCAATAAGCTTTATTCGAATCAAATTAGCTTTGTTTGAATGCAATTGAGTGGAATCTTAATGCTTAAGCTTAAGCTTTATTTGAACCAATTTCTATTTTAGGAAAGAAGTTGATTTTCATTTTATTAAACAAGCTATGTTTGAATGCAATTGACTTTCATTTGATTCAATAAGCTTTATTCAAATAAAATTAGCTTTGTTTAAATGTAATTGAGTGGAATCTTAGTGATTAAGCTTAAGCATTATTTGAAACAATTACCATTTTTGGAAAGAATAGTTGAATTTCATTTGATTAAACAAGCTATATTTGACTGCAATTGACTTTCATTTGATTCAATATGCTTTATTCGAATGAAATTAGCTTTGTTTGAATGCAATTGAGTGGAATCTTAATGACTAAGCTTAAGCTTTATTTGAAACAATTACCATTTTTGGAATAAATAGTTGACCTTCATTTGATTTAACAAGCTATGTTCGAATGTAATTGAGTGGAATCTTAATGATTAAACTTAAGCGTTATTTGAAACAATTACCATTTTTAAAAAGAATAGTTGACTTTCATTTGATTAAACAAGCTATGTTTGAATGCAATTGACTTTCATTTGATTCAATAGGCTATATTCGAATCAAATTAACTTTGTTTGAATGTAATTGAGTGGAATCTTAATGCTTAAGCTTATGCTTTATTTGAACCAATTACCATTTTTGGAAAGAATAATTGACTTTCATTTGAGTAAAAAAGTTATGTTTGAATGCAATTGACTTTCATTTGATTCAATATGCTGTATTCGAATCAAATTAGCTTTGTTTCAATGTAATTGAGTGGAATCTTAATGCTTAAGCTTATGCTTTATTTGAACCAATTACCATTTTTGGAAAGAATAGTTGACTTTCATTTGAGTAAAAAAGTTATGTTTGAATGCAATTGACTTTCATTTTGATTCAATAAGCTTTATTCGAATCAAATTTGCTTTGTTTGAATGCAATTGAGTGGAATCTTAATGATTAAGCTTAACCTTTCTTTGAAAAAATTACCTTTTTTAGTAAGAATAGTTTACTTTCATTTGATTAAACAAGCAATGTTTGAATGCAATCAAATTTCATTAGATTCAATAAGCTTTATTCAAATAAAATTAGCTTTGTTTGAATGTAATTGAGTGGAATCTTAATGCTTAAGCTTATGCTTTATTTGAACCAATTACCATTTTTAGAAAGAATAGTTGACTTTCATTTGAATAAACAAGTTACGTTTGAATGCAATTGACGTTCATTTGATTCAATAAGCATTATTCGAATCACATTAGCTTTGTTTGAATTCATTTGAGTGGAATCTTAATGATTAAGCTTAACCTTTATTTGAAAAAATTACCATTTTCGGTAAGAATAGTTGACTTTCATTTGATTAAACAAGCTATGTTTGAATGCAATTGACTTTCATTTGATTCAATAAGATTGATTCGAATCAAATTAGCTTTGTTTGAATGCAATTGAGTGGAATCTTAATGCTTAAGCTTAAGCTTTATTTGAACCAATTTCTATTTTAGGAAAGAAGTTGATTTTCATTTTATTAAACAAGCTATGTTTGAATGCAATTGACTTTCATTTGATTCAATAAGCTTTATTCAAATAAAATTAGCTTTGTTTAAATGTAATTGAGTGGAATCTTAGTGATTAAGCTTAAGCATTATTTGAAACAATTACCATTTTTGGAAAGAATAGTTGAATTTCATTTGATTAAACAAGCTATATTTGACTGCAATTGACTTTCATTTGATTCAATATGCTTTATTCGAATGAAATTAGCTTTGTTTGAATGCAATTGAGTGGAATCTTAATGACTAAGCTTAAGCTTTATTTGAAACAATTACCATTTTTGGAATAAATAGTTGACCTTCATTTGATTTAACAAGCTATGTTTGAATGTAATTGAGTGGAATCTTAATGATTAAACTTAAGCTTTATTTGAAACAATTACCATTTTTAAAAAGAATAGTTGACTTTCATTTGATGAAACAAGCTATGTTTGAATGCAATTGACTTTCATTTGATTCAATAAGCTTGATTCGAATCAAATTAGCTTTGTTTGAATGCAATTGAGCGGAATCTTAATGATTAAGCTTAAGCTTTATTAGAAACAATTACCGTTTTTGAAAACAAAGTTGACTTTCATTTGATTAAACAAGCTATATTTGAATGCAGTTGACATTCATTTGATTCAATAAGCTTTATTCGAATCAAATTAGCTTTGTTTGAATGCAATTGAGTGGAATCTTAATGATTAAGCTTAAGCTTTATTTGAACCAATTTCTATTTTAGGAAAGAAGTTGACTTTCATTTGATTAAACAAGTTATGTTTGAATGCAATTGACTTTCATTTTGATTCAATAAGCTTTATTCGAATCAAAATTGCTTGTTTGAATGCAATTGAGAGGAATCTTAATGATTAAGCTTAACCTTTCTTTGAAAAAATTACCATTTTTGGTATGAATAGTTGACTTTCATTTGATTAAACAAGCAATGTTTGAATGCAATTGACTTTCATTTGATTCAATAAGCTTCATTCGAATCAAAGTAGCTTTGTTTCAATGTAATTGAGTGGAATCTTAATGCTTAAGCTTATGCTTTATTTGAACCAATTACCATTTTTGGAAAGAATAATTGACTTTCATTTGAGTAAAAAAGTTATGTTTGAATGCAATTGACTTTCATTTTGATTCAATAAGCTTTATTCGAATCAAATTTGCTTTGTTTGAATGCAATTGAGTGGAATCTTAATGATTAAGCTTAACCTTTCTTTGAAAAAATTACCATTTTTAGTAAGAATAGTTGACTTTCATTTGATTAAACAAGCTATGTTTGAATGCAATTGACTTTCATCTGATTCAATAGGCTTTATTCGAATCAAATTAACTTTGTTTGAATGTAATTGAGTGGAATCTTAATGCTTAAGCTTATGCTTTATTTGTACCAATTACCATTTTTGGAAAGAATAATTGACTTTCATTTGAGTAAAAAAGTTATGTTTGAATGCAATTGACTTTCATTTGATTGAATAAGCTTTATTCGAATCAAATTAGCTTTGTTTCAATGTAATTGAGTGGAATCTTAATGCTTAAGCTTATGCTTTATTTGAACCAATTACCATTTTTAGAAAGAATAGTTGACATTCATTTGAATAAACAAGTTACGTTTGAATGCAATTGACGTTCATTTGATTCAATAAGCATTATTCGAATCACATTAGCTTTGTTTGAATTCATTTGAGTGGAATCTTAATGATTAAGCTTAACCTTTATTTGAAAAAATTACCATTTTCGGTAAGAATAGTTGACTTTCATTTGAGTAAAAAAGTTATGTTTGAATGCAATTGACTTTCATTTTGATTCAATAAGCTTTATTCGAATCAAATTTGCTTTGTTTGAATGCAATTGAGTGGAATCTTAATGATTAAGCTTAACCTTTCTTTGAAAAAATTACCTTTTTTAGTAAGAATAGTTTACTTTCATTTGATTAAACAAGCTATGTTTGAATGCAATCAAATTTCATTAGATTCAATAAGCTTTATTCAAATAAAATTAGCTTTGTTTGAATGTAATTGAGTGGAATCTTAATGCTTAAGCTTATGCTTTATTTGAACCAATTACCATTTTTAGAAAGAATAGTTGACTTTCATTTGATTCAATAAGCATTATTCGAATCACATTAGCTTTGTTTGAATTCATTTGAGTGGAATCTTAATGATTAAGCTTAACCTTTATTTGAAAAAATTACCATTTTCGGTAAGAATAGTTGACTTTCATTTGATTAAATAAGCTATGTTTGAATGCAATTGACTTTCATTTGATTCAATAAGATTGATTCGAATCAAATTAGCTTTGTTTGAATGCAATTGAGTGGAATCTTAATGCTTAAGCTTAAGCTTTATTTGAACCAATTTCTATTTTAGGAAAGAAGTTGATTTTCATTTTATTAAACAAGCTATGTTTGAATGCAATTGACTTTCATTTGATTCAATAAGCTTTATTCAAATAAAATTAGCTTTGTTTAAATGTAATTGAGTGGAATCTTAGTGATTAAGCTTAAGCATTATTTGAAACAATTACCATTTTTGGAAAGAATAGTTGAATTTCATTTGATTAAACAAGCTATATTTGACTGCAATTGACTTTCATTTGATTCAATATGCTTTATTCGAATGAAATTAGCTTTGTTTGAATGCAATTGAGTGGAATCTTAATGACTAAGCTTAAGCTTTATTTGAAACAATTACCATTTTTGGAATAAATAGTTGACCTTCATTTGATTTAACAAGCTATGTTTGAATGTAATTGAGTGGAATCTTAATGATTAAACTTAAGCTTTATTTGAAACAATTACCATTTTTAAAAAGAATAGTTGACTTTCATTTGATGAAACAAGCTATGTTTGAATGCAATTGACTTTCATTTGATTCAATAAGCTTGATTCGAATCAAATTAGCTTTGTTTGAATGCAATTGAGCGGAATCTTAATGATTAAGCTTAAGCTTTATTAGAAACAATTACCGTTTTTGAAAACAAAGTTGACTTTCATTGGATGAAACAAGCTATGTTTGAATGCAATTGACTTTCATTTGATGAAACAAGCTATGTTTGAATGCAATTGACTTTCATTTGATTCAATAAGCTTGATTCGAATCAAATTAACTTTGTTTGAATGTAATTGAGTGGAATCTTAATGCTTAAGCTTATGCTTTATTTGAACCAATTACCATTTTTGGAAAGAATAATTGACTTTCATTTGAGTAAAAAAGTTATGTTTGAATGCAATTGACTTTCATTTGATTCAATATGCTGTATTCGAATCAAATTAGCTTTGTTTCAATGTAATTGAGTGGAATCTTAATGCTTAAGCTTATGCTTTATTTGAACCAATTACCATTTTTGGAAAGAATAGTTGACTTTCATTTGAGTAAAAAAGTTATGTTTGAATGCAATTGACTTTCATTTTGATTCAATAAGCTTTATTCGAATCAAATTAGCTTTGTTTGAATGCAATTGAGTGGAATCTTAATGCTTAAGCTTAAGCTTTATTTGAACCAATTTCTATTTTAGGAAAGAAGTTGATTTTCATTTTATTAAACAAGCTATGTTTGAATGCAATTGACTTTCATTTGATTCAATAAGCTTTATTCAAATAAAATTAGCTTTGTTTAAATGTAATTGAGTGGAATCTTAGTGATTAAGCTTAAGCATTATTTGAAACAATTACCATTTTTGGAAAGAATAGTTGAATTTCATTTGATTAAACAAGCTATATTTGACTGCAATTGACTTTCATTTGATTCAATATGCTTTATTCGAATGAAATTAGCTTTGTTTGAATGCAATTGAGTGGAATCTTAATGACTAAGCTTAAGCTTTATTTGAAACAATTACCATTTTTGGAATAAATAGTTGACCTTCATTTGATTTAACAAGCTATGTTTGAATGTAATTGAGTGGAATCTTAATGATTAAACTTAAGCTTTATTTGAAACAATTACCATTTTTAAAAAGAATAGTTGACTTTCATTTGATTAAACAAGCTATGTTTGAATGCAATTGACTTTCATTTGATTCAATAGGCTATATTCGAATCAAATTAACTTTGTTTGAATGTAATTGAGTGGAATCTTAATGCTTAAGCTTATGCTTTATTTGAACCAATTACCATTTTTGGAAAGAATAATTGACTTTCATTTGAGTAAAAAAGTTATGTTTGAATGCAATTGACTTTCATTTGATTCAATATGCTGTATTCGAATCAAATTAGCTTTGTTTCAATGTAATTGAGTGGAATCTTAATGCTTAAGCTTATGCTTTATTTGAACCAATTACCATTTTTGGAAAGAATAGTTGACTTTCATTTGAGTAAAAAAGTTATGTTTGAATGCAATTGACTTTCATTTTGATTCAATAAGCTTTATTCGAATCAAATTTGCTTTGTTTGAATGCAATTGAGTGGAATCTTAATGATTAAGCTTAACCTTTCTTTGAAAAAATTACCTTTTTTAGTAAGAATAGTTTACTTTCATTTGATTAAACAAGCAATGTTTGAATGCAATCAAATTTCATTAGATTCAATAAGCTTTATTCAAATAAAATTAGCTTTGTTTGAATGTAATTGAGTGGAATCTTAATGCTTAAGCTTATGCTTTATTTGAACCAATTACCATTTTTAGAAAGAATAGTTGACTTTCATTTGAATAAACAAGTTACGTTTGAATGCAATTGACGTTCATTTGATTCAATAAGCATTATTCGAATCACATTAGCTTTGTTTGAATTCATTTGAGTGGAATCTTAATGATTAAGCTTAACCTTTATTTGAAAAAATTACCATTTTCGGTAAGAATAGTTGACTTTCATTTGATTAAACAAGCTATGTTTGAATGCAATTGACTTTCATTTGATTCAATAAGATTGATTCGAATCAAATTAGCTTTGTTTGAATGCAATTGAGTGGAATCTTAATGCTTAAGCTTAAGCTTTATTTGAACCAATTTCTATTTTAGGAAAGAAGTTGATTTTCATTTTATTAAACAAGCTATGTTTGAATGCAATTGACTTTCATTTGATTCAATAAGCTTTATTCAAATAAAATTAGCTTTGTTTAAATGTAATTGAGTGGAATCTTAGTGATTAAGCTTAAGCATTATTTGAAACAATTACCATTTTTGGAAAGAATAGTTGAATTTCATTTGATTAAACAAGCTATATTTGACTGCAATTGACTTTCATTTGATTCAATATGCTTTATTCGAATGAAATTAGCTTTGTTTGAATGCAATTGAGTGGAATCTTAATGACTAAGCTTAAGCTTTATTTGAAACAATTACCATTTTTGGAATAAATAGTTGACCTTCATTTGATTTAACAAGCTATGTTTGAATGTAATTGAGTGGAATCTTAATGATTAAACTTAAGCTTTATTTGAAACAATTACCATTTTTAAAAAGAATAGTTGACTTTCATTTGATGAAACAAGCTATGTTTGAATGCAATTGACTTTCATTTGATTCAATAAGCTTGATTCGAATCAAATTAGCTTTGTTTGAATGCAATTGAGCGGAATCTTAATGATTAAGCTTAAGCTTTATTAGAAACAATTACCGTTTTTGAAAACAAAGTTGACTTTCATTTGATTAAACAAGCTATGTTTGAATGCAGTTGACATTCATTTGATTCAATAAGCTTTATTCGAATCAAATTAGCTTTGTTTGAATGCAATTGAGTGGAATCTTAATGATTAAGCTTAAGCTTTATTTGAACCAATTTCTATTTTAGGAAAGAAGTTGACTTTCATTTGATTAAACAAGTTATGTTTGAATGCAATTGACTTTCATTTTGATTCAATAAGCTTTATTCGAATCAAAATTGCTTTGTTTGAATGCAATTGAGAGGAATCTTAATGATTAAGCTTAACCTTTCTTTGAAAAAATTACCATTTTTGGTATGAATAGTTGACTTTCATTTGATTAAACAAGCAATGTTTGAATGCAATTGACTTTCATTTGATTCAATAAGCTTCATTCGAATCAAAGTAGCTTTGTTTCAATGTAATTGAGTGGAATCTTAATGCTTAAGCTTATGCTTTATTTGAACCAATTACCATTTTTGGAAAGAATAATTGACTTTCATTTGAGTAAAAAAGTTATGTTTGAATGCAATTGACTTTCATTTTGATTCAATAAGCTTTATTCGAATCAAATTTGCTTTGTTTGAATGCAATTGAGTGGAATCTTAATGATTAAGCTTAACCTTTCTTTGAAAAAATTACCATTTTTAGTAAGAATAGTTGACTTTCATTTGATTAAACAAGCTATGTTTGAATGCAATTGACTTTCATCTGATTCAATAGGCTTTATTCGAATCAAATTAACTTTGTTTGAATGTAATTGAGTGGAATCTTAATGCTTAAGCTTATGCTTTATTTGTACCAATTACCATTTTTGGAAAGAATAATTGACTTTCATTTGAGTAAAAAAGTTATGTTTGAATGCAATTGACTTTCATTTGATTGAATAAGCTTTATTCGAATCAAATTAGCTTTGTTTCAATGTAATTGAGTGGAATCTTAATGCTTAAGCTTAGGCTTTATTTGAACCAATTACCATTTTTGGAAAGAATAGTTGACTTTCATTTGAATAAACAAGTTACGTTTGAATGCAATTAACGTTCATTTGATTCAATAAGCATTATTCGAATCAAATTAGCTTTGTTTGAATTCAATTGAGTGGAATCTTAATGATTAAGCTTAACCTTTATTTGAAAAAATTACCATTTTCGGTAAGAATAGTTGACTTTCATTTGATTAAACAAGCTATGTTTGAATGCAATTGACTTTCATTTTGATTCAATAAGCTTTATTCGAATCAAATTAGCTTTGTTTCAATGTAATTGAGTGGAATCTTAATGCTTAAGCTTATGCTTTATTTGAACCAATTACCATTTTTGGAAAGAATAGTTGACTTTCATTTGAGTAAAAAAGTTATGTTTGATTGCAATTGACTTTCATTTTGGTTCATTAAGCTTTATTCGAATCAAATTTGCTTTGTTTGAATGCAATTGAGTGGAATCTTAATGATTAAGCTTAACCTTTCTTTGAAAAAATTACCATTTTTAGTAAGAATAGTTGACTTTCATTTGATTAAACAAGCTATGTTTGAATGCAATTGACTTTCATTTGATTCAATAGGCTATATTCGAATCAAATTAACTTTGTTTGAATGTAATTGAGTGGAATCTTAATGCTTAAGCTTATGCTTTATTTGAACCAATTACCATTTTTGGAAAGAATAATTGACTTTCATTTGAGTAAAAAAGTTATGTTTGAATGCAATTGACTTTCATTTGATTCAATATGCTGTATTCGAATCAAATTAGCTTTGTTTCAATGTAATTGAGTGGAATCTTAATGCTTAAGCTTATGCTTTATTTGAACCAATTACCATTTTTGGAAAGAATAGTTGACTTTCATTTGAGTAAAAAAGTTATGTTTGAATGCAATTGACTTTCATTTTGATTCAATAAGCTTTATTCGAATCAAATTTGCTTTGTTTGAATGCAATTGAGTGGAATCTTAATGATTAAGCTTAACCTTTCTTTGAAAAAATTACCTTTTTTAGTAAGAATAGTTTACTTTCATTTGATTAAACAAGCAATGTTTGAATGCAATCAAATTTCATTAGATTCAATAAGCTTTATTCAAATAAAATTAGCTTTGTTTGAATGTAATTGAGTGGAATCTTAATGCTTAAGCTTATGCTTTATTTGAACCAATTACCATTTTTAGAAAGAATAGTTGACTTTCATTTGAATAAACAAGTTACGTTTGAATGCAATTGACGTTCATTTGATTCAATAAGCATTATTCGAATCACATTAGCTTTGTTTGAATTCATTTGAGTGGAATCTTAATGATTAAGCTTAACCTTTATTTGAAAAAATTACCATTTTCGGTAAGAATAGTTGACTTTCATTTGATTAAACAAGCTATGTTTGAATGCAATTGACTTTCATTTGATTCAATAAGATTGATTCGAATCAAATTAGCTTTGTTTGAATGCAATTGAGTGGAATCTTAATGCTTAAGCTTAAGCTTTATTTGAACCAATTTCTATTTTAGGAAAGAAGTTGATTTTCATTTTATTAAACAAGCTATGTTTGAATGCAATTGACTTTCATTTGATTCAATAAGCTTTATTCAAATAAAATTAGCTTTGTTTAAATGTAATTGAGTGGAATCTTAGTGATTAAGCTTAAGCATTATTTGAAACAATTACCATTTTTGGAAAGAATAGTTGAATTTCATTTGATTAAACAAGCTATATTTGACTGCAATTGACTTTCATTTGATTCAATATGCTTTATTCGAATGAAATTAGCTTTGTTTGAATGCAATTGAGTGGAATCTTAATGACTAAGCTTAAGCTTTATTTGAAACAATTACCATTTTTGGAATAAATAGTTGACCTTCATTTGATTTAACAAGCTATGTTTGAATGTAATTGAGTGGAATCTTAATGATTAAACTTAAGCTTTATTTGAAACAATTACCATTTTTAAAAAGAATAGTTGACTTTCATTTGATGAAACAAGCTATGTTTGAATGCAATTGACTTTCATTTGATTCAATAAGCTTGATTCGAATCAAATTAGCTTTGTTTGAATGCAATTGAGCGGAATCTTAATGATTAAGCTTAAGCTTTATTAGAAACAATTACCGTTTTTGAAAACAAAGTTGACTTTCATTTGATTAAACAAGCTATGTTTGAATGCAGTTGACATTCATTTGATTCAATAAGCTTTATTCGAATCAAATTAGCTTTGTTTGAATGCAATTGAGTGGAATCTTAATGATTAAGCTTAAGCTTTATTTGAACCAATTTCTATTTTAGGAAAGAAGTTGACTTTCATTTGATTAAACAAGTTATGTTTGAATGCAATTGACTTTCATTTTGATTCAATAAGCTTTATTCGAATCAAAATTGCTTTGTTTGAATGCAATTGAGAGGAATCTTAATGATTAAGCTTAACCTTTCTTTGAAAAAATTACCATTTTTGGTATGAATAGTTGACTTTCATTTGATTAAACAAGCAATGTTTGAATGCAATTGACTTTCATTTGATTCAATAAGCTTCATTCGAATCAAAGTAGCTTTGTTTCAATGTAATTGAGTGGAATCTTAATGCTTAAGCTTATGCTTTATTTGAACCAATTACCATTTTTGGAAAGAATAATTGACTTTCATTTGAGTAAAAAAGTTATGTTTGAATGCAATTGACTTTCATTTTGATTCAATAAGCTTTATTCGAATCAAATTTGCTTTGTTTGAATGCAATTGAGTGGAATCTTAATGATTAAGCTTAACCTTTCTTTGAAAAAATTACCATTTTTAGTAAGAATAGTTGACTTTCATTTGATTAAACAAGCTATGTTTGAATGCAATTGACTTTCATCTGATTCAATAGGCTTTATTCGAATCAAATTAACTTTGTTTGAATGTAATTGAGTGGAATCTTAATGCTTAAGCTTATGCTTTATTTGTACCAATTACCATTTTTGGAAAGAATAATTGACTTTCATTTGAGTAAAAAAGTTATGTTTGAATGCAATTGACTTTCATTTGATTGAATAAGCTTTATTCGAATCAAATTAGCTTTGTTTCAATGTAATTGAGTGGAATCTTAATGCTTAAGCTTAGGCTTTATTTGAACCAATTACCATTTTTGGAAAGAATAGTTGACTTTCATTTGAATAAACAAGTTACGTTTGAATGCAATTAACGTTCATTTGATTCAATAAGCATTATTCGAATCAAATTAGCTTTGTTTGAATTCAATTGAGTGGAATCTTAATGATTAAGCTTAACCTTTATTTGAAAAAATTACCATTTTCGGTAAGAATAGTTGACTTTCATTTGATTAAACAAGCTATGTTTGAATGCAATTGACTTTCATTTTGATTCAATAAGCTTTATTCGAATCAAATTAGCTTTGTTTCAATGTAATTGAGTGGAATCTTAATGCTTAAGCTTATGCTTTATTTGAACCAATTACCATTTTTGGAAAGAATAGTTGACTTTCATTTGAGTAAAAAAGTTATGTTTGATTGCAATTGACTTTCATTTTGGTTCATTAAGCTTTATTCGAATCAAATTTGCTTTGTTTGAATGCAATTGAGTGGAATCTTAATGATTAAGCTTAACCTTTCTTTGAAAAAATTACCATTTTTAGTAAGAATAGTTGACTTTCATTTGATTAAACAAGCTATGTTTGAATGCAATTGACTTTCATTTGATTCAATAGGCTATATTCGAATCAAATTAACTTTGTTTGAATGTAATTGAGTGGAATCTTAATGCTTAAGCTTATGCTTTATTTGAACCAATTACCATTTTTGGAAAGAATAATTGACTTTCATTTGAGTAAAAAAGTTATGTTTGAATGCAATTGACTTTCATTTGATTCAATATGCTGTATTCGAATCAAATTAGCTTTGTTTCAATGTAATTGAGTGGAATCTTAATGCTTAAGCTTATGCTTTATTTGAACCAATTACCATTTTTGGAAAGAATAGTTGACTTTCATATGAGTAAAACAGTTATGTTTGAATGCAATTAACTTTCATTTTGATTCAATAAGCTTTATTCGAATCAAAATTGCTTTGTTTGAATGTAATTGAGAGGAATCTTAATGATTAAGCTTAACCTTTCTTTGAAAAAATTACCATTTTTGGTATGAATAGTTGACTTTCATTTGATTAAACAAGCTATATTTGAATGCAATTGACTTTCATTTGATTCAATAAGCTTTATTCGAATCAAAGTAGCTTTGTTTCAATGTAATTGAGTGGAATCTTAATGCTTAAGCTTATGCTTTATTTGAACCAATTACCATTTTTGGAAAGAATAATTGACTTTCATTTGAGTAAAAAAGTTATGTTTGAATGCAATTGACTTTCATTTTGATTCAATAAGCTTTATTCGAATCAAATTTCACAACAAGAATATCCTCTTCGCCCGACCGCACTTACCGACCGTCAATAGAGGGTCGTAAATTACCGACCGTCGACGACTGAACACAGTCGGTAATTTTTTCCCCCCAAAACCAATGTTAGTCAGACCATTTACCGACCGCTAAACGGTCGGTACATTCGACTTCTAAATGTACCGACCGTTTAGCGGTCGGTATTTCCCGACCGTTATGGCGGTCGGAAAAATTTTCGACCCCTTCTTTAACGACTCGTGATTTTTGAATCCCAATCTCACTCTCTCTCCACTCGTACTCTCTCTCTCTCTCGAAAAACCACCGGCGACCCCAAAACCCTTACTTTCTCTCTCTCTCACCTCCGATCACCCACCTCCGGCCACCCACCTCCGACCTCCGACCTCTCTCTTTCTCCTTCTCTTTCTTTCTCCTTCTCTTTCTTTCTCTTTCTTTCTCCTTCTCTTTCTCTCTCTTTCTTTCTGCACACCGCCTGCTGCTCGCCGGCCACCGTGCCCCTCCTGGTCACCGCCGTCCCTTCTGCTCGCCGCCGCGCCTACTGCTGCCACTGCTCGCTGGTTAGGGTTTTTTTTTTTTTTTTTCAATTTATTTAATTATTATGTATGTATTTGTATGTATGTGTATGTGTATGTGTATGTATTATGTATGTATTTGTATGTATGTGTGTGTATTATTTATGTGTTGTTTTGTTTTGAATTTATTAAATTTTTATTAATTTTTTTTGTATGTATGTGTATGTGTATGTATTATGTATGTGTATGTGTGTATATTATGTATGTATGTTAATGTATTTTTGTATTTGAATCAAATGTGTAATAATAGGTGTATGTATATGTATGTATGTGTATTTTTTTTAGCAAAAAATTAAAGTGTATGTATGTATGTAAGTAAGTAAGTATATATTTAATTATGTATGTATGTAAGTATGTATGTAAATATGTATTGTATTTTTCGTAAATATGACTTAAATATATATACATGTGCATTACATAAGAAAGCTTTAACAAGAATATTTAAGAACGGCTTAAATAAGATAGGAGTGAAGACATTATATTGAAGTATGTTTGAATGCTTTGAACTAAAATTTTAGTAAATGTCTTAGAATTGTATTAATCGAAATGAAAAGGAAGGAGCGTGAGTGGATGTACAAGAGAAAAGATAAGGAACACAAACTTTGTGATGAGTTCATCAAAGGGGTGAATGAGTTTGTTACCTTCTCTCAGCAGCACCCCGAGCTCAATGACAAGGACAAGATAAGATGTCCTTGTGTTCGGTGTAAGAACTTGAAGTACTTGGATGTGCCCAACGTCAAGGTACATTTGTATAAGAAGGGGTTCATTCCGAACTACTATGAATGGTTATGTCACGGTGAAAGGGTGAGTACAGAGTCCACCTCGTCTTCTACTCAGCCGAATCCTTACCGGGAAATGGTTGTCGATGCTTTTGGGGACAACGTGGACTCATCATTCGTTGAGGAGGCAACTTCGGCCGAAGAAGAACCAAATGCGGAGGCAAAAATGTTCTTCGAGTTGCTCAAGGCAGCCGAGCAGCCGTTGTATGATGGGAGCAAGATGTCTGTGTTGGAGATGGCTTCCAGAATGATCAACTTGAAGTGTGACTACAACTTGCCACTCAGGTGTGTAGACAGCATTGGGTCATTGTTCAACGATGCGCTCCCCACCTCCGAAAAAACTAAGTGTACCACCTATTATGAAACAATGAAGGTTCTGAAGGGATTAGAGCTTCCTCACGAGAAGATACACGCCTGCCCTAAAGGATGTATGTTGTATTGGAAGGACGATGCTGAGCTTGATAAGTGTCGTCATTGCGGGTCGAATCGGTACAAGGAGACTTCGAATGAAACTTTGGTTCCCGAAAGCTTTATGGTGTACTTCCCAATAACAGCAAGATTGCAAAGAATGTTTGCAACTAGAAACATTGCTGAGGCTATGACATGGCATTGTGAGAATCGTAGAGGGCAAGGGAATATGGCTCACCCTAGTGACAGTGAAGCTTGGAAGCACTTCGACAAGACCTTTACGGACTTCGCATCCGAGCCTCGAAACGTTAGACTTGGGTTGTGCACAGATGGTTTTTCCGTTTTTGGGAAGTTTGGAAAGCAATACTCTTGTTGGCCTGTTTTAACTACACCGTACAACATGTCGCCGTCCATGTGCATGAAGAAACCTTTCATTTTCCTTTCCTTGCTTATCCCTGGGCCAAAAAATCCGAAAAACAACTTGGATGTCTACATGCAGCCTTTGATTGATGAGTTGAAGCACCTATGGTCGGTTGGGTCCTTGACTTATGACGTATCAAAGAAGCAAAATTTCAATCTTCGTGCAGCCTTATTGTGGACTATCAGTGAATTTCCAGCATACAGTATGTTGTCAGGTTGGAACACGTTTGGCAAAAAGGCGTGCCCGTATTGTATGGAGAATAGCAAGGCCTTTTGGCTAAAACATGGTGGCAAAGTATCATGGTTTGATTGCCATCGTCAATTTTTAGATTCCGATCACCCCTTTCGAAAGAATAAGACGGCTTTTTGTAAGAACAGAGTTGAAAATGACTCGGCTGCTCATATCATGTCAGGTGAGGAACTGTGGCAGTGTGTCAAGGACTTACCGCGAGCAGCTGACGGTCCTGATGCTTTGAAGGAATTGAAGAAGAAAAAAATAGGATGGGATAAGCAATCTTGTTTGTGGCAACTGCCGTATTAGAAGGATTTGCTGCTTCGGCACAACTTAGACGTGATGCATATCGAGAAGAATTTCTTCGAGCAGCTCATCCACACCGTCATGGACGTGAAAGACGAAACGTCTGACACCGTTAGTGCGAGGAAAGACATGAAGAGTGTCTGCAGGCGTCGAGAGCTGCAGCTCATTGATGATGGTAAGGGTAATGAGGTGATGCCCAAGGCGCCTTACGCACTTAACAAGGAGCAGAAGAAGGTGTTATGTGACTGGATCCGAGACTTGAGATTTCCTGATGGGTATGCTTCGAACCTGAGCCGATGTGTTGATAAAAAAAAAAATAGGCTCCATGGAATGAAGAGTCACGATTGTCATGTAATTATGGAGCGGTTGTTGCCTGTTTGTCTAAGAGAGTTGCTCCCCCTTCATATTTGGAAGGCAGTAACCGAAATAAGCCAATTCTTCCGTGACTTGTGTGCTCCCACTATCACGTTGAGTGAGATGGACCGCCTACATAAGAACATTGCCGAGATCTTGTGTAAGTTGGAAAAACTGTTTCCTCCGGCATTCTTTAACTCCATGGAGCACTTGCCTGTACACTTGCCACATGAAGCATATATTGGGGGTCCCGTTCAATACAGATGGATGTATCCATTCGAACGGTGAGTTATTGTAATCGTTTATACCCCTTTACTCATTTCTTCTGAATTGTGATTTACAATCCACATGTATTCTTTACCCACAGGTACCTTAACCACTTGAAACGTAAAGTGGGGAACAAGGCAAGGGTTGAAGGATCTATATGCAATGCATACCTGGCTGAGGAGATATCCAATTTCTGCTCACAGTATTTTCAATCTGAGGTTGATACCAAGTCGAGGGATTTGGGTAGAAATGCATATCATGCTGTTGAAAGCCAACATGGTGTCGATGTCCCTGAATTGTTTAGGGAGGATTGTGGTCGACCTGCATCGAGTGGTAGTAAACGTTGGTTGACAGACAAGGAGTATCTCCGACTCCATCTGTATGTCCTTGCAAATTGTGGCATACTAAGTGAGTACGAAAGGTAATTTTCTTACTTTAACTGTGTTAGATTACAAAAAAAATACTAAGCGACTAACATCGAATTTGCGCACTATAATAGGCAATTTGAGGATCACATAGTAGACTCAAATCCCCAAATAAAGAGAGATGATGTCTGGATCAAATGCGAATCCCAATACCCAGGATGGTTAAGGAAACAAGTGAGGAATTTCAACCCCCTAATACCCCAACTTTATTTTATAATTACGTAAAATCATTTTACTATCTGACTCACCAATGCAAATGTAGGTTCTTCAGACACAGTCTGCCGATGACGTCACACGAGCTCTTGCGATGGGACCCTCCACAGAAGTCACAACTTGGAATCAATTCTACGTCAATGGGTACAATTTCCACACACAAAGCTATGGAAGGAACAAGTCAACCATGAATTATGGGGTCTGTGTTGAGAGTCAAGGAGGGGGTGACTACTTCGGCACTTTGGAAGAGGTGTTACAATTGTCTTACCACGGGAGTGATGCAGATTACAAGACGGTATTATTCAACTGTCGTTGGTTTGATTGTGACAAGGGCATGAACATCCATGAGAAATATAGACTTGTAGAGGTCAATCACTCTAGGACACTCTCGTGGTATGACCCCTTCATTGTCTCCTACCAAGCCAGCCAGGTTTATTATGCACCTTATCCTAGCCTTAAGAGAGACAAATTGCAGTGGTGGGCTGTGTTCAAGACCAAAGCTAGGTCAGAGGTTGATGCACCGGTGGACTCGGATGTTCTACAAGAGGCAACATCCCTTGTTCCTGTAGGTTTATGTTCTCCAGACGAGATCCCAGACTACGAGGTTATTCAGGGTGATGATGACGAATATGAGGAGGTCATTCCGAGTCTAGATGAAGACGACGATGACGGTGGACAGGAGCTTAACGATGATGAAATCGATGACATGGTTGATGATGATGACGAGGACGTTGATGACATCGGTTTGTTTCATTAGGATGTAATAATTGTAGCAATTTATTGTAATTTGAAACCAAAAACCAAATTCTTGTAAAAATTGTAATTTATTAACGGTGATTGTTTAGTTATGTTATTCATTATATTTGTGTTTGTGATTGGGGTTTGTTTGCCTAATTCATTGTATTTCTTTTGATTTACTAACAACTTTATGCAGGAAAATGTCATCAAAACGACCTGGTGGTGCTAAGAAGAAATCTGGAGCGCAGAGTCAGGACGAGCAACCCCAGCCCACCATTATTGGTCCTGGTGAACTTCGTCGGCGTCAGTCGTCTATGACACGGCCGTCGATTTCACCTTCCTTATCTCTGGACCACGGGGCTGCGCGTCAGCTCCAGTTTGATGCTCCATCTGCTCAGTTTCCTCCGCTTACGCGGCCTCCTCCAGTTCGGCCGCAGTTTATGCCGACACCGCGTATGCCTCAGTTGGAGCCGTCTCCTTCTGGTGCTGCTGCTGAGGCTACTCCGTCTCCTCAGTTGGAGCCATCTCCTTCTGGTGCTGCTGCTGAGGCTACTCCGTCTTCTCAGCCTTCTGGTGACGATGATGGTGGCGACGTTGATCCGGACGTAGCTTCGACGTCCACATTAGACCCTGATGGCCTATGGTGAGTTTTTGTTTTATTTTTTAATGTTTTAATAATTGAAATTAAGTTGTATTCATATGTTGTTTATTTAATCTTACTTTGTTTCGTGTGCAAGGTTTGACACGAGCAGTGTTGTTCGATCCATATCACACGTGATAAAGTCCTACTTCCGTGAGCCTTGGAAGAACTACACCGAGGTGGATCAGGCAACCAAGGCACATTGGTGGAACATGTGGAAGGTGATAAAGACAAACTCTGTAATAAATAGTGTTTTTTTATATATAATTTCTAACAATAACATAATTCATTGGATTTTGTCGAATGCAGAAACAGTATCGTTGGAGGCCTGAGCTCGAGGGCAGAGTACGAGATGTTTATGAGAGCAAGGCTGGAAGACGCCTGAAAGACATCTTCAACGATGTGGTTCACAAGCGGAAAGATCGACCTAGCTGGCTCGGTGAGTATTGGATAGTCATTTCTAAAATTTGCTAAAATATCAATACTGCCCATCAAGTGTTAAGTTTGATTGTTTTCCATGACAGGTGATGAGATGTATAGCGCAATGAAGGATAGACTTACTGACGAGAAGTCTAAGGAGAGGTCAGCTCGGGCGAAGGTAAACAAGAGAGCTGGCAACGCTAGTGGCGCCGCCCCGGCCTCTCATTGCGCTGGATCTGTGTCGGTGATTCAGCGAGCCAAGAAATTGGCTAAGGAGCAAGGAGGGAAGTTCCCTGACGCTGCGGATGTCTTCCTTGACACTCACTTCAAAAGGCGCCCCGGCATGGAACCGCAACCAATTAGCCAGAAGGCCAAGGAAGTGATGGTAATGTTCTTTTCTTTGTTTACTTTGATGTTTAGAGCGGAATTCCGGCTTATAAGCCGATGAGTACGAATAGGATTGTTTTTTATGATTTGCATTTGATGTTTAGAGCGGAATTCCGGCTTATAAGCCGATGAGTACGAATAGGATTGTTTGTTTAGTAGTTGCATTTGATGTTTATTGTTTGTCATGATTAATTACTTGACCTAAACTGCAAAAAAAAACCCCTTGAAAGTATAATAGGGTGTTATAGGACGTGTATAAGCTTTGAAATCTAGTAATGGAACGTTACTTGACAAGTTAGGTGCGAAAATGCAAAAAAAAGCTCGAAAATGACCTAAAAAGCCAAGTTTTGACCTAAAATGGTGGTGGGGCCCTATAATCAACATAATCAACCCCTAACAAGTATAATAGGGTGTTATAGGACGTGTATAAGCTTTGAAATCTAGTAATGGAACGTTACTTGACAAGTTAGGTGCGAAAATGCAAAAAAAAGCTCGAAAATGACCTAAAATGTCAACTTTTGACCTAAAATGGTGGTGGGGCCCTATAATCGACATAATCAACCCCTAACAAGTATAATAGGGTGTTATAGGACGTGTATAAGCTTTGAAATCTAGTAATGGAACGTTACTTGACAAGTTAGGTGCGAAAATGCAAAAAAAAGCTCGAAAATGACCTAAAATGTCAACTTTTGACCTAAAATGGTGGTGGGGCCCTATAATCGACATAATCAACCCCTAACAAGTATAATAGGGTGTTATAGGACGTGTATAAGCTTTGAAATCTAGTAATGGAACGTTACTTGACAAGTTAGGTGCGAAAATGCAAAAAAAAGCTCGAAAATGACCTAAAATGTCAAGTTTTGACCTAAAATGGTGGTGGGGCCCTATAATCGACATAATCAACCCCTAACAAGTATAATAGGGTGTTATAGGACGTGTATAAGCTTTGAAATCTAGTAATGGAACGACACTTGACAAGTTAGGTGCGAAAATGCAAAAAAAAGCTCGAAAATGACCTAAAATGTCAAGTTTTGACCTAAAATGGTGGTGGGGCCCTATAATCGACATAATCAACCCCTAACAAGTATAATAGGGTGTTATAGGACGTGTATAAGCTTTGAAATCTAGTAATGGAACGACACTTGACAAGTTAGGTGCGAAAATGCAAAAAAAAGCTCGAAAATGACCTAAAATGTCAAGTTTTGACCTAAAATGGTGGTGGGGCCCTATAATCGACATAATCAACCCCTAACAAGTATAATAGGGTGTTATAGGACGTGTATAAGCTTTGAAATCTAGTAATGGAACGACACTTGACAAGTTAGGTGCGAAAATGCAAAAAAAAGCTCGAAAATGACCTAAAAAGCCAAGTTTTGACCTAAAATGGTGGTGGGGCCCTATAATCGACATAATCAACCCCTAAAAAGTATAATAGGGTGTTATAGGACGTGTATAAGCTTTGAAATCTAGTAATGGAACGACACTTGACAAGTTAGGTGCGAAAATGCAAAAAAAAGCTCGAAAATGACCTAAAATGTCAAGTTTTGACCTAAAATGGTGGTGGGGCCCTATAATCGACATAATCAACCCCTAACAAGTATAATAGGGTGTTATAGGACGTGTATAAGCTTTGAAATCTAGTAATGGAACGACACTTGACAAGTTAGGTGCGAAAATGCAAAAAAAAGCTCGAAAATGACCTAAAAAGCCAAGTTTTGACCTAAAATGGTGGTGGGGCCCTATAATCGACATAATCAACCCCTAACAAGTATAATAGGGTGTTATAGGACGTGTATAAGCTTTGAAATCTAGTAATTGAACGACACTTGACAAGTTAGGTGCGAAAATGCAAAAAAAAGCTCGAAAATGACCTAAAAAGCCAAGTTTTGACCTAAAATGGTGATGGGGCCCTATAATCAACATAATCAACCCCTAACAAGTATAATAGGGTGTTATAGGACGTGTATAAGCTTTGAAATCTAGTAATGGAACGACACTTGACAAGTTAGGTGCGAAAATGCAAAAAAAAGCTCGAAAATGACCTAAAAAGCCAAGTTTTGACCTAAAATGGTGGTGGGGCCCAATAATCAACATAATCAACCCCTAACAAGTATAATAGGGTGTTATAGGACGTGTATAAGCTTTGAAATCTAGTAATGGAACGACACTTGACAAGTTAGGTGCGAAAATGCAAAAAAAAGCTCGAAAATGACCTAAAATGTCAACTTGATTCTTTATTGTTTAGAATCGTTTGAACTAACTCCATAATTTGCAGGATCAATATAACCAGAACCTTTCCGAGTCTCAGGCTAGTGGTTCAGAGACGGACGCCAACCAGATCTTCTTTGATACGGTTGGTGGCTTCAGGAAGGGAGAGGTTCTAGGGTTCGGCAGGGAGGGCGCTTCTCTCTATTACGAGAGAATCTCGCGGAGGCGGCACGTCGGATCTTCCTATTCTCCATCGGTTTCCGCTCAATTACAACAGATGTCCCAGCGTTTGGAGGAGTCCGAGCGCGCTAGGGTAGAGATGGAGCAGAGAGACAAGGAGCGGGAGGAGAGAGAAAAGGAGCGGGAGGGGAGAGAACAGAAGCGGGAGGAGTACCTCGCCCAGTTGAAGGCGCAGATGGACGCCTTCGCGAGGAGATTCGGTGATCCTTCCTTCACTCACCGAGGCCCTCCTGATGATCCGACAGACGGTTCCGGCGCTTCTGGAGCCTTCGTAGCATAGTTGTATTATATTGTTATATTACTATTATTGGATTATTGTACAAATTATTTATATTATTAATATAAAATGCAATTTTGAAATTTTGAATTTTTTTAATTTTAATTTATTTTTATATTTTAATTTTAATTTGTTTTTGCCCTATTTTTTAAGGTATTTAAAAAAAAAACAAAAAACCAAATTACCGACCGCTCAACGGTCGGTAAATCAGTGTTCAAAATAAAGAAATGGCGCCAAAAAAGGCGGGTAAAAGTTACTTCCCGACCGCATAACGGTCGGTAAATAACTTTTTGCCACCAAAAAAAATGGAGGGAAGAGGTTCGTACCGACCGCCTAAACGGTCGGTATGACCGACCGCCTGTCTAGCCGGTCGGTAAGACCGACCGTTTAAGGGGTCGGTACGCACCTCTTCCCTCCATTTTTGACCAACTGTGTAAACGGTCGGTAGACGGTCGGTAATTTGTTACCGACCGTCGACACGGTCGGTAAAATATTTTACCGACTACTATTTCAGCGACCCATTTTTACCGACTACAAACGGTCGATAAATCCAATTACCGACCACTAACGGTCGGTAACTGGCGGTCGGCCGAGTCCAATTTTGTTGTTGTGTTTGCTTTGTTTGAATGCAATTGAGTGGAATCTTAATGATTAAGCTTAACCTTTCTTTGAAAAAATTACCATTTTTAGTAAGAATAGTTGACTTTCATTTGATTAAACAAGCAATGTTTGAATGCAATCAAATTTCATTTGATTCAATAAGCTTTATTCAAATTAAATTAGCTTTGTTTGAATGTAATTGAGTGGAATCTTAATGCTTAAGCTTATGCTTTATTTGAACCAATTACCATTTTTGGAAAGAATAATTGACTTTCATTTGAGTAAAAAAGTTATGTTTGAATGCAATTGACTTTCATTTGATTCAATATGCTGTATTCGAATCAAAGTAGCTTTGTTTCAATGTAATTGAGTGGAATCTTAATGCTTAAGCTTATGCTTTATTTGAACCAATTACCATTTTTGGAAAGAATAGTTGACTTTCATTTGAGTAAAAAAGTTATGTTTGAATGCAATTGACTTTCATTTTGATTCAATAAGCTTTATTCGAATCAAAATTGCTTTGTTTGAATGCAATTGAGAGGAATCTTAATGATTAAACTTAACCTTTCTTTGAAAAAATTACCATTTTTGGTATGAATAGTTGACTTTCATTTGATTAAACAAGCTATGTTTGAATGCAATTGACTTTCATTTGATTCAATAAGCTTTATTCGAATCAAAGTAGCTTTGTTTCAATGTAATTGAGTGGAATCTTAATGCTTAAGCTTATGCTTTATTTGAACCAATTACCATTTTTGGAAAGAATAATTGACTTTCATTTGAGTAAAAAAGTTATGTTTGAATGCAATCGACTTTCATTTTGATTCAATAAGCTTTATTCGAATCAAATTTGCTTTGTTTGAATGCAATTGAGTGGAATCTTAATGATTAAGCTTATGCTTTATTTGAACCAATTACCATTTTTGGAAAGAATAGTTGACTTTCATTTGAGTAAAAAAGTTATGTTTGAATGCAATTGACTTTCATTTTGGTTCATTAAGCTTTATTCGAATCAAATTTGCTTTGTTTGAATGCAATTGAGTGGAATCTTAATGATTAAGCTTAACCTTTCTTTGAAAAAATTACCATTTTTAGTAAGAATAGTTGACTTTCATTTGATTAAACAAGCTATGTTTGAATGCAATTGACTTTCATTTGATTCAATAGGCTATATTCGAATCAAATTAACTTTGTTTGAATGTAATTGAGTGGAATCTTAATGCTTAAGCTTATGCTTTATTTGAACCAATTACCATTTTTGGAAAGAATAATTGACTTTCATTTGAGTAAAAAAGTTATGTTTGAATGCAATCGACTTTCATTTTGATTCAATAAGCTTTATTCGAATCAAATTTGCTTTGTTTGAATGCAATTGAGTGGAATCTTAATGATTAAGCTTATGCTTTATTTGAACCAATTACCATTTTTGGAAAGAATAGTTGACTTTCATTTGAGTAAAACAGTTATGTTTGAATGCAATTGACTTTCATTTTGATTCAATATGCTTTATTCGAATCAAAATTGCTTTGTTTGAATGTAATTGAGAGGAATCTTAATGATTAAGCTTAACCTTTCTTTGAAAAAATTACCATTTTTGGTATGAATAGTTGACTTTCATTTGATTAAACAAGCTATGTTTGAATGCAATTGACTTTCATTTGATTCAATAAGCTTTATTCGAATCAAAGTAGCTTTGTTTCAATGTAATTGAGTGGAATCTTAATGCTTAAGCTTATGCTTTATTTGAACAAATTACCATTTTTGGAAAGAATAATTGACTTTCATTTGAGTAAAAAAGTTATATTTGAATGCAATTGACTTTCATTTTGATTCAATAAGCTTTATTCGAATCAAATTTGCTTTGTTTGAATGCAATTGAGTGGAATCTTAATGATTAAGCTTAACCTTTCTTTGAAAAAATTACCATTTTTAGTAAGAATAGTTGACTTTCATTTGATTAAACAAGCAATGTTTGAATGCAATCAAATTTAATTTGATTCAATAAGCTTTATTCAAATTAAATTAGCTTTGTTTGAATGTAATTGAGTGGAATCTTAATGCTTAAGCTTATGCTTTATTTGAACCAATTACCATTTTTGGAAAGAATAGTTGACTTTCATTTGATTAAACAAGCTATGTTTGAATGCAATTGACTTTCATTTGATTCAATAGGCTATATTCGAATCAAATTAACTTTGTTTGAATGTAATTGAGTGGAATCTTAATGCTTAAGCTTATGCTTTATTTGAACCAATTACCATTTTTGGAAAGAATAATTGACTTTCATTTGAGTAAAAAAGTTATATTTGAATGCAATCGACTTTCATTTTGATTCAATAAGCTTTATTCGAATCAAATTTGCTTTGTTTGAATGCAATTGAGTGGAATCTTAATGATTAAGCTTATGCTTTATTTGAACCAATTACCATTTTTGGAAAGAATAGTTGACTTTCATTTGAGTAAAACAGTTATGTTTGAATGCAATTGACTTTCATTTTGGTTCATTAAGCTTTATTCGAATCAAATTTGCTTTGTTTGAATGCAATTGAGTGGAATCTTAATGATTAAGCTTAACCTTTCTTTGAAAAAATTACCATTTTTAGTAAGAATAGTTGACTTTCATTTGATTAAACAAGCTATGTTTGAATGCAATTGACTTTCATTTGATTCAATAGGCTATATTCGAATCAAATTAACTTTGTTTGAATGTAATTGAGTGGAATCTTAATGCTTAAGCTTATGCTTTATTTGAACCAATTACCATTTTTGGAAAGAATAATTGACTTTCATTTGAGTAAAAAAGTTATGTTTGAATGCAATCGACTTTCATTTTGATTCAATAAGCTTTATTCGAATCAAATTTGCTTTGTTTGAATGCAATTGAGTGGAATCTTAATGATTAAGCTTATGCTTTATTTGAACCAATTACCATTTTTGGAAAGAATAGTTGACTTTCATTTGAGTAAAACAGTTATGTTTGAATGCAATTGACTTTCATTTTGATTCAATATGCTTTATTCGAATCAAAATTGCTTTGTTTGAATGTAATTGAGAGGAATCTTAATGATTAAGCTTAACCTTTCTTTGAAAAAATTACCATTTTTGGTATGAATACTTGACTTTCATTTGATTAAACAAGCTATGTTTGAATGCAATTGACTTTCATTTGATTCAATAAGCTTTATTCGAATCAAAGTAGCTTTGTTTCAATGTAATTGAGTGGAATCTTAATGCTTAAGCTTATGCTTTATTTGAACAAATTACCATTTTTGGAAAGAATAATTGACTTTCATTTGAGTAAAAAAGTTATATTTGAATGCAATTGACTTTCATTTTGATTCAATAAGCTTTATTCGAATCAAATTTGCTTTGTTTGAATGCAATTGAGTGGAATCTTAATGATTAAGCTTAACCTTTCTTTGAAAAAATTACCATTTTTAGTAAGAATAGTTGACTTTCATTTGATTAAACAAGCAATGTTTGAATGCAATCAAATTTAATTTGATTCAATAAGCTTTATTCAAATTAAATTAGCTTTGTTTGAATGTAATTGAGTGGAATCTTAATGCTTAAGCTTATGCTTTATTTGAACCAATTACCATTTTTGGAAACAATAGTTGACTTTCATTTGATTAAACAAGCTATGTTTGAATGCAATTGACTTTCATTTGATTCAATAGGCTATATTCGAATCAAATTAACTTTGTTTGAATGTAATTGAGTGGAATCTTAATGCTTAAGCTTATGCTTTATTTGAACCAATTACCATTTTTGGAAAGAATAATTGACTTTCATTTGAGTAAAAAAGTTATATTTGAATGCAATCGACTTTCATTTTGATTCAATAAGCTTTATTCGAATCAAATTTGCTTTGTTTGAATGCAATTGAGTGGAATCTTAATGATTAAGCTTATGCTTTATTTGAACCAATTACCATTTTTGGAAAGAATAGTTGACTTTCATTTGAGTAAAACAGTTATGTTTGAAAGCAATTGACTTTCATTTTGGTTCATTAAGCTTTATTCGAATCAAATTTGCTTTGTTTGAATGCAATTGAGTGGAATCTTAATGATTAAGCTTAACCTTTCTTTGAAAAAATTACCATTTTTAGTAAGAATAGTTGACTTTCATTTGATTAAACAAGCTATGTTTGAATGCAATTGACTTTCATTTGATTCAATAGGCTATATTCGAATCAAATTAACTTTGTTTGAATGTAATTGAGTGGAATCTTAATGCTTAAGCTTATGCTTTATTTGAACCAATTACCATTTTTGGAAAGAATAATTGACTTTCATTTGAGTAAAAAAGTTATGTTTGAATGCAATCGACTTTCATTTTGATTCAATAAGCTTTATTCGAATCAAATTTGCTTTGTTTGAATGCAATTGAGTGGAATCTTAATGATTAAGCTTATGCTTTATTTGAACCAATTACCATTTTTGGAAAGAATAGTTGACTTTCATTTGAGTAAAACAGTTATGTTTGAATGCAATTGACTTTCATTTTGATTCAATAAGCTTTATTCGAATCAAAATTGCTTTGTTTGAATGTAATTGAGAGGAATCTTAATGATTAAGCTTAACCTTTCTTTGAAAAAATTACCATTTTTGGTATGAATACTTGACTTTCATTTGATTAAACAAGCTATGTTTGAATGCAATTGACTTTCATTTGATTCAATAAGCTTTATTCGAATCAAAGTAGCTTTGTTTCAATGTAATTGAGTGGAATCTTAATGCTTAAGCTTATGCTTTATTTGAACAAATTACCATTTTTGGAAAGAATAATTGACTTTCATTTGAGTAAAAAAGTTATATTTGAATGCAATTGACTTTCATTTTGATTCAATAAGCTTTATTCGAATCAAATTTGCTTTGTTTGAATGCAATTGAGTGGAATCTTAATGATTAAGCTTAACCTTTCTTTGAAAAAATTACCATTTTTAGTAAGAATAGTTGACTTTCATTTGATTAAACAAGCTATGTTTGAATGCAATTGACTTTCATTTGATTCAATAGGCTTTATTCGAATCAAATTAACTTTGTTTGAATGTAATTGAGTGGAATCTTAATGCTTAAGCTTATGCTTTATTTGAACCAATTACCATTTTTGGAAAGAATAATTGACTTTCATTTGAGTAAAAAAGTTATGTTTGAATGCAATTGACTTTCATTTGACTGAATAAGCTTTACTCGAATCAAATTAGCTTTGTTTCAATGTAATTGAGTGGAATCTTAATGCTTAAGCTTATGCTTTATTTGAACCAATTACCATTTTTGGAAAGAATAGTTGACTTTCATTTGAGTAAAAAAGTTATGCTTGAATGCAATTGACTTTCATTTTGATTCAATAAGCTTTATTCGAATCAAATTTGCTTTGTTTGAATGCAATTGAGTGGAATCTTAATGATTAAGCTTAACCTTTCTTTGAAAAAATTACCATTTTTAGTAAGAATAGTTGACTTTCATTTGATTAAAAAAGCTATGTTTGAATGCAATTGACTTTCATTTGATTCAATAGGCTTTATTCGAATCAAATTAACTTTGTTTGAATGTAATTGAGTGGAATCTTAATGCTTAAGCTTATGCTTTATTTGAACCAATTACCATTTTTGGAAAGAATAATTGACTTTCATTTGAGTAAAAAAGTTATGTTTGAATGCAATTGACTTTCATTTGACTGAATAAGCTTTACTCGAATCAAATTAGCTTTGTTTCAATGTAATTGAGTGGAATCTTAATGCTTAAGCTTATGCTTTATTTGAACCAATTACCATTTTTGGAAAGAATAGTTGACTTTCATTTGAGTAAAAAAGTTATGCTTGAATGCAATTGACTTTCATTTTGATTCAATAAGCTTTATTCGAATCAAATTTGCTTTGTTTGAATGCAATTGAGTGGAATCTTAATGATTAAGCTTAACCTTTCTTTGAAAAAATTACCATTTTTAGTAAGAATAGTTGACTTTCATTTGATTAAAAAAGCTATGTTTGAATGCAATTGACTTTCATTTGATTCAATAGGCTTTATTCGAATCAAATTAACTTTGTTTGAATGTAATTGAGTGGAATCTTAATGCTTAAGCTTATGCTTTATTTGAACCAATTACCATTTTTGGAAAGAATAATTGACTTTCATTTGAGTAAAAAAGTTATGTTTGAATGCAATTGACTTTCATTTGACTGAATAAGCTTTATTCGAATCAAATTAGCTTTGTTTCAATGTAATTGAGTGGAATCTTAATGCTTAAGCTTATGCTTTATTTGAACCAATTACCATTTTTGGAAAGAATAGTTGACTTTCATTTGATTAAACAAGTTATGTTTGAATGCAATTGACTTTCATTTTGATTCAATAAGCTTTATTCGAATCAAAATTGCTTTGTTTGAATGCAATTGAGAGGAATCTTAATGATTAAGCTTAACCTTTCTTTGAAAAAATTACCATTTTTGGTATGAATAGTTGACTTTCATTTGATTAAACAAGCTATGTTTGAATGCAATTGACTTTCATTTGATTCAATAAGCTTTATTCGAATCAATGTAGCTTTGTTTCAATGTAATTGAGTGGAATCTTAATACTTAAGCTTATGCTTTATTTGAACCAATTACCATTTTTGGAAAGAATAGTTGACTTTCATTTGAGTAAAAAAGTTATGTTTGAATGTAATTGACTTTCATTTTGATTCAATAAGCTTTATTCGAATCAAATTTGCTTTGTTTGAATGCAATTGAGTGGAATCTTAATGATTAAGCTTAACCTTTCTTTGAAAAAATTACCATTTTTAGTAAGAATAGTTGACTTTCATTTGATTAAACAAGTTATGTTTGAATGCAATTGACTTTCATTTGATTCAATAGGCTTTATTCGAATCAAATTAACTTTGTTTGAATGTAATTGAGTGGAATCTTAACGCTTAAGCTTATGCTTTATTTGAACCAATTACCATTTTTGGAAAGAATAATTGACTTTCATTTGAGTGAAAAAGTTATGTTTGAATGCAATTGACTTTCATTTGATTCAATAAGCTTTATTCGAATCAAATAAGCTTTGTTTCAATGTAATTGAGTGGAATCTTAATGCTTAAGCTTATGCTTTATTTGAACCAATTACCATTTTTGGAAAGAATAGTTGACTTTCATTTGAGTAAAAAAGTTATGTTTGAATGCAATTGGCTTTCATTTTGATTCAATAAGCTTTATTCGAATCAAATTTGCTTTCTTTGAATGCATTTGAGTGGAATCTTAATGATTAAGCTTAACCTTTCTTTGAAAAAATTACCATTTTTAGTAAGAATAGTTGACTTTCATTTGATTAAACAAGCAATGTTTGAATGCAATCAAATTTCATTTGATTCAATAAGCTTTATTCAAATTAAATTACCTTTGTTTGAATGTAATTGAGTGGAATCTTAATGCTTAAGGTTATGCTTTATTTGAACCAATTACCATTTTTGGAAAGAATGGTTGACTTTCATTTGAATAAACAAGTTACGTTTGAATGCAATTGACGTTCATTTGATTCAATAAGCATTATTCGAATCAAATTAGCTTTGTTTGAATTCAATTGAGTGGAATCTTAATGATTAAGCTTAACC
Source organism: Salicornia ramosissima (assembly GCA_951394345.1). Taxonomy (NCBI): domain Eukaryota; kingdom Viridiplantae; phylum Streptophyta; class Magnoliopsida; order Caryophyllales; family Amaranthaceae; genus Salicornia; species Salicornia ramosissima. The sequence continues at coordinate 34,781,830 of OX596233.1, read as the reverse complement.
TTTATTTGAAAAAATTACCATTTTCGGTAAGAATAGTTGACTTTGATTTGATTAAACAAGCTATGTTTGAATGCAATTGACTTTCATTTGATTCAATAAGATTGATTCGAATCAAATTAGCTTTGTTTGAATGCAATTGAGTGGAATCTTAATGCTTAAGCTTAAGCTTTATTTGAACCAATTTCTATTTTAGGACAGAAGTTGATTTTCATTTTATTAAACAAGCTATGTTTGAATGCAATTGACTTTCATTTGATTAAATAAGCTTTATTCAAATAAAATTAGCTTTGTTTAAATGTAATTGAGTGGAATCTTAGTGATTAAGCTTAAGCATTATTTGAAACAATTACCATTTTTGGAAAGAATAGTTGAATTTCATTTGATTAAACAAGCTATATTTGACTGCAATTGACTTTCATTTGATTCAATATGCTTTATTCGAATGAAATTAGCTTTGTTTGAATGCAATTGAGTGGAATCTTAATGATTAAGCTTAAGCGTTATTTGAAACAATTACCATTTTTGGAATAAATAGTTGACTTTCATTTGATTTAACAAGCTATGTTTGAATGTAATTGAGTGGAATCTTAATGATTAAACTTAAGCTTTATTTGAAACAATTACCATTTTTAAAAATAATAGTTGACTTTCATTTGATGAAACAAGCTATGTTTGAATGCAATTGACTTTCATTTGATTCAATAAGCTTGATTCGAATCAAATTAGCTTTGTTTGAATGTAATTGAGCGGAATCTTAATGATTAAGCTTAAGCTTTATTAGAAACAATTACCGTTTTTGAAAACAAAGTTGACTTTCATTTGATTAAACAAGCTATGTTTGAATGCAGTTGACATTCATTTGATTCAATAAGCTTTATTCGAATCAAATTAGCTTTGTTTGAATGCAATTGAGTGGAATCTTAATGATTAAGCTTAAGCTTTATTTGAACCAATTTCTATTTTAGGAAAGAAGTTGACTTTCATTTGATTAAACAAGTTATGTTTGAATGCAATTGACTTTCATTTTGATTCAATAAGCTTTATTCGAATCAAAATTGCTTTGTTTGAATGCAATTGAGAGGAATCTTAATGATTAAGCTTAACCTTTCTTTGAAAAAATTACCATTTTTGGTATGAATAGTTGACTTTCATTTGATTAAACAAGCTATGTTTGAATGTAATTGACTTTCATTTGATTCAATAAGCTTTATTCGAATCAAAGTAGCTTTGTTTCAATGTAATTGAGTGGAATCTTAATGCTTAAGCTTATGCTTTATTTGAACCAATTACCATTTTTGGAAAGAATAGTTGACTTTCATTTGAGTAAAAAAGTTATGTTTGAATGTAATTGACTTTCATTTTGATTCAATAAGCTTTATTCGAATCAAATTTGCTTTGTTTGAATGCAATTGAGTGGAATCTTAATGATTAAGCTTAACCTTTCTTTGAAAAAATTACCATTTTTAGTAAGAATAGTTGACTTTCATTTGATTAAACTTGCTATGTTTGAATGCAATTGACTTTCATTTGATTCAATAGGCTTTATTCGAATCAAATTAACTTTGTTCGAATGTAATTGAGTGGAATCTTAATGCTTACACTACAAGAAAAAGCATTTATTGCAACGAGTTTTTGCAACGACCTAATTTTTGTCGTTGCAATACATAGTTTTAGCAACGACAATAAATAGTCGTTGCAATACCTGTTGCAATATAATAGATTTTTATTTCCCTCCTAACGAAATTGTGCGCGGGAATTGCTGAAAAATGGGCTTATGTTTTGCAACAACATAAGTCGTTGCAATAAATCAGGTACTATGTAAGGCAACAAGGAAAGTTGTTGCAATAAAATATCATCAGTTTTTGCAACAATTGATGTCGTTGCGAAATATTCTCCTAACTTAAGGCAACAAAAGGTTGTTGCTAAATCTAGTGAAAAAAAAAATAAAAAAAAAATAAAAAAAAAAATATACCCAACCAAACCTTAAACATTTCATCAGTCCACCTCCACACCACGCAGCACGCACGCAGAGAAACCAAAAAAAACGAAAAAACCCTTCTCTCATCTCCACCACGCACCAGCTCCACCACGCCCCAGCTCCACCACGCCCCAGCTCCACGACGGCGACGCAGCAGTCCAGACCAGCCACCTGATGTCGACGCACCGACCCACGCCACTCTAGCTTCAGCCCTACACGACGCCGCGAACCAGAACGGTTGAATTCCTCCAATTCTCGCCTGCCAGTTGTTGAGGGAGCACCGCCAGCCGTCGACCATCACCAACCATTCACCACCTGACGTGGAGCAGCCGCGACCTACAACCACCAATTCTGTCCAGATCTGGTATGGAAAGTGAAGTTTTTTCTTTAAGTAACTTCTCTGATTTTGTTGAATTATGCTGAGATTATCACTTAAATTCCTGAATTTTATTTTCTTGTGCTTGAAATTCCATCTTGATTATGAAATTTTGGGTTGAATGGTGTTGGTATAGTTGATGGTGTTGCTGAAATTCCATCTTGATTATGAAATTTTGGGTTGAATGGTGTTGGTATAGTTGATGGTGTTGCTGAAATTCCAATTTGAATTGTGTTTCTGAAATTATGCGTTGAAATTATACTAATTTTAGTTGTTTTTTAATGCTAAAATTATGCTTTTGCTATTGGTATAGTTGATGGTTATTAGTGTTATATGTTAGGTCTTTGAGAGTTAGTTTATTTTACTCTCTTTATTCCACTCGTTTCTCTCTGACTATTTTTCTCTCTTTAATGCTAAGTTGTTTCAATGGTGTCTTTTTTATTTTTTTATTATTCTAAAATAGTTAGGTTTGATTATATATAATTTTTATAATTATAAGTTAAAGATTATATATTATATATTAGTAATATATAAGGTCAAAATGTACGTATGATAATTTCATAATTGATTTGCATATTTTTCACCTACTAACCGTAAGCACATTAATTTCTCAACGGAACTCACCTATATATATATATATATATATATATATATATATATATATATATATATATATATATATATATATAATCACAACCCTAAGAACATAACACAACAATGACTAATAAAATGACCCATTATAATAGCTTCTACCTTCTACCTATATGCTCAAGTTAATGAGTAATAACCAAGTAATTTTCCCAGTGGCCTAACACTTGATGTAATTAGAAGCATACTTAATTAGACAATTACAATTAGTGGGATATGTAATCAGTAATTTACTATTGATGTTCTTATTTTTTTACAATAGGATATGGCTTTAAATAAAGCGTGGATGAAACTAAAGAATCGGTCATCATGTGATTATGTGGAAGGTGTTGATAGTTTTTTAAACTTTGCTCTTTCGAGTGTTAGACATGAAGATAAGGAGACTACCACTATTAGGTGTCCTTGTAATAATTGTCGAAATATTTTATTCAAAAGAAAGACTGATGTGAGATTTGATTTGCTTAAGTGGGGGATGTATGAAAAGTATTCCGTGTGGGATTTTCATGGAGAAGTACTAAATGATGTAAGGGAAGATGAAAATTACAATGACTTTGATGTTGATGATGATATTGGCATAACAATGCTCCAAGATGCTTGTGGCATGGCTCCTATGAATATAGGGGCACATGATGAGATTTTGAGTGATAATGAACATGTTCCCGAAGAGCCTAATGAAAATGCCAAAAAATTTTATCGACTCTTACAACAATATCAAGAGCCGTTAACAGTAAATGGCACCACTATGACTAAGCTAGCATACATTGTCAGGCTTCTACATATGAAGGTTCTATACAACTGGTCTGACAGTTCTTTTGATAGTTTAATCAATTTGGAACGCCAGGCTTGGGGAATTGATCTTCCGGAATCTTATTACGAGGCTAAAAAACTCATTAAGGATTTAGGTCTTGATTATATAAAGATTGATGCTTGCGAAAATGATTGCATCTTATATTGGAAAGAGAATGAGAATTTACATGAGTGTCCAACTTGTGGTTTATCAAGATGGAAAAATGTTGACAAAGACTCTTCAAAGGGAGCTAAAGTGCCTCATAAGGTTTTGCGATACTTTCCTTTGAAACCGAGATTGCAAAGGTTGTACATGTCCAGAAAAACAGCAAAAGATATGCAGTGGCACCAAGAAGAAACTGTGGATGATAACATAATGAGGCACCCTCGTGATTCTGAGGCTTGGAAATCATTTGATAAGGAGTATGGTGAATTCGCCAAGGAAGCACGTAATGTTAGATTTGGGCTAGCATGTGATGGGTTCCAACCTTTTAATAATTCTCCACATAGTATTTGGCCCGTCGTTCTTATTGCCTACAATTTTCCACCATGGATTTGCATGAAACCTCATTCGTTTTTGTTGACTTTGCTCATACCTGGACCCAGTAGTCCGGGGAGGAACATAAATGTGTATCTTAGGCCATTAATTGAAGAGTTGAAGCATCTTTGGGAGAATGGGGTTGAAACTTATGATGCTTATCGTAAGGAGAATTTTAAATTACGTGCATCACTTTTGTGGACTATCAATGACTTTCCAGCATATGGAGATTTGTCGGGATGGACTACTAAAGGTGGTTATGCTTGTCCATGTTGTCACAAGGAAACAAAACGCACGTCACTAAAGCATAAGGGCGGTTATTTGTGTCATCGTCGTTGGCTTCCACTTGATCATAAGTGGAGAAAAGATGCTTCTTCTTTTGATAATAAATGTGAGAAAGGACATGCACCAGAACCTCTAAGTGGAGATGATGTGTTGCGGAATTATACTCAATTTACACAAGAGAAATTCGGAAAGATTGAATCAAAGAAACGAAAAAGGGATGGTGTAAATTGTTTGTATGGTTGGAACAAGAAAAGCATTTTCTTTGAGTTGCCTTATTGGAGCAAGTTGAAAATTCGTCATAACTTGGATGTTATGCACATTGAAAAGAATGTCTCTGATAATATCTTAGGAACCTTAATGAATATAAAAGGTAAAAACAAAGATACCATAAAGGCACGGATGGATTTAATGAAAATGCGAGTAAGGAGTGAGTTACATCCAATTGTCGATGGAAACAAACTTCGAGTGCCGGTTGCATGCTATTCTTTGAGCACAATTGCAAAGGCTGCCATATGTGACATGTTTGCTAAATTGAAATCTCCCGATGGATATTTATCAAACATATCCCGGTGTGTCAAAGATAATGGTAAAAGAATTTCATGTATGAAGAGCCATGATCATCACGTGTTTATTGAACAATTGCTTCCCCTTGCAATTCGTGGTTTCTTACCTAAACATGTGTATGAGCCTTTAGTTGAGTTAAGTTTCTTCTTTAGAGACTTATGCTCTAGAAACTTAACTGTTAGGCAACTTGATGTCCTTGAAAAAAAAATTCCTTACACATTGTGCAAGCTAGAGATGGTTTTTCCACCAGCTTTTTTTGATGTCATGGTGCATTTGGTGATACACTTAGCCACTGAAGCAAAGATTGCTGGTCCTGTTCGATATCGTTGGATGTATCCAGTTGAGAGGTATTTTATATTGATTCTTTTTTTTTTTAATTTTTTTAAATATGTATAAGACAAGTATTTATAAATTCATAAATTTTTATAGGTACATTCGAACATTAAAAGCTTATATTCGTAATAGAGCACATCCAGAAGGGTGTATTGCTGAAGGTTATTTAGCAGATGAGTGTTTAACATTCTGCTCTAGATACATGAGAGACGTTGACACTAAATTTAACCGTCCAACAAGGAATGATGACACTGAAGTGATTGGTGAGGTTGTTTCAAATTCTAATCTTGAAATTTTCAGACCACTTGGACGTTGTGTTGGAAATGGTGTGCCAATGCATCTCGATTACGAGGAGTGTTGTCAAATACATTCCTATATTCTTCAAAATTGTGATGAACTTATTGAGTTTACTAAGTAAGTCTTAAAATACTTTAAATTTTGTTATTTATATTTTGTAAAAAAAAAAAACATCATTTTATGAATAAATGAAATTACCACAGGGAACACAAATTAGAACTTCAAAAAGAATGCCCAAGGAATGTGGAGAAGAGGCACAAAGCACAATTTTCGAAATGGATACTGGAGCATGTATGTTACATTATATTCTGGCTTTGTTGTATAAGTATCTAAATAATATCTTGATTAACATTGATAAACTACTTATTTTCTTAGGTTCGAAAGTTGCACAATGAAGGATGTGTTGATGAAGATTTGTATAACTTGGTTTGTGGTCCTTCTAGAGTCGTGAGACGATATACAGGATACATTGTTAACGGATATAGGTTTCACACTCGTGATCGTTCAGAATGTAGAAAAACCCAAAATTGCGGGGTGATGGTACGAGGTGATGATACATCGGACAAGGAATACTTTGGTGTTTTGGGTGACATATATGAGATACAATATCCTGGAAGAAATTGTGTTTTTATTTTCAAATGCAATTGGTTTGATGTGGGGCACATGGGTAGAGGCTATAAGGTAGATGAAAATGGATTCACTAGTGTGAATAAGATGAGATCTTTGAAAAGTGATGAAGTTTTTGTTCTTGAATCACAAGTGGAACAAGTTTTTTATATCGAAGATCCAAAGGACATGGATTGGGACTTTGTGGTAAAGGCACAACCAAGAGACTTTTATGATATGCCTAGTGATGATGTTGACACACACAGTATTGATGTGGAGGATGTTTATCAACAAGTTGAGATTGAAGAAGACGTTGAGGAGGGGAGTTTGAGTACTTCTATGAGTGACTTTTGCATCGATTAATTAGCCACCAATGCATCTGTGGTGGAAAAGGAAGCTAAGGTTGTTGAAATGGTTAAAGATTTGATTAAGGAAATTGGAGGTGATGATGACTTCATTAATGACGGAGACATCGAAGTGTTTGATACTTCATCTGATGAAGAAGAAGATTTTGATTCTGAGACTTAAATTTGAATGAACAATTTTAATGATATGATATTTCAATGCTTGTTAGAGATCTTTATGTGTTTATTTTTATATTTTTTTGGTAGACTTTATTAGATTGAGCTTTGTATTTGCTACTTTTAAATGTATTAAACTTCTTTTTTTTTAGTAATTACTTTGATTTACATATATATAATATGTTTTGTTTGACTAATTTCTTATAATGTGTTTTGTTTGACTAATAATACTAGATATATATTATAGTTTTGTTTTAGGAATAGGGTGAGGGTAATATTTTCTTATTCAGAAATCGAAGATGGTTGGAAGAGGAGGAGGAAAAAATGTAGTTAATCGGAGTATTCCCCCTAGAAGACTACAAAGTATGAATCAATCAGCTCGAAATAACCCGACTAATATTCAGAATGGTGAGTTAAAGTGGGACACCATTCAGATCATTTGTTTTGAAGCATGGATTCTTATATGTTCTTTTAATTATTACTATTGCAGGATTGAAGACAAAATCCAATGTTGTTGGGGATGAGAATGGTCGTCATTTGTTCAGTGAAGATGATGTGAACTCAACTGTTAGAAGTAAGGATGCTTATCATTCACAAGTTTGTTTCATAAAAGTTGTATACAAATTCACATTTTAATATTTTTGTTTGACATACTATAGATTTGAGTAGACAACGTACAAGCTTTACTTTAGATAAAGAACACGAAGCTCTTATATTGAATGATCACAACAATATTGAGCATGTCATAAATGCTTCACATCAAGATGAAGAGAATGTACTGGATGATGGTGAATCTGGAGGTCTTGTCACTGCAAGGAATGAAGGTTTGATGCCCCCTATACTAATTAATCAAGCATTTTATTCTTTTGTTGGGTTCATGACTTACACTAAATAAATATATGATAGAGGGTACACTTGGTAAGAGAAAAAGAATGAGTAAGCTAGCTGAAAGGATTACTCAAGCTATTGATGTAAATGAAGCTGCAAACCCAATACCTAGAGAGGTGCAAAATAATGACCATGTTGATGACTGTGATCAAGGAGATATAGAAGGTTTGAATGAAGGTAACTTGCTCTCATCTAATCCCTTCCCTCTTTTGAAAAATTAATGATATTTTGGTATAATTTTTTTCTCCCTTCATTTATGAAGCAACAAGTAAGACCGTCGGAAAAGGAAATAGAGGAAAATACAAGAGTATTGTGGTTGATATGAAAATTAAGGGAAAGGGATCCAAACTGAAAATTGAGATACCTGATGAAATTGATCGAGCAATTGGTGAAAATGCACGACATTTGGTGAACGAGTGTGGTCGTGTAGTGAGGACAAGAGCTCCTTTGAATGTTAAGCATTGGGAAGAAGCTTTTTCTATGGCAGGGGATAGTATGTGGAAGGAGATAGAGGTAATGTTTGATACTAAGTTGAACATAACAATTTATTTTTACAAATTTGACTAGATTTACCCTTATACTCTTTTACGTTACTTTGCTAGGATAAGTTTCAAATTGCTGAGTCAAGTCATTACTTGAAGATGTATGACTTTGTTGTCGAAACCATGCAACGCTTGTATAGGTTATGGAAAGGTCGACTACATTATTACTTCAAAAATCCAAAATGCGGAAAAACTGACCAAGAACGTGAGAAAAATCCTCCTCCTGATCTTCCAATAGAGCAATGGAAATATTGTGTAAAACGTTATGGATCAGAAGAATTTAAGGTAGTTTTGCACACATTTTATAGGTAGTGTTGTTATGTGTACCTTGATTCTTTATAACATTTTTTTTTTCCAGATTGTAAGTAAAAGGAACTCAAAAAACAGATTGTCTGACAAAAGGGCTACCCATACTACTGGGAACTTAGCTTTTGTTGAAGTTGAGGATATATTGGTAAAACTTATTTTTTATACATATGTATGGCTTAATTAATTATTTGTACAAGTTTTATAACAAATATTACAAATAATATATGATCAATGTCAGACAAAGAAGAACAACAATGTGAAACCGTCTGCAGATGTGGTGTGGCTGATTGAGCACACACGAAAGAATGAAAAGGGTGACTTAGAATGGGCTGACACAACACGATCGAAAACAATTCATGTATGTATTCAAGTTGTCAACAAAAGTCATTGTTTTGGTATAATACACATGCTTTGTAGTTTTACATCCTTAATTAACTACCTTTTTTTTTAAGGATCAACTCAAACATGTAGTTGCTGAGGTTGGTGATACAATGTCACAAGAGGAGGTCTTGCTTCAAGTTTTACAACCAAGATCTGGGTATATTCGTGGTAAGGGAACTGCTGTACGTGGTTATGTGAAAGGAAAACAACAAGTAGTTCAAAGAAAACTGGTGGAAGAACAACAAGGGAAAATACAAGAGCAAGAACAAAGGATAAAGGAGTTAGAAGAAAGCCAGCATAAACAGAAACAAGAATTTGAAGAAATCCAAAAGAGACAAAAACAAGAATTAGAGGAACACAAAGCACAACAAGCATCAGAAATGGAGGCTTTCAAACAAGACTTACTACGCCAACTTGCAAATACAGGTGTCTAGTAGCTACTTTGGCTTTTATGTGCTGACAAGGTAAAAATATTTATGCTTTATATTCTCACACAAACACACTCTTATATGTGCTCATAGTGTTGAACTGCTTTGGTTTTGTGGTTGAGTATTTGGCGATTATAAAGGAGTATTTTGCGGTTAGTTGTAGTAGTTGTGAATGGTTGGTTGTTTGTGTTGTCCTACGAAAGGTTGTATAATTTGGATCATTTTACATAGGTTTTGAAACCTTCTCCAATGGGGAGTAGTCCAAATTATAAAGGAAACTCTGCCGAAATTTTTATTCACCAGTTTAATTATGAGGCTATCAATTATAAAGGAGTATTTTGAGGTTAGTTGTAGTAGTTGTGAATGGTTGGTTGTTTGTGTTGTCCTACGAAAGGTTGTATATTTTGGATCATTGTACATAGGTTTTGAAACCTTCTCCAATGGGGAGTAGTCCAAATTATAAAGGAAACTCTGCCGAAATTTATACTCAAACCTATCTTATATATTTTTAAGAGGTTACCAAATAAAAAAGACTAATATAATATGATAAGAGTTTATTCATAGTTTAGATTTTTTTTTTTAAATGAAAATTAATTTTTTTAGGGATTAAAATTAGAAGTTTGTTATTATTTAATTTAAGTTAATTTTTCATATAATAAATTACATACTAACATTGAATTTTTTTCTTGATTAAATTTAAATATATTGCAGGTCGTCGGAATAGATGAACTTACATTTTTGGTACAATGCATGATTGAAGCTACTACTATGATATCTACTTCCTTTTGGTTATTAGCATTGTTAATACTTTTGTTATTGGAATTATAATTAGTAAGTACCAAATGATGGATATTTTGTGTAATGATGTAAGAAACAAAATTTCTATGGTATTTTGTAATGACATATATTCATATAAATATATTATATGATTTCGTATTGTTAAAACTATTTTGTATCATGATCAATTACACATAATCTATTGCTATATATTGCCAAATATATTCATTTGCCAAAAAAAAAATATCAAATAATCTTTTGCAACAACAATGTCGTTGTAAAACACTAGAAAGTCACTCTTTTCCAACGACAATGTCGTTGCAAAATAATGTACAACTAATCTTTTATAACGATTTTTTTTCGCAAAAATAGATATATTGCAACAACTGTAGTTGTTGCCAGAACTATATATATTGCAACAGATGAAGTCGTTGCAATAAATATAATGTATTGCAACAGATTAAGTCGTTGCAATAAATATAATGTATTGCAACGACTTTTGTTGTTGCCATACTAGGTACAATCTTTTGCAACGACCTTAGTTGTTGCAATAGATAGTCATATTTTGGGCAGGAAATACTTGTGTTTTGTAACGACATTTATTTGGTAACGGCAAAAGTCGTTGCAATATATTTTATTTTTTGCAACGAAAAAAGTCGTTGCAAAAGCTTTCGCTACGGCTTTATGCGCAACGACCCTGCAACGACAAAAGTCGTTGCAAAAACAATGTACTGCAACGACTTTTGGCTTTTTGCAACGACTTTTGTCGTTGCAATAAATGCTTTTTCTTGTAGTGTTAAGCTTATGCTTTATTTGAACCAATTACCATTTTTGGAAAGAATAATTGACTTTCATTTGAGTGAAAAAGTTATGTTTGAATGCAATTGACTTTCATTTGATTCAATAAGCTTTATTCGAATCAAATTAGCTTTGTTTTAATGTAATTGAGTGGAATCTTAATGCTTAAGCTTATGCTTTATTTGAACCAATTACCATTTTTGGAAAGAATAGTTGACTTTCATTTGAGTAAAAAAGTTGTTTGAATGCAATTGGCTTTCATTTTGATTCAATAAGCTTTATTCGAATCAAATTTGCTTTGTTTGAAAGCAATTGAGTGGAATCTTAATGATTAAGCTTAACCTTTCTTTGAAAAAATTACCATTTTTAGTAAGAATAGTTGACTTTCATTTGATTAAACAAGCAATGTTTGAATGCAATCAAATTTCATTTGATTCAATAAGCTTTATTCAAATTAAATTACCTTTGTTTGAATGTAATTGAGTGGAATCTTAATGCTTAAGGTTATGCTTTATTTGAACCAATTACCATTTTTGGAAAGAATGGTTGACTTTCATTTGAATAAACAAGTTACGTTTGAATGCAATTGACGTTCATTTGATTCAATAAGCATTATTCGAATCAAATTAGCTTTGTTTGAATTCAATTGAGTGGAATCTTAATGATTAAGCTTAACCTTTATTTGAAAAAATTACCATTTTCGGTAAGAATAGTTGACTTTCATTTGATTAAACAAGCTATGTTTGAATGCAATTGACTTTCATTTGATTCAATAAGATTGATTCGAATCAAATTAGCTTTGTTTGAATGCAATTGAGTGGAATCTTAATGCTTAAGCTTAAGCTTTATTTGAACCAATTTCTATTTTAGGACAGAAGTTGATTTTCATTTTATTAAACAAGCTATGTTTGAATACAATTGACTTTCATTTGATTAAATAAGCTTTATTCAAATAAAATTAGCTTTGTTTAAATGTAATTGAGTGGAATCTTAGTGATTAAGCTTAAGCATTATTTGAAACAATTACCATTTTTGGAAAGAATAGTTGAATTTCATTTGATTAAACAAGCTATATTTGACTGCAATTGACTTTCATTTGATTCAATATGCTTTATTCGAATGAAATTAGCTTTGTTTGAATGCAATTGAGTGGAATCTTAATGATTAAGCTTAAGCGTTATTTGAAACAATTACCATTTTTGGAATAAATAGTTGACTTTCATTTGATTTAACAAGCTATGTTTGAATGTAATTGAGTGGAATCTTAATGGTTAAACTTAAGCTTTATTTGAAACAATTACCATTTTTAAAAATAATAGTTGACTTTCATTTGATGAAACAAGCTATGTTTGAATGCAATTGACTTTCATTTGATTCAATAAGCTTGATTCGAATCAAATTAGCTTTGTTTGAATGTAATTGAGCGGAATCTTAATGATTAAGCTTAAGCTTTATTAGAAACAATTACCGTTTTTGAAAACAAAGTTGAGTTTCATTTGATTAAACAAGCTATGTTTGAATGCAGTTGACATTCATTTGATTCAATAAGCTTTATTCGAATCAAATTAGCTTTGTTTGAATGCAATTGAGTGGAATCTTAATGATTAAGCTTAAGCTTTATTTGAACCAATTTCTATTTTAGGAAAGAAGTTGACTTTCATTTGATTAAACAAGTTATGTTTGAATGCAATTGACTTTCATTTTGATTCAATAAGCTTTATTCGAATTAAAATTGCTTTGTTTGAATGCAATTGAGAGCAATCTTAATGATTAAGCTTAACCTTTCTTTGAAAAAATTACCATTTTTGGTATGAATAGTTGACTTTCATTTGATTAAACAAGCTATGTTTGAATGCAATTGACTTTCATTTGATTCAATAAGCTTTATTCGAATCAAAGTAGCTTTGTTTCAATGTAATTGAGTGGAATCTTAATGCTTAAGCTTATGCTCTATTTGAACCAATTACCATTTTTGGAAAGAATAGTTGACTTTCATTTGAGTAAAAAAGTTATGTTTGAATGTAATTGACTTTCATTTTGATTCAATAAGCTTTATTCGAATCAAATTTGCTTTGTTTGAATGCAATTGAGTGGAATCTTAATGATTAAGCTTAACCTTTCTTTGAAAAAATTACCATTTTTAGTAAGAATAGTTGACTTTCATTTGATTAAACAAGCTATGTTTGAATGCAATTGACTTTCATTTGATTCAATAGGCTTTATTCGAATCAAATTAACTTTGTTTGAATGTAATTGAGTGGAATCTTAATGCTTAAGCTTATGCTTTATTTGAACCAATTACCATTTTTGGAAAGAATAATTGACTTTCATTTGAGTGAAAAAGTTATGTTTGAATGCAATTGACTTTCATTTGATTCAATAAGCTTTATTCGAATCAAATTAGCTTTGTTTCAATGTAATTGAGTGGAATCTTAATGCTTAAGCTTATGCTTTATTTGAACCAATTACCATTTTTGGAAAGAATAGTTGACTTTCATTTGAGTAAAAAAGTTGTTTGAATGCAATTGGCTTTCATTTTGATTCAATAAGCTTTATTCGAATCAAATTTGCTTTGTTTGAAAGCAATTGAGTGGAATCTTAATGATTAAGCTTAACCTTTCTTTGAAAAAATTACCATTTTTAGTAAGAATAGTTGACTTTCATTTGATTAAACAAGCAATGTTTGAATGCAATCAAATTTCATTTGATTCAATAAGCTTTATTCAAATTAAATTACCTTTGTTTGAATGTAATTGAGTGGAATCTTAATGCTTAAGGTTATGCTTTATTTGAACCAATTACCATTTTTGGAAAGAATGGTTGACTTTCATTTGAATAAACAAGTTACGTTTGAATGCAATTGACGTTCATTTGATTCAATAAGCATTATTCGAATCAAATTAGCTTTGTTTGAATTCAATTGAGTGGAATCTTAATGATTAAGCTTAACCTTTATTTGAAAAAATTACCATTTTCGGTAAGAATAGTTGACTTTCATTTGATTAAACAAGCTATGTTTGAATGCAATTGACTTTCATTTGATTCAATAAGATTGATTCGAATCAAATTAGCTTTGTTTGAATGCAATTGAGTGGAATCTTAATGCTTAAGCTTAAGCTTTATTTGAACCAATTTCTATTTTAGGACAGAAGTTGATTTTCATTTTATTAAACAAGCTATGTTTGAATACAATTGACTTTCATTTGATTAAATAAGCTTTATTCAAATAAAATTAGCTTTGTTTAAATGTAATTGAGTAGAATCTTAGTGATTAAGCTTAAGCATTATTTGAAACAATTACCATTTTTGGAAAGAATAGTTGAATTTCATTTGATTAAACAAGCTATATTTGACTGCAATTGACTTTCATTTGATTCAATATGCTTTATTCGAATGAAATTAGCTTTGTTTGAATGCAATTGAGTGGAATCTTAATGATTAAGCTTAAGCGTTATTTGAAACAATTACCATTTTTGGAATAAATAGTTGACTTTCATTTGATTTAACAAGCTATATTTGAATGTAATTGAGTGGAATCTTAATGATTAAACTTAAGCTTTATTTGAAACAATTACCATTTTTAAAAATAATGGTTGACTTTCATTTGATGAAACAAGCTATGTTTGAATGCAATTGACTTTCATTTGATTCAATAAGCTTGATTCGAATCAAATTAGCTTTGTTTGAATGTAATTGAGCGGAATCTTAATGATTAAGCTTAAGCTTTATTAGAAACAATTACCGTTTTTGAAAACAAAGTTGAGTTTCATTTGATTAAACAAGCTATGTTTGAATGCAGTTGACATTCATTTGATTCAATAAGCTTTATTCGAATCAAATTAGCTTTGTTTGAATGCAATTGAGTGGAATCTTAATGATTAAGCTTAAGCTTTATTTGAACCAATTTCTATTTTAGGAAAGAAGTTGACTTTCATTTGATTAAACAAGTTATGTTTGAATGCAATTGACTTTCATTTTGATTCAATAAGCTTTATTCGAATTAAAATTGCTTTGTTTGAATGCAATTGAGAAAAATCTTAATGATTAAGCTTAACCTTTCTTTGAAAAAATTACCATTTTTGGTATGAATAGTTGACTTTCATTTGATTAAAAAAGCTATGTTTGAATGCAATTGACTTTCATTTGATTCAATAAGCTTTATTCGAATCAAAGTAGCTTTGTTTCAATGTAATTGAGTGGAATCTTAATGCTTAAGCTTATGCTCTATTTGAACCAATTACCATTTTTGGAAAGAATAGTTGACTTTCATTTGAGTAAAAAAGTTATGTTTGAATGTAATTGACTTTCATTTTGATTCAATAAGCTTTATTCGAATCAAATTTGCTTTGTTTGAATGCAATTGAGTGGAATCTTAATGATTAAGCTTAACCTTTCTTTGAAAAAATTACCATTTTTAGTAAGAATAGTTGACTTTCATTTGATTAAACAAGCTATGTTTGAATGCAATTGACTTTCATTTGATTCAATAGGCTTTATTCGAATCAAATTAACTTTGTTTGAATGTAATTGAGTGGAATCTTAATGCTTAAGCTTATGCTTTATTTGAACCAATTACCATTTTTGGAAAGAATAATTGACTTTCATTTGAGTGAAAAAGTTATGTTTGAATGCAATTGACTTTCATTTGATTCAATAAGCTTTATTCGAATCAAATTAGCTTTGTTTCAATGTAATTGAGTGGAATCTTAATGCTTAATCTTATGCTTTATTTGAACCAATTACCATTTTTGGAAAGAATAGTTGACTTTCATTTGAGTAAAAAAGTTGTTTGAATGCAATTGGCTTTCATTTTGATTCAATAAGCTTTATTCGAATCAAATTTGCTTTGTTTGAATGCAATTGAGTGGAATCTTAATGATTAAGCTTAACCTTTCTTTGAAAAAATTACCATTTTTAGTAAGAATAGTTGACTTTCATTTGATTAAACAAGCAATGTTTGAATGCAATCAAATTTCATTTGATTCAATAAGCTTTATTCAAATTAAATTACCTTTGTTTGAATGTAATTGAGTGGAATCTTAATGCTTAAGGTTATGCTTTATTTGAACCAATTACCATTTTTGGAAAGAATGGTTGACTTTCATTTGAATAAACAAGTTACGTTTGAATGCAATTGACGTTCATTTGATTCAATAAGCATTATTCGAATCAAATTAGCTTTGTTTGAATTCAATTGAGTGGAATCTTAATGATTAAGCTTAACCTTTATTTGAAAAAATTACCATTTTCGGTAAGAATAGTTGACTTTCATTTGATTAAACAAGCTATGTTTGAATGCAATTGACTTTCATTTGATTCAATAAGATTGATTCGAATCAAATTAGCTTTGTTTGAATGCAATTGAGTGGAATCTTAATGCTTAAGCTTAAGCTTTATTTGAACCAATTTCTATTTTAGGACAGAAGTTGATTTTCATTTTATTAAACAAGCTATGTTTGAATGCAATTGACTTTCATTTGATTAAATAAGCTTTATTTAAATAAAATTAGCTTTGTTTAAATGTAATTGAGTGGAATCTTAGTGATTAAGCTTAAGCATTATTTGAAACAATTACCATTTTTGGAAAGAATAGTTGAATTTCATTTGATTAAACAAGCTATATTTGACTGCAATTGACTTTCATTTGATTCAATATGCTTTATTCGAATGAAATTAGCTTTGTTTGAATGCAATTGAGTGGAATCTTAATGATTAAGCTTAAGCGTTATTTGAAACAATTACCATTTTTGGAATAAATAGTTGACTTTCATTTGATTTAACAAGCTATGTTTGAATGTAATTGAGTGGAATCTTAATGATTAAACTTAAGCTTTATTTGAAACAATTACCATTTTTAAAAATAATAGTTGACTTTCATTTGATGAAACAAGCTATGTTTGAATGCAATTGACTTTCATTTGATTCAATAAGCTTGATTCGAATCAAATTAGCTTTGTTTGAATGTAATTGAGCGGAATCTTAATGATTAAGCTTAAGCTTTATTAGAAACAATTACCGTTTTTGAAAACAAAGTTGACTTTCATTTGATTAAACAAGCTATGTTTGAATGCAGTTGACATTCATTTGATTCAATAAGCTTTATTCGAATCAAATTAGCTTTGTTTGAATGCAATTGAGTGGAATCTTAATGATTAAGCTTAAGCTTTATTTGAACCAATTTCTATTTTAGGAAAGAAGTTGACTTTCATTTGATTAAACAAGTTATGTTTGAATGCAATTGACTTTCATTTTGATTCAATAAGCTTTATTCGAATCAAAATTGCTTTGTTTGAATGCAATTGAGAGGAATCTTAATGATTAAGCTTAACCTTTCTTTGAAAAAATTACCATTTTTGGTATGAATAGTTGACTTTCATTTGATTAAACAAGCTATGTTTGAATGCAATTGACTTTCATTTGATTCAATAAGCTTTATTCGAATCAAAGTAGCTTTGTTTCAATGTAATTGAGTGGAATCTTAATGCTTAAGCTTATGCTTTATTTGAACTAATTACCATTTTTGGAAAGAATAGTTGACTTTCATTTGAGTAAAAAAGTTATGTTTGAATGCAATTGACTTTCATTTTGATTCAATAAGCTTTATTCGAATCAAATTTGCTTTGTTTGAATGCAATTGAGTGGAATCTTAATGATTAAGCTTAACCTTTCTTTGAAAAAATTACCATTTTTAGTAAGAATAGTTGACTTTCATTTGATTAAACAAGCTATGTTTGAATGCAATTGACTTTCATTTGATTCAATAGGCTTTATTCGAATCAAATTAACTTTGTTTGAATGTAATTGAGTGGAATCTTAATGCTTAAGCTTATGCTTTATTTGAACCAATTACCATTTTTGGAAAGAATAATTGACTTTCATTTGAGTGAAAAAGTTATCTTTGAATGCAATTGACTTTCATTTGATTCAATAAGCTTTATTCGAATCAAATTAGCTTTGTTTCAATGTAATTGAGTGGAATCTTAATGCTTAAGCTTATGCTTTATTTGAACCAATTACCATTTTTGGAAAGAATAGTTGACTTTCATTTGAGTAAAAAAGTTGTTTGAATGCAATTGGCTTTCATTTTGATTCAATAAGCTTTATTCGAATCAAATTTGCTTTGTTTGAATGCAATTGAGTGGAATCTTAATGATTAAGCTTAACCTTTCTTTGAAAAAATTACCATTTTTAGTAAGAATAGTTCACTTTCATTTGATTAAACAAGCAATGTTTGAATGCAATCAAATTTCATTTGATTCAATAAGCTTTATTCAAATTAAATTACCTTTGTTTGAATGTAATTGAGTGGAATCTTAATGCTTAAGGTTATGCTTTATTTGAACCAATTACCATTTTTGGAAAGAATGGTTGACTTTCATTTGAATAAACAAGTTACGTTTGAATGCAATTGACGTTCATTTGATTCAATAAGCATTATTCGAATCAAATTAGCTTTGTTTGAATTCAATTGAGTGGAATCTTAATGATTAAGCTTAACCTTTATTTGAAAAAATTACCATTTTCGGTAAGAATAGTTGACTTTCATTTGATTAAACAAGCTATGTTTGAATGCAATTGACTTTCATTTGATTCAATAAGATTGATTCGAATCAAATTAGCTTTGTTTGAATGCAATTGAGTGGAATCTTAATGCTTAAGCTTAAGCTTTATTTGAACCAATTTCTATTTTAGGACAGAAGTTGATTTTCATTTTATTAAACAAGCTATGTTTGAATGCAATTGACTTTCATTTGATTAAATAAGCTTTATTCAAATAAAATTAGCTTTGTTTAAATGTAATTGAGTGGAATCTTAGTGATTAAGCTTAAGCATTATTTGAAACAATTACCATTTTTGGAAAGAATAGTTGAATTTCATTTGATTAAACAAGCTATATTTGACTGCAATTGACTTTCATTTGATTCAATATGCTTTATTCGAATGAAATTAGCTTTGTTTGAATGCAATTGAGTGGAATCTTAATGATTAAGCTTAAGCGTTATTTGAAACAATTACCATTTTTGGAATAAATAGTTGACTTTCATTTGATTTAACAAGCTATGTTTGAATGTAATTGAGTGGAATCTTAATGATTAAACTTAAGCTTTATTTGAAACAATTACCATTTTTGGAAAGAATAATTGACTTTCATTTGAGTAAAAAAGTTATGTTTGAATGCAATTGACTTTCATTTCATTCAATAAGCTTTACTCGAATCAAATTAGCTTTGTTTCAATGTAATTGAGTGGAATCTTAATGCTTAAGCTTAGGCGTTATTTGAACCAATTACCATTTTTGGAAAGAATAGTTGACTTTCATTTGAGTAAAAAAAGTTATGTTTGAATGCAATTGACTTTCATTTTGATTCAATAAGCTTTATTCGAATCAAATTTGCTTTGTTTGAATGCAATTGAGTGGAATCTTAATGATTAAGCTTAACCTTTCTTTGAAAAAATTACCATTTTTAGTAAGAATAGTTCACTTTCATTTGATTAAACAAGCAATGTTTGAATGCAAACAAATTTCATTTGATTCAATAAGTTTTATTCAAATTAAATTACCTTTGTTTGAATGTAATTGAGTGGAATCTTAATGCTTAAGCTTATGCTTTATTTGAACCAATTACCATTTTTGGAAAGAATAGTTGACTTTCATTTGAATAAACAAGTTACGTTTGAATGCAATTGACGTGCATTTGATTCAATAAGCATTATTCGAATCAAATTAGCTTTGTTTGAATTCAATTGAGTGGAATCTTAATGATTAAGCTTAACCTTTATTTGAAAAAATTACCATTTTCGGTAAGAATAGTTGACTTTCATTTGATTAAACAAGCTATGTTTGAATGCAATTGACTTTCATTTGATTCAATAAGATTGATTCGAATCAAATTAGCTTTGTTTGAATGCAATTGAGTGGAATCTTAATGCTTAAGCTTAAGCTTTATTTGAACCAATTTCTATTTTAGGACAGAAGTTGATTTTCATTTTATTAAACAAGCTATGTTTGAATGCAATTGACTTTCATTTGATTAAATAAGCTTTATTCAAATCAAATTAGCTTTGTTTAAATGTAATTGAGTGGAATCTTAGTGATTAAGCTTAAGCATTATTTGAAACAATTACCATTTTTGGAAAGAATAGTTGAATTTCATTTGATTAAACAAGCTATATTTGACTGCAATTGACTTTCATTTGATTCAATATGCTTTATTCGAATGAAATTAGCTTTGTTTGAATGCAATTGAGTGGAATCTTAATGATTAAGCTTAAGCGTTATTTGAAACAATTACCATTTTTGGAATAAATAGTTGACTTTCATTTGATTTAACAAGCTAAGTTTGAATGTAATTGAGTGGAATCTTAATGATTAAACTTAAGCTTTATTTGAAACAATTACCATTTTTAAAAATAATAGTTGACTTTCATTTGATGAAACAAGCTATGTTTGAATGCAATTGACTTTCATTTGATTCAATAAGCTTGATTCGAATCAAATTAGCTTTGTTTGAATGTAATTGAGCGGAATCTTAATGATTAAGCTTAAGCTTTATTAGAAACAATTACCGTTTTTAAAAACAAAGTTGACTTTCATTTGATTAAACAAGCTATGTTTGAATGCAGTTGACATTCATTTTATTCAATAAGCTTTATTCGAATCAAATTAGCTTTGTTTGAATGCAATTGAGTGGAATCTTAATGATTAAGCTTAAGCTTTATTTGAACCAATTTCTATTTTAGGAAAGAAGTTAACTTTCATTTGATTAAACAAGTTATGTTTGAATGCAATTGACTTTCATTTTGATTCAATAAGCTTTATTCGAATTAAAATTGCTTTGTTTGAATGCAATTGAGAGCAATCTTAATGATTAAGCTTAACCTTTCTTTGAAAAAATTACCATTTTTGGTATGAATAGTTGACTTTCATTTGATTAAACAAGCTATGTTTGAATGCAATTGACTTTCATTTGATTCAATAAGCTTTATTCGAATCAAAGTAGCTTTGTTTCAATGTAATTGAGTGGAATCTTAATGCTTAAGCTTATGCTCTATTTGAACCAATTACCATTTTTGGAAAGAATAGTTGACTTTCATTTGAGTAAAAAAGTTATGTTTGAATGTAATTGACTTTCATTTTGATTCAATAAGCTTTATTCGAATCAAATTTGCTTTGTTTGAATGCAATTGAGTGGAATCTTAATGATTAAGCTTAACCTTTCTTTGAAAAAATTACCATTTTTAGTAAGAATAGTTGACTTTCATTTGATTAAACAAGCTATGTTTGAATGCAATTGACTTTCATTTGATTCAATAGGCTTTATTCGAATCAAATTAACTTTGTTTGAATGTAATTGAGTGGAATCTTAATGCTTAAGCTTATGCTTTATTTGAACCAATTACCATTTTTGGAAAGAATAATTGACTTTCATTTGAGTGAAAAAGTTATCTTTTAATGCAATTGACTTTCATTTGATTCAATAAGCTTTATTCGAATCAAATTAGCTTTGTTTCAATGTAATTGAGTGGAATCTTAATGCTTAAGCTTATGCTTTATTTGAACCAATTACCATTTTTGGAAAGAATAGTTGACTTTCATTTGAGTAAAAAAGTTGTTTGAATGCAATTGGCTTTCATTTTGATTCAATAAGCTTTATTCGAATCAAATTTGCTTTGTTTGAATGCAATTGAGTGGAATCTTAATGATTAAGCTTAACCTTTCTTTGAAAAAATTACCATTTTTAGTAAGAATAGTTCACTTTCATTTGATTAAACAAGCAATGTTTGAATGCAATCAAATTTCATTTGATTCAATAAGCTTTATTCAAATTAAATTACCTTTGTTTGAATGTAATTGAGTGGAATCTTAATGCTTAAGGTTATGCTTTATTTGAACCAATTACCATTTTTGGAAAGAATGGTTGACTTTCATTTGAATAAACTAGTTACGTTTGAATGCAATTGACGTTCATTTGATTCAATAAGCATTATTCGAATCAAATTAGCTTTGTTTGAATTCAATTGAGTGGAATCTTAATGATTAAGCTTAACCTTTATTTGAAAAAATTACCATTTTCGGTAAGAATAGTTGACTTTCATTTGATTAAACAAGCTATGTTTGAATGCAATTGACTTTCATTTGATTCAATAAGATTGATTCGAATCAAATTAGCTTTGTTTGAATGCAATTGAGTGGAATCTTAATGCTTAAGCTTAAGCTTTATTTGAACCAATTTCTATTTTAGGACAGAAGTTGATTTTCATTTTATTAAACAAGCTATGTTTGAATGCAATTGACTTTCATTTGATTAAATAAGCTTTATTCAAATAAAATTAGCTTTGTTTAAATGTAATTGAGTGGAATCTTAGTGATTAAGCTTAAGCATTATTTGAAACAATTACCATTTTTGGAAAGAATAGTTGAATTTCATTTGATTAAACAAGCTATATTTGACTGCAATTGACTTTCATTTGATTCAATATGCTTTATTCGAATGAAATTAGCTTTGTTTGAATGCAATTGAGTGGAATCTTAATGATTAAGCTTAAGCGTTATTTGAAACAATTACCATTTTTGGAATAAATAGTTGACTTTCATTTGATTTAACAAGCTATGTTTGAATGTAATTGAGTGGAATCTTAATGATTAAACTTAAGCTTTATTTGAAACAATTACCATTTTTGGAAAGAATAATTGACTTTCATTTGAGTAAAAAAGTTATGTTTGAATGCAATTGACTTTCATTTCATTCAATAAGCTTTACTCGAATCAAATTAGCTTTGTTTCAATGTAATTGAGTGGAATCTTAATGCTTAAGCTTAGGCGTTATTTGAACCAATTACCATTTTTGGAAAGAATAGTTGACTTTCATTTGAGTAAAAAAAGTTATGTTTGAATGCAATTGACTTTCATTTTGATTCAATAAGCTTTATTCGAATCAAATTTGCTTTGTTTGAATGCAATTGAGTGGAATCTTAATGATTAAGCTTAACCTTTCTTTGAAAAAATTACCATTTTTAGTAAGAATAGTTCACTTTCATTTGATTAAACAAGCAATGTTTGAATGCAAACAAATTTCATTTGATTCAATAAGTTTTATTCAAATTAAATTACCTTTGTTTGAATGTAATTGAGTGGAATCTTAATGCTTAAGCTTATGCTTTATTTGAACCAATTACCATTTTTGGAAAGAATAGTTGACTTTCATTTGAATAAACAAGTTACGTTTGAATGCAATTGACGTGCATTTGATTCAATAAGCATTATTCGAATCAAATTAGCTTTGTTTGAATTCAATTGAGTGGAATCTTAATGATTAAGCTTAACCTTTATTTGAAAAAATTACCATTTTCGGTAAGAATAGTTGACTTTCATTTGATTAAACAAGCTATGTTTGAATGCAATTGACTTTCATTTGATTCAATAAGATTGATTCGAATCAAATTAGCTTTGTTTGAATGCAATTGAGTGGAATCTTAATGCTTAAGCTTAAGCTTTATTTGAACCAATTTCTATTTTAGGACAGAAGTTGATTTTCATTTTATTAAACAAGCTATGTTTGAATGCAATTGACTTTCATTTGATTAAATAAGCTTTATTCAAATAAAATTAGCTTTGTTTAAATGTAATTGAGTGGAATCTTAGTGATTAAGCTTAAGCATTATTTGAAACAATTACCATTTTTGGAAAGAATAGTTGAATTTCATTTGATTAAACAAGCTATATTTGACTGCAATTGACTTTCATTTGATTCAATATGCTTTATTCGAATGAAATTAGCTTTGTTTGAATGCAATTGAGTGGAATCTTAATGATTAAGCTTAAGCGTTATTTGAAACAATTACCATTTTTGGAATAAATAGTTGACTTTCATTTGATTTAACAAGCTAAGTTTGAATGTAATTGAGTGGAATCTTAATGATTAAACTTAAGCTTTATTTGAAACAATTACCATTTTTAAAAATAATAGTTGACTTTCATTTGATGAAACAAGCTATGTTTGAATGCAATTGACTTTCATTTGATTCAATAAGCTTGATTCGAATCAAATTAGCTTTGTTTGAATGTAATTGAGCGGAATCTTAATGATTAAGCTTAAGCTTTATTAGAAACAATTACCGTTTTTAAAAACAAAGTTGACTTTCATTTGATTAAACAAGCTATGTTTGAATGCAGTTGACATTCATTTTATTCAATAAGCTTTATTCGAATCAAATTAGCTTTGTTTGAATGCAATTGAGTGGAATCTTAATGATTAAGCTTAAGCTTTATTTGAACCAATTTCTATTTTAGGAAAGAAGTTAACTTTCATTTGATTAAACAAGTTATGTTTGAATGCAATTGACTTTCATTTTGATTCAATAAGCTTTATTCGAATTAAAATTGCTTTGTTTGAATGCAATTGAGAGCAATCTTAATGATTAAGCTTAACCTTTCTTTGAAAAAATTACCATTTTTGGTATGAATAGTTGACTTTCATTTGATTAAACAAGCTATGTTTGAATGCAATTGACTTTCATTTGATTCAATAAGCTTTATTCGAATCAAAGTAGCTTTGTTTCAATGTAATTGAGTGGAATCTTAATGCTTAAGCTTATGCTCTATTTGAACCAATTACCATTTTTGGAAAGAATAGTTGACTTTCATTTGAGTAAAAAAGTTATGTTTGAATGTAATTGACTTTCATTTTGATTCAATAAGCTTTATTCGAATCAAATTTGCTTTGTTTGAATGCAATTGAGTGGAATCTTAATGATTAAGCTTAACCTTTCTTTGAAAAAATTACCATTTTTAGTAAGAATAGTTGACTTTCATTTGATTAAACAAGCTATGTTTGAATGCAATTGACTTTCATTTGATTCAATAGGCTTTATTCGAATCAAATTAACTTTGTTTGAATGTAATTGAGTGGAATCTTAATGCTTAAGCTTATGCTTTATTTGAACCAATTACCATTTTTGGAAAGAATAATTGACTTTCATTTGAGTGAAAAAGTTATCTTTTAATGCAATTGACTTTCATTTGATTCAATAAGCTTTATTCGAATCAAATTAGCTTTGTTTCAATGTAATTGAGTGGAATCTTAATGCTTAAGCTTATGCTTTATTTGAACCAATTACCATTTTTGGAAAGAATAGTTGACTTTCATTTGAGTAAAAAAGTTGTTTGAATGCAATTGGCTTTCATTTTGATTCAATAAGCTTTATTCGAATCAAATTTGCTTTGTTTGAATGCAATTGAGTGGAATCTTAATGATTAAGCTTAACCTTTCTTTGAAAAAATTACCATTTTTAGTAAGAATAGTTGACTTTCATTTGATTAAACAAGCAATGTTTGAATGCAATCAAATTTCATTTGATTCAATAAGCTTTATTCAAATTAAATTACCTTTGTTTGAATGTAATTGAGTGGAATCTTAATGCTTAAGGTTATGCTTTATTTGAACCAATTACCATTTTTGGAAAGAATGGTTGACTTTCATTTGAATAAACAAGTTACGTTTGAATGCAATTGACGTTCATTTGATTCAATAAGCATTATTCGAATCAAATTAGCTTTGTTTGAATTCAATTGAGTGGAATCTTAATGATTAAGCTTAACCTTTATTTGAAAAAATTACCATTTTCGGTAAGAATAGTTGACTTTCATTTGATTAAACAAGCTATGTTTGAATGCAATTGACTTTCATTTGATTCAATAAGATTGATTCGAATCAAATTAGCTTTGTTTGAATGCAATTGAGTGGAATCTTAATGCTTAAGCTTAAGCTTTATTTGAACCAATTTCTATTTTAGGACAGAAGTTGATTTTCATTTTATTAAACAAGCTATGTTTGAATGCAATTGACTTTCATTTGATTAAATAGGCTTTATTCAAATAAAATTAGCTTTGTTTAAATGTAATTGAGTGGAATCTTAGTGATTAAGCTTAAGCATTATTTGAGACAATTACCATTTTTGGAAAGAATAGTTGAATTTCATTTGATTAAACAAGCTATATTTGACTGCAATTGACTTTCATTTGATTCAATATGCTTTATTCGAATGAAATTAGCTTTGTTTGAATGCAATTGAGTGGAATCTTAATGATTAAGCTTAAGCTTTATTTGAAACAATTACCATTTTTTGAATAAATAGTTGACTTTCATTTGATTTATTACAAGCTATGTTTGAATGTAATTGAGTGGAATCTTAATGATTAAACTTAAGCTTTATTTGAAACAATTACCATTTTTAAAAAGAATAGTTGACTTTCATTTGATGAAACAAGCTATGTTTGAATGCAATTGACTTTCATTGGATTCAATAAGCTTGATTCGAATCAAATTAGCTTTGTTTGAATGCAATTGAGCGGAATCTTAATGATTAAGCTTAAGCTTTATTAGAAACAATTATCGTTTTTGAAAACAAAGTTGACTTTCATTTGATTAAACAAGCTATGTTTGAATGCAGTTGACATTCATTTGATTCAATAAGCTTAATTCGAATCAAATTAGCTTTGTTTGAATGCAATTGAGTGGAATCTTAATGATTAAGCTTAAGCTTTATTTGAACCAATTTCTATTTTAGGAAAGAAGTTGACTTTAATTTGATTAAACAAGTTATGTTTGAATGCAATTGACTTTCATTTTGATTCAATAAGCTTTATTCGAATCAAAATTGCTTTGTTTGAATGCAATTGAGAGGAATCTTAATGATTAAGCTTAACCTTTCTATGAAAAAATAACCATTTTTGGTATGAATAGTTGACTTTCATTTGATGAAACAAGCTATGTTTGAATGCAATTGACTTTCATTTGATTCAATAAGCTTTATTCGAATCAAAGTAGCTTTGTTTCAATGTAATTGAGTGGAATCTTAATGCTTAAGCTTATGCTTTATTTGAACCAATTACCATTTTTGGAAAGAATAGTTGACTTTCATTTGAGTAAAAAAGTTATGTTTGAATGAAATTGACTTTCATTTTGATTCAATAAGCTTTATTCGAATCAAATTTGCTTTGTTTGAATGCAATTGAGTGGAATCTTAATGATTAAGCTTAACCTTTCTTTGAAAAAATTACCATTTTTAGTAAGAATAGTTGACTTTCATTTGATTAAACAAGCTATGTTTGAATGCAATTGACTTTCATTTGATTCAATAGGCTTTATTCGAATCAAATTAACTTTGTTTGAATGTAATTGAGTGGAATCTTAATGCTTAAGCTTATGCTTTATTTGAACCAATTACCATTTTTGGAAAGAATAATTGACTTTCATTTGACTAAAGAAGTTATGTTTGAATGCAATTGACTTTCATTTCATTCAATAAGCTTTATTCGAATCTAATTAGCTTTGTTTCAATGTAATTGAGTGGAATCTTAATGCTTAAGCTTATGCTTTATTTGAACCAATTACCATTTTTGGAAAGAATAGTTGACTTTCATTTGAGTAAAAAAGTTATGTTTGAATGCAATTGACTTTCATTTTGATTCAATAAGCTTTATTCGAATCAAATTTGCTTTGTTTGAATGCAATTGAGTGGAATCTTAATGATTAAGCTTAACCTTTCTTTGAAAAAATTACCATTTTTAGTAAGAATAGTTGACTTTCATTTGATTAAACAAGCAATGTTTGAATGCAAACAAATTTCATTTGATTCAATAAGCTTTATTCAAATTAAATTACCTTTGTTTGAATGTAATTCAGTGGAATCTTAATGCTTAAGCTTATGCTTTATTTGAACCAATTACCATTTTTGGAAAGAATAGTTGACTTTCATTTGAATAAACAAGTTACGTTTGAATGCAATTGACGTTCATTTGATTAAATAAGCATTATTCGAATCAAATTAGCTTTGTTTGAATTCAATTGAGTGGAATCTTAATGATTACGCTTAACCTTTATTTGAAAAAATTACCATTTTCGGTAAGAATAGTTGACTTTCATTTGATTAAACAAGCTATGTTTGAATGCAATTGACTATCATTTGATTCAATAAGATTGATTCGAATCAAATTAGCTTTGTTTGAATGCAATTGAGTGGAATCTTAATGCTTAAGCTTAAGCTTTATTTGAACCAATTTCTATTTTAAGACAGAAGTTGATTTTCATTTTATTAAACAAGCTATGTTTGAATGCAATTGACTTTCATTTGATTAAATAAGCTTTATTCAAATAAAATTAGCTTTGTTTAAATGTAATTGAGTGGAATCTTAGTGATTAAGCTTAAGCATTATTTGAAACAATTACCAGTTTTGGAAAGAATAGTTGAATTTCATTTGATTAAACAAGCTATATTTGACTGCAATTGACTTTCATTTGATTCAATATGCTTTATTCGAATGAAATTAGCTTTGTTTGAATGCAATTGAGTGGAATCTTAATGATTAAGCTTAAGCTTTATTTGAAACAATTACCATATTTTGAATAAATAGTTGACTTTCATTTGATTTAACAAGCTATGTTTGAATGTGATTGAGTGGAATCTTAATGATTAAACTTAAGCTTTATTTGAAACAATTACCATTTTTAAAAAGAATAGTTGACTTTCATTTGATGAAACAAGCTATGTTTGAATGCAATTGACCTTCATTGGATTCAATAAGCTTGATTCGAATCAAATTAGCTTTGTTTGAATGCAATTGAGCGGAATCTTTATGATTAAGCTTAAGCTTTATTAGAAACAATTACCGTTTTTGAAAACAAAGTTGACTTTCATTTGATTAAACAAGCTATGTTTGAATGTAGTTGACATTCATTTGATTCAATAAGCTTTATTCGAATCAAATTAGCTTTGTTTGAATGCAATTGAGTGGAATCTTAATGATTAAGCTTAAGCTTTATTTGAACCAATTTCTATTTTAGGAAAGAAGTTGACTTTCATTTGATTAAACAAGTTATGTTTGAATGCAATTGACTTTCATTTTGATTCAATAAGCTTTATTCGAATCAAATTTTCTTTGTTTGAATGCAATTGAGAGGAATCTTAGTGATTAAGCTTAACCTTTCTTTGAAAAAATTACCATTTTTGGTATGAATAGTTGACTTTCATTTGATTAAACAAGCTATGTTTGAATGCAATTGACTTTCATTTGATTCAATAAGCTTTATTCGAATCAAAGTAGCTTTGTTTCAATGTAATTGAGTGGAATCTTAATGCTTAAGCTTATGCTTTATTTGAACCAATTACCATTTTTGGAAAGAATAGTTGACTTTCATTTGAGTAAAAAAGTTATGCTTGAATGCAATTGACTTTCATTTTGATTCAATAAGCTTTATTCGAATCAAATTTGCTTTGTTTGAATGCAATTGAGTGGAATCTTAATGATTAAGCTTAACCTTTCTTTGAAAAAATTACCATTTTTAGTAAGAATAGTTGACTTTCATTTGATTAAACAAGCTATGTTTGAATGCAATTGACTTTCATTTGATTCAATAGGCTTTATTCGAATCAAATTAACTTTGTTTGAATGTAATTGAATGGAATCTTAATGCTTAAGCTTATGCTTTATTTGAACCAATTACCATTTTTGGAAAGAATAATTGACTTTCATTTGAGTAAAAAAGTTATGTTTGAATGCAATTGACTTTCATTTGATTCAATAAGCTTTATTCGAATCAAATTAGCTTTGTTTCAATGTAATTGAGTGGAATCTTAATGCTTAAGCTTATGTTTTATTTGAACCAATTACCATTTTTGGAAAGAATAGTTGACTTTCATTTGAGTAAAAAAGTTATGTTTGAATGCAATTGACCTTCATTTTGATTCAATAAGCTTTATTCGAATCAAATTTGCTTTGTTTGAATGCAATTGAGTGGAATCTTAATGATTAAGCTTAACCTTTCTTTGAAAAAATTACCATTTTTAGTAAGAATAGTTGACTTTCATTTGATTAAACAAGCAATGTTTGAATGCAATCAAATTTCATTTGATTCAATAAGCTTTATTCAAATTAAATTACCTTTGTTTGAATGTAATTGAGTGGAATCTTAATGCTTAAGCTTATGCTTTATTTGAACCAATTACCATTTTTGGAAAGAATAGTTGAATTTCATTTGAATAAACAAGTTACGTTTGAATGCAATTGACGTTCATTTGATTCAATAAGCATTATTCGAATCAAATTAGCTTTGTTTGAATTCAATTGAGTGGAATCTTAATGATTAAGCTTAACCTTTATTTGAAAAAATTACCATTTTCGGTAAGAATAGTTGACTTTCATTTGATTAAACAAGCTATGTTTGAATGCAATTGACTTTCATTTGATTCAATAAGATTGATTCGAATCGAATTAGCTTTGTTTGAATGCAATTGAGTGGAATCTTAATGCTTAAACTTAAGCTTTATTTGAACCAATTACTATTTTAGGACAGAAGTTGATTTTCATTTTATTAAAAAAGCTATGTTTGAATGCAATTGACTTTCATTTGATTAAATAAGCTTTATTCAAATAAAATTAGCTTTGTTTAAATGTAGTTGAGTGGAATCTTAGTGATTAAGCTTAAGCATTATTTGAAACAATTACCATTTTTGGAAAGAATAGTTGAATTTCATTTGATTAAACAAGCTATATTTGACTGCAATTGACTTTCATTTGATTCAATATGCTTTATTCGAATGAAATTAGCTTTGTTTGAATGCAATTGAGTGGAATCTTAATGATTAAGCTTAAGCTTTATTTGAAACAATTACCATATTTTGAATAAATAGTTGACTTTCATTTGATTTAACAAGCTATGTTTGAATGTGATTGAGTGGAATCTTAATGATTAAACTTAAGCTTTATTTGAAACAATTACCATTTTTAAAAAGAATAGTTGACTTTCATTTGATGAAACAAGCTATGTTTGAATGCAATTGACCTTCATTGGATTCAATAAGCTTGATTCGAATCAAATTAGCTTTGTTTGAATGCAATTGAGCGGAATCTTTATGATTAAGCTTAAGCTTTATTAGAAACAATTACCGTTTTTGAAAACAAAGTTGACTTTCATTTGATTAAACAAGCTATGTTTGAATGTAGTTGACATTCATTTGATTCAATAAGCTTTATTCGAATCAAATTAGCTTTGTTTGAATGCAATTGAGTGGAATCTTAATGATTAAGCTTAAGCTTTATTTGAACCAATTTCTATTTTAGGAAAGAAGTTGACTTTCATTTGATTAAACAAGTTATGTTTGAATGCAATTGACTTTCATTTTGATTCAATAAGCTTTATTCGAATCAAAATTGCTTTGTTTGAATGCAATTGAGAGGAATCTTAATGATTAAGCTTAACCTTTCTTTGAAAAAATTACCATTTTTGGTATGAATAGTTGACTTTCATTTGATTAAACAAGCTATGTTTGAATGCAATTGACTTTCATTTGATTCAATAAGCTTTATTCGAATCAAAGTAGCTTTGTTTCAATGTAATTGAGTGGAATCTTAATGCTTAAGCTTATGCTTTATTTGAACCAATTACCATTTTTGGAAAGAATAGTTGACTTTCATTTGAGTAAAAAAGTTATGCTTGAATGCAATTGACTTTCATTTTGATTCAATAAGCTTTATTCGAATCAAATTTGCTTTGTTTGAATGCAATTGAGTGGAATCTTAATGATTAAGCTTAACCTTTCTTTGAAAAAATTACCATTTTTAGTAAGAATAGTTGACTTTCATTTGATTAAACAAGCTATGTTTGAATGCAATTGACTTTCATTTGATTCAATAGGCTTTATTCGAATCAAATTAACTTTGTTTGAATGTAATTGAATGGAATCTTAATGCTTAAGCTTATGCTTTATTTGAACCAATTACCATTTTTGGAAAGAATAATTGACTTTCATTTGAGTAAAAAAGTTATGTTTGAATGCAATTGACTTTCATTTGATTCAATAAGCTTTATTCGAATCAAATTAGCTTTGTTTCAATGTAATTGAGTGGAATCTTAATGCTTAAGCTTATGTTTTATTTGAACCAATTACCATTTTTGGAAAGAATAGTTGACTTTCATTTGAGTAAAAAAGTTATGTTTGAATGCAATTGACCTTCATTTTGATTCAATAAGCTTTATTCGAATCAAATTTGCTTTGTTTGAATGCAATTGAGTGGAATCTTAATGATTAAGCTTAACCTTTCTTTGAAAAAATTACCATTTTTAGTAAGAATAGTTGACTTTCATTTGATTAAACAAGCAATGTTTGAATGCAATCAAATTTCATTTGATTCAATAAGCTTTATTCAAATTAAATTACCTTTGTTTGAATGTAATTGAGTGGAATCTTAATGCTTAAGCTTATGCTTTATTTGAACCAATTACCATTTTTGGAAAGAATAGTTGAATTTCATTTGAATAAACAAGTTACGTTTGAATGCAATTGACGTTCATTTGATTCAATAAGCATTATTCGAATCAAATTAGCTTTGTTTGAATTCAATTGAGTGGAATCTTAATGATTAAGCTTAACCTTTATTTGAAAAAATTACCATTTTCGGTAAGAATAGTTGACTTTCATTTGATTAAACAAGCTATGTTTGAATGCAATTGACTTTCATTTGATTCAATAAGATTGATTCGAATCGAATTAGCTTTGTTTGAATGCAATTGAGTGGAATCTTAATGCTTAAACTTAAGCTTTATTTGAACCAATTACTATTTTAGGACAGAAGTTGATTTTCATTTTATTAAAAAAGCTATGTTTGAATGCAATTGACTTTCATTTGATTAAATAAGCTTTATTCAAATAAAATTAGCTTTGTTTAAATGTAGTTGAGTGGAATCTTAGTGATTAAGCTTAAGCATTATTTGAAACAATTACCATTTTTGGAAAGAATAGTTGAATTTCATTTGATTAAACAAGCTATATTTGACTGCAATTGACTTTCATTTGATTCAATATGCTTTATTCGAATGAAATTAGCTTTGTTTGAATGCAATTGAGTGGAATCTTAATGATTAAGCTTAAGCTTTATTTGAAACAATTACCATTTTTTGAATAAATAGTTGACTTTCATTTGATTTAACAAGCTATGTATGAATGTAATTGAGTGGAATCTTAATGATTAAACTTAAGCTTTATTTGAAACAA
Source organism: Salicornia ramosissima (assembly GCA_951394345.1). Lineage (NCBI taxonomy): Eukaryota > Viridiplantae > Streptophyta > Magnoliopsida > Caryophyllales > Amaranthaceae > Salicornia > Salicornia ramosissima. The sequence goes on along the minus strand of OX596233.1, from coordinate 34,748,726 downwards.
TTACCATTTTTAAAAAGAATAGTTGACTTTCATTTGATGAAACAAGCTATGTTTGAATGCAATTGACTTTCATTGGATTCAATAAGCTTGATTCGAATCAAATTAGCTTTGTTTGAATGCAATTGAGCGGAATCTTCATGATTAAGCTTAAGCTTTATTAGAAACAATTACCGTTTTTGAAAACAAAGTTGACTTTCATTTGATTAAACAAGCTATGTTTGAATGCAGTTGACATTCTTTTGATTCAATAAGCTTTATTCGAATCAAATTAGCTTTGTTTGAATGCAATTGAGTGGAATCTTAATGATTAAGCTTAAGCTTTATTTGAACCAATTTCTATTTTAGGAAAGAAGTTGACTTTCATTTGATTAAACAAGTTATGTTTGAATGCAATTGACTTTCATTTTGATTCAATAAGCTTTATTCGAATCAAAATTGCTTTGTTTGAATGCAATTGAGAGGAATCTTAATGATTAAGCTTAACCTTTCTTTGAAAAAATTACCATTTTTGGTATGAATAGTTGACTTTCATTTGATTAAACAAGCTATGTTTGAATGCAATTGACTTTCATTTGATTCAATAAGCTTTATTCGAATCAAAGTAGCTTTGTTTCAATGTAATTGAGTGGAATCTTAATGCTTAAGCTTATGCTTTATTTGAACCAATTACCATTTTTGGAAAGAATAGTTGACTTTCATTTGAGTAAAAAAGTTATGTTTGAATGCAATTGACCTTCATTTTGATTCAATAAGCTTTATTCGAATCAAATTTGCTTTGTTTGAATGCAATTGAGTGGAATCTTAATGATTAAGCTTAACCTTTCTTTGAAAAAATTACCATTTTTAGTAAGAATAGTTGACTTTCATTTGATTAAACAAGCAATGTTTGAATGCAATCAAATTTCATTTGATTCAATAAGCTTTATTCAAATTAAATTACCTTTGTTTGAATGTAATTGAGTGGAATCTTAATGCTTAAGCTTATGCTTTATTTGAACCAATTACCATTTTTGGAAAGAATAGTTGAATTTCATTTGAATAAACAAGTTACGTTTGAATGCAATTGACGTTCATTTGATTCAATAAGCATTATTCGAATCAAATTAGCTTTGTTTGAATTCAATTGAGTGGAATCTTAATGATTAAGCTTAACCTTTATTTGAAAAAATTACCATTTTCGGTAAGAATAGTTGACTTTCATTTGATTAAACAAGCTATGTTTGAATGCAATTGACTTTCATTTGATTCAATAAGATTGATTCGAATCGAATTAGCTTTGTTTGAATGCAATTGAGTGGAATCTTAATGCTTAAACTTAAGCTTTATTTGAACCAATTACTATTTTAGGACAGAAGTTGATTTTCATTTTATTAAAAAAGCTATGTTTGAATGCAATTGACTTTCATTTGATTAAATAAGCTTTATTCAAATAAAATTAGCTTTGTTTAAATGTAGTTGAGTGGAATCTTAGTGATTAAGCTTAAGCATTATTTGAAACAATTACCATTTTTGGAAAGAATAGTTGAATTTCATTTGATTAAACAAGCTATATTTGACTGCAATTGACTTTCATTTGATTCAATATGCTTTATTCGAATGAAATTAGCTTTGTTTGAATGCAATTGAGTGGAATCTTAATGATTAAGCTTAAGCTTTATTTGAAACAATTACCATTTTTTGAATAAATAGTTGACTTTCATTTGATTTAACAAGCTATGTATGAATGTAATTGAGTGGAATCTTAATGATTAAACTTAAGCTTTATTTGAAACAATTACCATTTTTAAAAAGAATAGTTGACTTTCATTTGATGAAACAAGCTATGTTTGAATGCAATTGACTTTCATTGGATTCAATAAGCTTGATTCGAATCAAATTAGCTTTGTTTGAATGCAATTGAGCGGAATCTTCATGATTAAGCTTAAGCTTTATTAGAAACAATTACCGTTTTTGAAAACAAAGTTGACTTTCATTTGATTAAACAAGCTATGTTTGAATGCAGTTGACATTCTTTTGATTCAATAAGCTTTATTCGAATCAAATTAGCTTTGTTTGAATGCAATTGAGTGGAATCTTAATGATTAAGCTTAAGCTTTATTTGAACCAATTTCTATTTTAGGAAAGAAGTTGACTTTCATTTGATTAAACAAGTTATGTTTGAATGCAATTGACTTTCATTTTGATTCAATAAGCTTTATTCGAATCAAAATTGCTTTGTTTGAATGCAATTGAGAGGAATCTTAATGATTAAGCTTAACCTTTCTTTGAAAAAATTACCATTTTTGGTATGAATAGTTGACTTTCATTTGATTAAACAAGCTATGTTTGAATGCAATTGACTTTCATTTGATTCAATAAGCTTTATTCGAATCAAAGTAGCTTTGTTTCAATGTAATTGAGTGGAATCTTAATGCTTAAGCTTATGCTTTATTTGAACCAATTACCATTTTTGGAAAGAATAGTTGACTTTCATTTGAGTAAAAAAGTTATGTTTGAATGCAATTGACCTTCATTTTGATTCAATAAGCTTTATTCGAATCAAATTTGCTTTGTTTGAATGCAATTGAGTGGAATCTTAATGATTAAGCTTAACCTTTCTTTGAAAAAATTACCATTTTTAGTAAGAATAGTTGACTTTCATTTGATTAAACAAGCAATGTTTGAATGCAATCAAATTTCATTTGATTCAATAAGCTTTATTCAAATTAAATTACCTTTGTTTGAATGTAATTGAGTGGAATCTTAATGCTTAAGCTTATGCTTTATTTGAACCAATTACCATTTTTGGAAAGAATAGTTGAATTTCATTTGAATAAACAAGTTACGTTTGAATGCAATTGACGTTCATTTGATTCAATAAGCATTATTCGAATCAAATTAGCTTTGTTTGAATTCAATTGAGTGGAATCTTAATGATTAAGCTTAACCTTTATTTGAAAAAATTACCATTTTCGGTAAGAATAGTTGACTTTCATTTGATTAAACAAGCTATGTTTGAATGCAATTGACTTTCATTTGATTCAATAAGATTGATTCGAATCGAATTAGCTTTGTTTGAATGCAATTGAGTGGAATCTTAATGCTTAAACTTAAGCTTTATTTGAACCAATTACTATTTTAGGACAGAAGTTGATTTTCATTTTATTAAAAAAGCTATGTTTGAATGCAATTGACTTTCATTTGATTAAATAAGCTTTATTCAAATAAAATTAGCTTTGTTTAAATGTAGTTGAGTGGAATCTTAGTGATTAAGCTTAAGCATTATTTGAAACAATTACCATTTTTGGAAAGAATAGTTGAATTTCATTTGATTAAACAAGCTATATTTGACTGCAATTGACTTTCATTTGATTCAATATGCTTTATTCGAATGAAATTAGCTTTGTTTGAATGCAATTGAGTGGAATCTTAATGATTAAGCTTAAGCTTTATTTGAAACAATTACCATTTTTTGAATAAATAGTTGACTTTCATTTGATTTAACAAGCTATGTATGAATGTAATTGAGTGGAATCTTAATGATTAAACTTAAGCTTTATTTGAAACAATTACCATTTTTAAAAAGAATAGTTGACTTTCATTTGATGAAACAAGCTATGTTTGAATGCAATTGACTTTCATTGGATTCAATAAGCTTGATTCGAATCAAATTAGCTTTGTTTGAATGCAATTGAGCGGAATCTTCATGATTAAGCTTAAGCTTTATTAGAAACAATTACCGTTTTTGAAAACAAAGTTGACTTTCATTTGATTAAACAAGCTATGTTTGAATGCAGTTGACATTCTTTTGATTCAATAAGCTTTATTCGAATCAAATTAGCTTTGTTTGAATGCAATTGAGTGGAATCTTAATGATTAAGCTTAAGCTTTATTTGAACCAATTTCTATTTTAGGAAAGAAGTTGACTTTCATTTGATTAAACAAGTTATGTTTGAATGCAATTGACTTTCATTTTGATTCAATAAGCTTTATTCGAATCAAAATTGCTTTGTTTGAATGCAATTGAGAGGAATCTTAATGATTAAGCTTAACCTTTCTTTGAAAAAATTACCATTTTTGGTATGAATAGTTGACTTTCATTTGATTAAACAAGCTATGTTTGAATGCAATTGACTTTCATTTGATTCAATAAGCTTTATTCGAATCAAAGTAGCTTTGTTTCAATGTAATTGAGTGGAATCTTAATGCTTAAGCTTATGCTTTATTTGAACCAATTACCATTTTTGGAAAGAATAGTTGACTTTCATTTGAGTAAAAAGTTATGTTTGAATGCAAGTGACTTTCATTTTGATTCAATAAGCTTTATTCGAATCAAATTTGCTTTGTTTGAATGCAATTGAGTGGAATCTTAATGATTAAGCTTAACCTTTCTTTGAAAAAATTACCATTTTTAGTAAGAATAGTTGACTTTCATTTGATTAAACAAGCTATGTTTGAATGCAATTGACTTTCATTTGATTCAATAGGTTTTATTCGAATCAAATTAACTTTGTTTGAATGTAATTGAGTGGAATCTTAATGCTTAAGCTTATGCTTTATTTGATCCAATTACCATTTTTGGAAAGAATAATTGACTTTCATTTGAGTAAAAAAGTTATGTTTGAATGCAATTGACTTTCATTTGATTCAATAAGCTTTATTCGAATCAATTTAGCTTTGTTTCAATGTAATTGAGTGGAATCTTAATGCTTAAGCTTATGCTTTCTTTGAACCAATTACCATTTTTGGAAAGAATAGTTGACTTTCATTTGAGTAAAAAAGTTATGTTTGAATGCAATTGACTTTCATTTTGATTCAATAAGCTTTATTCGAATCAAATTTGCTTTGTTTGAATGCAATTGAGTGGAATCTTAATGATTAAGCTTAACCTTTCTTTGAAAAAATTACCATTTTTAGTAAGAATAGTTGACTTTCATTTGATTAAACAAGCTATGTTTGAATGCAATTGACTTTCATTTGATTCAATAAGATTGATTCGAATCGAATTAGCTTTGTTTGAATGCAATTGAGTGGAATCTTAATGCTTAAGCTTAAGCTTTATTTGAACCAATTACTATTTTAGGACAGAAGTTGATTTTCATTTTATTAAACAAGCTATGTTTGAATGCAATTGACTTTCATTTGATTAAATAAGCTTTATTCAAATAAAATTAGCTTTGTTTAAATGTAGTTGAGTGGAATCTTAGTGATTAAGCTTAAGCATTATTTGAAACAATTACCATTTTTGGAAAGAATAGTTGAATTTCATTTGATTAAACAAGCTATATTTGACTGCAATTGACTTTCATTTGATTCAATATGCTTTATTCGAATGAAATTAGCTTTGTTTGAATGCAATTGAGTGGAATCTTAATGATTAAGCTTAAGCTTTATTTGAAACAATTACCATTTTTTGAATAAATAGTTGACTTTCATTTGATTTAACAAGCTATGTTTGAATGTAATTGAGTGGAATCTTAATGATTAAACTTAAGCTTTATTTGAAACAATTACCATTTTTAAAAAGAATAGTTGACTTTCATTTGATGAAACAAGCTATGTTTGAAAGCAATTGACTTTCATTGGATTCAATAAGCTTGATTCGAATCAAATTAGCTTTGTTTGAATGCAATTGAGCGGAATCTTAATGATTAAGCTTAAGCTTTATTAGAAACAATTACCGTTTTTGAAAACAAAGTTGACTTTCATTTGATTAAACAAGCTATGCTTTAATGCAGTTGACATTCATTTGATTCAATAAGCTTTATTCGAATCAAATTAGCTTTGTTTGAATGCAATTGAGTGGAATCTTAATGATTAAGCTTAAGCTTTATTTGAACCAATTTCTATTTTAGGAAAGAAGTTGACTTTCATTTGATTAAACAAGTTATGTTTGAATGCAATTGACTTTCATTTTGATTCAATAAGCTTTATTCGAATCAAAATTGCTTTGTTTGAATGCAATTGAGAGGAATCTTAATGATTAAGCTTAACCTTTCTTTGAAAAAGTTACCATTTTTGGTATGAATAGTTGACTTTCATTTGATTAAACAAGCTATGTTTGAATGCAATTGACTTTCATTTGATTCAATAAGCTTTATTCGAATCAAAGTAGCTTTGTTTCAATGTAATTGAGTGGAATCTTAATGTTTAAGCTTATGCTTTATTTGAACCAATTACCATTTTTGGAAAGAATAGTTGACTTTCATTTGAGTAAAAAAGTTATGTTTGAATGCAAGTGACTTTCATTTTGATTCAATAAGCTTTATTCGAATCAAATTTGCTTTGTTTGAATGCAATTGAGTGGAATCTTAATGATTAAGCTTAACCTTTCTTTGAAAAAATTACCATTTTTAGTAAGAATAGTTGACTTTCATTTGATTAAACAAGCTATGTTTGAATGCAATTGACTTTCATTTGATTCAATAGGCTTTATTCGAATCAAATTAACTTTGTTTGAATGTAATTGCGTGGAATCTTAATGCTTAAGCTTATGTTTTATTTGAACCAATTACCATTTTTGGAAAGAATAATTGACTTTCATTTGAGTAAAAAAGTTATGTTTGAATGCAATTGACTTTCATTTGATTCAATAAGCTGTATTCGAATCAAATTAGCTTTGTTTCAATGTAATTGAGTGGAATCTTAATGCTTAAGCTTATGCTTTATTTGAACCAATTACCATTTTTGGAAAGAATAGTTGACTTTCATTTGAGTAAAAAAGTTATGTTTGAATGCAATTGACTTTCATTTTGATTCAATAAGCTTTATTCGAATCAAATTTGCTTTGTTTGAATGCAATTGAGTGGAATCTTAATGATTAAGCTTAACCTTTCTTTGAAAAAATTACCATTTTTAGTAAGAATAGTTGACTTTCATTTGATTAAACAAGCAATGTTTGAATGCAATCAAATTTCATTTGATTCAATAAGCTTTATTCAAATTAAATTACCTTTGTTTGAATGTAATTGAGTGGAATCTTAATGCTTAAGCTTATGCTTTATTTGAACCAATTACCATTTTTGGAAAGAATAGTTGACTTTCATTTGAATAAACAAGTTACGTTTGAATTCAATTGACGTTCATTTGATTCAATAAGCATTATTCGAATCAAATTAGCTTTGTTTGAATTCAATTGAGTGGAATCTTAATGATTAAGCTTAACCTTTATTTGAAAAAATTACCATTTTCGGTAAGAATAGTTGACTTTCATTTGATTAAACAAGCTATGTTTGAATGCAATTGACTTTCATTTGATTCAATAAGATTGATTCGAATCAAATTAGCTTTGTTTGAATGCAATTGAGTGGAATCTTAATGCTTAAGCTTAAGCTTTATTTGAACCAATTTCTATTTTAGGACAGAAGTTGATTTTCATTTTATTAAACAAGCTATGTTTGAATGCAATTGACTTTCATTTGATTAAATAAGCTTTATTCGAATAAAATTAGATTTGTTTAAATGTAATTGAGTGGAATCTTAGTGATTAAGCTTAAGCATTATTTGAAACAATTACCATTTTTGGAAAGAATAGTTGAATTTCATTTGATTAAACAAGCTATATTTGACTGCAATTGACTTTCATTTGATTCAATATGCTTTATTCGAATGAAATTAGCTTTGTTTGAATGCAATTGAGTGGAATCTTAATGATTAAGCTTAAGCTTTATTTGAAACAATTACCATTTTTTGAATAAATAGTTGACTTTCATTTGATTTAACAAGCTATGTTTGAATGTAATTGAGTGGAATCTTAATGATTAAACTTAAGCTTTATTTGAAACAATTACCATTTTTAAAAAGAATAGTTGACTTTCATTTGATGAAACAAGCTATGTTTGAATGCAATTGACTTTCATTGGATTCAATAAGGTTGATTCGAATCAAATTAGCTTTGTTTGAATGCAATTGAGCGGAATCTTAATGATGAAGCTTAAGCTTTATTAGAAACAATTACCGTTTTCGAAAACAAAGTTGACTTTCATTTGATTAAACAAGCTATGTTTGAATGCAGTTGACATTCATTTGATTCAATAAGCTTTATTCGAATCAAATTAGCTTTATTTGAATGCAATTGAGTGGAATCTTAATGATTAAGCTTAACCTTTATTTGAACCAATTTCTATTTTAGGAAAGAAGTTGACTTTCATTTGATTAAACAAGTTATGTATGAATGCAATTGACTTTCATTTTGATTCAATAAGCTTTATTCGAATCAAAATTGCTTTGTTTGAATGCAATTGAGAGGAATCTTAATGATTAAGCTTAACCTTTCTTTGAAAAAATTACCATTTTTGGTATGAATAGTTGACTTTCATTTGATTAAACAAGCTATGTTTGAATGCAATTGACTTTCATTTGATTCAATAAGCTTTATTCGAATCAAAGTAGCTTTGTTTCAATGTAATTGAGTGGAATCTTAATGCTTAAGCTTATGCTTTATTTGAACCAATTACCATTTTTGGAAAGAATAGTTGACTTTCATTTTAGTAAAAAAGTTATGTTTGAATGCAAGTGACTTTCATTTTGATTCAATAAGCTTTATTCGAATCAAATTTGCTTTGTTTGAATGCAATTGAGTGGAATCTTAATTATTAAGCTTGACCTTTCTTTGAAAAAATTACCATTTTTAGTAAGAATAGTTGACTTTCATTTGATTAAACAAGCTATGTTTGAATGCAATTGACTTTCATTTGATTCAATAGGCTTTATTCGAATCAAATTAACTTTGTTTGAATGTAATTGAGTGGAATCTTAATGCTTAAGCTTATGCTTTATTTGAACCAATTACCATTTTTGGAAAGAATAGTTGACTTTCATTTGAATAAACAAGTTACGTTTGAATGCAATTGATGTTCATTTGATTCAATAAGCATTATTCGAATCAAATTAGCTTTGTTTGAATTCAATTGAGTGGAATCTTAATGATTAAGCTTAACCTTTATTTGAAAAAATTACCATTTTCGGTAAGAATAGTTGACTTTCATTTGATTAACCAAGCTATGTTTGAATGCAATTGACTTTCATTTGATTCCATAAGATTGATTCGAATCAAATTAGCTTTGTTTGAATGCAATTGAGTGGAATCTTAATGCTTAAGCTTAAGCTTTATTTGAACCAATTTCTATTTTAGGACAGAAGTTGATTTTCATTTTATTAAACAAGCTATGTTTGAATGCAATTGACTTTCATTTGATTAAATAAGCTTTATTCAAATAAAATTAGATTTGTTTAAATGTAATTGAGTGGAATCTTAGTGATTAAGCTTAAGCATTATTTGAAACAATTACCATTTTTGGAAAGAATAGTTGAATTTCATTTGATTAAACAAGCTATATTTGACTGCAATTGACTTTCATTTGATTCAATATGCTTTATTCGAATGAAATTAGCTTTGTTTGAATGCAATTGAGTGGAATCTTAATGATTAAGCTTAACCTTTATTTGAAAAAATTACCATTTTTTGAATAAATAGTTGACTTTCATTTGATTTAACAAGCTATGTTTGAATGTAATTGAGTGGAATCTTAATGATTAAACTTAAGCTTTATTTGAAACAATTACCATTTTTAAAAAGAATAGTTGACTTTCATTTGATGAAACAAGCTATGTTTGAATGCAATTGACTTTCATTGGATTCAATAAGCTTGATTCGAATCAAATTAGCTTTGTTTGAATGCAATTGAGCGGAATCTTCATGATTAAGCTTAAGCTTTATTAGAAACAATTACCGTTTTTGAAAACAAAGTTGACTTTCATTTGATTAAACAAGCTATGTTTGAATGCAGTTGACATTCATTTGATTCAATAAGCTTTATTCGAATCAAATTAGCTTTGTTTGAATGCATTTGAGTGGAATCTTAATGATTAAGCTTAAGCTTTATTTGAACCAATTTCTATTTTAGGAAAGAAGTTGACTTTCATTTGATTAAACAAGTTATGTTCGAATGCAATTGACTTTCATTTTGATTCAATAAGCTTTATTCGAATCAAAATTGCTTTGTTTGAATGCAATTGAGAGGAATCTTAATGATTAAGCTTAACCTTTCTTTGAAAAAATTACCATTTTTGGTATGAATAGTTGACTTTCATTTGATTAAACAAGCTATGTTTGAATGCAATTGACTTTCATTTGATTCAATAAGCTTTATTCGAATCAAAGTAGCTTTGTTTCAATGTAATTGAGTGGAATCTTAATGCTTAAGCTTATGCTTTATTTGAACCAATTACCATTTTTGGAAAGAATAGTTGACTTTCATTTGAGTAAAAAAGTTATGTTTGAATGCTATTAACTTTCATTTTGATTCAATAAGCTTTATTCGAATCAAATTTGCTTTGTTTGAATGCAATTGAGTGGAATCTTAATGATTAAGCTTAACCTTTCTTTGAAAAAATTACCATTTTTAGTAAGAATAGTTGACTTTCATTTGATTAAACAAGCTATGTTTGAATGCAATTGACTTTCATTTGATTCAATAGGCTTTATTCGAATCAAATTAACTTTGTTTGAATGTAATTGAGTGGAATCTTAATGCTTAAGCTTATGCTTTATTTGAACCAATTACCATTTTTGGAAAGAATAATTGAATTTCATTTGAGTAAAAAAGTTATGTTTGAATGCAATTGACTTTCATTTGATTCAATAAGCTTTATTCGAATCAAATTAGCTTTGTTTCTATGTAATTGAGTGGAATCTTAATGCTTAAGCTTATGCTTTATTTGAACCAATTACCATTTTTGGAAAGAATAGTTGACTTTCATTTGAGTAAAAAAGTTATGTTTGAATGCAATTGACTTTCATTTTGATTCAATAAGCTTTATTCGAATCAAATTTGCTTTGTTTGAATGCAATTGAGTGGAATCTTAATGATTAAGCTTAACCTTTCTTTGAAAAAATTACCATTTTTAGTAAGAATAGTTGACTTTCATTTGATTAAACAAGCTATGTTTGAATGCAATTGACTTTCATTTGATTCAATAAGCTTTATTCGAATCAAATTAGCTTTGTTTCAATGTAATTGAGTTGAATCTTTATGCTTAAGCTTATGCTTTATTTGAAACAATTACCATTTTGGGAAAGAATAGTTGACTTTCATTTGAGTAAAAAACTTATGTTTGAATGCAATTGACTTTCATTTTGATTCAATAAGCTTTATTCGAATCAAATTTTCTTTGTTTGAATGCAATTGAGTGGAATCTTAATGATTAAGCTTAACCTTTCTTTGAAAAAATTACCAATTTTAGTAAGAATAGTTGACTTTCATTTGATTAAACAAGCTATGTTTGAATGCAATTGACTTTCATTTGATTCAATAGGCTTTATTCGAATCAAATTAACTTTGTTTGAATGTAATTGAGTGGAATCTTAATGCTTAAGCTTATGCTTTATTTGAAACAATTACCATTTTTGGAAAGAATAGTTGACTATCATTTGAGTAAAAAACTTATGTTTGAATGCAATTGACTTTCATTTTGATTCTATAAGCTTTATTCGAATCAAATTTGCTTTGTTTGAATGCAATTGAGTGGAATCTTAATGATTAAGCTTAACCTTTCTTTGAAAAAATTACCAATTTTAGTAAGAATAGTTGACTTTCATTTGATTAAACAAGCTATGTTTGAATGCAATTGACTTTCATTTGATTCAATAGGCTTTATTCGAATCAAATTAACTTTGTTTGAATGTAATTGAGTGGAATCTTAATGCTTAAGCTTATGCTTTATTTGAACCAATTACCATTTTTGGAAAGAATAATTGACTTTCATTTGAGTAAAAAAGTTATGTTTGAATGCAATTGACTTTCATTTGATTCAATAAGCTTTATTCGAATCAAATTAGCTTTGTTTCAATGTAATTGAGTGGAATCTTAATGCTTAAGCTTTTGCTTTATTTGAACCAATTACCATTTTTGGAAAGAATAGTTGACTTTCATTTGAGTAAAAAAGTTATGTTTGAATGCAATTGACTTTCATTTGATTCAATAAGCTGTATTCGAATCAAATTAGCTTTGTTTCAATGTAATTGAGTGGAATCTTAATGCTTAAGCTTATGCTTTATTTGAACCAATTACCATTTTTGGAAAGAATAGTTGACTTTCATTTGAGTAAAAAAGTTATGTTTGAATGCTATTAACTTTCATTTTGATTCAATAAGCTTTATTTGAATCAAATTTGCTTTGTTTGAATGCAATTGAGTGGAATCTTAATGATTAAGCTTAACCTTTCTTTGAAAAAATTACCATTTTTAGTAAGAATAGCTGACTTTCATTTGATTAAACAAGCTATGTTTGAATGCAATTGACTTTCATTTGATTCAATAGGCTTTATTCGAATCAAATTAACTTTGTTTGAATGTAATTGAGTGGAATCTTAATGCTTAAGCTTATGCTTTATTTGAACCAATTACCATTTTTGGAAAGAATAATTGACTTTCATTTGAGTAAAAAAGTTATGTTTGAATGCAATTGACTTTCATTTGATTCAATAAGCTTTATTCGAATCAAATTAGCTTTGTTTCTATGTAATTGAGTGGAATCTTAATGCTTAAGCTTATGCTTTATTTGAACCAATTACCATTTTTTGAAAGAATAGTTGACTTTCATTTGAGTAAAAACGTTATGTTTGAATGCAATTGACTTTCATTTTGATTCAATAAGCTTTATTCGAATCAAATTTGCTTTGTTTGAATGCAATTGAGTGGAATCTTAATGATTAAGCTTAACCTTTCTTTGAAAAAATTACCATTTTTAGTAAGAATAGTTGACTTTCATTTAATTAAACAAGCTATGTTTGAATGCAATTGACTTTCATTTGATTCAATAAGCTTTATTCGAATCAAATTAGCTTTGTTTCAATGTAATTGAGTTGAATCTTTATGCTTAAGCTTATGCTTTATTTGAAACAATTACCATTTTTGGAAAGAATAGTTGACTTTCATTTGAGTAAAAAAGTTATGTTTGAATGCAATTGACTATCATTTTGATTCAATAAGCTTTATTCGAATCAAATTTGCTTTATTTGAATGCAATTGAGTGGAATCTTAATGATTAAGCTTAACCTTTCTTTGAAAAAATTACCATTTTTAGTAAGAATAGTTGACTTTCATTTGATTAAACAAGCTATGTTTGAATGCAATTGACTTTCATTTGATTCAATAGGCTTTATTCGAATCAAATTAACTTTGTTTGAATGTAATTGAGTGGAATCTTAATGCTTAAGCTTATGCTTTATTTGAACCAATTACCATTTTTGGAAAGAATAATTGACTTTCATTTGAGTAAAAAAGTTATGTTTGAATGCAATTGACTTTCATTTTGATTCAATAAGCTTTATTCGAATCAAATTTGCTTTGTTTGAATGCAATTGAGTGGAATCTTAATGATTAAGCTTAACCTTTCTTTGAAAAAATTACCATTTTTAGTAAGAATAGTTGACTTTCATTTGACTAAACAAGCTATGTTTGAATGCAATTGACTTTCATTTGATTCAATAAGCTTTATTCGAATCAAATTAGCTTTGTTTCAATGTAATTGAGTGGAATCTTAATGCTTAAGCTTATGCTTTATTTGAACCAATTACCATTTTTGGAAAGAATAGTTGACTTTCATTTGAGTAAAAAAGTTATGTTTGAATGCAATTGACTTTCATTTTGATTCAATAAGCTTTATTCGAATCAAATTTGCTTTGTTTGAATGCAATTGAGTGGAATCTTAATGATTAAGCTTAACCTTTCTTTGAAAAAATTACCATTTTTAGTAAGAATAGTTGACTTTCATTTGATTAAACAAGCTATGTTTGAATGCAATTGACTTTCATTCGATTCAATAAGCTTTATTCGTATCAAATTAGCTTTGTTTCAATGTAATTCAGTGGAATCTTAATGCTTAAGCTTATGCTTTATTTGAACCAATTACCATTTTTGGAAAGAATAATTGACTTTCATTTGAGTAAAAAAGTTATGTTTGAATGCAATTGACTTTCATTCGATTCAATAAGCTTTATTCAAATCAAATTAGCTTTGTTTCAATGTAATTGAGTGGAATCTTAATGCTTAAGCTTATGCTTTATTTGAACCAATTACCATTTTTGGAAAGAATAGTTGACTTTCATTTGAGTAAAAAAGTTATGTTTGAATGCAATTGACTTTAATTTTGATTCAATAAGCTTTATTCGAATCAAATTTGCTTTGTTTGAATGCAATTGAGTGGAATCTTAATGATTAAGCTTAACCTTTCTTTGAAAAAATTACCAATTTTAGTAAGAATAGTTGACTTTCATTTGATTAAACAAGCTATGTTTGAATGCAATTGACTTTCATTTGATTCAATAAGCTTTATTCGAATCAAATTAGCTTTGTTTCAATGTAATTGAGTGGAATCTTAATGCTTAAGCTTATGCTTTATTTGAACCAATTACCATTTTTGGAAAGAATAGTTGACTTTCATTTGAGTAAAAAAGTTATGTTTGAATGCAATTGACTTTCATTTTGATTCAATAAGCTTTATTTGAATCAAATTTGCTTTGTTTGAATGCAATTGAGTGGAATCTTAATGATTAAGCTTAACCTTTCTTTGAAAAAATTACCATTTTTAGTAAGAATAGTTGACTTTCATTTGATTAAACAAGCTATGTTTGAATGCAATTGACTTTCATTTGATTCAATAGGCTTTATTCGAATCAAATTAACTTTGTTTGAATGTAATTGAGTGGAATCTTAATGCTTAAGCTTATGCTTTATTTGAACCAATTACCATTTTTGGAAAGAATAATTGACTTTCATTTGAGTAAAAAAGTTATGTTTGAATGCAATTGACTTTCATTTGATTCAATAAGCTGTATTCGAATCAAATTAGCTTTGTTTCTATGTAATTGAGTGGAATCTTAATGCTTAAGCTTATGCTTTATTTGAACCAATTACCATTTTTTGAAAGAATAGTTGACTTTCATTTGAGTAAAAACGTTATGTTTGAATGCAATTGACTTTCATTTTGATTCAATAAGCTTTATTCGAATCAAATTTGCTTTGTTTGAATGCAATTGAGTGGAATCTTAATGATTAAGCTTAACCTTTCTTTGAAAAAATTACCATTTTTAGTAAGAATAGTTGACTTTCATTTGATTAAACAAGCTATGTTTGAATGCAATTGACTTTCATTTGATTCAATAAGCTTTATTCGAATCAAATTAGCTTTGTTTCAATGTAATTGAGTTGAATCTTTATGCTTAAGCTTATGCTTTATTTGAAACAATTACCATTTTTGGAAAGAATAGTTGACTTTCATTTGAGTAAAAAACTTATGTTTGAATGCAATTGACTTTCATTTTGATTCAATAAGCTTTATTCGAATCAAATTTGCTTTGTTTGAATGCAATTGAGTGGAATCTTAATGATTAAGCTTAACCTTTCTTTGAAAAAATTACCAATTTTAGTAAGAATAGTTGACTTTCATTTGATTAAACAAGCTATGTTTGAATGCAATTGACTTTCATTTGATTCAATAGGCTTTATTCGAATCAAATTAACTTTGTTTGAATGTAATTGAGTGGAATCTTAATGCTTAAGCTTATGCTTTATTTGAACCAATTACCATTTTTGGAAAGAATAATTGACTTTCATTTGAGTAAAAAAGTTATGTTTGAATGCAATTGACTTTTATTTGATTCAATAAGCTTTATTCGAATGAAATTAGCTTTGTTTCAATGTAATTGAGTGGAATCTTAATGCTTAAGCTTATGCTTTATTTGAACCAATTACCATTTTTGGAAAGAATAGTTGACTTTCATTTGAGTAAAAAAGTTATGTTTGAATGCAATTGACTTTCATTTTGATTCAATAAGCTTTATTCGAATCAAATTTTCTTTGTTTGAATGCAATTGAGTGGAATCTTAATGATTAAGCTTAACCTTTCTTTGAAAAAATTACCATTTTTAGTAAGAATAGTTGACTTTCATTTGATTAAACAAGCTATGTTTGAATGCAATTGACTTTCATTTGATTCAATAAGCTT
Source organism: Salicornia ramosissima (assembly GCA_951394345.1). NCBI lineage: Eukaryota > Viridiplantae > Streptophyta > Magnoliopsida > Caryophyllales > Amaranthaceae > Salicornia > Salicornia ramosissima. Next base: position 34,732,740 of record OX596233.1, on the reverse strand, counting down.
TATTCGAATCAAATTAGCTTTGTTTCAATGTAATTGAGTGGAATCTTAATGCTTAAGCTTATGCTTTATTTGAACCAATTACCATTTTTGGAAAGAATAGTTGACTTTCATTTGAGTAAAAAAGTTATGTTTGAATGCAATTGACTTTCATTTTGATTCAATAAGCTTTATTCGAATCAAATTTGCTTTGTTTGAATGCAATTGAGTGGAATCTTAATGATTAAGCTTAACCTTTCTTTGAAAAAATTACCATTTTTAGTAAGAATAGTTGACTTTCATTTGATTAAACAAGCTATGTTTGAATGCAATTGACTTTCATTTGATTCAATAGGCTTTATTCGAATCAAATTAACTTTGTTTGAATGTAATTGAGTGGAATCTTAATGCTTAAGCTTATGCTTTATTTGAACCAATTACCATTTTTGGAAAGAATAATTGACTTTCATTTGAGTAAAAAAGTTATGTTTGAATGCAATTGACTTTCATTTGATTCAATAAGCTTTATTCGAATCAAATTAGCTTTGTTTCAATGTAATTGAGTGGAATCTTAATGCTTAAGCTTATGCTTTATTTGAACCAATTACCATTTTTGGAAAGAATAGTTGACTTTCATTTGAGTAAAAAAGTTATGTTTGAATGCAATTGACTTTCATTTTGATTCAATAAGCTTTATTCGAATCAAATTTTCTTTGTTTGAATGCAATTGAGTGGAATCTTAATGATTAAGCTTAACCTTTCTTTGAAAAAATTACCATTTTTAGTAAGAATAGTTGACTTTCATTTGATTAAACAAGCTATGTTTGAATGCAATTGACTTTCATTTGATTCAATAAGCTTTATTCGAATCAAATTAGCTTTGTTTCAATGTAATTGAGTGGAATCTTAATGCTTAAGCTTATGCTTTATTTGAACCAATTACCATTTTTGGAAAGAATAGTTGACTTTCATTTGAGTAAAAAAGTTATGTTTGAATGCAATTGACTTTCATTTTGATTCAATAAGCTTTATTCGAATCAAATTTGCTTTGTTTGAATGCAATTGAGTGGAATCTTAATGATTAAGCTTAACCTTTCTTTGAAAAAATTACCATTTTTAGTAAGAATAGTTGACTTTCATTTGATTAAACAAGCTATGTTTGAATGCAATTGACTTTCATTTGATTCAATAGGCTTTATTCGAATCAAATTAACTTTGTTTGAATGTAATTGAGTGGAATCTTAATGCTTAAGCTTATGCTTTATTTGAACCAATTACCATTTTTGGAAAGAATAATTGACTTTCATTTGAGTAAAAAAGTTATGTTTGAATGCAATTGACTTTCATTTGATTCAATAAGCTTTATTCGAATCAAATTAGCTTTGTTTCAATGTAATTGAGTGGAATCTTAATGCTTAAGCTTATGCTTTATTTGAACCAATTACCATTTTTGGAAAGAATAGTTGACTTTCATTTGAGTAAAAAAGTTATGTTTGAATGCAATTGACTTTCATTTTGATTCAATAAGCTTTATTCGAATCAAATTTTCTTTGTTTGAATGCAATTGAGTGGAATCTTAATGATTAAGCTTAACCTTTCTTTGAAAAAATTACCATTTTTAGTAAGAATAGTTGACTTTCATTTGATTAAACAAGCTATGTTTGAATGTAATTGACTTTCATTTGATTCAATAAGCTTTATTCGAATCAAATTAGCTTTGTTTCAATGTAATTGAGTGGAATCTTAATGCTTAAGCTTATGCTTTATTTGAACCAATTACCATTTTTGGAAAGAATAGTTGACTTTCATTTGAGTAAAAAAGTTATGTTTGAATGCAATTGACTTTCATTTTGATTCAATAAGCTTTATTCGAATCAAATTTGCTTTGTTTGAATGCAATTGAGTGGAATCTTAATGATTAAGCTTAACCTTTCTTTGAAAAAATTACCATTTTTAGTAAGAATAGTTGACTTTCATTTGATTAAACAAGCTATGTTTGAATGCAATTGACTTTCATTTGATTCAATAGGCTTTATTCGAATCAAATTAACTTTGTTTGAATGTAATTGAGTGGAATCTTAATGCTTAAGCTTATGCTTTATTTGAACCAATTACCATTTTTGGAAAGAATAATTGACTTTCATTTGAGTAAAAAAGTTATGTTTGAATGCAATTGACTTTCATTTGATTCAATATGCTGTATTCGAATCAAACTAGCTTTGTTTCAATGTAATTGAGTGGAATCTTAATGCTTAAACTTATGCTTTATTTGAACCAATTACCATTTTTGGAAAGAATAGTTGACTTTCATTTGAGTAAAAAAGTTATGTTTGAATGCAATTGACTTTCATTTTGATTCAATAAGCTTTATTCGAATCAAATTTGCTTTGTTTGAATGCAATTGAGTGGAATCTTAATGATTAAGCTTAACCTTTCTTTGAAAAAATTACCTTTTTTAGTAAGAATAGTTGACTTTCATTTGATTAAACAAGCAATGTTTGAATGTAATCAAATTTCATTCGATTCAATAAGCTTTATTCAAATAAAATTAGCTTTGTTTGAATGTAATTGAGTGGAATCTTAATGCTTAAGCTTATGCTTTATTTGAACCAATTACCATTTTTGGAAAGAATAGTTGACTTTCATTTGAATAAACAAGTTACGTTTGAATGCAATTGACGTTCATTTGATTCAATAAGCATTATTCGAATCAAATTAGCTTTGTTTGAATTCAATTGAGTGGAATCTTAATGATTCAGCTTAACCTTTATTTGAAAAAATTACCATTTTCGGTAAGAATAGTTGACTTTCATTTGATTAAACAAGCTATGTTTGAATGCAATTGACTTTCATTTGATTCAATAAGATTGATTCGAATCAAATTAGCTTTGTTTGAATGCAATTGAGTGGAATCTTAATGCTTAAGCTTAAGCTTTATTTGAACCAATTTCTATTTTAGGACAGAAGTTGATTTTCATTTTATTAAACAAGCTATGTTTGAATGCAATTGACTTTCATTTGATTAAATAAGCTTTATTCAAATAAAATTAGCTTTGTTTAAATGTAATTGAGTGGAATCTTAGTGATTAAGCTTAAGCATTATTTGAAACAATTACCATTTTTGGAAAGAATAGTTGAATTTCATTTGATTAAACAAGCTATATTTGACTGCAATTGACTTTCATTTGATTCAATATGCTTTATTCGAATGAAATTAGCTTTGTTTGAATGCAATTGAGTGGAATCTTAATGATTAAGCTTAAGCTTTATTTGAAACAATTACCATTTTTTGAATAAATAGTTGACTTTCATTTGATTTAACAAGCTATGTTTGAATGTAATTGAGTGGAATCTTAATGATTAAACTTAAGCTTTATTTGAAACAATTACCATTTTTAAAAAGAATAGTTGACTTTCATTTGATGAAACAAGCTATGTTTGAATGCAATTGACTTTCATTGGATTCAATAAGCTTGATTCGAATCAAATTAGCTTTGTTTGAATGCAATTGAGCGGAATCTTAATGATTAAGCTTAAGCTTTATTAGAAACAATTACCGTTTTTGAAAACAAAGTTGACTTTCATTTGATTAAACAAGCTATGTTTGAATGCAGTTGACATTCATTTGATTCAATAAGCTTTATTCGAATCAAATTAGCTTTGTTTGAATGCAATTGAGTGGAATCTTAATGATTAAGCTTAAGCTTTATTTGAACCAATTTCTATTTTAGGAAAGAAGTTGACTTTCATTTGATTAAACAAGTTATGTTTGAATGCAATTGACTTTCATTTTGATTCAATAAGCTTTATTCGAATCAAAATTGCTTTGTTTGAATGCAATTGAGAGGAATCTTAATGATTAAGCTTAACCTTTCTTTGAAAAAATTACCATTTTTGGTATGAATAGTTGACTTTCATTTGATTAAACAAGCTATGTTTGAATGCAATTGACTTTCATTTAATTCAATAAGCTTTATTCGAATCAAAGTAGCTATGTTTCAATGTAATTGAGTGGAATCTTAATGCTTAAGCTTATGCTTTATTTGAACCAATTACCATTTTTGGAAAGAATAGTTGACTTTCATTTGAGTAAAAAAGTTATGTTTGAATGCAATTGACTATCATTTTGATTCAATAAGCTTTATTCGAATCAAATTTGCTTTATTTGAATGCAATTGAGTGGAATCTTAATGATTAAGCTTAACCTTTCTTTGAAAAAATTACCATTTTTAGTAAGAATAGTTGACTTTCATTTGATTAAACAAGCTATGTTTGAATGCAATTGACTTTCATTTGATTCAATAGGCTTTATTCGAATCAAATTAACTTTGTTTGAATGTAATTGAGTGGAATCTTAATGCTTAAGCTTATGCTTTATTTGAACCAATTACCATTTTTGGAAAGAATAATTGACTTTCATTTGAGTAAAAAAGTTATGTTTGAATGCAATTGACTTTCATTTTGATTCAATAAGCTTTATTCGAATCAAATTTGCTTTGTTTGAATGCAATTGAGTGGAATCTTAATGATTAAGCTTAACCTTTCTTTGAAAAAATTACCATTTTTAGTAAGAATAGTTGACTTTCATTTGACTAAACAAGCTATGTTTGAATGCAATTGACTTTCATTTGATTCAATAAGCTTTATTCGAATCAAATTAGCTTTGTTTCAATGTAATTGAGTGGAATCTTAATGCTTAAGCTTATGCTTTATTTGAACCAATTACCATTTTTGGAAAGAATAGTTGACTTTCATTTGAGTAAAAAAGTTATGTTTGAATGCAATTGACTTTCATTTTGATTCAATAAGCTTTATTCGAATCAAATTTGCTTTGTTTGAATGCAATTGAGTGGAATCTTAATGATTAAGCTTAACCTTTCTTTGAAAAAATTACCATTTTTAGTAAGAATAGTTGACTTTCATTTGATTAAACAAGCTATGTTTGAATGCAATTGACTTTCATTCGATTCAATAAGCTTTATTCGTATCAAATTAGCTTTGTTTCAATGTAATTCAGTGGAATCTTAATGCTTAAGCTTATGCTTTATTTGAACCAATTACCATTTTTCGAAAGAATAATTGACTTTCATTTGAGTAAAAAAGTTATGTTTGAATGCAATTGACTTTCATTCGATTCAATAAGCTTTATTCAAATCAAATTAGCTTTGTTTCAATGTAATTGAGTGGAATCTTAATGCTTAAGCTTATGCTTTATTTGAACCAATTACCATTTTTGGAAAGAATAGTTGACTTTCATTTGAGTAAAAAAGTTATGTTTGAATGCAATTGACTTTAATTTTGATTCAATAAGCTTTATTCGAATCAAATTTGCTTTGTTTGAATGCAATTGAGTGGAATCTTAATGATTAAGCTTAACCTTTCTTTGAAAAAATTACCTTTTTTAGTAAGAATAGTTGACTTTCATTTGATTAAACAAGCAATGTTTGAATGCAATCAAATTTCATTCGATTCAATAAGCTTTATTCAAACAAAATTAGCTTTGTTTGAATGTAATTGAGTGGAATCTTAATGCTTAAGCTTATGCTTTATTTGAACCAATTACCATTTTTGGAAAGAATAGTTGACTTTCATTTGAATAAACAAGTTACGTTTGAATGCAATTGACGTTCATTTGATTCAATAAGCATTATTTGAATCAAATTCGCTTTGTTTGAATTCAATTGAGTGGAATCTTAATGATTCAGCTTAACCTTTATTTGAAAAAATTACCATTTTCGGTAAGAATAGTTGACTTTCATTTGATTAAACAAGCTATGTTTGAATGCAATTGACTTTCATTTGATTCAATAAGATTGATTCGAATCAAATTAGCTTTGTTTGAATGCAATTGAGTGGAATCTTAATGCTTAAGCTTAAGCTTTATTTGAACCAATTTCTATTTTAGGACAGAAGTTGATTTTCATTTTATTAAGCAAGCTATGTTTGAATGCAATTGATTTTCATTTGATTAAATAAGCTTTGTTCAAATAAAATTAGCTTTGTTTAAATGTAATTGAGTTGAATCTTAGTGATTAAGCTTAAGCATTATTTGAAACAATTACCATTTTTGGAAAGAATAGTTGAATTTCATTTGATTAAACAAGCTATATTTGACTGCAATTGACTTTCATTTGATTCAATATGCTTTATTCGAATGAAATTAGCTTTGTTTGAATGCAATTGAGTGGAATCTTAATGATTAAGCTCAAGCTTTATTTGAAACAATTACCATTTTTTGGATAAATAGTTGACTTTCATTTGATTTAACAAGCTATGTTTGAATGTAATTGAGTGGAATCTAAATGATTAAACTTAAGCTTTATTTGAAACAATTACCATTTTTAAAAAGAATAGTTGACTTTCATTTGATGAAACAAGCTATGTTTGAATGCAATTGACTTTCATTGGATTCAATAAGCTTGATTCGAATCAAATTAGCTTTGTTTGAATGCAATTGAGCGGAATCTTAATGATTAAGCTTAAGCTTTATTAGAAACAATTACCGTTTTTGAAAACAAAGTTGACTTTCATTTGATTAAACAAGCTATGTTTGAATGCAGTTGACATTCATTTGATTCAATAAGCTTTATTCGAATCAAATTAGCTTTGTTTGAATGCAATTGAGTGGAATCTTAATGATTAAGCTGAAGCTTTATTTGAACCAATTTCTATTTTAGAAAAGAAATTGACTTTCATTTGATTAAACAAGTTATGTTTGAATGCAATTGACTTTCATTTTGATTCAATAAGCTTTATTCGAATCAAAATTGCTTTGTTTGAATGCAATTGAGAGGAATCTTAATGATTAAGCTTAACCTTTCTTTGAAAAAATTACCATTTTTGGTATGAATAGTTGACTTTCATTTGATTAAACAAGCTATGTTTGAATGCAATTGACTTTCATTTGATTCAATAAGCTTTATTCGAATCAAAGTAGCTTTGTTTCAATGTAATTGAGTGGAATCTTAATGCTTAAGCTTATGCTTTATTTGAACCAATTACCATTTTTGGAAAGAATAGTTGACTTTCATTTGAATAAACAAGTTACGTTTGAATGCAATTGACGTTCATTTGATTCAATAAGCATTATTCTAATCAAATTAGCTTTGTTTGAATTCAATTGAGTGGAATCTTAATGATTCAGCTTAACCTTTATTTGAAAAAATTACCATTTTCGGTAAGAATAGTTGACTTTCATTTGATTAAACAAGCTATGTTTGAATGCAATTGACTTTCATTTGATTCAATAAGATTGATTCGAATCAAATTAGCTTTGTTTGAATGCAATTGAGTGGAATCTTAATGCTTAAGCTTAAGCTTTATTTGAACCAATTTCTATTTTAGGACAGAAGTTGATTTTCATTTTATTAAACAAGCTATGTTTGAATGCAATTGACTTTCATTTGATTCAATAAGCTTTATTCAAATAAAATCAGCTTTGTTTAAATGTAATTGAGTGGAATCTTAGTGATTAAGCTTAAGCATTATTTGAAACAATTACCATTTTTGGAAAGAATAGTTGAATTTCATTTGATTAAACAAGCTATATTTGACTGCAATTGACTTTCATTTGATTCAATATGCTTTATTCGAATGAAATTAGCTTTGTTTGAATGCAATTGAGTGGAATCTTAATGATTAAGCTTAAGCTTTATTTGAAACAATTACCATTTTTTGAATAAATAGTTGACTTTCATTTGATTTAACAAGCTATGTTTGAATGTAATTGAGTGGAATCTTAATGATTAAACTTAAGCTTTATTTGAAACAATTACCATTTTTAAAAAGAATAGTTGACTTTCATTTGATGAAACAAGCTATGTTTGAATGCAATTGACTTTCATTGGATTCAATAAGCTTGATTCGAATCAAATTAGCTTTGTTTGAATGCAATTGAGCGGAATCTTAATGATTAAGCTTAAGCTTTATTAGAAACAATTACCGTTTTTGAAAACAAAGTTGACTTTCATTTGATTAAACAAGCTATGTTTGAATGCAGTTGACATTCATTTGATTCAATAAGCTTTATTCGAATCAAATTAGCTTTGTTTGAATGCAATTGAGTGGAATCTTAATGATTAAGCTTAAGCTTTATTTGAACCAATTTCTATTTTAGGAAAGAAGTTGACTTTCATTTGATTAAACAAGTTATGTTTGAATGCAATTGACTTTCATTTTGATTCAATAAGCTTTATTCGAATCAAAATTGCTTTGTTTGAATGCAATTGAGAGGAATCTTAATGATTAAGCTTAACCTTTCTTTGAAAAAATTACCATTTTTGGTATGAATAGTTGACTTTCATTTGATTAAACAAGCTATGTTTGAATGCAATTGACTTTCATTTAATTCAATAAGCTTTATTCGAATCAAAGTAGCTATGTTTCAATGTAATTGAGTGGAATCTTAATGCTTAAGCTTATGCTTTATTTGAACCAATTTCTATTTTAGAAAAGAAATTGACTTTCATTTGATTAAACAAGTTATGTTTGAATGCAATTGACTTTCATTTTGATTCAATAAGCTTTATTCGAATCAAAATTGCTTTGTTTGAATGCAATTGAGAGGAATCTTAATGATTAAGCTTAACCTTTCTTTGAAAAAATTACCATTTTTGGTATGAATAGTTGACTTTCATTTGATTAAACAAGCTATGTTTGAATGCAATTGACTTTCATTTGATTCAATAAGCTTTATTCGAATCAAAGTAGCTTTGTTTCAATGTAATTGAGTGGAATCTTAATGCTTAAGCTTATGCTTTATTTGAACCAATTACCATTTTTGGAAAGAATAGTTGACTTTCATTTGAATAAACAAGTTACGTTTGAATGCAATTGACGTTCATTTGATTCAATAAGCATTATTCTAATCAAATTAGCTTTGTTTGAATTCAATTGAGTGGAATCTTAATGATTCAGCTTAACCTTTATTTGAAAAAATTACCATTTTCGGTAAGAATAGTTGACTTTCATTTGATTAAACAAGCTATGTTTGAATGCAATTGACTTTCATTTGATTCAATAAGATTGATTCGAATCAAATTAGCTTTGTTTGAATGCAATTGAGTGGAATCTTAATGCTTAAGCTTAAGCTTTATTTGAACCAATTTCTATTTTAGGACAGAAGTTGATTTTCATTTTATTAAACAAGCTATGTTTGAATGCAATTGACTTTCATTTGATTCAATAAGCTTTATTCAAATAAAATCAGCTTTGTTTAAATGTAATTGAGTGGAATCTTAGTGATTAAGCTTAAGCATTATTTGAAACAATTACCATTTTTGGAAAGAATAGTTGAATTTCATTTGATTAAACAAGCTATATTTGACTGCAATTGACTTTCATTTGATTCAATATGCTTTATTCGAATGAAATTAGCTTTGTTTGAATGCAATTGAGTGGAATCTTAATGATTAAGCTTAAGCTTTATTTGAAACAATTACCATTTTTTGAATAAATAGTTGACTTTCATTTGATTTAACAAGCTATGTTTGAATGTAATTGAGTGGAATCTTAATGATTAAACTTAAGCTTTATTTGAAACAATTACCATTTTTAAAAAGAATAGTTGACTTTCATTTGATGAAACAAGCTATGTTTGAATGCAATTGACTTTCATTGGATTCAATAAGCTTGATTCGAATCAAATTAGCTTTGTTTGAATGCAATTGAGCGGAATCTTAATGATTAAGCTTAAGCTTTATTAGAAACAATTACCGTTTTTGAAAACAAAGTTGACTTTCATTTGATTAAACAAGCTATGTTTGAATGCAGTTGACATTCATTTGATTCAATAAGCTTTATTCGAATCAAATTAGCTTTGTTTGAATGCAATTGAGTGGAATCTTAATGATTAAGCTTAAGCTTTATTTGAACCAATTTCTATTTTAGGAAAGAAGTTGACTTTCATTTGATTAAACAAGTTATGTTTGAATGCAATTGACTTTCATTTTGATTCAATAAGCTTTATTCGAATCAAAATTGCTTTGTTTGAATGCAATTGAGAGGAATCTTAATGATTAAGCTTAACCTTTCTTTGAAAAAATTACCATTTTTGGTATGAATAGTTGACTTTCATTTGATTAAACAAGCTATGTTTGAATGCAATTGACTTTCATTTAATTCAATAAGCTTTATTCGAATCAAAGTAGCTATGTTTCAATGTAATTGAGTGGAATCTTAATGCTTAAGCTTATGCTTTATTTGAACCAATTACCATTTTTGGAAAGAATAGTTGACTTTCATTTGAGTAAAAAAGTTATGTTTGAATGCAATTGACTATCATTTTGATTCAATAAGCTTTATTCGAATCAAATTTGCTTTATTTGAATGCAATTGAGTGGAATCTTAATGATTAAGCTTAACCTTTCTTTGAAAAAATTACCATTTTTAGTAAGAATAGTTGACTTTCATTTGATTAAACAAGCTATGTTTGAATGCAATTGACTTTCATTTGATTCAATAGGCTTTATTCGAATCAAATTAACTTTGTTTGAATGTAATTGAGTGGAATCTTAATGCTTAAGCTTATGCTTTATTTGAACCAATTACCATTTTTGGAAAGAATAATTGACTTTCATTTGAGTAAAAAAGTTATGTTTGAATGCAATTGACTTTCATTTTGATTCAATAAGCTTTATTCGAATCAAATTTGCTTTGTTTGAATGCAATTGAGTGGAATCTTAATGATTAAGCTTAACCTTTCTTTGAAAAAATTACCATTTTTAGTAAGAATAGTTGACTTTCATTTGACTAAACAAGCTATGTTTGAATGCAATTGACTTTCATTTGATTCAATAAGCTTTATTCGAATCAAATTAGCTTTGTTTCAATGTAATTGAGTGGAATCTTAATGCTTAAGCTTATGCTTTATTTGAACCAATTACCATTTTTGGAAAGAATAGTTGACTTTCATTTGAGTAAAAAAGTTATGTTTGAATGCAATTGACTTTCATTTTGATTCAATAAGCTTTATTCGAATCAAATTTGCTTTGTTTGAATGCAATTGAGTGGAATCTTAATGATTAAGCTCAACCTTTCTTTGAAAAAATTACCATTTTTAGTAAGAATAGTTGACTTTCATTTGATTAAACAAGCTATGTTTGAATGCAATTGACTTTCATTCGATTCAATAAGCTTTATTCGTATCAAATTAGCTTTGTTTCAATGTAATTCAGTGGAATCTTAATGCTTAAGCTTATGCTTTATTTGAACCAATTACCATTTTTGGAAAGAATAATTGACTTTCATTTGAGTAAAAAAGTTATGTTTGAATGCAATTGACTTTCATTCGATTCAATAAGCTTTATTCAAATCAAATTAGCTTTGTTTCAATGTAATTGAGTGGAATCTTAATGCTTAAGCTTATGCTTTATTTGAACCAATTACCATTTTTGGAAAGAATAGTTGACTTTCATTTGAGTAAAAAAGTTATGTTTGAATGCAATTGACTTTAATTTTGATTCAATAAGCTTTATTCGAATCAAATTTGCTTTGTTTGAATGCAATTGAGTGGAATCTTAATGATTAAGCTTAACCTTTCTTTGAAAAAATTACCTTTTTTAGTAAGAATAGTTGACTTTCATTTGATTAAACAAGCAATGTTTGAATGCAATCAAATTTCATTCGATTCAATAAGCTTTATTCAAACAAAATTAGCTTTGTTTGAATGTAATTGAGTGGAATCTTAATGCTTAAGCTTATGCTTTATTTGAACCAATTACCATTTTTGGAAAGAATAGTTGACTTTCATTTGAATAAACAAGTTACGTTTGAATGCAATTGACGTTCATTTGATTCAATAAGCATTATTTGAATCAAATTCGCTTTGTTTGAATTCAATTGAGTGGAATCTTAATGATTCAGCTTAACCTTTATTTGAAAAAATTACCATTTTCGGTAAGAATAGTTGACTTTCATTTGATTAAACAAGCTATGTTTGAATGCAATTGACTTTCATTTGATTCAATAAGATTGATTCGAATCAAATTAGCTTTGTTTGAATGCAATTGAGTGGAATCTTAATGCTTAAGCTTAAGCTTTATTTGAACCAATTTCTATTTTAGGACAGAAGTTGATTTTCATTTTATTAAGCAAGCTATGTTTGAATGCAATTGATTTTCATTTGATTAAATAAGCTTTGTTCAAATAAAATTAGCTTTGTTTAAATGTAATTGAGTTGAATCTTAGTGATTAAGCTTAAGCATTATTTGAAACAATTACCATTTTTGGAAAGAATAGTTGAATTTCATTTGATTAAACAAGCTATATTTGACTGCAATTGACTTTCATTTGATTCAATATGCTTTATTCGAATGAAATTAGCTTTGTTTGAATGCAATTGAGTGGAATCTTAATGATTAAGCTCAAGCTTTATTTGAAACAATTACCATTTTTTGGATAAATAGTTGACTTTCATTTGATTTAACAAGCTATGTTTGAATGTAATTGAGTGGAATCTAAATGATTAAACTTAAGCTTTATTTGAAACAATTACCATTTTTAAAAAGAATAGTTGACTTTCATTTGATGAAACAAGCTATGTTTGAATGCAATTGACTTTCATTGGATTCAATAAGCTTGATTCGAATCAAATTAGCTTTGTTTGAATGCAATTGAGCGGAATCTTAATGATTAAGCTTAAGCTTTATTAGAAACAATTACCGTTTTTGAAAACAAAGTTGACTTTCATTTGATTAAACAAGCTATGTTTGAATGCAGTTGACATTCATTTGATTCAATAAGCTTTATTCGAATCAAATTAGCTTTGTTTGAATGCAATTGAGTGGAATCTTAATGATTAAGCTGAAGCTTTATTTGAACCAATTTCTATTTTAGAAAAGAAATTGACTTTCATTTGATTAAACAAGTTATGTTTGAATGCAATTGACTTTCATTTTGATTCAATAAGCTTTATTCGAATCAAAATTGCTTTGTTTGAATGCAATTGAGAGGAATCTTAATGATTAAGCTTAACCTTTCTTTGAAAAAATTACCATTTTTGGTATGAATAGTTGACTTTCATTTGATTAAACAAGCTATGTTTGAATGCAATTGACTTTCATTTGATTCAATAAGCTTTATTCGAATCAAAGTAGCTTTGTTTCAATGTAATTGAGTGGAATCTTAATGCTTAAGCTTATGCTTTATTTGAACCAATTACCATTTTTGGAAAGAATAGTTGACTTTCATTTGAATAAACAAGTTACGTTTGAATGCAATTGACGTTCATTTGATTCAATAAGCATTATTCTAATCAAATTAGCTTTGTTTGAATTCAATTGAGTGGAATCTTAATGATTCAGCTTAACCTTTATTTGAAAAAATTACCATTTTCGGTAAGAATAGTTGACTTTCATTTGATTAAACAAGCTATGTTTGAATGCAATTGACTTTCATTTGATTCAATAAGATTGATTCGAATCAAATTAGCTTTGTTTGAATGCAATTGAGTGGAATCTTAATGCTTAAGCTTAAGCTTTATTTGAACCAATTTCTATTTTAGGACAGAAGTTGATTTTCATTTTATTAAACAAGCTATGTTTGAATACAATTGACTTTCATTTGATTCAATAAGCTTTATTCAAATAAAATCAGCTTTGTTTAAATGTAATTGAGTGGAATCTTAGTGATTAAGCTTAAGCATTATTTGAAACAATTACCATTTTTGGAAAGAATAGTTGAATTTCATTTGATTAAACAAGCTATATTTGACTGCAATTGACTTTCATTTGATTCAATATGCTTTATTCGAATGAAATTAGCTTTGTTTGAATGCAATTGAGTGGAATCTTAATGATTAAGCTTAATCTTTATTTGAAACAATTACCATTTTTTGAATAAATAGTTGACTTTCATTTGATTTAACAAGCTATGTTTGAATGTAATTGGGTGGAATCTTAATGATTAAACTTAAGCTTTATTTGAAACAATTACCATTTTTAAAAAGAATAGTTGACTTTTATTTGATGATACAAGCTATGTTTAAATGCAATTGACTTTTATTTGATTCAATTAGCTTGATTCGAATCAAATTAGCTTTGTTTGAATGCAATTGAGCGGAATCTTAATGATTAAGCTTAAGCTTTATTTAGAAACAATTACCGTTTTTGAAAACAATAGTTGACTTTCATTTGATTAAACAAGCTATGTTTGAATGCAGTTGACATTCATTTGATTCAATAAGCTTTATTCGAATCAAATTAGCTTTGTTTGAATGCAATTGAGTGGAATCTTAATGATTAAGCTTAAGCTTTATTTGAACCAATTACCATTTTTGGAAAGAATAATTGACTTTCATTTGAGTAAAAAAGTTATGTTTGAATGCAATTGACTTTCATTCGATTCAATAAGCTTTATTCGTATCAAATTAGCTTTGTTTCAATGTAATTCAGTGGAATCTTAATGCTTAAGCTTATGCTTTATTTGAACCAATTACCATTTTTGGAAAGAATAATTGACTTTCATTTGAGTAAAAAAGTTATGTTTGAATGCAATTGACTTTCATTCGATTCAATAAGCTTTATTCAAATCAAATTAGCTTTGTTTCAATGTAATTGAGTGGAATCTTAATGCTTAAGCTTATGCTTTATTTGAATTAATTACCATTTTTGAAGACAATAGTTGACTTTCATTTCATTAAACAAGCTATGTTTGAACGCAGTTGACTTTCATTTGATTCAAGAAGCTTTATTCGAATCAAATTGGCTTTGTTTGAATGTAATTGCGTGGAATCTTAATGATTAAGGTTAAGCTTTAGTTGAAAAATGTACCATTTTTGGTAAGAATAGTTGACTTTCATTTGATTAAACAAGCTATGTTTGAATGCAATTGACTTTCATTTGATTCAATAAACTTTATTCGAATCAAATTAGCTTTGTTTGAATGCAATTGAGTGGAATCTTAATGATTAAGCTTAACCTTTATTTGAAAAAAGTACCATTTTTGGTAAGAATAGTTGACTTTCATTTGATTAAACATGCTATGTTTGAATGCAAATGACTTTCATTTGATTCAATAAGCTTGATTCGAATCAAATTAGCTTTGTTTGAATGCAATTGAGTGGAATCTTAATGATTAAGCTTAAGCTTTATTTGAAAAAAGTACGATTTTTGGTAAGAATAGTTAACTTTCATTTGATTAAACAAGCTATGTTTGAACGCAGTTGACTTTCATTTGATTCAACAAGCTTTATTTGAATCAAATTAGCTTTGCTTGAATGCAATTGAGTGGAATCTAAATGATTAAGGCTAAACTTTATTTGATCCAATTTCTATTTTGGGAAAGAAGTTGGCTTTTATTGGATTAAACAAGCAATGTTTGAATGCAATCAAATTTCATTTGATTCAATAAGCTTTATTCAATTAAAATTAGCTTTGTTTGAATGTAATTGAGTGGAATCTTAATGCTTAAGCTGATGCTTTATTTGAACCAATTACCATTTTTAGAAAGAATTGTTGACTTTCATTTGAATAAACAAGTTACGTTTGAATGCAATTGACGTTCATTTGATTCAATAAGCATTATTCGAATCAAATTAGCTTTGTTTGAATTCATTTGAGTGGAATCTTAATGATTAAGCTTAACCTTTATTTGAAAAAATTACCATTTTCGGTAAGAATAGTTGACTTTCATTTGATTAAACAAGCTATGTTTGAATGCAATTGACTTTCATTTGATTCAATAAGATTGATTCGAATCAAATTAGCTTTGATTGAATGCAATTGAGTGGAATCTTAATGATTAAGCTTAAGCTTTATTTGAAAAAAGTACCATTTTTGGTAAGAATAGTTGACTTTCATTTGATTAAACAAGCTATGTTTGAACGCAGTTGACTTTCATTTGATTCAACAAGCTTTATTTTAATCAAATTAGCTTTGCTTGAATGCAATTGAGTGGAATCTAAATGATTAAGGCTAAACTTTATTTGATCCAATTTCTATTTTGGGAAAGAAGTTGGCTTTTATTGGATTAAACAAGCAATGTTTGAATGCAATCAAATTTCATTTGATTCAATAAGCATTATTCGAATCAAATTAGCTTTGTTTGAATTCAATTGAGTGGAATCTTAATGAATAAGCTTAACCTTTCTTTGAAAAAATTACCATTTTTAGTAAGAATAGTTGACTTTCATTTGATTAAACAAGCTATGTTTGAATGCAATTGATTTTCATTTGATTCAATAGGCTTTATTCGAATCAAATTAACTTTGTTTGAATGTAATTGAGTAGAATCTTAATGCTTAAGCTTATGCTTTATTTGAACCAATTACCATTTTTGGAAAGAATAATTGACTTTCATTTGAGTAAAAAAGTTATGTTTGAATGCAATTGACTTTCATTTTAATTCAATAAGCTTTATTCGAATCAAATTTGCTTTGTTTGAATGCAATTGAGTGGAATCTTAATGATTAAGCTTAACCTTTCTTTGAAAAAATTACCATTTTTAGTAAGAATAGTTGACTTTCATTTGATTAAACAAGCAATGTTTGAATGCAATCAAATTTCATTTGATTCAATAAGCTTTATTCAAATAAAATTAGCTTTGTTTGAATGTAATTGAGTGGAATCTTAATGCTTAAGCTTATGCGTTATTTGAACCAATTACCATTTTTGGAAAGAATAGTTGACTTTCATTTGAATAAACAAGTTACGTTTGAATGCAATTGACGTTCATTTGATTCAATAAGCATTATTCGAATCAAATTAGCTTTGTTTGAATTCAATTGAGTGGAATCTTAATGATTAAGCTTAACCTTTATTTGAAAAAATTACCATTTTCGGTAAGAATAGTTGACTTTCATTTGATTAAACAAGCTATGTTTGAATGCAATTGACTTTCATTTGATTCAATAAGATTGATTCGAATCAAATTAGCTTTGTTTGAATGCAATTGAGTGGAATCTTAATGCTTAAGCTGAAGCTTTATTTGAACCAATTTCTATTTTAGGAAAGAAGTTGATTTTCATTTTATTAAACAAGCTATGTTTGAATGCAATTGACTTTCATTTGATTCAATAAGCTTTATTCAAATAAAATTAGCTTTGTTTAAATGTAATTGAGTGGAATCTTAGTGATTAAGCTTAAGCATTATTTGAAACAATTACCATTTTTGGAAAGAATAGTTGAATTTCATTTGATTAAACAAGCTATATTTGACTGCAATTGACTTTCATTTGATTCAATATGCTTTATTCGAATGAAATTAGCTTTGTTTGAATGCAATTGAGTGGAATCTTAATGATTAAGCTTAAGCTTTATTTGAAACAATTACCATTTTTGGAATAAATAGTTGACTTTCATTTGATTCAACAAGCTATGTTTGAATGTAATTGAGTGGAATCTTAATGATTAAACCTAAGCTTTATTTGAAACAATTACCATTTTTAAAAAGAATAGTTGACTTTCATTTGATGAAACAAGCTATGTTTGAATGCAATTGACTTTCATTTGATTCAATAAGCTTGATTCGAACCAAATTAGCTTTGTTTGAATGCAATTGAGCGGAATCTTAATGATTAAGCTTAAGCTTTATTAGAAACAATTACCGTTTTTGAAAACAATAGTTGACTTTCATTTGATTAAACAAGCTATGTTTGAATGCAGTTGACATTCATTTGATTCAATAAGCTTTATTCGAATCAAATTAGCTTTGTTTGAATGCAATTGAGTGGAATCTTAATGATTAAGCTTAAGCTTTATTTGAACCAATTTCTATTTTAGGAAAGAAGTCGACTTTCATTTGATTAAACAAGTTTTGTTTGAATGCAATTGACTTTCATTTTGATTCAATAAGCATTATTCGAATCAAATTTGCTTTGTTTGAATGAAATTGAGTGGAATCTTAATGATTAAGCTTAACCTTTCTTTGAAAAAATTACCATTTTTGGTATGAATAGTTGACTTTCATTTGATTAAACAAGCTATGTTTGAATGCAATTGACTTTCATTTGATTCAATAAGCTTTATTCAAATCAAATTAGCTTTGTTTCAATGTAATTGAGTGGAATCTTAATGCTTAAGCTTATGCTTTATTTGAACCAATTACCATTTTTGGAAAGAATAGTTGACTTTCATTTGAGTAAAAAAGTTATGTTTGAATGCAATTGACTTTCGTTTTGATTCAATAAGCTTTATTCGAATCAAATTTGCTTTGTTTGAATGCAATTGAGTGGAATCTTAATGATTAAGCTTAACCTTTCTTTGAAAAAATTACCATTTATAGTAAGAATAGTTGACTTTCATTTGATTAAACAAGCTATGTTTGAACGTAGTTTGACTTTCATTTGATTCAACAAGCTTTATTTGAATCAAATTAGCTTTGCTTGAATGGAATTGAGTGGAATCTAAATGATTAAGGCTAAACTTTATTTGATCCAATTTCTATTTTGGGAAAGAAGTTGGCTTTTATTGGATTAAACAAGCAATGTTTGAATGCAATCAAATTTCATTTGATTCAATAAGCTTTATTCAAATAAAATTAGCTTTGTTTGAATGTAATTGAGTGGAATCTTAATGCTTAAGCTTATGCTTTATTTGAACCAATTACCATTTTTGGAAAGAATAGTTTGACTTTCATTTGAATAAACAAGTTACGTTTGAATGCAATTGACGATCATTTGATTCAATAAGCATTATTCGAATCAAATTAGCTTTGTTTGAATTCAATTGAGTGGAATCTTAATGATTAAGCTTAACCTTTATTTGAAAAAATTACCATTTTCGGTAAGAATAGTTGACTTTCATTTGATTATACAAGCTATGTTTGATTGCAATTGACTTTCATTTGATTCAATAAGATTGATTCGAATCAAATTAGCTTTGTTTGAATGCAATTGAGTGGAATCTTAATGCTTAAGCTTAAGCTTTATTTGAACCAATTTCTATTTTAGGAAAGAAGTTGATTTTCATTTTATTAAACAAGCTATGTTTGAATGCAATTGACTTTCATTTGATTCAATAAACTTTATTCAAATAAAATTAGCTTTGTTTAAATGTAATTGAGTGGAATCTTAGTGATTAAGCTTAAGCATTATTTGAAATAATTACCATTTTTGGAAAGAATAGTTGAATTTCATTTGATTAAACAAGCTATATTTGACTGCAATTGACTTTCATTTGATTCAATATGCTTTATTCGAATGAAATTAGCTTTGTTTGAATGCAATTGAGTGGAATCTTAATGATTAAGCTTAAGCTTTATTTGAAACAATTACCATTTTTGGAATAAATTGTTGACTTTCATTTGATTCAACAAGCTATGTTTGAATGTAATTGAGTGGAATCTTAATGATTAAACTTAAGCTTTATTTGAAACAATTACCATTTTTAAAAAGAATAGTTGACTTTCATTTGATGAAACAAGCTATGTTTGAATGCAATTGACTTTCATTTGATTCAATAAGCTTGATTCGAACCAAATCAGCTTTGTTTGAATGCAATTGAGCGGAATCTTAATGATTAAGCTTAAGCTTTATTAGAAACAATTACCGTTTTTGAAAACAATAGTTAACTTTCATTTGATTAAACAAGCTATGTTTGAATGCAGTTGACATTCATTTGATTCAATAAGCTTTATTCGAATCAAATTAGCTTTGTTTGAATGCAATTGAGTGGAATCTTAATGATTAAGCTTAAGCTTTATTTGAACCAATTTCTATTTTAGGAAAGAAGTTGACTTTCATTTGATTAAACAAGTTATGTTTGAATGCAATTGACTTTCATTTTGATTCAATAAGCTTTATTCGAATCAAAATTGCTTTGTTTGAATGCAATTGAGAGGAATCTTAATGATTAAGCTTAACCTTTCTTTGAAAAAATTACCATTTTTGGTATGAATAGTTGACTTTCATTTGATTAAACAAGCTATGTTTGAATGCAATTGACTTTCATTTGATTCAATAAGCTTTATTCGAATCAAAGTAGCTTTGTTTCAATGTAATTGAGTGGAATCTTAATGCTTAAGCTTATGCTTTATTTGAACCAATTACCATTTTTGGAAAGAATAGTTGACTTTCATTTGAATAAACAAGTTACGTTTGAATGCAATTGACGTTCATTTGATTCAATAAGCATTATTCGAATCAAATTAGCTTTGTTTGAATTCAATTGAGTGGAATCTTAATGATTAAGCTTAACCTTTATTTGAAAAAATTACCATTTTCGGTAAGAATAGTTGACTTTCATTTGATTAAACAAGCTATGTTTGAATGCAATTGACTTTCATTTGATTCAATAAGATTGATTCGAATCAAATTAGCTTTGTTTGAATGCAATTGAGTGGAATCTTAATGCTTAAGCTGAAGCTTTATTTGAACCAATTTCTATTTTAGGAAAGAAGTTGATTTTCATTTTATTAAACAAGCTATGTTTGAATGCAATTGACTTTCATTTGATTCAATAAGCTTTATTCAAATAAAATTAGCTTTGTTTAAATGTAATTGAGTGGAATCTTAGTGATTAAGCTTAAGCATTATTTGAAACAATTACCATTTTTGGAAAGAATAGTTGAATTTCATTTGATTAAACAAGCTATATTTGACTGCAATTGACTTTCATTTGATTCAATATGCTTTATTCGAATGAAATTAGCTTTGTTTGAATGCAATTGAGTGGAATCTTAATGATTAAGCTTAAGCTTTATTTGAAACAATTACCATTTTTGGAATAAATAGTTGACTTTCATTTGATTCAACAAGCTATGTTTGAATGTAATTGAGTGGAATCTTAATGATTAAACCTAAGCTTTATTTGAAACAATTACCATTTTTAAAAAGAATAGTTGACTTTCATTTGATGAAACAAGCTATGTTTGAATGCAATTGACTTTCATTTGATTCAATAAGCTTGATTCGAACCAAATTAGCTTTGTTTGAATGCAATTGAGCGGAATCTTAATGATTAAGCTTAAGCTTTATTAGAAACAATTACCGTTTTTGAAAACAATAGTTGACTTTCATTTGATTAAACAAGCTATGTTTGAATGCAGTTGACATTCATTTGATTCAATAAGCTTTATTCGAATCAAATTAGCTTTGTTTGAATGCAATTGAGTGGAATCTTAATGATTAAGCTTAAGCTTTATTTGAACCAATTTCTATTTTAGGAAAGAAGTCGACTTTCATTTGATTAAACAAGTTTTGTTTGAATGCAATTGACTTTCATTTTGATTCAATAAGCATTATTCGAATCAAATTTGCTTTGTTTGAATGAAATTGAGTGGAATCTTAATGATTAAGCTTAACCTTTCTTTGAAAAAATTACCATTTTTGGTATGAATAGTTGACTTTCATTTGATTAAACAAGCTATGTTTGAATGCAATTGACTTTCATTTGATTCAATAAGCTTTATTCAAATCAAATTAGCTTTGTTTCAATGTAATTGAGTGGAATCTTAATGCTTAAGCTTATGCTTTATTTGAACCAATTACCATTTTTGGAAAGAATAGTTGACTTTCATTTGAGTAAAAAAGTTATGTTTGAATGCAATTGACTTTCGTTTTGATTCAATAAGCTTTATTCGAATCAAATTTGCTTTGTTTGAATGCAATTGAGTGGAATCTTAATGATTAAGCTTAACCTTTCTTTGAAAAAATTACCATTTATAGTAAGAATAGTTGACTTTCATTTGATTAAACAAGCTATGTTTGAACGTAGTTTGACTTTCATTTGATTCAACAAGCTTTATTTGAATCAAATTAGCTTTGCTTGAATGGAATTGAGTGGAATCTAAATGATTAAGGCTAAACTTTATTTGATCCAATTTCTATTTTGGGAAAGAAGTTGGCTTTTATTGGATTAAACAAGCAATGTTTGAATGCAATCAAATTTCATTTGATTCAATAAGCTTTATTCAAATAAAATTAGCTTTGTTTGAATGTAATTGAGTGGAATCTTAATGCTTAAGCTTATGCTTTATTTGAACCAATTACCATTTTTGGAAAGAATAGTTTGACTTTCATTTGAATAAACAAGTTACGTTTGAATGCAATTGACGATCATTTGATTCAATAAGCATTATTCGAATCAAATTAGCTTTGTTTGAATTCAATTGAGTGGAATCTTAATGATTAAGCTTAACCTTTATTTGAAAAAATTACCATTTTCGGTAAGAATAGTTGACTTTCATTTGATTATACAAGCTATGTTTGATTGCAATTGACTTTCATTTGATTCAATAAGATTGATTCGAATCAAATTAGCTTTGTTTGAATGCAATTGAGTGGAATCTTAATGCTTAAGCTTAAGCTTTATTTGAACCAATTTCTATTTTAGGAAAGAAGTTGATTTTCATTTTATTAAACAAGCTATGTTTGAATGCAATTGACTTTCATTTGATTCAATAAACTTTATTCAAATAAAATTAGCTTTGTTTAAATGTAATTGAGTGGAATCTTAGTGATTAAGCTTAAGCATTATTTGAAATAATTACCATTTTTGGAAAGAATAGTTGAATTTCATTTGATTAAACAAGCTATATTTGACTGCAATTGACTTTCATTTGATTCAATATGCTTTATTCGAATGAAATTAGCTTTGTTTGAATGCAATTGAGTGGAATCTTAATGATTAAGCTTAAGCTTTATTTGAAACAATTACCATTTTTGGAATAAATTGTTGACTTTCATTTGATTCAACAAGCTATGTTTGAATGTAATTGAGTGGAATCTTAATGATTAAACTTAAGCTTTATTTGAAACAATTACCATTTTTAAAAAGAATAGTTGACTTTCATTTGATGAAACAAGCTATGTTTGAATGCAATTGACTTTCATTTGATTCAATAAGCTTGATTCGAACCAAATCAGCTTTGTTTGAATGCAATTGAGCGGAATCTTAATGATTAAGCTTAAGCTTTATTAGAAACAATTACCGTTTTTGAAAACAATAGTTAACTTTCATTTGATTAAACAAGCTATGTTTGAATGCAGTTGACATTCATTTGATTCAATAAGCTTTATTCGAATCAAATTAGCTTTGTTTGAATGCAATTGAGTGGAATCTTAATGATTAAGCTTAAGCTTTATTTGAACCAATTTCTATTTTAGGAAAGAAGTTGACTTTCATTTGATTAAACAAGTTATGTTTGAATGCAATTGACTTTCATTTTGATTCAATAAGCTTTATTCGAATCAAAATTGCTTTGTTTGAATGCAATTGAGAGGAATCTTAATGATTAAGCTTAACCTTTCTTTGAAAAAATTACCATTTTTGGTATGAATAGTTGACTTTCATTTGATTAAACAAGCTATGTTTGAATGCAATTGACTTTCATTTGATTCAATAAGCTTTATTCGAATCAAAGTAGCTTTGTTTCAATGTAATTGAGTGGAATCTTAATGCTTAAGCTTATGCTTTATTTGAACCAATTACCATTTTTGGAAAGAATAGTTGACTTTCATTTGAATAAACAAGTTACGTTTGAATGCAATTGACGTTCATTTGATTCAATAAGCATTATTCTAATCAAATTAGCTTTGTTTGAATTCAATTGAGTGGAATCTTAATGATTCAGCTTAACCTTTATTTGAAAAAATTACCATTTTCGGTAAGAATAGTTGACTTTCATTTGATTAAACAAGCTATGTTTGAATGCAATTGACTTTCATTTGATTCAATAAGATTGATTCGAATCAAATTAGCTTTGTTTGAATGCAATTGAGTGGAATCTTAATGCTTAAGCTTAAGCTTTATTTGAACCAATTTCTATTTTAGGACAGAAGTTGATTTTCATTTTATTAAACAAGCTATGTTTGAATACAATTGACTTTCATTTGATTCAATAAGCTTTATTCAAATAAAATTAGCTTTGTTTAAATGTAATTGAGTGGAATCTTAGTGATTAAGCTTAAGCATTATTTGAAACAATTACCATTTTTGGAAAGAATAGTTGAATTTCATTTGATTAAACAAGCTATATTTGACTGCAATTGACTTTCATTTGATTCAATATGCTTTATTCGAATGAAATTAGCTTTGTTTGAATGCAATTGAGTGGAATCTTAATGACTAAGCTTAAGCTTTATTTGAAACAATTACCATTTTTTGAATAAATAGTTGACTTTCATTTGATTTAACAAGCTATGTTTGAATGTAATTGAGTGGAATCTTAATGATTAAACTTAAGCTTTATTTGAAACAATTACCATTTTTAAAAAGAATAGTTGACTTTTATTTGATGATACAAGCTATGTTTAAATGCAATTGACTTTTATTTGATTCAATTAGCTTGATTCGAATCAAATTAGCTTTGTTTGAATGCAATTGAGCGGAATCTTAATGATTAAGCTTAAGCTTTATTAGAAACAATTACCGTTTTTGAAAACAATAGTTGACTTTCATTTGATTAAACAAGCTATGTTTGAATGCAGTTGACATTCATTTGATTCAATAAGCTTTATTCGAATCAAATTAGCTTTGTTTGAATGCAATTGAGTGGAATCTTAATGATTAAGCTTAAGCTTTATTTGAACCAATTACCATTTTTAGTAAGAATAGTTGACTTTCATTTGATTAAACAAGTTATGTTTGAATGCAATTGACTTTCATTCGATTCAATAAGCTTTATTCGTATCAAATTAGCTTTGTTTCAATGTAATTCAGTGGAATCTTAATGCTTAAGCTTATGCTTTATTTGAACCAATTACCATTTTTGGAAAGAATAATTGACTTTCATTTGAGTAAAAAAGTTATGTTTGAATGCAATTGACTTTCATTCGATTCAATAAGCTTTATTCAAATCAAATTAGCTTTGTTTCAATGTAATTGAGTGGAATCTTAATGCTTAAGCTTATGCTTTATTTGAATTAATTACCATTTTTGAAGACAATAGTTGACTTTCATTTGATTAAACAAGCTATGTTTGAACGCAGTTGACTTTCATTTGATTCAAGAAGCGTTATTCGAATCAAATTGGCTTTGTTTGAATGTAATTGCGTGGAATCTTAATGATTAAGGTTAAGCTTTATTTGAAAAATGTACCATTTTTGGTAAGAATAGTTGACTTTCATTTGATTAAACAAGCTATGTTTGAATGCAATTGACTTTCATTTGATTCAATAAACTTTATTCGAATCAAATTAGCTTTGTTTGAATGCAATTGAGTGGAATCTTAATGATTAAGCTTAACCTTTATTTGAAAAAAGTACCATTTTTGGTAAGAATAGTTGACTTTCATTTGATTAAACATGCTATGTTTGAATGCAAATGACTTTCATTTGATTCAATAAGCTTGATTCGAATCAAATTAGCTTTGTTTGAATGCAATTGAGTGGAATCTTAATGATTAAGCTTAAGCTTTATTTGAAAAAAGTACGATTTTTGGTAAGAATAGTTAACTTTCATTTGATTAAACAAGCTATGTTTGAACGCAGTTGACTTTCATTTGATTCAACAAGCTTTATTTGAATCAAATTAGCTTTGCTTGAATGCAATTGAGTGGAATCTAAATGATTAAGGCTAAACTTTATTTGATCCAATTTCTATTTTGGGAAAGAAGTTGGCTTTTATTGGATTAAACAAGCAATGTTTGAATGCAATCAAATTTCATTTGATTCAATAAGCTTTATTCAATTAAAATTAGCTTTGTTTGAATGTAATTGAGTGGAATCTTAATGCTTAAGCTGATGCTTTATTTGAACCAATTACCATTTTTAGAAAGAATAGTTGACTTTCATTTGAATAAACAAGTTACGTTTGAATGCAATTGACGTTCATTTGATTCAATAAGCATTATTCGAATCAAATTAGCTTTGTTTGAATTCATTTGAGTGGAATCTTAATGATTAAGCTTAACCTTTATTTGAAAAAATTACCATTTTCGGTAAGAATAGTTGACTTTCATTTGATTAAACAAGCTATGTTTGAATGCAATTGACTTTCATTTGATTCAATAAGATTGATTCGAATCAAATTAGCTTTGATTGAATGCAATTGAGTGGAATCTTAATGATTAAGCTTAAGCTTTATTTGAAAAAAGTACCATTTTTGGTAAGAATAGTTGACTTTCATTTGATTAAACAAGCTATGTTTGAACGCAGTTGACTTTCATTTGATTCAACAAGCTTTATTTTAATCAAATTAGCTTTGCTTGAATGCAATTGAGTGGAATCTAAATGATTAAGGCTAAACTTTATTTGATCCAACTTCTATTTTGGGAAAGAAGTTGGCTTTTATTGGATTAAACAAGCAATGTTTGAATGCAATCAAATTTCATTTGATTCAATAAGCATTATTCGAATCAAATTAGCTTTGTTTGAATTCAATTGAGTGGAATCTTAATGAATAAGCTTAACCTTTCTTTGAAAAAATTACCATTTTTAGTAAGAATAGTTGACTTTCATTTGATTAAACAAGCTATGTTTGAATGCAATTGATTTTCATTTGATTCAATAGGCTTTATTCGAATCAAATTAACTTTGTTTGAATGTAATTGAGTAAAATCTTAATGCTTAAGCTTATGCTTTATTTGAACCAATTACCATTTTTGGAAAGAATAATTGACTTTCATTTGAGTAAAAAAGTTATGTTTGAATGCAATTGACTTTCATTTGATTCAATAAGCTTTATTCGAATCAAATTAGCTTTGTTTCACTGTAATTGAGTGGAATCTTAATGCTTAAGCTTATGCTTTATTTGAACCAATTACTATTTTTGGAAAGAATAATTGACTTTCATTCGAGTAAAAAAGTTATGTTTGAATGCAATTGACTTTCATTTTAATTCAATAAGCTTTATTCGAATCAAATTTGCTTTGTTTGAATGCAATTGAGTGGAATCTTAATGATTAAGCTTAACCTTTCTTTGAAAAAATTACCATTTTTAGTAAGAATAGTTGACTTTCATTTGATTAAACAAGCAATGTTTGAATGCAATCAAATTTCATTTGATTCAATAAGCTTTATTCAAATAAAATTAGCTTTGTTTGAATGTAATTGAGTGGAATCTTAATGCTTAAGCTTATGCGTTATTTGAACCAATTACCATTTTTGGAAAGAATAGTTGACTTTCATTTGAATAAACAAGTTACGTTTGAATGCAATTGACGTTCATTTGATTCAATAAGCATTATTCGAATCAAATTAGCTTTGTTTGAATTCAATTGAGTGGAATCTTAATGATTAAGCTTAACCTTTATTTGAAAAAATTACCATTTTCGGTAAGAATAGTTGACTTTCATTTGATTAAACAAGCTATGTTTGAATGCAATTGACTTTCATTTGATTCAATAAGATTGATTCGAATCAAATTAGCTTTGTTTGAATGCAATTGAGTGGAATCTTAATGCTTAAGCTTAAGCTTTATTTGAACCAATTTCTATTTTAGGAAAGAAGTTGATTTTCATTTTATTAAACAAGCTATGTTTGAATGCAATTGACTTTCATTTGATTCAATAAGCTTTATTCAGATAAAATTAGCTTTGTTTGAATGTAATTGAGTGGAATCTTAGTGATTAAGCTTAAGCATTATTTGAAACAATTACCATTTTTGGAAAGAATAGTTGAATTTCATTTGATTAAACAAGCTATATTTGACTGCAATTGACTTTCATTTGATTCAATATGCTTTATTCGAATGAAATTAGCTTTGTTTGAATGCAATTGAGTGGAATCTTAATGATTAAGCTTAAGCTTTATTTGAAACAATTACCATTTTTGGAATAAATAGTTGACTTTCATTTGATTCAACAAGCTATGTTTGAATGTAATTGAGTGGAATCTTAATGATTAAACCTAAGCTTTATTTGAAACAATTACCATTTTTAAAAAGAATAGTTGACTTTCATTTGATGAAACAAGCTATGTTTGAATGCAATTGACTTTCATTTGATTCAATAAGCTTGATTCGAACCAAATTAGCTTTGTTTGAATGCAATTGAGCGGAATCTTAATGATTAAGCTTAAGCTTTATTAGAAACAATTACTGTTTTTGAAAACAATAGTTGACTTTCATTTGATTAAACAAGCTATGTTTGAATGCAGTTGACATTCATTTGATTCAATAAGCTTTATTCGAATCAAATTAGCTTTGTTTGAATGGAATTGAGTGGAATCTTAATGATTAAGCTTAAGCTTTATTTGAACCAATTTCTATTTTAGGAAAGAAGTCGACTTTCATTTGATTAAACAAGTTTTGTTTGAATGCAATTGACTTTCATTTTGATTCAATAAGCATTATTCGAATCAAATTTGCTTTGTTTGAATGAAATTGAGTGGAATCTTAATGATTAAGCTTAACCTTTCTTTGAAAAAATTACCATTTTTGGTATGAATAGTTGACTTTCATTTGATTAAACAAGCTATGTTTGAATGCAATTGACTTTCATTTGATTCAATAAGCTTTATTCAAATCAAATTAGCTTTGTTTCAATGTAATTGAGTGGAATCTTAATGCTTAAGCTTATGCTTTATTTGAACCAATTACCATTTTTGGAAAGAATAGTTGACTTTCATTTGAGTAAAAAAGTTATGTTTGAATGCAATTGACTTTCATTTTGATTCAATAAGCTTTATTCGAATCAAATTTGCTTTGTTTGAATGCAATTGAGTGGAATCTTAATGATTAAGCTTAACCTTTCTTTGAAAAAATTACCATTTTTAGTAAGAATAGTTGACTTTCATTTGATTAAACAAGCTATGTTTGAACGCAGTTGACTTTCATTTGATTCAACAAGCTTTATTTGAATCAAATTAGCTTTGCTTGAATGGAATTGAGTGGAATCTAAATGATTAAGGCTAAACTTTATTTGATCCAATTTCTATTTTGGGAAAGAAGTTGGCTTTTATTGGATTAAACAAGCAATGTTTGAATGCAATCAAATTTCATTTGATTCAATAAGCTTTATTCAAATAAAATTAGCCTTGTTTGAATGTAATTGAGTGGAATCTTAATGCTTAAGCTTATGCTTTATTTGAACCAATTACCATTTTTGGAAAGAATAGTTGACTTTCATTTGAATAAACAACTTACGTTTGAATGCAATTGACGTTCATTTGATTCAATAAGCATTATTCGAATCAAATTAGCTTTGTTTGAATTCAATTGAGTGGAATCTTAATGATTAAGCTTAACCTTTATTTGAAAAAATTACCATTTTCGGTAAGAATAGTTGACTTTCATTTGATTAAACAAGCTATGTTTGAATGCAATTGACTTTCATTTGATTCAATAAGATTGATTCGAATCAAATTAGCTTTGTTTGAATGCAATTGAGTGGAATCTTAATGCTTAAGCTTAAGCTTTATTTGAACCAATTTCTATTTTAGGAAAGAAGTTGATTTTCATTTTATTAAACAAGCTATGTTTGAATGCAATTGACTTTCATTTGATTCAATAAGCTTTATTCAGATAAAATTAGCTTTGTTTGAATGTAATTGAGTGGAATCTTAGTGATTAAGCTTAAGCATTATTTGAAACAATTACCATTTTTGGAAAGAATAGTTGAATTTCATTTGATTAAACAAGCTATATTTGACTGCAATTGACTTTCATTTGATTCAATATGCTTTATTCGAATGAAATTAGCTTTGTTTGAATGCAATTGAGTGGAATCTTAATGATTAAGCTTAAGCTTTATTTGAAACAATTACCATTTTTGGAATAAATAGTTGACTTTCATTTGATTCAACAAGCTATGTTTGAATGTAATTGAGTGGAATCTTAATGATTAAACCTAAGCTTTATTTGAAACAATTACCATTTTTAAAAAGAATAGTTGACTTTCATTTGATGAAACAAGCTATGTTTGAATGCAATTGACTTTCATTTGATTCAATAAGCTTGATTCGAACCAAATTAGCTTTGTTTGAATGCAATTGAGCGGAATCTTAATGATTAAGCTTAAGCTTTATTAGAAACAATTACCGTATTTGAAAATAATAGTTGACTTTCATTTGATTAAACAAGCTATGTTCGAATGCAGTTGACATTCATTTGATTCAATAAGCTTTATTCGAATCAAATTAGCTTTGTTTGAATGCAATTGAGTGGAATCTTAATGATTAAGCTTATGCTTTATTTGAACAAATTACCATTTTTGGAAAGAATAATTGACTTTCATTTGAGTAAAAAAGTTATGTTTGAATGCAATTGACTTTCATTTAATTCAATAAGCTTTATTCGAATCAAATTAGCTTTGTTTCAATGTAATTGATTGGAATCTTAATGCTTAAGCTTATGCTTTTTTAGAACCAATTACCATTTTTGGAAAGAATAGTTGACTTTCATTTGAGTAAAAAAGTTATGTTTGAATGCAATTGACTTTCATTTTGATTCAATAAGCTTTATTCGAATCAAATTTGCTTTGTTTGAATGCAATTGAGTGGAATCTTAATGATTAAGCTTAACCTTTCTTTGAAAAAATTACCATTTTTGGTATGATTAGTTGACTTTCATTTGATTAAACAAGCTATGTTTGAATGCAATTGACTTTCATTTGATTCAATAAGCTTTATTCGAATCAAATTAGCTTTGTTTCAATGTAATTGAGTGGAATCTTAATTCTTAAGCTTATGCTTTATTTGAACCAATTACCATTTTTGGAAAGAATAGTTGACTTTCATTTGAGTAAAAAAGTTATGTTTGAATGCAATTGACTTTCATTTTGATTCAATAAGCTTTATTCGAATCAAATTTGCTTTGTTCGACTGCAATTGAGTGGAATCTTAATGATTAAGCTTAACCTTTCTTTGAAAAAATTACCATTTTTAGTAAGAATAGTTGACTTTCATTTGATTAAACAAGCTATGTTTGAATGCAATTGACTTTCATTTGATTCAATAGGCTTTATTCGAATCAAATTAACTTTGTTTGAATGTAATTGAGTGGAATCTTAATGCTTAAGCTTATGCTTTATTTGAACCAATCACCAATTTTGGAAAGAATAATTGACTTTCATTTGAGTAAAAAAGTTATGTTTGAATGCAATTGACTTTCATTTGATTCAATAAGCTTTATTCGAATCAAATTAGCTTTGTTTCAATGTATTTGAGTGGAATCTTAATGCTTAAGCTTATGCTTTTTTAGAACCAATTACCATTTTTGGAAAGAATAGTTGACTTTCATTTGAGTAAAAAAGTTATGTTTGAATGCAATTGACTTTCATTTTGATTCAATAAGCTTTATTCGAATCAAATTTGCTTTGTTTGAATGCAATTGAGTGGAATCTTAATGATTAAGCTTAACCTTTCTTTGAAAAAATTACCATTTTTGGTATGATTAGTTGACTTTCATTTGATTAAACAAGCTATATTTGAATGCAATTGACTTTCATTTGATTCAATAAGCTTTATTCGAATCAAATTAGCTTTGTTTCAATGTAAGTGAGTGGAATCTTAATACTTAAGCTTATGCTTTATTTGAACCAATTACCATTTTTGGAAAGAATAGTTGACTTTCATTTGAGTAAAAAAGTTATGTTTGAATGCAATTGACTTTCATTTTGATTCAATAAGCTTTATTCGAATCAAAATTGCTTTGTTTGAATGCAATTGAGTGGAATCTTAATGATTAAGCTTAACCTTTCTTTGAAAAAATTACCATTTTTTGTATGATTAGTTGACTTTCATTTGATTAAACAAGCTATGTTTGAATGCAATTGACTTTCATTTGATTCAATAGGCTTTATTCGAATCAAATTAGCTTTGTTTCAATGTAAGTGAGTGGAATCTTAATACTTAAGCTTATGCTTTATTTGAACCAATTACCATTTTTGGAAAGAATAGTTGACTTTCATTTGAGTAAAAAAGTTATGTTTGAATGCAATTGACTTTCATTTTGATTCAATAAGCTTTATTCGAATCAAATTTGCTTTGTTCGACTGCAATTGAGTGGAATCTTAATGATTAAGCTTAACCTTTCTTTGAAAAAATTACCATTTTTAGTAAGAATAGTTGACTTTCATTTGATTAAACAAGCTATGTTTGAATGCAATTGACTTTCATTTGATTCAATAGGCTTTAGTCGAATCAAATTAACTTTGTTTGAATGTTATTGAGTGGAATCTTAATGCTTAAGCTTATGCTTTATTTGAACCAATTACCATTTTTGGAAAGAATAATTGACTTTCATTTGAGTAAAAAAGTTATGTTTGAATGCAATTGACTTTCATTTGATTCAATAAGCTTTATTCGAATCAAATTAGCTTTGTTTCAATGTAATTGAGTGGAATCTTAATACTTAAGCTTATGCTTTTTTAGAACCAATTACCATTTTTGGAAAGAATAGTTGACTTTCATTTGAGTAAAAAAGTTATGTTTGAATGCAATTGACTTTCATTTTGATTCAATAAGCTTTATTCGAATCAAATTTGCTTTGTTTGAATGCAATTGAGTGGAATCTTAATGATTAAGCTTAACCTTTATTTGAAAAAATTACCATTTTTGGTATGATTAGTTGACTTTCATTTGATTAAACAAGCTATGTTTGAATGCAATTGACTTTCATTTGATTCAATAAGCTTTATTCGAATCAAATTAGCTTTGTTTCAATGTAATTGAGTGGAATCTTAATGCTTAAGCTTATGCTTTATTTGAACCAATTACCATTTTTGGAAAGAATAGTTGACTTTCATTTGAGTAAAAAAGTTATGTTTGAATGCAATTGACTTTCATTTTGATTCAATAAGCTTTATTCGAATCAAATTTGCTTTGTTCGACTGCAATTGAGTGGAATCTTAATGATTAAGCTTAACCTTTCTTTGAAAAAATTACCATTTTTGGTATGATTAGTTGACTTTCATTTGATTAAACAAGCTATGTTTGAATGCAATTGACTTTCATTTGATTCAATAGGCTTTATTCGAATCAAATTAGCTTTGTTTCAATGTAAGTGAGTGGAATCTTAATACTTAAGCTTATGCTTTATTTGAACCAATTACCATTTTTGGAAAGAATAGTTGACTTTCATTTGAGTAAAAAAGTTATGTTTGAATGCAATTGACTTTCATTTTGATTCAATAAGCTTTATTCGAATCAAATTTGCTTTGTTCGACTGCAATTGAGTGGAATCTTAATGATTAAGCTTAACCTTTCTTTGAAAAAATTACCATTTTTAGTAAGAATAGTTGACTTTCATTTGATTAAACAAGCTATGTTTGAATGCAATTGACTTTCATTTGATTCAATAGGCTTTAGTCGAATCAAATTAACTTTGTTTGAATGTTATTGAGTGGAATCTTAATGCTTAAGCTTATGCTTTATTTGAACCAATTACCATTTTTGGAAAGAATAATTGACTTTCATTTGAGTAAAAAAGTTATGTTTGAATGCAATTGACTTTCATTTGATTCAATAAGCTTTATTCGAATCAAATTAGCTTTGTTTCACTGTAATTGAGTGGAATCTTAATGCTTAAGCTTATGCTTTTTTAGAACCAATTACCATTTTTGGAAAGAATAGTTGACTTTCATTTGAGTAAAAAAGTTATGTTTGAATGCAATTGACTTTCATTTTGATTCAATAAGCTTTATTCGAATCAAATTTGCTTTGTTTGAATGCAATTGAGTGGAATCTTAATGATTAAGCTTAACCTTTATTTGAAAAAATTACCATTTTTGGTATGATTAGTTGACTTTCATTTGATTAAACAAGCTATGTTTGAATGCAATTGACTTTCATTTGATTCAATAAGCTTTATTCGAATCAAATTAGCTTTGTTTCAATGTAATTGAGTGGAATCTTAATGCTTAAGCTTATGCTTTATTTGAACCAATTACCATTTTTGGAAAGAATAGTTGACTTTCATTTGAGTAAAAAAGTTATGTTTGAATGCAATTGACTTTCATTTTGATTCAATAAGCTTTATTCGAATCAAATTTGCTTTGTTCGACTGCAATTGAGTGGAATCTTAATGATTAAGCTTAACCTTTCTTTGAAAAAATTACCATTTTTAGTAAGAATAGTTGACTTTCATTTGATTAAACAAGCTATGTTTGAATGCAATTGACTTTCATTTGATTCAATAAGCTTGATTCGAACCAAATTAGCTTTGTTTGAATGCAATTGAGCGGAATCTTAATGATTAAGCTTAAGCTTTATTAGAAACAATTACTGTTTTTGAAAACAATAGTTGACTTTCATTTGATTAAACAAGCTATGTTTGAATGCAGTTGACATTCATTTGATTCAATAAGCTTTATTCGAATCAAATTAGCTTTGTTTGAATGGAATTGAGTGGAATCTTAATGATTAAGCTTAAGCTTTATTTGAACCAATTTCTATTTTAGGAAAGAAGTCGACTTTCATTTGATTAAACAAGTTTTGTTTGAATGCAATTGACTTTCATTTTGATTCAATAAGCATTATTCGAATCAAATTTGCTTTGTTTGAATGAAATTGAGTGGAATCTTAATGATTAAGCTTAACCTTTCTTTGAAAAAATTACCATTTTTGGTATGAATAGTTGACTTTCATTTGATTAAACAAGCTATGTTTGAATGCAATTGACTTTCATTTGATTCAATAAGCTTTATTCAAATCAAATTAGCTTTGTTTCAATGTAATTGAGTGGAATCTTAATGCTTAAGCTTATGCTTTATTTGAACCAATTACCATTTTTGGAAAGAATAGTTGACTTTCATTTGAGTAAAAAAGTTATGTTTGAATGCAATTGACTTTCGTTTTGATTCAATAAGCTTTATTCGAATCAAATTTGCTTTGTTTGAATGCAATTGAGTGGAATCTTAATGATTAAGCTTAACCTTTCTTTGAAAAAATTAGCATTTATAGTAAGAATAGTTGACTTTCATTTGATTAAACAAGCTATGTTTGAACGCAGTTTGACTTTCATTTGATTCAACAAGCTTTATTTGAATCAAATTAGCTTTGCTTGAATGGAATTGAGTGGAATCTAAATGATTAAGGCTAAACTTTATTTGATCCAATTTCTATTTTGGGAAAGAAGTTGGCTTTTATTGGATTAAACAAGCAATGTTTGAATGCAATCAAATTTCATTTGATTCAATAAGCTTTATTCAAATAAAATTAGCTTTGTTTGAATGTAATTGAGTGGAATCTTAATGCTTAAGCTTATGCTTTATTTGAACCAATTACCATTTTTGGAAAGAATAGTTTGACTTTCATTTGAATAAACAAGTTACGTTTGAATGCAATTGACGATCATTTGATTC
Source organism: Salicornia ramosissima (assembly GCA_951394345.1). Lineage (NCBI taxonomy): Eukaryota > Viridiplantae > Streptophyta > Magnoliopsida > Caryophyllales > Amaranthaceae > Salicornia > Salicornia ramosissima. The sequence continues at coordinate 34,697,646 of OX596233.1, read as the reverse complement.
AATAAGCATTATTCGAATCAAATTAGCTTTGTTTGAATTCAATTGAGTGGAATCTTAATGATTAAGCTTAACCTTTATTTTAAAAAATTACCATTTTCGGTAAGAATAGTTGACTTTCATTTGATTATACAAGCTATGTTTGATTGCAATTGACTTTCATTTGATTCAATAAGATTGATTCGAATCAAATTAGCTTTGTTTGAATGCAATTGAGTGGAATCTTAATGCTTAAGCTTAAGCTTTATTTGAACCAATTTCTATTTTAGGAAAGAAGTTTATTTTCATTTTATTAAACAAGCTATGTTTGAATGCAATTGACTTTCATTTGATTCAATAAGCTTTATTCAAATAAAATTAGCTTTGTTTAAATGTAATTGAGTGGAATCTTAGTGATTAAGCTTAAGCATTATTTGAAATAATTACCATTTTTGGAAAGAATAGTTGAATTTCATTTGATTAAACAAGCTATATTTGACTGCAATTGACTTTCATTTGATTCAATATGCTTTATTCGAATGAAATTAGCTTTGTTTGAATGCAATTGAGTGGAATCTTAATGATTAAGCTTAAGCTTTATTTGAAACAATTACCATTTTTGGAATAAATTGTTGACTTTCATTTGATTCAACAAGCTATGTTTGAATGTAATTGAGTGGAATCTTAATGATTAAACTTAAGCTTTATTTGAAACAATTACCATTTTTAAAAAGAATAGTTGACTTTCATTTGATGAAACAAGCTATGTTTGAATCCAATTGACTTTCATTTGATTCAATAAGCTTGATTCGAACCAAATCAGCTTTGTTTGAATGCAATTGAGCGGAATCTTAATGATTAAGCTTAAGCTTTATTAGAAACAATTACCGTTTTTGAAAACAATAGTTGACTTTCATTTGATTAAACAAGCTATGTTTGAATGCAGTTGACATTCATTTGATTCAATAAGCTTTATTCGAATCAAATTAGCTTTGTTTGAATGCAATTGAGTGGAATCTTAATGATTAAGCTTAAGCTTTATTTGAACCAATTTCTATTTTAGGAAAGAAGTTGACTTTCATTTGATTAAACAAGTTATGTTTGAATGCAATTGACTTTCATTTTGATTCAATAAGCTTTATTCGAATCAAATTTGCTTTGTTTGAATGCAATTGAGTGGAATCTTAATGATTAAGCTTAACCTTTCTTTGAAAAAATTACCATTTTTGGTATGAATAGTTGACTTTCATTTGATTAAACAAGCTATGTTTGAATGCAATTGACTTTCATTTGATTCAATAAGCTTTATTCAAATCAAATTAGCTTTGTTTCAATGTAATTGAGTGGAATCTTAATGCTTAAGCTTATGCTTTATTTGAACCAATTACCATTTTTGGAAAGAATAGTTGACTTTCATTTGAGTAAAAAAGTTATGTTTGAATGCAATTGACTTTCATTTTGATTCAATAAGCTTTATTCGAATCAAATTTGCTTTGTTTGAATGCAATTGAGTGGAATCTTAATGATTAAGCTTAACCTTTCTTTGAAAAAATTACCATTTTTAGTAAGAATAGTTGACTTTCATTTGATTAAACAAGCTATGTTTGAACGCAGTTGACTTTCATTTGATTCAACAAGCTTTATTTGAATCAAATTAGCTTTGCTTGAATGGAATTGAGTGGAATCTAAATGATTAAGGCTAAACTTTATTTGATCCAATTTCAATTTTGGGAAAGAAGTTGGCTTTTATTGGATTAAACAAGCAATGTTTGAATGCAATCAAATTTCATTTGATTCAATAAGCTTTATTCAAATAAAATTAGCCTTGTTTGAATGTAATTGAGTGGAATCTTAATGCTTAAGCTTATGCTTTATTTGAACCAATTACCATTTTTGGAAAGAATAGTTGACTTTCATTTGAATAAACAACTTACGTTTGAATGCAATTGACGTTCATTTGATTCAATAAGCATTATTCGAATCAAATTAGCTTTGTTTGAATTCAATTGAGTGGAATCTTAATGATTAAGCTTAACCTTTATTTGAAAAAATTACCATTTTCGGTAAGAATAGTTGACTTTCATTTGATTAAACAAGCTATGTTTGAATGCAATTGACTTTCATTTGATTCAATAAGATTTATTCGAATCAAATTAGCTTTGTTTGAATGCAATTGAGTGGAATCTTAATGCTTAAGCTTAAGCTTTATTTGAACCAATTTCTATTTTAGGAAAGAAGTTGATTTTCATTTTATTAAACAAGCTATGTTTGAATGCAATTGACTTTCATTTGATTCAATAAGCTTTATTCAAATAAAATTAGCTTTGTTTAAATGTAATTGAGTGGAATCTTAGTGATTAAGCTTAAGCATTATTTGAAATAATTACCATTTTTGGAAAGAATAGTTGAATTTCATTTGATTAAACAAGCTATATTTGACTGCAATTGACTTTCATTTGATTCAATATGCTTTATTCGAATGAAATTAGCTTTGTTTAAATGCAATTGAGTGGAATCTTAATGATTAAGCTTAAGCTTTATTTGAAACAATTACCATTTTTGGAATAAATTGTTGACTTTCATTTGATTCAACAAGCTATGTTTGAATGTAATTGAGTGGAATCTTAATGATTAAACTTAAGCTTTATTTGAAACAATTACCATTTTTAAAAAGAATAGTTGGCTTTCATTTGATGAAACAAGCTATGTTTGAATCCAATTGACTTTCATTTGATTCAATAAGCTTGATTCGAACCAAATCAGCTTTGTTTGAATGCAATTGAGCGGAATCTTAATGATTAAGCTTAAGCTTTATTAGAAACAATTACCGTTTTTGAAAACAATAGTTGACTTTCATTTGATTAAACAAGCTATGTTTGAATGCAGTTGACATTCATTTGATTCAATAAGCTTTATTCGAATCAAATTAGCTTTGTTTGAATGCAATTGAGTGGAATCTTAATGATTAAGCTTAAGCTTTATTTGAACCAATTTCTATTTTAGGAAAGAAGTTGACTTTCATTTGATTAAACAAGTTATGTTTGAATGCAATTGACTTTCATTTTGATTCAATAAGCTTTATTCGAATCAAATTTGCTTTGTTTGAATGCAATTGAGTGGAATCTTAATGATTAAGCTTAACCTTTCTTTGAAAAAATTACCATTTTTGGTATGAATAGTTGACTTTCATTTGATTAAACAAGCTATGTTTGAATGCAATTGACTTTCATTTGATTCAATAAGCTTTATTCAAATCAAATTAGCTTTGTTTCAATGTAATTGAGTGGAATCTTAATGCTTAAGCTTATGCTTTATTTGAACCAATTACCATTTTTGGAAAGAATAGTTGACTTTCATTTGAGTAAAAAAGTTATGTTTGAATGCAATTGACTTTCATTTTGATTCAATAAGCTTTATTCGAATCAAATTTGCTTTGTTTGAATGCAATTGAGTGGAATCTTAATGATTAAGCTTAACCTTTCTTTGAAAAAATTACCATTTTTAGTAAGAATAGTTGACTTTCATTTGATTAAACAAGCTATGTTTGAACGCAGTTGACTTTCATTTGATTCAACAAGCTTTATTTGAATCAAATTAGCTTTGCTTGAATGGAATTGAGTGGAATCTAAATGATTAAGGCTAAACTTTATTTGATCCAATTTCAATTTTGGGAAAGAAGTTGGCTTTTATTGGATTAAACAAGCAATGTTTGAATGCAATCAAATTTCATTTGATTCAATAAGCTTTATTCAAATAAAATTAGCCTTGTTTGAATGTAATTGAGTGGAATCTTAATGCTTAAGCTTATGCTTTATTTGAACCAATTACCATTTTTGGAAAGAATAGTTGACTTTCATTTGAATAAACAACTTACGTTTGAATGCAATTGACGTTCATTTGATTCAATAAGCATTATTCGAATCAAATTAGCTTTGTTTGAATTCAATTGAGTGGAATCTTAATGATTAAGCTTAACCTTTATTTGAAAAAATTACCATTTTCGGTAAGAATAGTTGACTTTCATTTGATTAAACAAGCTATGTTTGAATGCAATTGACTTTCATTTGATTCAATAAGATTTATTCGAATCAAATTAGCTTTGTTTGAATGCAATTGAGTGGAATCTTAATGCTTAAGCTTAAGCTTTATTTGAACCAATTTCTATTTTAGGAAAGAAGTTGATTTTCATTTTATTAAACAAGCTATGTTTGAATGCAATTGACTTTCATTTGATTCAATAAGCTTTATTCAAATAAAATTAGCTTTGTTTAAATGTAATTGAGTGGAATCTTAGTGTTTAAGCTTAAGCATTATTTGAAACAATTACCATTTTTGGAAAGAATAGTTGAATTTCATTTGATTAAACAAGCTATATTTGACTGCAATTGACTTTCATTTGATTCAATATGCTTTATTCGAATGAAATTAGCTTTGCTTGGATCCAATTGAGTGGAATCTTAATTATTAAGCTTAAGCTTTATTTGAAACAATTACCATTTTTGGAATAAATAGTTGACTTTCATTTGATTCAACAAGCTATGTTTGAATGTAATTGAGTGGAATCTTAATGATTAAACTTAAGCTTTATTTGAAACAATTACCATTTTTAAAAAGAATAGTTGACTTTCATTTGATGAAACAAGCTATGTTTGAATGCAATTGACTTTCATTTGATTCAATAAGCTTGATTCGAACCAAATTAGCTTTGTTTGAATGCAATTGAGCGGAATCTTAATGATTAAGCTTAAGCTCTATTAGAAACAATTACCGTTTTTGAAAACAATAGTTGACTTTCATTTGATTAAACAAGCTATGTTCGAATGCAGTTGACATTCATTTGATTCAATAAGCTTTATTCGAATCAAATTAGCTTTGTTTGAATGCAATTGAGTGGAATCTTAATGATTAAGCTTATGCTTTATTTGAACAAATTACCATTTTTGGAAAGAATAATTGACTTTCATTTGAGTAAAAAAGTTATGTTTGAATGCAATTGACTTTCATTTAATTCAATAAGCTTTATTCGAATCAAATTAGCTTTGTTTCAATGTAATTGATTGGAATCTTAATGCTTAAGCTTATGCTTTTTTAGAACCAATTACCATTTTTGGAAAGAATAGTTGACTTTCATTTGAGTAAAAAAGTTATGTTTGAATGCAATTGACTTTCATTTTGATTCAATAAGCTTTATTCGAATCAAATTTGCTTTGTTTGAATGCAATTGAGTGGAATCTTAATGATTAAGCTTAACCTTTCTTTGAAAAAATTACCATTTTTGGTATGATTAGTTGACTTTCATTTGATTAAACAAGCTATGTTTGAATGCAATTGACTTTCATTTGATTCAATAAGCTTTATTCGAATCAAATTAGCTTTGTTTCAATGTAATTGAGTGGAATCTTAATGCTTAAGCTTATGCTTTATTTGAACCAATTACCATTTTTGGAAAGAATAGTTGACTTTCATTTGAGTAAAAAAGTTATGTTTGAATGCAATTGACTTTCATTTTGATTCAATAAGCTTTATTCGAATCAAATTTGCTTTGTTCGACTGCAATTGAGTGGAATCTTAATGATTAAGCTTAACCTTTCTTTGAAAAAATTACCATTTTTAGTAAGAATAGTTGACTTTCATTTGATTAAACAAGCTATGTTTGAATGCAATTGACTTTCATTTGATTCAATAGGCTTTATTCGAATCAAATTAACTTTGTTTGAATGTAATTGAGTGGAATCTTAATGCTTAAGCTTATGCTTTATTTGAACCAATTACCATTTTTGGAAAGAATAATTGACTTTCATTTGAGTAAAAAAGTTATGTTTGAATGCAATTGACTTTCATTTGATTCAATAAGCTTTATTCGAATCAAATTAGCTTTGTTTCAATGTATTTGAGTGGAATCTTAATGCTTAAGCTTATGCTTTTTTAGAACCAATTACCATTTTTGGAAAGAATAGTTGACTTTCATTTGAGTAAAAAAGTTATGTTTGAATGCAATTGACTTTCATTTTGATTCAATAAGCTTTATTCGAATCAAATTTGCTTTGTTTGAATGCAATTGAGTGGAATCTTAATGATTAAGCTTAACCTTTCTTTGAAAAAATTACCATTTTTGGTATGATTAGTTGACTTTCATTTGATTAAACAAGCTATATTTGAATGCAATTGACTTTCATTTGATTCAATAAGCTTTATTCGAATCAAATTAGCTTTGTTTCAATGTAAGTGAGCGGAATCTTAATACTTAAGCTTATGCTTTATTTGAACCAATTACCATTTTTGGAAAGAATAGTTGACTTTCATTTGAGTAAAAAAGTTATGTTTGAATGCAATTGACTTTCATTTTGATTCAATAAGCTTTATTCGAATCAAAATTGCTTTGTTTGAATGCAATTGAGTGGAATCTTAATGATTAAGCTTAACCTTTCTTTGAAAAAATTACCATTTTTGGTATGATTAGTTGACTTTCATTTGATTAAACAAGCTATGTTTGAATGCAATTGACTTTCATTTGATTCAATAGGCTTTATTCGAATCAAATTAGCTTTGTTTCAATGTAAGTGAGTGGAATCTTAATACTTAAGCTTATGCTTTATTTGAACCAATTACCATTTTTGGAAAGAATAGTTGACTTTCATTTGAGTAAAAAAGTTATGTTTGAATGCAATTGACTTTCATTTTGATTCAATAAGCTTTATTCGAATCACATTTGCTTTGTTCGACTGCAATTGAGTGGAATCTTAATGATTAAGCTTAACCTTTCTTTGAAAAAATTACCATTTTTAGTAAGAATAGTTGACTTTCATTTGATTAAACAAGCTATGTTTGAATGCAATTGACTTTCATTTGATTCAATAGGCTTTAGTCGAATCAAATTAACTTTGTTTGAATGTTATTGAGTGGAATCTTAATGCTTAAGCTTATGCTTTATTTGAACCAATTACCATTTTTGGAAAGAATAATTGACTTTCATTTGAGTAAAAAAGTTATGTTTGAATGCAATTGACTTTCATTTGATTCAATAAGCTTTATTCGAATCAAATTAGCTTTGTTTCAATGTAATTGAGTGGAATCTTAATGCTTAAGCATATGCTTTTTTAGAACCAATTACCATTTTTGGAAAGAATAGTTGACTTTCATTTGAGTAAAAAAGTTATGTTTGAATGCAATTGACTTTCATTTTGATTCAATAAGCTTTATTCGAATCAAATTTGCTTTGTTTGAATGCAATTGAGTGGAATCTTAATGATTAAGCTTAACCTTTATTTGAAAAAATTACCATTTTTGGTATGATTAGTTGACTTTCATTTGATTAAACAAGCTATGTTTGAATGCAATTGACTTTCATTTGATTCAATAAGCTTTATTCGAATCAAATTAGCTTTGTTTCAATGTAATTGAGTGGAATCTTAATGCTTAAGCTTATGCTTTATTTGAACCAATTACCATTTTTGGAAAGAATAGTTGACTTTCATTTGAGTAAAAAAGTTATGTTTGAATGCAATTGACTTTCATTTTGATTCAATAAGCTTTATTCGAATCAAATTTGCTTTGTTCGACTGCAATTGAGTGGAATCTTAATGATTAAGCTTAACCTTTCTTTGAAAAAATTACCATTTTTAGTAAGAATAGTTGACTTTCATTTGATTAAACAAGCTATGTTTGAATGCAATTGACTTTCATTTGATTCAATAGGCTTTATTCGAATCAAATTATCTTTGTTTGAATGTAATTGAGTGGAATCTTAATGCTTAAGCTTATGCTTTATTTGAACCAATTACCATTTTTGGAAAGAATAATTGACTTTCATTTGAGTAAAAAAGTTATGTTTGAATGCAATTGACTTTCATTTGATTCAATAAGCTTTATTTGAATCAAATTAGCTTTGTTTCAATGTAATTGAGTGGAATCTTAATGCTTAAGCTTATGCTTTATTAGAACCAATTACCATTTTTGGAAAGAATAGTTGACTTTCATTTGAGTAAAAAAGTTATGTTTGAATGCAATTGACTTTCATTTTGATTCAATAAGCTTTATTCGAATCAAATTTGCTTTGTTTGAATGCAATTGAGTGGAATCTTAATGATCAAGCTTAACCTTTCTTTGAAAAAATTACCATTTTTGGTATGATTAGTTGACTTTCATTTGATTAAACAAGCTATGTTTGAATGCAATTGACTTTCATTTGATTCAATAAGCTTTATTCGAATCAAATTAGCTTTGTTTCAATGTAATTGAGTGGAATCTTAATGCTTAAGCTTATGCTTTATTTGAACCAATTACCATTTTTGGAAAGAATAGTTGACTTTCATTTGAGTAAAAAAGTTATGTTTGAATGCAATTGACTTTCATTTTGATTCAATAAGCTTTATTCGAATCAAATTTGCTTTGTTCGACTGCAATTGAGTGGAATCTTAATGATTAAGCTTAACCTTTCTTTGAAAAAATTACCATTTTTAGTAAGAATAGTTGACTTTCATTTGATTAAACAAGCTATGTTTGAATGCAATTGACTTTCATTTGATTCAATAGGCTTTATTCGAATCAAATTAACTTTGTTTGAATGTAATTGAGTGGAATCTTAATGCTTAAGCTTATGCTTTATTTGAACCAATTACCATTTTTGGAAAGAATAATTGACTTTCATTTGAGTAAAAAAGTTATGTTTGAATGCAATTGACTTTCATTTGATTCAATAAGCTTTATTCGAATCAAATTAGCTTTGTTTCAATGTAATTGAGTGGAATCTTAATGCTTAAGCTTATGCTTTTTTAGAACCAATTACCATTTTTGGAAAGAATAGTTGACTTTCATTTGAGTAAAAAAGTTATGTTTGAATGCAATTGACTTTCATTTTGATTCAATAAGCTTTATTCGAATCAAATTTGCTTTGTTTGAATGCAATTGAGTGGAATCTTAATGATTAAGCTTAACCTTTCTTTGAAAAAATTACCATTTTTGGTATGATTAGTTGACTTTCATTTGATTAAACAAGCTATGTTTGAATGCAATTGACTTTCATTTGATTCAATAAGCTTTATTCGAATCAAATTAGCTTTGTTTCAATGTAATTGAGTGGAATCTTAATGCTTAAGCTTATGCTTTATTTGAACCAATTACCATTTTTGGAAAGAATAGTTGACTTTCATTTGAGTAAAAAAGTTATGTTTGAATGCAATTGACTTTCATTTTGATTCAATAAGCTTTATTCGAATCAAATTTGCTTTGTTCGACTGCAATTGAGTGGAATCTTAATGATTAAGCTTAACCTTTCTTTGAAAAAATTACCATTTTTAGTAAGAATAGTTGACTTTCATTTGATTAAACAAGCTATGTTTGAATGCAATTGACTTTCATTTGATTCAATAGGCTTTATTCGAATCAAATTAACTTTGTTTGAATGTAATTGAGTGGAATCTTAATGCTTAAGCTTATGCTTTATTTGAACCAATTACCATTTTTGGAAAGAATAATTGACTTTCATTTGAGTAAAAAAGTTATGTTTGAATGCAATTGACTTTCATTTGATTCAATAAGCTTTATTCGAATCAAATTTGCTTTGTTCGACTGCAATTGAGTGGAATCTTAATGATTAAGCTTAACCTTTCTTTGAAAAAATTACCATTTTTAGTAAGAATAGGTGACTTTCATTTGATTAAACAAGCTATGTTTGAATGCAATTGACTTTCATTTGATTCAATAGGCTTTATTCGAATCAAATTAACTTTGTTTGAATGTAATTGAGTGGAATCTTAATGCTTAAGCTTATGCTTTATTTGAACCAATTACCATTTTTGGAAAGAATAATTGACTTTCATTTGAGTAAAAAAGTTATGTTTGAATGCAATTGACTTTCATTTGATTCAATAAGCTTTATTCGAATCAAATTAGCTTTGTTTCAATGTAATTGAGTGGAATCTTAATGCTTAAGCTTATGCTTTTTTAGAACCAATTACCATTTTTGGAAAGAATAGTTGACTTTCATTTGAGTAAAAAAGTTATGTTTGAATGCAATTGACTTTCATTTTGATTCAATAAGCTTTATTCAAATCAAATTTGCTTTGTTTGAATGCAATTGAGTGGAATCTTAATGATCAAGCTTAACCTTTCTTTGAAAAAATTACCATTTTTGGTATGATTAGTTGACTTTCATTTGATTAAACAAGCTATGTTTGAATGCAATTGACTTTCATTTGATTCAATAAGCTTTATTCGAATCAAATTAGCTTTGTTTCAATGTAATTGAGTGGAATCTTAATGCTTAAGCTTATGCTTTATTTGAACCAATTACCATTTTTGGAAAGAATAGTTGACTTTCATTTGAGTAAAAAAGTTATGTTTGAATGCAATTGACTTTCATTTTGATTCAATAAGCTTTATTCGAATCAAATTTGCTTTGTTCGACTGCAATTGAGTGGAATCTTAATGATTAAGCTTAACCTTTCTTTGAAAAAATTACCATTTTTAGTAAGAATAGTTGACTTTCATTTGATTAAACAAGCTATGTTTGAATGCAATTGACTTTCATTTGATTCAATAGGCTTTATTCGAATCAAATTAACTTTGTTTGAATGTAATTGAGTGGAATCTTAATGCTTAAGCTTATGCTTTATTTGAACCAATTACCATTTTTGGAAAGAATAATTGACTTTCATTTGAGTAAAAAAGTTATGTTTGAATGCAATTGACTTTCATTTGATTCAATAAGCTTTATTTGAATCAAATTAGCTTTGTTTCAATGTAATTGAGTGGAATCTTAATGCTTAAGCTTATGCTTTATTAGAACCAATTACCATTTTTGGAAAGAATAGTTGACTTTCATTTGAGTAAAAAAGTTATGTTTGAATGCAATTGACTTTCATTTTAATTCAATAAGCTTTATTCGAATCAAATTTGCTTTGTTTGAATGCAATTGAGTGGAATCTTAATGATCAAGCTTAACCTTTCTTTGAAAAAATTACCATTTTTGGTATGATTAGTTGACTTTCATTTGATTAAACAAGCTATGTTTGAATGCAATTGACTTTCATTTGATTCAATAAGCTTTATTCGAATCAAATTAGCTTTGTTTCAATGTAATTGAGTGGAATCTTAATGCTTAAGCTTATGCTTTATTTGAACCAATTACCATTTTTGGAAAGAATAGTTGACTTTCATTTGAGTAAAAAAGTTATGTTTGAATGCAATTGACTTTCATTTTGATTCAATAAGCTTTATTCGAATCAAATTTGCTTTGTTCGACTGCAATTGAGTGGAATCTTAATGATTAAGCTTAACCTTTCTTTGAAAAAATTACCATTTTTAGTAAGAATAGTTGACTTTCATTTGATTAAACAAGCTATGTTTGAATGCAATTGACTTTCATTTGATTCAATAGGCTTTATTCGAATCAAATTAACTTTGTTTGAATGTAATTGAGTGGAATCTTAATGCTTAAGCTTATGCTTTATTTGAACCAATTACCATTTTTGGAAAGAATAATTGACTTTCATTTGAGTAAAAAAGTTATGTTTGAATGCAATTGACTTTCATTTGATTCAATAAGCTTTATTCGAATCAAATTAGCTTTGTTTCAATGTAATTGAGTGGAATCTTAATGCTTAAGCTTATGCTTTTTTAGAACCAATTACCATTTTTGGAAAGAATAGTTGACTTTCATTTGAGTAAAAAAGTTATGTTTGAATGCAATTGACTTTCATTTTGATTCAATAAGCTTTATTCGAATCAAATTTGCTTTGTTTGAATGCAATTGAGTGGAATCTTAATGATTAAGCTTAACCTTTCTTTGAAAAAATTACCATTTTTGGTATGATTAGTTGACTTTCATTTGATTAAACAAGCTATGTTTGAATGCAATTGACTTTCATTTGATTCAATAAGCTTTATTCGAATCAAATTAGCTTTGTTTGAATGTAAGTGAGTGGAATCTTAATACTTAAGCTTATGCTTTATTTGAACCAATTACCATTTTTGGAAAGAATAGTTGACTTTCATTTGAGTAAAAAAGTTATGTTTGAATGCAATTGACTTTCATTTTGATTCAATAAGCTTTATTCGAATCAAATTTGCTTTGTTCGACTGCAATTGAGTGGAATCTTAATGATTAAGCTTAACCTTTCTTTGAAAAAATTACCATTTTTAGTAAGAATAGTTGACTTTCATTTGATTAAACAAGCTATGTTTGAATGCAATTGACTTTCATTTGATTCAATAGGCTTTATTCGAATCAAATTAACTTTGTTTGAATGTAATTGAGTGGAATCTTAATGCTTAAGTTTATGCTTTATTTGAACCAATTACCATTTTTGGAAAGAATAATTGACTTTCATTTGAGTAAAAAAGTTATGTTTGAATGCAATTGACTTTCATTTGATTCAATAAGCTTTATTCGAATCAAATTAGCTTTGTTTCAATGTAATTGAGTGGAATCTTAATGCTTAAGCTTATGCTTTTTTAGAACCAATTACCATTTTTGGAAAGAATAGTTGACTTTCATTTGAGTAAAAAAGTTATGTTTGAATGCAATTGACTTTCATTTTGATTCAATAAGCTTTATTCGAATCAAATTTGCTTTGTTTGAATGCAATTGAGTGGAATCTTAATGATTAAGCTTAACCTTTCTTTGAAAAAATTACCATTTTTGGTATGATTAGTTGACTTTCATTTGATTAAACAAGCTATGTTTGAATGCAATTGACTTTCATTTGATTCAATAAGCTTTATTCGAATCAAATTAGCTTTGTTTGAATGTAAGTGAGTGGAATCTTAATACTTAAGCTTATGCTTTATTTGAACCAATTACCATTTTTGGAAAGAATAGTTGACTTTCATTTGAGTAAAAAAGTTATGTTTGAATGCAATTGACTTTCATTTTGATTCAATAAGCTTTATTCGAATCAAATTTGCTTTGTTCGACTGCAATTGAGTGGAATCTTAATGATTAAGCTTAACCTTTCTTTGAAAAAATTACAATTTTAGTAAGAATAGTTGACTTTCATTTGATTAAACAAGCAATGTTTGAATGCAATCAAATTTCATTTGATTCAATAAGCTTTATTCAAATAAAATTAGCTTTGTTTGAATGTAATTGAGTGGAATCTTAATGCTTAAGCTTATGCTTTATTTGAACCTATTACCATTTTTGGAAAGAATAGTTGACTTTCATTTGAATAAACAAGTTACGTTCGAATGCAATTGACGTTCATTTGATTCAATAAGCATTATTCGAATCAAATTAGCTTTGTTTGAATTCAATTGAGTGGAATCTTAATGATTAAGCTTAACCTTTATTTGAAAAAATTACCATTTTCGGTAAGAATAGTTGACTTTCATTTGATTAAACAAGCTATGTTTGAATGCAATTGACTTTCATTTGATTCAATAAGATTGATTCGAATCAAATTAGCTTTGTTTGAATCCAATTGAATGGAATCTTAATGCTTAAGCTTAAGCTTTATTTGAACCAATTTCTATTTTAGGACAGAAGTTGATTTTCATTTTATTAAACAAGCTATGTTTGAATGCAATTGACTTTCATTTGATTAAATAAGCTTTATTCAAATAAAATTAGCTTTGTTTAAATGTAATTGAGTGGAATCTTAGTGATTAAGCTTAAGCATTATTTGAAACAATTACCATTTTTGGAAAGGATAGTTGAATTTCATTTGATTAAACAAGCTATATTTGACTGCAATTGACTTTCATTTGATTCAATATGCTTTATTCGAATGAAATTAGCTTTGTTTGAATGCAATTGAGTGGAATCTTAATGATTAAGCTTAAGCTTTATTTGAAACAAGTACCATTTTTGGAATAAATAGTTGACTTTCAATTGATTCAACAAACTATGTTTGAATGTAATTGAGTGGAATCTTAATGATTAAACTAAAGCTTTATTTGAAACAATTACCATTTTTAAAAAGAATAGTTGACTTTCATTTAATGAAACAAGCTATGTTTGAATGCAATTGACTTTCATTGGATTCAATAAGCTTGATTCGAATCAAATTAGCTTTGTTTGAATGCAATTGAGCGGAATCTTAATGATTAAGCTTAAGCTTTATTAGAAACAATTACCGTTTTTTAAAACAATAGTTGACTTTCATTTGATTAAACAAGCTATGTTTGAATGCAATTGACTTTCATTTGATTCAATAAGCTTTATTCGAATCAAATTAGCTTTGTTTCAATGTAATTGAGTGGAATCTTAATGCTTAAGCTTATGCTTTATTTGAACCAATTACCATTTTTGGAAAGAATAGTTGACTTTCATTTGAGTAAAAAAGTTATGTTTGAATGCAATTGACTTTCATTTTGATTCAATAAGCTTTATTCGAATCAAATTTGCTTTGTTTGAATGCAATTGAGTGGAATCTTAATGATTAAGCTTAACCTTTCTTTGAAAAAATTACCATTTTTGGTATGATTAGTTGACTTTCATTTGATTAAACAAGCTATGTTTGAATGCAATTGACTTTCATTTGATTCAATAAGCGTTATTCGAATCAAATTAGCTTTGTTTCAATGTAATTGAGTGGAATCTTAATGCTTAAGCTTATGCTTTATTTGAACCAATTACCATTTTTGGAAAGAATAGTTGACTTTCATTTGAGTAAAAAAGTTATGTTTGAATGCAATTGACTTTCATTTTGATTCAATAAGCTTTATTCGAATCAAATTTTCTTTGTTCGAATGCAATTGAGTGGAATCTTAATGATTAAGCTTAACCTTTCTTTGAAAAAATTAACATTTTTAGTAAGAATAGTTGACTTTCATTTGATTAAACAAGCTATGTTTGAATGCAATTGACTTTCATTTGATTCAATAGGCTTTATTCGAATCAAATTAACTTTGTTTGAATGTAATTGAGTGGAATCTTAATGCTTAAGCTTATGCTTTATTTGAACCAATTACCATTTTTGGAAAGAATAATTGACTTTTATTTGAGTAAAAAAGTTATGTTTGAATGCAATTGACTTTCATTTGATTCAATAAGCTTTATTCGAATCAAATTAGCTTTGTTTCAATGTAATTGAGTGGAATCTTAATGCTTAAGCTTATGCTTTATTTGAACCAATTACCATTTTTGGAAAGAATAGTTGACTTTCATTTGAGTAAAAAAGTTATGTTTGAATGCAATTGACTTTCATTTTGATTCAATAAGCTTTATTCGAATGAAATTAGCTTTGTTTGAATGCAATTGAGTGGAATCTTAATGATTAAGCTTAAGCTTTATTTGAAACAAGTACCATTTTTGGAATAAATAGTTGACTTTCATTTGATTCAACAAGCTATGTTTGAATGTAATTGAGTGGAATCTTAATGATTAAACTTAAGCTTTATTTGAAACAATTACCATTTTTAAAAAGAATAGTTGACTTTCATTTGATGAAACAAGCTATGTTTGAATGCAATTGACTTTCATTGGATTCAATAAGCTTGATTCGAATCAAATTAGCTTTGTTTGAATGCAATTGAGCGGAATCTTAATGATTAAGCTTAAGCTTTATTAGAAACAATTACCGTTTTTGAAAACAATAGTTGACTTTCATTTGATTAAACAAGCTATGTTTGAATGCAGTTGACACTCATTTGATTCAATAAGCTTTATTCGAATCAAATTAGCTTTGTTTGAATGCAATTGAGTGGAGTCTTAATGATTAAGCTTAAGCTTTATTTGAACCAATTTCTATTTCTGGAAAGAAGTTGACTTTCATTTGATTAAACAAGTTATGTTTGAATGCAATTGACTTTCATTTTGATTCAATAAGCTTTATTCGAATCAAATTTGCTTTGTTTGAATGCAATTGAGTGGAATCTTAATGATTAAGCTTAACCTTTCTTTGAAAAAATTACCATTTTTGGTATGAATAGTTGACTTTCATTTGATTAAACAAGCTATGTTTGAATGCAATTGACTTTCATTTGATTCAATAAGCTTTATACGAATCAAATTAGCTTTGTTTCAATGTAATTGAGTGGAATCTTAATGCTTAAGCTTATGCTTTATTTGAACCAATTACCATTTTTGGAAAGAATAGTTGACTTTCATTTGAGTAAAAAAGTTATGTTTGAATGCAATTGACTTTCATTTTGATTCAATAAGCTTTATTCGAATCAAATTTGCTTTATTCGAATGCAATTGAGTGGAATCTTAATGATTAAGCTTAACCTTTCTTTGAAAAAATTAACATTTTTAGTAAGAATAGTTGACTTTCATTTGATTAAACAAGCTATGTTTGAAGGCAATTGACTTTCATTTGATTCAATACGCTTTATTCGAATCAAATTAACTTTGTTTGAATGTAATTGAGTGGAATCTTAATGCTTAAGCTTATGCTTTATTTGAACCAATTACCATTTTTGGAAAGAATAATTGACTTTCATTTGAGTAAAAAAGTTATGTTTGAATGCAATTGACTTTCATTTGATTCAATAAGCTTTATTCTAATCAAATTAGCTTTGTTTCAATGTAATTGAGTGGAATCTTAATGCTTAAGCTTATGCTTTATTTGAACCAATTACCATTTTTGGAAAGAATAGTTGACTTTCATTTGAGTAAAAAAGTTATGTTTGAATGCAATTGACTTTCATTTTGATTCAATAAGCTTTATTCGAATCAAATTTGCTTTGTTCGACTGCAATTGAGTGGAATCTTAATGATTAAGCTTAACCTTTCTTTGAAAAAATTATCATTTTTAGTAAGAATAGTTGACTTTCATTTGATTAAACAAGCTATGTTTGAATGCAATTGACTTTCATTTCATTCAATAGGCTTTATTCG
Organism: Salicornia ramosissima; assembly: GCA_951394345.1. Classification (NCBI taxonomy): domain Eukaryota; kingdom Viridiplantae; phylum Streptophyta; class Magnoliopsida; order Caryophyllales; family Amaranthaceae; genus Salicornia; species Salicornia ramosissima. The sequence goes on along the minus strand of OX596233.1, from coordinate 34,680,887 downwards.
AATCAAATTAACTTTGTTTGAATGTAATTGAGTGGAATCTTAATGCTTAAGCTTATGCTTTATTTGAACCAATTACCATTTTTGGAAAGAATAGTTGACTTTCATTTGAGTAAAAAAGTTATGTTTGAATGCAATTGACTTTCATTTTGATTCAATAAGCTTTATTCGAATCAAATTTGCGTTGTTTGAATGCAATTGAGTGGAATCTTAATGATTAAGCTTAACCTTTCTTTGAAAAAATTACCATTTTTGGTATGATTAGTTGACTTTCATTTGATTAAACAAGTTATGTTTGAATGCAATTGACTTTCATTTGATTCAATAAGCTTTATTCGAATCAAATTAGCTTTGTTTCAATGTAATTGAGTGGAATCTTAATGCTTAAGCTTATGCTTTATTTGAACCAATTACCATTTTTGGAAAGAATGGTTGACTTTCATTTGAGTAAAAAAGTTATGTTTGAATGCAATTGACTTTCATTTTGATTCAATAAGCTTTATTCGAATCAAATTTGCTTTGTTTGAATGCAATTGAGTGGAATCTTAATGATTAAGCTTAACCTTTCTTTGAAAAAATTACCATTTTTAGTAAGAATAGTTGACTTTCATTTGATTAAAAAGCTATGTTTGAACGCAGTTGACTTTCATTTGATTCAACAAGCGTTATTTGAATCAAATTAGCTTTGCTTGAATGGAATTGAGTGGAATCTAAATGATTAAGGCTAAACTTTATTTGATCCAATTACTACTTTGGGAAAGAAGTTGGCTTTTATTGGATTAAACAAGCAATGTTTGAATGCAATCAAATTTCATTTGATTCAATAAGCTTTATTCAAATAAAATTAGCTTTGTTTGAATGTAATTGAGTGGAATCTTAATGCTTAAGCTTATGCTTTATTTGAAACAATTACCATTTTTGGAAAGAATAGTTGACTTTCATTTGAATAAACAAGTTACGTTTGAATGCAATTGACGTTCATTTGATTCAATAAGCATTATTCGAATCAAATTAGCTTTGTTTTAATTCAATTGAGTGGAATCTTAATGATTAAGCTTAACCTTTATTTGAAAAAATTACCATTTTCGGTAAGAATAGTTGACTTTCATTTGATTAAACAAGCTATGTTTGAATGCAATTGACTTTCATTTGATTCAATAAGATTGATTCGAATCAAATTAGCTTTGTTTGAATGCAATTGAGTGGAATCTTAATGCTTATGCTTAAGCTTTATTTGAACCAATTTCTATTTTAGGAAAGAAGTTGATTTTCATTTTATTAAACAATCTATGTTTGAATGCAATTGACTTTCATTTGATTCAATAAGCTTTATTCAAATAAAATTAGCTTTGTTTAAATGTAATTGAGTGGAATCTTAGTGATTAAGCTTAAGCATTATTTGAAACAATTACCATTTTTGGAAAGAATAGTTGAATTTCATTTGATTAAACAAGCTATATTTGACTGCAATTGACTTTCATTTGATTCAATATGCTTTATTCGAATGAAATTAGCTTTGTTTGAATGCAATTGAGTGGAATCTTAATGATTAAGCTTAAGCTTTATTTGAAACAATTACCATTTTTGGAATAAATAGTTGACTTTCATTTGATTAAACAAGCTATGTTTGAACGCAGTTGACTTTCATTTGATTCAACAAGCTTTATTTGAATCAAATTAGCTTTGCTTGAATGGAATTGAGTGGAATCTAAATGATTAAGGCTAAACTTTATTTGATCCAATTTCTATTTTGGGAAAGAAGTTGGCTTTTATTGGATTAAACAAGCAATGTTTGAATGCAATCAAATTTCATTTGATTCAATAAGCTTTATTCAAATAAAATTAGCTTTGTTTGAATGTAATTGAGTGGAATCTTAATGCTTAAGCTTATGCTTTATTTGAACCAATTACCATTTTTGGAAAGAATAGTTGACTTTCATTTGAATAAACAAGTTACGTTTGAATGCAATTGACGTTCATTTGATTCAATAAGCATTATTCGAATCAAATTAGCTTTGTTTGAATTCAATTGAGTGGAATCTTAATGATTAAGCTTAACCTTTATTTGAAAAAATTACCATTTTCGGTAAGAATAGTTGACTTTCATTTGATTAAACAAGCTATGTTTGAATGCAATTGACTTTCATTTGATTTAATAAGATTGATTCGAATCAAATTAGCTTTGTTTGAATGCAATTGAGTAGAATCTTAATACTTAAGCTTAAGCTTTATTTGAACCAATTTCTATTTTAGGAAAGAAGTTGATTTTCATTTTATTAAACAAGCTATGTTTGAATGCAATTGACTTTCATTTGATTCAATAAGCTTTATTCAGATAAAATTAGCTTTGTTTGAATGTAATTGAGTGGAATCTTAGTGATTAAGCTTAAGCATTATTTGAAACAATTACCATTTTTGGAAAGAATAGTTGAATTTCATTTGATTAAACAAGCTATATTTGACTGCAATTGACTTTCATTTGATTCAATATGCTTTATTCGAATGAAATTAGCTTTGCTTGAATCCAATTGAGTGGAATCTTAATGATTAAGCTTAAGCTTTATTTGAAACAATTACCATTTTTGGAATAAATAGTTGACTTTCATTTGATTCAACAAGCTATGTTTGAATGTAATTGAGTGGAATCTTAATGATTAAACTTAAGCTTTATTTCAAACAATTACCATTTTTAAAAAGAATAGTTGACTTTCATTTGATGAAACAAGCTATGTTTGAATGCAATTGACTTTCATTTGATTCAATAAGCTTGATTCGAACCAAATTAGCTTTGTTTGAATGCAATTGAGCGGAATCTTAATGATTAAGCTTAAGCTTTATTCCTAAACAATTACCGTTTTTGAAAACAATAGTTGACTTTCATTTGATTAAACAAGCTATGTTCGAATGCAGTTGACATTCACTTGATTCAATAAGCTTTATTCGAATCAAATCAGCTTTGTTTGAATGCAATTGAGTGGAATCTTAATGATTAAGCTTAAGCTTTATTTGAACCAATTTCTATTTTAGGAAAGAAGTTGACTTTCATTTGATTAAACAAGTTATGTTTGAATGCAATTGACTTTCATTTTGATTCAATAAGCTTTATTCGAATCAAATTTGCTTTGTTTGAATGCAATTGAGTGGAATCTTAATGATTAAGCTTAACCTTTCTTTGAAAAAATTACCATTTTTGGTATGATTAGTTGACTTTCATTTGATTAAACAAGCTATGTTTGAATGCAATTGACTTTCATTTGATTCAATAAGCTTTATTCGAATCAAATTAGCTTTGTTTCAATGTAATTGAGTGGAATCTTAATGCTTAAGCTAATGCTTTATTTGAACCAATTACCATTTTTGGAAAGAATAGTTGACTTTCATTTGAGTAAAAAAGTTATGTTTGAATGCAATTGACTTTCATTTTGATTCAATAAGCTTTATTCGAATCAAATTTGCTTTGTTCGACTGCAATTGAGTGGAATCTTAATGATTAAGCTTAACCTTTCTTTGAAAAAATTACCATTTTTAGTAAGAATAGTTCACTTTCATTTGATTAAACAAGCTATGTTTGAATGCAATTGACTTTCATTTGATTCAATAGGCTTTATTCGAATCAAATTAACTTTGTTTGAATGTAATTGAGTGGAATCTTAATGCTTAAGCTTATGCTTTATTTGAACCAATTACCATTTTTGGAAAGAATAATTGACTTTCATTTGAGTAAAAAAGTTATGTTTGAATGCAATTGACTTTCATTTGATTCAATAAGCTTTATTCGAATCAAATTAGCTTTGTTTCAATGTAATTGAGTGGAATCTTAAAGCTTCAGCTTATGCTTTATTAGAACCAATTACCATTTTTGGAAAGAATAGTTGACTTTCATTTGAGTAAAAAAGTTATGTTTGAATGCAATTGACTTTCATTTTGATTCAAAAAGCTTTATTCGAAACAAATTTGCTTTGTTTGAATGCAATTGAGTGGAATCTTAATGATTAAGCTTAACCTTTCTTTGAAAAAATTACCATTTTTGGTATGATTAGTTGACTTTCATTTGATTAAACAAGCTATGTTTGAATGCAATTGACTTTCATTTGATTCAATAAGCTTTATTCGAATCAAATTAGCTTTGTTTCAATGTAAGTGAGTGGAATCTTAATGCTTAAGCTTATGCTTTATTTGAACCAATTACCATTTTTGGAAAGAATAGTTGACTTTCATTTGAGTAAAAAAGTTATAGTTGAATGCAATTGACTTTCATTTTGATTCAATAAGCTTTATTCGAATCAAATTCGCTTTGTTCGACTGCAATTGAATGGAATCTTAATGATTAAGCTTAACCTTTCTTTGAGAAAATTACCATTTTTAGTAAGAATAGTTGACTTTCATTTGATTAAACAAGCTATGTTTGAATGCAATTGACTTTCATTTGATTCAATAGGCTTTATTCGAATCAAATTAACTTTGTTTGAATGTAATTGAGTGGAATCTTAATGCTTAAGCTTATGCTTTATTTGAACCAATTACCATTTTTGGAAAGAATAATTGACTTTCATTTGAGTAAAAACGTTATGTTTGAATGCAATTGACTTTCATTTGATTCAATAAGCTTTATTCGAATCAAATTAGCTTTGTTTCAATGTAATTGAGTGGAATCTTAATGCTTAAGCGTATGCTTTATTTGAACCAATTACCATTTTTGGAAAGAATTGTTGACTTTCATTTGATTAAAAAAGTTATGTTTGAATGCAATTGACTTTCATTTTGATTCAATAAGCTTTATTCGAATCAAATTTGCTTTGTTTGAATGCAATTGAGTGGAATCTTAATGATTAAGCTTAACCTTTCTTTAAAAAAATTACCATTTTTGGTATGAATAGTTGACTTTCATTTGATTAAACAAGTTATGTTTGAATGCAATTGACTTTCATTTGATTCAATAAGCTTTATTCGAATCAAATTAGCTTTGTTTCAATGTAATTGAGTGGAATCTTAATGCTTAAGGTTATGCTTTATTTGAACCAATTACCATTTTTGGAAAGAATAGTTGACTTTCATTTGAGTAAAAAAGTTATGTTTGAATGCAATTGACTTTCATTTTGATTCAATAAGCTTTATTCGAATCAAATTTGCTTTGTTCGACTGCAATTGAGTGGAATCTTAATGATTAAGCTTAACCTTTCTTTGAAAAAATTACCATTTTTAGTAAGAATAGTTGACTTTCATTTGATTAAACAAGCTATGTTTGAATGCAATTGACTTTCATTTGATTCAATAGGCTTTATTCGAATCAAATTAACTTTGTTTGAATGTAATTGAGTGGAATCCTAATGCTTAAACTTATGCTTTATTTGAACCAATTACCATTTTTGGAAAGAATAATTGACTTTTATTTGAGTAAAAAAGTTATGTTTGAATGCAATTGACTTTCATTTGATTCAATAAGCTTTATTCGAATCAAATTAGCTTTGTTTCAATGTAATTGAGTGGAATCTTAATGCTTAAGCTTATGCTTTATTTGAACCAATTACCATTTTTGGAAAGAATAGTTGATTTTCATTTGAATAAAAAAGTTATGTTTGAATGCAATTGACTTTCATTTTGATTCAATAAGCTTTATTCGAATCAAATTTGCTTTGTTTGAATGCAATTGAGTGGAATCTTAATGATTAAGCTTAACCTTTCTTTGAAAAAATTACCATTTTTAGTAAGAATAGTTGACTTTCATTTGATTAAACAAGCAATGTTTGAATGCAATCAAATTTCATTTGATTCAATAAGCTTTATTCAAATTAAATTAGCTTTGTTTGAATGTAATTGAGTGGAATCTTAATGCTTAAGCTTATGCTTTATTTGAAGCAATTACCATTTTTGGAAAGAATAGTTGACTTTCATTTGAATAAACAAGTTACGTTCGAATGTAATTGACGTTCATTTGATTCAATAAGCATTATTCGAATCAAATTAGCTTTGTTCGACAGCAATTGAGTAGAATCTTAATGATTAAGCTTAACCTTTCTTTGAAAAAATTACCATTTTTAGTAAGAATAGTTGACTTTCATTTGATTAAACAAGCTATGTTTGAATGCAATTGACTTTCATTTGATTCAATAGGCTTTATTCGAATCAAATTAACTTTGTTTGAATGTAATTGAGTGGAATCCTAATGCTTAAACTTATGCTTTATTTGAACCAATTACCATTTTTGGAAAGAATAATTGACTTTCATTTGAGTAAAAAAGTTATGTTTGAATGCAATTGACTTTCATTTGATTCAATAAGCTTTATTCGAATCAAATTAGCTTTGTTTCAATGTAATTGAGTGGAATCTTAATGCTTAAGCTTATGCTTTATTTGAACCAATTACCATTTTTGGAAAGAATAGTTGACTTTCATTTGAATAAAAAAGTTATGTTTGAATGCAATTGACTTTCATTTTGATTCAATAAGCTTTATTCGAATCAAATTTGCTTTGTTTGAATGCAATTGAGTGGAATCTTAATGATTAAGCTTAACCTTTCTTTGAAAAAATTACCATTTTTAGTAAGAATAGTTGACTTTCATTTGATAAAACAAGCAATGTTTGATTGCAATCAAATTTCATTTGATTCAATAAGCTTTATTCAAATTAAATTAGCTTTGTTTGAATGTAATTGAGTGGAATCTTAATGCTTAAGCTTATGCTTTATTTGAACCAATTACCATTTTTGGAAAGAATAGTTGACTTTCAGTTGAATAAACAAGTTACGTTCGAATGCAATTGACGTTCATTTGATTCAATAAGCCTTATTCGAATCAAATTAGCTTTGTTTGAATTCAATTGAGTGGAATCTTAATGATTAAGCTTAACCTTTATTTGAAAAAATTACCATTTTCGGTAAGAATAGTTGACTTTCATTTGATTAAACAAGCTATGTTTGAATGCAATTGACTTTCATTTGATTCAATAAACTTTATTCGAATCAAATTAGCTTTGTTTCAATGTAATTGAGTGGAATCTTAATGCTTAAGCTTATGCTTTATTTGAACCAATTACCATTTTTAGAAAGCATAGTTGACTTTCATTTGAGTAAAAAAGTTATGTTTGAATGCAATTGACTTTCATTTTGATTCAATAAGCTTTATTCGAATCAAATTTGCTTTGTTCGACTGCAATTGAGTGGAATCTTAATGATTAAGCTTAACCTTTCTTTGAAAAAATTACCATTTTTAGTAAGAATAGTTCACTTTCATTTGATTAAACAAGCTATGTTTGAATGCAATTGACTTTCATTTGATTCAATAGGCTTTATTCGAATCAAATTAACTTTGTTTGAATGTAATTGAGTGGAATCTTAATGCTTAAGCTTATGCTTTATTTGAACCAATTACCATTTTTGGAAAGAATAATTGACTTTCATTTGAGTAAAAAAGTTATGTTTGAATGCAATTGACTTTCATTTGATTCAATAAGCTTTATTCGAATCAAATTAGCTTTGTTTCAATGTAATTGAGTGGAATCTTAATGCTTCAGCTTATGCTTTATTAGAACCAATTACCATTTTTGGAAAGAATAGTTGACTTTCATTTGAGTAAAAAAGTAATGTATGAATGCAATTGACTTTCATTTTGATTCAATAAGCTTTATTCGAATCAAATTTGCTTTGTTTGAATGCAATTGAGTGGAATCTTAATGATTAAGCTTAACCTTTCTTTGAAAAAATTACCATTTTTGGTATGATTAGTTGACTTTCATTTGATTAAACAAGCTATGTTTGAATGCAATTGACTTTCATTTGATTCAATATGCTTTATTCGAATCAAATTAGCTTTGTTTCAATGTAAGTGAGTGGAATCTTAATGCTTAAGCTTATGCTTTATTTGAACCAATTACCATTTTTGGAAAGAATAGTTGACTTTCATTTGAGTAAAAAAGTTATATTTGAATGCAATTGACTTTCATTTTGATTCAATAAGCTTTATTCGAATCAAATTTGCTTTGTTCGACTGCAATTGAGTGGAATCTTAATGATTAAGCTTAACCTTTCTTTGAAAAAATTACCATTTTTAGTAAGAATAGTTGACTTTCATTTGATTAAACAAGCTATGTTTGAATGCAATTGACTTTCATTTGATTCAATAGGCTTTATTCGAATCAAATTAACTTTGTTTGAATGTAATTGAGTGGAATCCTAATGCTTAAACTTATGCTTTATTTGAACCAATTACCATTTTTGGAAAGAATAATTGACTTTTATTTGAGTAAAAAAGTTATGTTTGAATGCAATTGACTTTCATTTGATTCAATAAGCTTTATTCGAATCAAATTAGCTTTGTTTCAATGTAATTGAGTGGAATCTTAATGTTTAAGCTTATGCTTTATTTGAACCAATTACCATTTTTGGAAAGAATAGTTGACTTTCATTTGAATAAAAAAGTTATGTTTGAATGCAATTGACTTTCATTTTGATTCAATAAGCTTTATTCGAATCAAATTTGCTTTGTTCGACTGCAATTGAGTGGAATCTTAATGATTAAGCTTAACCTTTCTTTGAAAAAATTACCATTTTTGGTATGATGAGTTGACTTTCATTTGATTAAACAAGCTATGTTTGAATGCAATTGACTTTCATTTGATTCAATATGCTTTATTCGAATCAAATTAGCTTTGTTTCAATGTAAGTGAGTGGAATCTTAATGCTTAAGCTTATGCTTTATTTGAACCAATTACCATTTTTGGAAAGAATAGTTGACTTTCATTTGAGTAAAAAAGTTATATTTGAATGCAATTGACTTTCATTTTGATTCAATAAGCTTTATTCGAATCAAATTTGCTTTGTTTGAATGCAATTGAGTGGAATCTTAATGATTAAGCTTAACCTTTCTTTGAAAAAATTACCATTTTTGGTATGATTAGTTGACTTTCATTTGATTAAACAAGCTATGTTTGAATGCAATTGACTTTCATTTGATTCAATAAGCTTTATTCGAATCAAATTAGCTTTGTTTCAATGTAAGTGAGTGGAATCTTAATGCTTAAGCTTATGCTTTATTTGAACCAATTACCATTTTTGGAAAGAATAGTTGACTTTCATTTGAGTAAAAAAGTTATATTTGAATGCAATTGACTTTCATTTTGATTCAATAAGCTTTATTCGAATCAAATTCGCTTTGTTCGACTGCAATTGAATGGAATCTTAATGATTAAGCTTAACCTTTCTTTGAGAAAATTACCATTTTTAGTAAGAATAGTTGACTTTCATTTGATTAAACAAGCTATGTTTGAATGCAATTGACTTTCATTTGATTCAATAGGCTTTATTCGAATCAAATTAACTTTGTTTGAATGTAATTGAGTGGAATCTTAATGCTTAAGCTTATGCTTTATTTGAACCAATTACCATTTTTGGAAAGAATAATTGACTTTCATTTGAGTAAAAACGTTATGTTTGAATGCAATTGACTTTCATTTGATTCAATAAGCTTTATTCGAATCAAATTAGCTTTGTTTCAATGTAATTGAGTGGAATCTTAATGCTTAAGCGTATGCTTTATTTGAACCAATTACCATTTTTGGAAAGAATTGTTGACTTTCATTTGATTAAAAAAGTTATGTTTGAATGCAATTGACTTTCATTTTGATTCAATAAGCTTTATTCGAATCAAATTTGCTTTGTTTGAATGCAATTGAGTGGAATCTTAATGATTAAGCTTAACCTTTCTTTAAAAAAATTACCATTTTTGGTATGAATAGTTGACTTTCATTTGATTAAACAAGTTATGTTTGAATGCAATTGACTTTCATTTGATTCAATAAGCTTTCTTCGAATCAAATTAGCTTTGTTTCAATGTAATTGAGTGGAATCTTAATGCTTAAGGTTATGCTTTATTTGAACCAATTACCATTTTTGGAAAGAATAGTTGACTTTCATTTGAGTAAAAAAGTTATGTTTGAATGCAATTGACTTTCATTTTGATTCAATAAGCTTTATTCGAATCAAATTTGCTTTGTTCGACTGCAATTGAGTGGAATCTTAATGATTAAGCTTAACCTTTCTTTGAAAAAATTACCATTTTTAGTAAGAATAGTTGACTTTCATTTGATTAAACAAGCTATGTTTGAATGCAATTGACTTTCATTTGATTCAATAGGCTTTATTCGAATCAAATTAACTTTGTTTGAATGTAATTGAGTGGAATCCTAATGCTTAAACTTATGCTTTATTTGAACCAATTACCATTTTTGGAAAGAATAATTGACTTTTATTTGAGTAAAAAAGTTATGTTTGAATGCAATTGACTTTCATTTGATTCAATAAGCTTTATTCGAATCAAATTAGCTTTGTTTCAATGTAATTGAGTGGAATCTTAATGTTTAAGCTTATGCTTTATTTGAACCAATTACCATTTTTGGAAAGAATAGTTGACTTTCATTTGAATAAAAAAGTTATGTTTGAATGCAATTGACTTTCATTTTGATTCAATAAGCTTTATTCGAATCAAATTTGCTTTGTTCGACTGCAATTGAGTGGAATCTTAATGATTAAGCTTAACCTTTCTTTGAAAAAATTACCATTTTTGGTATGATGAGTTGACTTTCATTTGATTAAACAAGCTATGTTTGAATGCAATTGACTTTCATTTGATTCAATATGCTTTATTCGAATCAAATTAGCTTTGTTTCAATGTAAGTGAGTGGAATCTTAATGCTTAAGCTTATGCTTTATTTGAACCAATTACCATTTTTGGAAAGAATAGTTGATTTTCATTTGAATAAAAAAGTTATGTTTGAATGCAATTGACTTTCATTTTGATTCAATAAGCTTTATTCGAATCAAATTTGCTTTGTTTGAATGCAATTGAGTGGAATCTTAATGATTAAGCTTAACCTTTCTTTGAAAAAATTACCATTTTTAGTAAGAATAGTTGACTTTCATTTGATTAAACAAGCAATGTTTGAATGCAATCAAATTTCATTTGATTCAATAAGCTTTATTCAAATTAAATTAGCTTTGTTTGAATGTAATTGAGTGGAATCTTAATGCTTAAGCTTATGCTTTATTTGAACCAATTACCATTTTTGGAAAGAATAGTTGACTTTCATTTGAAGAAACAAGTTACGTTCGAATGTAATTGACGTTCATTTGATTCAATAAGCATTATTCGAATCAAATTAGCTTTGTTCGACAGCAATTGAGTGGAATCTTAATGATTAAGCTTAACCTTTCTTTGAAAAAATTACCATTTTTAGTAAGAATAGTTGACTTTCATTTGATTAAACAAGCTATGTTTGAATGCAATTGACTTTCATTTGATTCAATAGGCTTTATTCGAATCAAATTAACTTTGTTTGAATGTAATTGAGTGGAATCCTAATGCTTAAACTTATGCTTTATTTGAACCAATTACCATTTTTGGAAAGAATAATTGACTTTCATTTGAGTAAAAAAGTTATGTTTGAATGCAATTGACTTTCATTTGATTCAATAAGCTTTATTCGAATCAAATTAGCTTTGTTTCAATGTAATTGAGTGGAATCTTAATGCTTAAGCTGATGCTTTATTTGAACCAATTACCATTTTTGGAAAGAATAGTTGACTTTCATTTGAATAAAAAAGTTATGTTTGAATGCAATTGACTTTCATTTTGATTCAATAAGCTTTATTCGAATCAAATTTGCTTTGTTTGAATGCAATTGAGTGGAATCTTAATGATTAAGCTTAACCTTTATTTGAAAAAATTACCATTTTCGGTAAGAATAGTTGACTTTCATTTGATTAAACAAGCTATGTTTGAATGCAATTGACTTTCATTTGATTCAATAAGCTTTATTCGAATCAAATTAGCTTTGTTTCAATGTAATTGAGTGGAATCTTAATGCTTAAGCTTATGCTTTATTTGAACCAATTACCATTTTTAGAAAGAATAGTTGACTTTCATTTGAGTAAAAAAGTTATGTTTGAATGCAATTGACTTTCATTTTGATTCAATAAGCTTTATTCGAATCAAATTTGCTTTGTTCGACTGCAATTGAGTGGAATCTTAATGATTAAGCTTAACCTTTCTTTGAAAAAATTACCATTTTTAGTAAGAATAGTTCACTTTCATTTGATTAAACAAGCTATGTTTGAATGCAATTGACTTTCATTTGATTCAATAGGCTTTATTCGAATCAAATTAACTTTGTTTGAATGTAATTGAGTGGAATCTTAATGCTTAAGCTTATGCTTTATTTGAACCAATTACCATTTTTGGAAAGAATAATTGACTTTCATTTGAGTAAAAAAGTTATGTTTGAATGCAATTGACTTTCATTTGATTCAATAAGCTTTATTCGAATCAAATTAGCTTTGTTTCAATGTAATTGAGTGGAATCTTAATGCTTCAGCTTATGCTTTATTAGAACCAATTACCATTTTTGGAAAGAATAGTTGACTTTCATTTGAGTAAAAAAGTAATGTTTGAATGCAATTGACTTTCATTTTGATTCAATAAGCTTTATTCGAATCAAATTTGCTTTGTTTGAATGCAATTGAGTGGAATCTTAATGATTAAGCTTAACCTTTCTTTGAAAAAATTACCATTTTTGGTATGATTAGTTGACTTTCATTTGATTAAACAAGCTATGTTTGAATGCAATTGACTTTCATTTGATTCAATATGCTTTATTCGAATCAAATTAGCTTTGTTTCAATGTAAGTGAGTGGAATCTTAATGCTTAAGCTTATGCTTTATTTGAACCAATTACCATTTTTGGAAAGAATAGTTGACTTTCATTTGAGTAAAAAAGTTATATTTGAATGCAATTGACTTTCATTTTGATTCAATAAGCTTTATTCGAATCAAATTTGCTTTGTTCGACTGCAATTGAGTGGAATCTTAATGATTAAGCTTAACCTTTCTTTGAAAAAATTACCATTTTTAGTAAGAATAGTTGACTTTCATTTGATTAAACAAGCTATGTTTGAATGCAATTGACTTTCATTTGATTCAATAGGCTTTATTCGAATCAAATTAACTTTGTTTGAATGTAATTGAGTGGAATCCTAATGCTTAAACTTATGCTTTATTTGAACCAATTACAATTTTTGGAAAGAATAATTGACTTTTATTTGAGTAAAAAAGTTATGTTTGAATGCAATTGACTTTCATTTGATTCAATAAGCTTTATTCGAATCAAATTAGCTTTGTTTCAATGTAATTGAGTGGAATCTTAATGTTTAAGCTTATGCTTTATTTGAACCAATTACCATTTTTGGAAAGAATAGTTGACTTTCATTTGAATAAAAAAGTTATGTTTGAATGCAATTGACTTTCATTTTGATTCAATAAGCTTTATTCGAATCAAATTTGCTTTGTTCGACTGCAATTGAGTGGAATCTTAATGATTAAGCTTAACCTTTCTTTGAAAAAATTACCATTTTTAGTAAGAATAGTTGACTTTCATTTGATTAAACAAGCTATGTTTGAATGCAATTGACTTTCATTTGATTCAATAGGCTTTATTCGAATCAAATTAACTTTGTTTGAATGTAATTGAGTGGAATCCTAATGCTTAAGCTTATGCTTTATTTGAACCAATTACCATTTTTGGAAAGAATAGTTGACTTTCATTTGAGTAAAAAAGTTATGTTTGAATGCAATTGACTTTCATTTTGATTCAATAAGCTTTATTCGAATGAAATTAGCTTTGTTTGAATGCAATTGAGTGGAATCTTAATGATTAAGCTTAAGCTTTATTTGAAACAAGTACCATTTTTGGAAAGAATAGTTGACTTTCATTTGAATAAAAAAGTTATGTTTGAATGCAATTGACTTTCATTTTGATTCAATAAGCTTTATTCGAATCAAATTTGCTTTGTTTGAATGCAATTGAGTGGAATCTTAATGATTAAGCTTAACCTTTCTTTGAAAAAATTACCATTTTTAGTAAGAATAGTTGACTTTCATTTGATTAAACAAGCAATGTTTGAATGCAATCAAATTTCATTTGATTCAATAAGCTATATTCAAATTAAATTAGCTTTGTTTGAATGTAATTGAGTGGAATCTTAATGCTTAAGCTTATGCTTTATTTGAACCAATTACCATTTTTGGAAAGAATAGTTGACTTTCATTTGAATAAACAAGTTACGTTCGAATGTAATTGACGTTCATTTGATTCAATAAGCATTATTCGAATCAAATTAGCTTTGTTCGACAGCAATTGAGTGGAATCTTAATGATTAAGCTTAACCTTTCTTTGAAAAAATTACCATTTTTAGTAAGAATAGTTGACTTTCATTTGATTAAACAAGCTATGTTTGAATGCAATTGACTTTCATTTGATTCAATAGGGTTTATTCGAATCAAATTAACTTTGTTTGAATGTAATTGAGTGGAATCCTAATGCTTAAACTTATGCTTTATTTGAACCAATTACCATTTTTGGAAAGAATAATTGACTTTCATTTGAGTAAAAAAGTTATGTTTGAATGCAATTGACTTTCATTTAATTCAATAAGCTTTATTCGAATCAAATTAGCTTTGTTTCAATGTAATTGAGTGGAATCTTAATGCTTCAGCTTATGCTTTATTAGAACCAATTACCATTTTTGGAAAGAATAGTTGACTTTCATTTGAGTAAAAAAGTTATGTTTGAATGCAATTGACTTTCATTTTGATTCAATAAGCTTTATTCGAATCAAATTTGCTTTGTTTGAATGCAATTGAGTGGAATCTTAATGATTAAGCTTAACCTTTCTTTGAAAAAATTACCATTTTTGGTATGATTAGTTGACTTTCATTTGATTAAACAAGCTATGTTTGAATGCAATTGACTTTCATTTGATTCAATATGCTTTATTCGAATCAAATTAGCTTTGTTTCAATGTAAGTGAGTGGAATCTTAATGCTTAAACTTATGCTTTATTTGAACCAATTACCATTTTTGGAAAGAATAGTTGACTTTCATTTGAGTAAAAAAGTTATTTTGAATGCAATTGACTTTCATTTTGATTCAATAAGCTTTATTCGAATCAAATTTGCTTTGTTCGACTGCAATTGAGTGGAATCTTAATGATTAAGCTTAACCTTTCTTTGAAAAAATTACCATTTTTAGTAAGAATAGTTGACTTTCATTTGATTAAACAAGCAATGTTTGAATGCAATCAAATTTCATTTGATTCAATAAGCTTTATTCAAATTAAATTAGCTTTGTTTGAATGTAATTGAGTGGAATCTTAATGCTTAAGCTTATGCTTTATTTGAACCAATTACCATTTTTGGAAAGAATAGTTGACTTTCATTTGAATAAACAAGTTACGTTCGAATGCAATTGACGTTCATTTGATTCAATAAGCATTATTCGAATCAAATTAGCTTTGTTTGAATTCAATTGAGTGGAATCTTAATGATTAAGCTTAACCTTTATTTGAAAAAATTACCATTTTCGGTAAGAATAGTTGACTTTCATTTGATTGAACAAGCTATGTTTGAATGCAATTGACTTTCATTTGATTCAATAAGCTTTATTCGAATCAAATTAGCTTTGTTTCAATGTAATTGAGTGGAATCTTAATGCTTAAGCTTATGCTTTATTTGAACCAATTACCATTTTTAGAAAGAATAGTTGACTTTCATTTGAGTAAAAAAGTTATGTTTGAATGCAATTGACTTTCATTTTGATTCAATAAGCTTTATTCGAATCAAATTTGCTTTGTTCGACTGCAATTGAGTGGAATCTTAATGATTAAGCTTAACCTTTCTTTGAAAAAATTACCATTTTTAGTAAGAATAGTTCACTTTCATTTGATTAAACAAGCTATGTTTGAATGCAATTGACTTTCATTTGATTCAATAGGCTTTATTCGAATCAAATTAACTTTGTTTGAATGTAATTGAGTGGAATCTTAATGCTTAAGCTTATGCTTTATTTGAACCAATTACCATTTTTGGAAAGAATAATTGACTTTCATTTGAGTAAAAAAGTTATGTTTGAATGCAATTGACTTTCATTTGATTCAATAAGCTTTATTCGAATCAAATTAGCTTTGTTTCAATGTAATTGAGTGGAATCTTAATGCTTCAGCTTATGCTTTATTAGAACCAATTACCATTTTTGGAAAGAATAGTTGACTTTCATTTGAGTAAAAAAGTAATGTTTGAATGCAATTGACTTTCATTTTGATTCAATAAGCTTTATTCGAATCAAATTTGCTTTGTTTGAATGCAATTGAGTGGAATCTTAATGATTAAGCTTAACCTTTCTTTGAAAAAATTACCATTTTTGGTATGATTAGTTGACTTTCATTTGATTAAACAAGCTATGTTTGAATGCAATTGACTTTCATTTGATTCAATATGCTTTATTCGAATCAAATTAGCTTTGTTTCAATGTAAGTGAGTGGAATCTTAATGCTTAAGCTTATGCTTTATTTGAACCAATTACCATTTTTGGAAAGAATAGTTGACTTTCATTTGAGTAAAAAAGTTATATTTGAATGCAATTTACTTTCATTTTGATTCAATAAGCTTTATTCGAATCAAATTTGCTTTGTTCGACTGCAATTGAGTGGAATCTTAATGATTAAGCTTAACCTTTCTTTGAAAAAATTACCATTTTTAGTAAGAATAGTTGACTTTCATTTGATTAAACAAGCTATGTTTGAATGCAATTGACTTTCATTTGATTCAATAGGCTTTATTCGAATCAAATTAACTTTGTTTGAATGTAATTGAGTGGAATCCTAATGCTTAAACTTATGCTTTATTTGAACCAATTACCATTTTTGGAAAGAATAATTGACTTTTATTTGAGTAAAAAAGTTATGTTTGAATGCAATTGACTTTCATTTGATTCAATAAGCTTTATTCGAATCAAATTAGCTTTGTTTCAATGTAATTGAGTGGAATCTTAATGTTTAAGCTTATGCTTTATTTGAACCAATTACCATTTTTGGAAAGAATAGTTGACTTTCATTTGAATAAAAAAGTTATGTTTGAATGCAATTGACATTCATTTTGATTCAATAAGCTTTATTCGAATCAAATTTGCTTTGTTCGACTGCAATTGAGTGGAATCTTAATGATTAAGCTTAACCTTTCTTTGAAAAAATTACCATTTTTAGTAAGAATAGTTGACTTTCATTTGATTAAACAAGCTATGTTTGAATGCAATTGACTTTCATTTGATTCAATAGGCTTTATTCGAATCAAATTAACTTTGTTTGAATGTAATTGAGTGGAATCCTAATGCTTAAGCTTATGCTTTATTTGAACCAATTACCATTTTTGGAAAGAATAGTTGACTTTCATTTGAGTAAAAAAGTTATGTTTGAATGCAATTGACTTTCATTTTGATTCAATAAGCTTTATTCGAATGAAATTAGCTTTGTTTGAATGCAATTGAGTGGAATCTTAATGATTAAGCTTAAGCTTTATTTGAAACAAGTACCATTTTTGGAAAGAATAGTTGACTTTCATTTGAATAAAAAAGTTATGTTTGAATGCAATTGACTTTCACTTTGATTCAATAAGCTTTATTCGAATCAAATTTGCTTTGTTTGAATGCAATTGAGTGGAATCTTAATGATTAAGCTTAACCTTTCTTTGAAAAAATTACCATTTTTAGTAAGAATAGTTGAATTTCATTTGATTAAACAAGCAATGTTTGAATGCAATCAAATTTCATTTGATTCAATAAGCTATATTCAAATTAAATTAGCTTTGTTTGAATGTAATTGAGTGGAATCTTAATGCTTAAGCTTATGCTTTATTTGAACCAATTACCATTTTTGGAAAGAATAGTTGACTTTCATTTGAATAAACAAGTTACGTTCGAATGTAATTGACGTTCATTTGATTCAATAAGCATTATTCGAATCAAATTAGCTTTGTTCGACAGCAATTGAGTGGAATCTTAATGATTAAGCTTAACCTTTCTTTGAAAAAATTACCATTTTTAGTAAGAATAGTTGACTTTCATTTGATTAAACAAGCTATGTTTGAATGCAATTGACTTTCATTTGATTCAATAGGCTTTATTCGAATCAAATTAACTTTGTTTGAATGTAATTGAGTGGAATCCTAATGCTTAAACTTATGCTTTATTTGAACCAATTACCATTTTTGGAAAGAATAATTGACTTTCATTTGAGTAAAAAAGTTATGTTTGAATGCAATTGACTTTCATTTAATTCAATAAGCTTTATTCGAATCAAATTAGCTTTGTTTCAATGTAATTGAGTGGAATCTTAATGCTTCAGCTTATGCTTTATTAGAACCAATTACCATTTTTGGAAAGAATAGTTGACTTTCATTTGAGTAAAAAAGTTATGTTTGAATGCAATTGACTTTCATTTTGATTCAATAAGCTTTATTCGAATCAAATTTGCTTTGTTTGAATGCAATTGAGTGGAATCTTAATGATTAAGCTTAACCTTTCTTTGAAAAAATTACCATTTTTGGTATGATTAGTTGACTTTCATTTGATTAAACAAGCTATGTTTGAATGCAATTGACTTTCATTTGATTCAATATGCTTTATTCGAATCAAATTAGCTTTGTTTCAATGTAAGTGAGTGGAATCTTAATGCTTAAGCTTATGCTTTATTTGAACCAATTACCATTTTTGGAAAGAATAGTTGACTTTCATTTGAGTAAAAAAGTTATTTTGAATGCAATTGACTTTCATTTTGATTCAATAAGCTTTATTTGAATCAAATTTGCTTTGTTCGACTGCAATTGAGTGGAATCTTAATGATTAAGCTTAACCTTTCTTTGAAAAAATTACCATTTTTAGTAAGAATAGTTGACTTTCATTTGATTAAACAAGCAATGTTTGAATGCAATCAAATTTCATTTGATTCAATAAGCTTTATTCAAATTAAATTAGCTTTGTTTGAATGTAATTGAGTGGAATCTTAATGCTTAAGCTTATGCTTTATTTGAACCAATTACCATTTTTGGAAAGAATAGTTGACTTTCATTTGAATAAACAAGTTACGTTCGAATGCAATTGACGTTCATTTGATTCAATAAGCATTATTCGAATCAAATTAGCTTTGTTTGAATTCAATTGAGTGGAATCTTAATGATTAAGCTTAACCTTTATTTGAAAAAATTACCATTTTCGGTAAGAATAGTTGACTTTCATTTGATTGAACAAGCTATGTTTGAATGCAATTGACTTTCATTTGATTCAATAAGCTTTATTCGAATCAAATTAGCTTTGTTTCAATGTAATTGAGTGGAATCTTAATGCTTAAGCTTATGCTTTATTTGAACCAATTACCATTTTTAGAAAGAATAGTTGACTTTCATTTGAGTAAAAAAGTTATGTTTGAATGCAATTGACTTTCATTTTGATTCAATAAGCTTTATTCGAATCAAATTTGCTTTGTTCGACTGCAATTGAGTGGAATCTTAATGATTAAGCTTAATCTTTCTTTGAAAAAATTACCATTTTTAGTAAGAATAGTTCACTTTCATTTGATTAAACAAGCTATGTTTGAATGCAATTGACTTTCATTTGATTCAATAGGCTTTATTCGAATCAAATTAACTATGTTTGAATGTAATTGAGTGGAATCTTAATGCTTAAGCTTATGCTTTATTTGAACCAATTACCATTTTTGGAAAGAATAATTGACTTTCATTTGAGTAAAAAAGTTATGTTTGAATGCAATTGACTTTCATTTGATTCAATAAGCTTTATTCGAATCAAATTAGCTTTGTTTCAATGTAATTGAGTGGAATCTTAATGCTTCAGCTTATGCTTTATTAGAACCAATTACCATTTTTGGAAAGAATAGTTGACTCTCATTTGAGTAAAAAAGTAATGTTTGAATGCAATTGACTTTCATTTTGATTCAATAAGCTTTATTCGAATCAAATTTGCTTTGTTTGAATGCAATTGAGTGGAATCTTAATGATTAAGCTTAACCTTTCTTTGAAAAAATTACAATTTTTGGTATGATTAGTTGACTTTCATTTGATTAAACAAGCTATGTTTGAATGCAATTGACTTTCATTTGATTCAATATGCTTTATTCGAATCAAATTAGCTTTGTTTCAATGTAAGTAAGTGGAATCTTAATGCTTAAGCTTATGCTTTATTTGAACCAATTACCATTTTTGGAAAGAATAGTTGACTTTCATTTGAGTAAAAAAGTTATATTTGAATGCAATTGACTTTCATTTTGATTCAATAAGCTTTATTCGAATCAAATTTGCTTTGTTCGACTGCAATTGAGTGGAATCTTAATGATTAAGCTTAACCTTTCTTTGAAAAAATTACCATTTTTAGTAAGAATAGTTGACTTTCATTTGATTAAACAAGCTATGTTTGAATGCAATTGACTTTCATTTGATTCAATAGGCTTTATTCGAATCAAATTAACTTTGTTTGAATGTAATTGAGTGGAATCCTAATGCTTAAACTTATGCTTTATTTGAACCAATTACCATTTTTGGAAAGAATAATTGACTTTTATTTGAGTAAAAAAGTTATGTTTGAATGCAATTGACTTTCATTTGATTCAATAAGCTTTATTCGAATCAAATTAGCTTTGTTTCAATGTAATTGAGTGGAATCTTAATGTTTAAGCTTATGCTTTATTTGAACCAATTACCATTTTTGGAAAGAATAGTTGACTTTCATTTGAATAAAAAAGTTATGTTTGAATGCAATTGACTTTTATTTTGATTCAATAAGCTTTATTCGAATCAAATTTGCTTTGTTCGACTGCAATTGAGTGGAATCTTAATGATTAAGCTTAACCTTTCTTTGAAAAAATTACCATTTTTAGTAAGAATAGTTGACTTTCATTTGATTAAACAAGCTATGTTTGAATGCAATTGACTTTCATTTGATTCAATAGGCTTTATTCGAATCAAATTAACTTTGTTTGAATGTAATTGAGTGGAATCCTAATGCTTAAGCTTATGCTTTATTTGAACCAATTACCATTTTTGGAAAGAATAGTTGACTTTCATTTGAGTAAAAAAGTTACGTTTGAATGCAATTGACTTTCATTTTGATTCAATAAGCTTTATTCGAATGAAATTAGCTTTGTTTGAATGCAATTGAGTGGAATCTTAATGATTAAGCTTAAGCTTTATTTGAAACAAGTACCATTTTTGGAAAGAATAGTTGACTTTCATTTGAATAAAAAAGTTATGTTTGAATGCAATTGACTTTCATTTTGATTCAATAAGCTTTATTCGAATCAAATTTGCTTTGTTTGAATGCAATTGAGTGGAATCTTAATGATTAAGCTTAACCTTTCTTTGAAAAAATTACCATTTTTAGTAAGAATAGTTGACTTTCATTTGATTAAACAAGCAATGTTTGAATGCAATCAAATTTCATTTGATTCAATAAGCTATATTCAAATTAAATTAGCTTTGTTTGAATGTAATTGAGTGGAATCTTAATGCTTAAGCTTATGCTTTATTTGAACCAATTACCATTTTTGGAAAGAATAGTTGACTTTCATTTGAATAAACAAGTTACGTTCGAATGTAATTGACGTTCATTTGATTCAATAAGCATTATTCGAATCAAATTAGCTTTGTTCGACAGCAATTGAGTGGAATCTTAATGATTAAGCTTAACCTTTCTTTGAAAAAATTACCATTTTTAGTAAGCATAGTTGACTTTCATTTGATTAAACAAGCTATGTTTGAATGCAATTGACTTTCATTTGATTCAATAGGCTTTATTCGAATCAAATTAACTTTGTTTGAATGTAATTGAGTGGAATCCTAATGCTTAAACTTATGCTTTATTTGAACCAATTACCATTTTTGGAAAGAATAATTGACTTTCATTTGAGTAAAAAAGTTATGTTTGAATGCAATTGACTTTCATTTGATTCAATAAGCTTTATTCGAATCAAATTAGCTTTGTTTCAATGTAATTGAGTGGAATCTTAATGCTTAAGCTTATGCTTTATTTGAACCAATTAGCATTTTTGGAAAGAATAGTTGACTTTCATTTGAATAAAAAACTTATGTTTGAATGCAATTGACTTTCATTTTGATTCAATAAGCTTTATTCGAATCAAATTTGCTTTGTTTGAATGCAATTTAGTGGAATCTTAATGATTAAGCTTAACCTTTCTTTGAAAAAATTACCATTTTTAGTAAGAATAGTTGACTTTCATTTGATTAAACAAGCAATGTTTGAATGCAATCAAATTTCATTTGATTCAATAAGCTTTATTCAAATTAAATTAGCTTTGTTTGAATGTAATTGAGTGGAATCTTAATGCTTAAGCTTATGCTTTATTTGAACCAATTACCATTTTTGGAAAGAATAGTTGACTTTCATTTGAATAAACAAGTTACGTTCGAATGCAATTGACGTTCATTTGATTCAATAAGCATTATTCGAATCAAATTAGCTTTGTTTGAATTCAATTGAGTGGAATCTTAATGATTAAGCTTAACCTTTATTTGAAAAAATTACCATTTTCGGTAAGAAGAGTTGACTTTCATTTGATTAAACAAGCTATGTTTGAATGCAATTGACTTTCATTTGATTCAATAAGCTTTATTCGAATCAAATTAGCTTTGTTTCAATGTAATTGAGTGGAATCTTAATGCTTAAGCTTATGCTTTATTTGAACCAATTACCATTTTTAGAAAGAATAGTTGACTTTCATTTGAATAAAAAAGTTATGTTTGAATGCAATTGACTTTCATTTTGATTCAATAAGCTTTATTCGAATCAAATTTGCTTTGTTCGACTGCAATTGAGTGGAATCTTAATGATTAAGCTTAACCTTTCTTTGAAAAAATTACCATTTTTAGTAAGAATAGTTCACTTTCATTTGATTAAACAAGCTATGTTTGAATGCAATTGACTTTCATTTGATTCAATAGGCTTTATTCGAATCAAATTAACTTTGTTTGAATGTAATTGAGTGGAATCTTAATGCTTAAGCTTATGCTTTATTTGAACCAATTACCATTTTTGGAAAGAATAGTTGACTTTCATTTGAGTAAAAAAGTTATTTTGAATGCAATTGACTTTCATTTTGATTCAATAAGCTTTATTCGAATCAAATTTGCTTTGTTCGACTGCAATTGAGTGGAATCTTAATGATTAAGCTTAACCTTTCTTTGAAAAAATTACCATTTTTAGTAAGAATAGTTGACTTTCATTTGATTAAACAAGCAATGTTTGAATGCAATCAAATTTCATTTGATTCAATAAGCTTTATTCAAATTAAATTAGCTTTGTTTGAATGTAATTGAGTGGAATCTTAATGCTTAAGCTTATGCTTTATTTGAACCAATTACCATTTTTGGAAAGAATAGTTGACTTTCATTTGAATAAACAAGTTACGTTCGAATGCAATTGACGTTCATTTGATTCAATAAGCATTATTCGAATCAAATTAGCTTTGTTTGAATTCAATTGAGTGGAATCTTAATGATTAAGCTTAACCTTTATTTGAAAAAATTACCATTTTCGGTAAGAATAGTTGACTTTCATTTGATTGAACAAGCTATGTTTGAATGCAATTGACTTTCATTTGATTCAATAAGCTTTATTCGAATCAAATTAGCTTTGTTTCAATGTAATTGAGTGGAATCTTAATGCTTAAGCTTATGCTTTATTTGAACCAATTACCATTTTTAGAAAGAATAGTTGACTTTCATTTGAGTAAAAAA
The DNA here is from genome assembly GCA_951394345.1 of Salicornia ramosissima. Lineage (NCBI taxonomy): Eukaryota > Viridiplantae > Streptophyta > Magnoliopsida > Caryophyllales > Amaranthaceae > Salicornia > Salicornia ramosissima. Next base: position 34,657,250 of record OX596233.1, on the reverse strand, counting down.
GTTATGTTTGAATGCAATTGACTTTCATTTTGATTCAATAAGCTTTATTCGAATCAAATTTGCTTTGTTCGACTGCAATTGAGTGGAATCTTAATGATTAAGCTTAACCTTTCTTTGAAAAAATTACCATTTTTAGTAAGAATAGTTCACTTTCATTTGATTAAACAAGCTATGTTTGAATGCAATTGACTTTCATTTGATTCAATAGGCTTTATTCGAATCAAATTAACTATGTTTGAATGTAATTGAGTGGAATCTTAATGCTTAAGCTTATGCTTTATTTGAACCAATTACCATTTTTGGAAAGAATAATTGACTTTCATTTGAGTAAAAAAGTTATGTTTGAATGCAATTGACTTTCATTTGATTCAATAAGCTTTATTCGAATCAAATTAGCTTTGTTTCAATGTAATTGAGTGGAATCTTAATGCTTCAGCTTATGCTTTATTAGAACCAATTACCATTTTTGGAAAGAATAGTTGACTTTCATTTGAGTAAAAAAGTAATGTTTGAATGCAATTGACTTTCATTTTGATTCAATAAGCTTTATTCGAATCAAATTTGCTTTGTTTGAATGCAATTGAGTGGAATCTTAATGATTAAGCTTAACCTTTCTTTGAAAAAATTACAATTTTTGGTATGATTAGTTGACTTTCATTTGATTAAACAAGCTATGTTTGAATGCAATTGACTTTCATTTGATTCAATATGCTTTATTCGAATCAAATTAGCTTTGTTTCAATGTAAGTAAGTGGAATCTTAATGCTTAAGCTTATGCTTTATTTGAACCAATTACCATTTTTGGAAAGAATAGTTGACTTTCATTTGAGTAAAAAAGTTATATTTGAATGCAATTGACTTTCATTTTGATTCAATAAGCTTTATTCGAATCAAATTTGCTTTGTTCGACTGCAATTGAGTGGAATCTTAATGATTAAGCTTAACCTTTCTTTGAAAAAATTACCATTTTTAGTAAGAATAGTTGACTTTCATTTGATTAAACAAGCTATGTTTGAATGCAATTGACTTTCATTTGATTCAATAGGCTTTATTCGAATCAAATTAACTTTGTTTGAATGTAATTGAGTGGAATCCTAATGCTTAAACTTATGCTTTATTTGAACCAATTACCATTTTTGGAAAGAATAATTGACTTTTATTTGAGTAAAAAAGTTATGTTTGAATGCAATTGACTTTCATTTGATTCAATAAGCTTTATTCGAATCAAATTAGCTTTGTTTCAATGTAATTGAGTGGAATCTTAATGTTTAAGCTTATGCTTTATTTGAACCAATTACCATTTTTGGAAAGAATAGTTGACTTTCATTTGAATAAAAAAGTTATGTTTGAATGCAATTGACTTTTATTTTGATTCAATAAGCTTTATTCGAATCAAATTTGCTTTGTTCGACTGCAATTGAGTGGAATCTTAATGATTAAGCTTAACCTTTCTTTGAAAAAATTACCATTTTTAGTAAGAATAGTTGACTTTCATTTGATTAAACAAGCTATGTTTGAATGCAATTGACTTTCATTTGATTCAATAGGCTTTATTCGAATCAAATTAACTTTGTTTGAATGTAATTGAGTGGAATCCTAATGCTTAAGCTTATGCTTTATTTGAACCAATTACCATTTTTGGAAAGAATAGTTGACTTTCATTTGAGTAAAAAAGTTATGTTTGAATGCAATTGACTTTCATTTTGATTCAATAAGCTTTATTCGAATGAAATTAGCTTTGTTTGAATGCAATTGAGTGGAATCTTAATGATTAAGCTTAAGCTTTATTTGAAACAAGTACCATTTTTGGAAAGAATAGTTGACTTTCATTTGAATAAAAAAGTTATGTTTGAATGCAATTGACTTTCATTTTGATTCAATAAGCTTTATTCGAATCAAATTTGCTTTGTTTGAATGCAATTGAGTGGAATCTTAATGATTAAGCTTAACCTTTCTTTGAAAAAATTACCATTTTTAGTAAGAATAGTTGACTTTCATTTGATTAAACAAGCAATGTTTGAATGCAATCAAATTTCATTTGATTCAATAAGCTATATTCAAATTAAATTAGCTTTGTTTGAATGTAATTGAGTGGAATCTTAATGCTTAAGCTTATGCTTTATTTGAACCAATTACCATTTTTGGAAAGAATAGTTGACTTTCATTTGAATAAACAAGTTACGTTCGAATGTAATTGACGTTCATTTGATTCAATAAGCATTATTCGAATCAAATTAGCTTTGTTCGACAGCAATTGAGTGGAATCTTAATGATTAAGCTTAACCTTTCTTTGAAAAAATTACCATTTTTAGTAAGCATAGTTGACTTTCATTTGATTAAACAAGCTATGTTTGAATGCAATTGACTTTCATTTGATTCAATAGGCTTTATTCGAATCAAATTAACTTTGTTTGAATGTAATTGAGTGGAATCCTAATGCTTAAACTTATGCTTTATTTGAACCAATTACCATTTTTGGAAAGAATAATTGACTTTCATTTGAGTAAAAAAGTTATGTTTGAATGCAATTGACTTTCATTTGATTCAATAAGCTTTATTCGAATCAAATTAGCTTTGTTTCAATGTAATTGAGTGGAATCTTAATGCTTAAGCTTATGCTTTATTTGAACCAATTAGCATTTTTGGAAAGAATAGTTGACTTTCATTTGAATAAAAAACTTATGTTTGAATGCAATTGACTTTCATTTTGATTCAATAAGCTTTATTCGAATCAAATTTGCTTTGTTTGAATGCAATTGAGTGGAATCTTAATGATTAAGCTTAACCTTTCTTTGAAAAAATTACCATTTTTAGTAAGAATAGTTGACTTTCATTTGATTAAACAAGCAATGTTTGAATGCAATCAAATTTCATTTGATTCAATAAGCTTTATTCAAATTAAATTAGCTTTGTTTGAATGTAATTGAGTGGAATCTTAATGCTTAAGCTTATGCTTTATTTGAACCAATTACCATTTTTAGAAAGAATAGTTGACTTTCATTTGAGTAAAAAAGTTATGTTTGAATGCAATTGACTTTCATTTTGATTCAATAAGCTTTATTCGAATCAAATTTGCTTTGTTCGACTGCAATTGAGTGGAATCTTAATGATTAAGCTTAACCTTTCTTTGAAAAAATTACCATTTTTAGTAAGAATAGTTCACTTTCATTTGATTAAACAAGCTATGTTTGAATGCAATTGACTTTCATTTGATTCAATAGGCTTTATTCGAATCAAATTAACTATGTTTGAATGTAATTGAGTGGAATCTTAATGCTTAAGCTTATGCTTTATTTGAACCAATTACCATTTTTGGAAAGAATAATTGACTTTCATTTGAGTAAAAAAGTTATGTTTGAATGCAATTGACTTTCATTTGATTCAATAAGCTTTATTCGAATCAAATTAGCTTTGTTTCAATGTAATTGAGTGGAATCTTAATGCTTCAGCTTATGCTTTATTAGAACCAATTACCATTTTTGGAAAGAATAGTTGACTTTCATTTGAGTAAAAAAGTAATGTTTGAATGCAATTGACTTTCATTTTGATTCAATAAGCTTTATTCGAATCAAATTTGCTTTGTTTGAATGCAATTGAGTGGAATCTTAATGATTAAGCTTAACCTTTCTTTGAAAAAATTACAATTTTTGGTATGATTAGTTGACTTTCATTTGATTAAACAAGCTATGTTTGAATGCAATTGACTTTCATTTGATTCAATATGCTTTATTCGAATCAAATTAGCTTTGTTTCAATGTAAGTAAGTGGAATCTTAATGCTTAAGCTTATGCTTTATTTGAACCAATTACCATTTTTGGAAAGAATAGTTGACTTTCATTTGAGTAAAAAAGTTATATTTGAATGCAATTGACTTTCATTTTGATTCAATAAGCTTTATTCGAATCAAATTTGCTTTGTTCGACTGCAATTGAGTGGAATCTTAATGATTAAGCTTAACCTTTCTTTGAAAAAATTACCATTTTTAGTAAGAATAGTTGACTTTCATTTGATTAAACAAGCTATGTTTGAATGCAATTGACTTTCATTTGATTCAATAGGCTTTATTCGAATCAAATTAACTTTGTTTGAATGTAATTGAGTGGAATCCTAATGCTTAAACTTATGCTTTATTTGAACCAATTACCATTTTTGGAAAGAATAATTGACTTTTATTTGAGTAAAAAAGTTATGTTTGAATGCAATTGACTTTCATTTGATTCAATAAGCTTTATTCGAATCAAATTAGCTTTGTTTCAATGTAATTGAGTGGAATCTTAATGTTTAAGCTTATGCTTTATTTGAACCAATTACCATTTTTGGAAAGAATAGTTGACTTTCATTTGAATAAAAAAGTTATGTTTGAATGCAATTGACTTTTATTTTGATTCAATAAGCTTTATTCGAATCAAATTTGCTTTGTTCGACTGCAATTGAGTGGAATCTTAATGATTAAGCTTAACCTTTCTTTGAAAAAATTACCATTTTTAGTAAGAATAGTTGACTTTCATTTGATTAAACAAGCTATGTTTGAATGCAATTGACTTTCATTTGATTCAATAGGCTTTATTCGAATCAAATTAACTTTGTTTGAATGTAATTGAGTGGAATCCTAATGCTTAAGCTTATGCTTTATTTGAACCAATTACCATTTTTGGAAAGAATAGTTGACTTTCATTTGAGTAAAAAAGTTATGTTTGAATGCAATTGACTTTCATTTTGATTCAATAAGCTTTATTCGAATGAAATTAGCTTTGTTTGAATGCAATTGAGTGGAATCTTAATGATTAAGCTTAAGCTTTATTTGAAACAAGTACCATTTTTGGAAAGAATAGTTGACTTTCATTTGAATAAAAAAGTTATGTTTGAATGCAATTGACTTTCATTTTGATTCAATAAGCTTTATTCGAATCAAATTTGCTTTGTTTGAATGCAATTGAGTGGAATCTTAATGATTAAGCTTAACCTTTCTTTGAAAAAATTACCATTTTTAGTAAGAATAGTTGACTTTCATTTGATTAAACAAGCAATGTTTGAATGCAATCAAATTTCATTTGATTCAATAAGCTATATTCAAATTAAATTAGCTTTGTTTGAATGTAATTGAGTGGAATCTTAATGCTTAAGCTTATGCTTTATTTGAACCAATTACCATTTTTGGAAAGAATAGTTGACTTTCATTTGAATAAACAAGTTACGTTCGAATGTAATTGACGTTCATTTGATTCAATAAGCATTATTCGAATCAAATTAGCTTTGTTCGACAGCAATTGAGTGGAATCTTAATGATTAAGCTTAACCTTTCTTTGAAAAAATTACCATTTTTAGTAAGCATAGTTGACTTTCATTTGATTAAACAAGCTATGTTTGAATGCAATTGACTTTCATTTGATTCAATAGGCTTTATTCGAATCAAATTAACTTTGTTTGAATGTAATTGAGTGGAATCCTAATGCTTAAACTTATGCTTTATTTGAACCAATTACCATTTTTGGAAAGAATAATTGACTTTCATTTGAGTAAAAAAGTTATGTTTGAATGCAATTGACTTTCATTTGATTCAATAAGCTTTATTCGAATCAAATTAGCTTTGTTTCAATGTAATTGAGTGGAATCTTAATGCTTAAGCTTATGCTTTATTTGAACCAATTAGCATTTTTGGAAAGAATAGTTGACTTTCATTTGAATAAAAAACTTATGTTTGAATGCAATTGACTTTCATTTTGATTCAATAAGCTTTATTCGAATCAAATTTGCTTTGTTTGAATGCAATTGAGTGGAATCTTAATGATTAAGCTTAACCTTTCTTTGAAAAAATTACCATTTTTAGTAAGAATAGTTGACTTTCATTTGATTAAACAAGCAATGTTTGAATGCAATCAAATTTCATTTGATTCAATAAGCTTTATTCAAATTAAATTAGCTTTGTTTGAATGTAATTGAGTGGAATCTTAATGCTTAAGCTTATGCTTTATTTGAACCAATTACCATTTTTGGAAAGAATAGTTGACTTTCATTTGAATAAACAAGTTACGTTCGAATGCAATTGACGTTCATTTGATTCAATAAGCATTATTCGAATCAAATTAGCTTTGTTTGAATTCAATTGAGTGGAATCTTAATGATTAAGCTTAACCTTTATTTGAAAAAATTACCATTTTCGGTAAGAAGAGTTGACTTTCATTTGATTAAACAAGCTATGTTTGAATGCAATTGACTTTCATTTGATTCAATAAGCTTTATTCGAATCAAATTAGCTTTGTTTCAATGTAATTGAGTGGAATCTTAATGCTTAAGCTTATGCTTTATTTGAACCAATTACCATTTTTAGAAAGAATAGTTGACTTTCATTTGAATAAAAAAGTTATGTTTGAATGCAATTGACTTTCATTTTGATTCAATAAGCTTTATTCGAATCAAATTTGCTTTGTTCGACTGCAATTGAGTAGAATCTTAATGATTAAGCTTAACCTTTCTTTGAAAAAATTACCATTTTTAGTAAGAATAGTTCACTTTCATTTGATTAAACAAGCTATGTTTGAATGCAATTGACTTTCATTTGATTCAATAGGCTTTATTCGAATCAAATTAACTTTGTTTGAATGTAATTGAGTGGAATCTTAATGCTTAAGCTTATGCTTTATTTGAACCAATTACCATTTTTGGAAAGAATAATTGACTTTCATTTGAGTAAAAAAGTTATGTTTGAATGCAATTGACTTTCATTTGATTCAATAAGCTTTATTCGAATCAAATTAGCTTTGTTTCAATGTAATTGAGTGGAATCTTAATGCTTCAGCTTATGCTTTATTAGAACCAATTACCATTTTTGGAAAGAATAGTTGACTTTCATTTAAGTAAAAAAGTTATGTTTGAATGCAATTGACTTTCATTTTGATTCAATAAGCTTTATTCGAATCAAATTTGCTTTGTTTGAATGCAATTGAGTGGAATCTTAATGATTAAGCTTAACCTTTCTTTGAAAAAATTACCATTTTTGGTATGATTAGTTGACTTTCATTTGATTAAACAAGCTATGTTTGAATGCAATTGACTTTCATTTGATTCAATATGCTTTATTCGAATCAAATTAGCTTTGTTTCAATGTAAGTGAGTGGAATCTTAATGCTTAAGCTTATGCTTTATTTGAACCAATTACCATTTTTGGAAAGAATAGTTGACTTTCATTTGAGTAAAAAAGTTATATTTGAATGCAATTGACTTTCATTTTGATTCAATAAGCTTTATTCGAATCAAATTTGCTTTGTTCGACTGCAATTGAGTGGAATCTTAATGATTAAGCTTAACCTTTCTTTGAAAAAATTACCATTTTTAATAAGAATAGTTGACTTTCATTTGATTAAACAAGCTATGTTTGAATGCAATTGACTTTCATTTGATTCAATAGACTTTATTCGAATCAAATTAACTTTGTTTGAATGTAATTGAGTGGAATCTTAATGCTTAAGCTTATGCTTTATTTGAACCAATTACCATTTTTGGAAAGAATAATTGACTTTCATTTGAGTAAAAACGTTATGTTTGAATGCAATTGACTTTCATTTGATTCAATAAGCTTTATTCGAATCAAATTAGCTTTGTTTCAATGTAATTGAGTGGAATCTTAATGCTTAAGCGTATGCTTTATTTGAACCAATTACCATTTTTGGAAAGAATAGTTGACTTTCATTTGAGTAAAAAAGTTATGTTTGAATGCAATTGACTTTCATTTTGATTCAATAAGCTTTATTCGAATCAAATTTGCTTTGTTTGAATGCAATTGAGTGGAATCTTAATGATTAAGCTTAACCTTTCTTTAAAAAAATTACCATTTTTGGTATGATTAGTTGACTTTCATTTGATTAAACAAGCTATGTTTGAATGCAATTGACTTTCATTTGATTCAATAAGCTTTATTCGAATCAAATTAGCTTTGTTTCAATGTAATTGAGTGGAATCTTAATGCTTAAGGTTATGCTTTATTTGAACCAATTACCATTTTTGGAAAGAATAGTTGACTTTCATTTGAGTAAAAAAGTTATGTTTGAATGCAATTGACTTTCTTTTTGATTCAATAAGCTTTATTTGAATCAAATTTGCTTTGTTCGACTGCAATTGAGTGGAATCTTAATGATTAAGCTTAACCTTTCTTTGAAAAAATTACCATTTTTAGTAAGAATAGTTGACTTTCATTTGATTAAACAAGCTATGTTTGAATGCAATTGACTTTCATTTGATTCAATAGGCTTTATTCGAATCAAATTAACTTTGTTTGAATGTAATTGAGTGGAATCCTAATGCTTAAACTTATGCTTTATTTGAACCAATTACCATTTTTGGAAAGAATTATTAACTTTTATTTGAGTAAAAAAGTTATGTTTGAATGCAATTGACTTTCATTTGATTCAATAAGCTTTATTCGAATCAAATTAGCTTTGTTTCAAATGTAATTGAGTGGAATCTTAATGCTTAAGCTTATGCTTTATTTGAACCAATTACCATTTTTGGAAAGAATAGTTGACTTTCATTTGAATAAAAAAGTTATGTTTGAATGCAATTGACTTTCATTTTGATTCAATAAGCTTTATTCGAATCAAATTTGCTTTTTTTGAATGCAATTGAGTGGAATCTTAATGATTAAGCTTAACCTTTCTTTGAAAAAATTACCATTTTTAGTAAGAATAGTTGACTTTCATTTGATTAAACAAGCAATGTTTGAATGCAATCAAATTTCATTTGATTCAATAAGCTTTATTCAAATTAAATTAGCTTTGTTTGAATGTAATTGAGTGGAATCTTAATGCTTAAGCTTATGCTTTATTTGAACCAATTACCATTTTTGGAAAGAATAGTTGACTTTCATTTGAATAAACAAGTTACGTTCGAATGCAATTGACGTTCATTTGATTCAATAATCATTATTCGAATCAAATTAGCTTTGTTTGAATTCAATTGAGTGGAATCTTAATGATTAAGCTTAACCTTTATTTGAAAAAATTACCATTTTCGGTAAGAATAGTTGACTTTCATTTGATTAAACAAGCTATGTTTGAATGCAATTGACTTTCATTTGATTCAATAAGATTGATTCGAATCAAATTAGCTTTGTTTGAATGCAATTGAATGGAATCTTAATGCTTAAGCTTAAGCTTTATTTGAACCAATTTCTATTTTAGGACAGAAGTTGATTTTCATTTTATTAAACAAGCTATGTTTGAATGCAATTGACTTTCATTTGATTAAATAAGCTTTATTCAAATAAAATTAGCTTTGTTTAAATGTAATTGAGTGGAATCTTAGTGATTAAGCTTAAGCATTATTTGAAACAATTACCATTTTAGGAAAGAATAGTTGAATTTCATTTGATTAAACAAGCTATATTTCACTGCAATTGACTTTCATTTGATTCAATATGCTTTATTCGAATGAAATTAGCTTTGTTTGAGTGCAATTGAGTGGAATCTTAATGATTAAGCTTAAGCTTTATTTGAAACAAGTACCATTTTTGGAATAAATAGTTGACTTTCATTTGATTCAACAAGCTATGTTTGAATGTAATTGAGTGGAATCTTAATGATTAAACTTAAGCTTTATTTGAAACAATTACCATTTTTAAAAAGAATAGTTGACTTTCATTTGATGAAACAAGCTATGTTTGAATGCAATTGACTTTCATTGGATTCAATAAGCTTGATTCGAATCAAATTAGCTTTGTTTGAATGCAATTGAGCGGAATCTTAATGATTAAGCTTAAGCTTTATTAGAAACAATTACCGTTTTTGAAAACAATAGTTGACTTTCATTTGATCAAACAAGCTATGTTTGAATGCAGTTGACACTCATTTGATTCAATAAGCTTTATTCGAATCAAATTAGCTTTGTTTGAATGCAATTGAGTGGAGTCTTAATGATTAAGCTTAAGCTTTATTTGAACCAATTTCTATTTCAGGAAAGAAGTTGACTTTCATTTGATCAAACAAGTTATGTTTGAATGCAATTGACTTTCATTTTGATTCAATAAGCTTTATTCGAATCAAATTTGCTTTGTTTGAATGCAATTGAGTGGAATCTTAATGATTAAGCTTAACCTTTCTTTGAAAAAAATTACCATTTTTGGTATGAATAGTTGACTTTCATTTGATTAAACAAGCTATGTTTGAATGCAATTGACTTTCATTTGATTCAATAAGCTTTATACGAATCAAATTAGCTTTGTTTCAATGTAATTGAGTGGAATCTTAATGCTTAAGCTTATGCTTTATTTGAACCAATTACCATTTTTGGAAAGAATAATTGACTTTCATTTGAGTAAAAAAGTTATGTTTGAATGCAATTGACTTTCATTTGATTCAATAAGCTTTATTCGAATCAAATTAGCTTTGTTTCAATGTAATTGAGTGGAATCTTAATGCTTAAGCTTATGCTTTATTTGAACCAATTACCATTTTTGGAAAGAATAGTTGACTTTCATTTGAGTAAAAAAGTTATGTTTGAATGCAATTGACTTTCATTTTGATTCAATAAGCTTTATTCGAATCAAATTTGCTTTGTTCGACTGCAATTGAGTGGAATCTTAATGATTAAGCTTAACCTTTCTTTGAAAAAATTACCATTTTTAGTAAGAATAGTTGACTTTCATTTGATTAAACAAGCTATGTTTGAATGCAATTGACTTTCATTTGATTCAATAGGCTTTATTCGAATCAAATTAACTTTGTTTGAATGTAATTGAGTGGAATCCTAATGCTTAAACTTATGCTTTATTTGAACCAATTACCATTTTTGGAAAGAATTATTAACTTTTATTTGAGTAAAAAAGTTATGTTTGAATGCAATTGACTTTCATTTGATTCAATAAGCTTTATTCGAATCGAATTAGCTTTGTTTCAAATGTAATTGAGTGGAATCTTAATGCTTAAGCTTATGCTTTATTTGAACCAATTACCATTTTTGGAAAGAATGGTTGACTTTCATTTGAATAAAAAAGTTATGTTTGAATGCAATTGACTTTCATTTTGATTCAATAAGCTTTATTCGAATCAAATTTGCTTTTTTTGAATGCAATTGAGTGGAATCTTAATGATTAAGCTTAACCTTTCTTTGAAAAAATTACCATTTTTAGTAAGAATAGTTGACTTTCATTTGATTAAACAAGCAATGTTTGAATGCAATCAAATTTCATTTGATTCAATAAGCTTTATTCAAATTAAATTAGCTTTGTTTGAATGTAATTGAGTGGAATCTTAATGCTTAAGCTTATGCTTTATTTGAACCAATTACCATTTTTGGAAAGAATAGTTGACTTTCATTTGAATAAACAAGTTACGTTCGAATGCAATTGACGTTCATTTGATTCAATAATCATTATTCGAATCAAATTAGCTTTGTTTGAATTCAATTGAGTGGAATCTTAATGATTAAGCTTAACCTTTATTTGAAAAAATTACCATTTTCGGTAAGAATAGTTGACTTTCATTTGATTAAACAAGCTATGTTTGAATGCAATTGACTTTCATTTGATTCAATAAGCTTTATTCGAATCAAATTAGCTTTGTTTCAATGTAATTGAGTGGAATCTTAATGCTTAAGCTTATGCTTTATTTGAACCAATTACCATTTTTGGAAAGAATAGTTGACTATCATTTGAGTAAAAAAGTTATGTTTGAATGCAATTGACTTTCATTTTGATTCAATAAGCTTTATTCGAATCAAATTTGCTTTGTTCGACTACAATTGAGTGGAATCTTAATGATTAAGCTTAACCTTTCTTTGAAAAAATTACCATTTTTAGTAAGATAGTTGACTTTCATTTGATTAAACAAGCTATGTTTGAATGCAATTGACTTTCATTTGAATCAATAGGCTTTATTCGAATCAAATTAACTTTGTTTGAATGTAATTGAGTGGAATCTTAATGCTTAAGCTTATGCTTTATTTGAACCAATTACCATTTTTCGAAAGAATAATTGACTTTCATTTGAGTAAAAAAGTTATGTTTGAATGCAATTGACTTTCATTTGATTCAATAAGCTTTATTCGAATCAGATTAGCTTTGTTTGAATTCAATTGAGTGGAATCTTAATGATTAAGCTTAACCTTTATTTGAAAAAATTACCATTTTCGGTAAGAATAGTTGACTTTCATTTGATTAAACAAGCTATGTTTGAATGCAATTGACTTTCATTTGATTCAATAAGATTGATTCGAATCAAATTAGCTTTGTTTGAATGCAATTGAATGGAATCTTAATGCTTAAGCTTAAGCTTTATTTGAACCAATTTCTATTTTAGGACAGAAGTTGATTTTCATTTTATTAAACAAGCTATGTTTGAATGCAATTGACTTTCATTTGATTAAATAAGCTTTATTCAAATAAAATTAGCTTTGTTTAAATGTAATTGAGTGGAATCTTAGTGATTAAGCTTAAGCATTATTTGAAACAATTACCATTTTAGGAAAGAATAGTTGAATTTCATTTGATTAAACAAGCTATATTTCACTGCAATTGACTTTCATTTGATTCAATATGCTTTATTCGAATGAAATTAGCTTTGTTTGAGTGCAATTGAGTGGAATCTTAATGATTAAGCTTAAGCTTTATTTGAAACAAGTACCATTTTTGGAATAAATAGTTGACTTTCATTTGATTCAACAAGCTATGTTTGAATGTAATTGAGTGGAATCTTAATGATTAAACTTAAGCTTTATTTGAAACAATTACCATTTTTAAAAAGAATAGTTGACTTTCATTTGATGAAACAAGCTATGTTTGAATGCAATTGACCTTCATTGGATTCAATAAGCTTGATTCGAATCAAATTAGCTTTGTTTGAATCCAATTGAGCGGAATCTTAATGATTAAGCTTAAACTTTATTAGAAACAATTACCGTTTTTGAAAACAATAGTTGACTTTCATTTGATTAAACAAGCTATGTTTGAATGCAGTTGACACTCATTTGATTCAATAAGCTTTATTCGAATCAAATTAGCTTTGTTTGAATGCAATTGAGTGGAGTCTTAATGATTAAGCTTAAGCTTTATTTGAACCAATTTCTATTTTAGGAAAGAAGTTGACTTTCATTTGATTAAACAAGTTATGTTTGAATGCAATTGACTTTCATTTTGATTCAATAAGCTTTATTCGAATCAAATTTGCTTTGTTTGAATGCAATTGAGTGGAATCTTAATGATTAAGCTTAACCTTTCTTTGAAAAAATTACCATTTTTGGTATGAATAGTTGACTTTCATTTGATTAAACAAGCTATGTTTGAATGCAATTGACTTTCATTTGATTCAATAAGCTTTATACGAATCAAATTAGCTTTGTTTCAATGTAATTGAGTGGAATCTTAATGCTTAAGCTTATGCTTTATTTGAACCAATTACCATTTTTGGAAAGAATAGTTGACTTTCATTTGAGTAAAAAAGTTATGTTTGAATGCAATTGACTTTCATTTTGATTCAATAAGCATTATTCGAATCAAATTTGCTTTGTTGGATTGCAATTGAGTGGAATCTTAACGATTAAGCTTAACCTTTCTTTGAAAAAATTACCATTTTTGGTATGATTAGTTGACTTTCATTTGATTAAACAAGCTATGTTTGAATGCAATTGACTTTCATTTGATTCAATAAGCTTTATTTGAATCAAATTAGCTTTGTTTCAATGTAATTGAGTGGAATCTTAATGCTTAAGCTTATGCTTTATTTGAACCAATTACCATTTTTGGAAAGAATAGTTGACTATCATTTGAGTAAAAAAGTTATGTTTGAATGCAATTGACTTTCATTTTGATTCAATAAGCTTTATTCGAATCAAATTTGCTTTGTTCGACTACAATTGAGTGGAATCTTAATGATTAAGCTTAACCTTTCTTTGAAAAAATTACCATTTTTAGTAAGATAGTTGACTTTCATTTGATTAAACAAGCTATGTTTGAATGCAATTGACTTTCATTTGAATCAATAGGCTTTATTCGAATCAAATTAACTTTGTTTGAATGTAATTGAGTGGAATCTTAATGCTTAAGCTTATGCTTTATTTGAACCAATTACCATTTTTCGAAAGAATAATTGACTTTCATTTGAGTAAAAAAGTTATGTTTGAATGCAATTGACTTTCATTTGATTCAATAAGCTTTATTCGAATCAAATTAGCTTTGTTTGAATTCAATTGAGTGGAATCTTAATGATTAAGCTTAACCTTTATTTGAAAAAATTACCATTTTCGGTAAGAATAGTTGACTTTCATTTGATTAAACAAGCTATGTTTGAATGCAATTGACTTTCATTTGATTCAATAAGATTGATTCGAATCAAATTAGCTTTGTTTGAATGCAATTGAATGGAATCTTAATGCTTAAGCTTAAGCTTTATTTGAACCAATTTCTATTTTAGGACAGAAGTTGATTTTCATTTTATTAAACAAGCTATGTTTGAATGCAATTGACTTTCATTTGATGAAATAAGCTTTATTCAAATAAAATTAGCTTTGTTTAAATGTAATTGAGTGGAATCTTAGTGATTAAGCTTAAGCATTATTTGAAACAATTACCATTTTAGGAAAGAATAGTTGAATTTCATTTGATTAAACAAGCTATATTTCACTGCAATTGACTTTCATTTGATTCAATATGCTTTATTCGAATGAAATTAGCTTTGTTTGAGTGCAATTGAGTGGAATCTTAATGATTAAGCTTAAGCTTTATTTGAAACAAGTACCATTTTTGGAATAAATAGTTGACTTTCATTTGATTCAACAAGCTATGTTTGAATGTAATTGAGTGGAATCTTAATGATTAAACTTAAGCTTTATTTGAAACAATTACCATTTTTAAAAAGAATAGTTGACTTTCATTTGATGAAACAAGCTATGTTTGAATGCAATTGACCTTCATTGGATTCAATAAGCTTGATTCGAATCAAATTAGCTTTGTTTGAATCCAATTGAGCGGAATCTTAATGATTAAGCTTAAACTTTATTAGAAACAATTACCGTTTTTGAAAACAATAGTTGACTTTCATTTGATTAAACAAGCTATGTTTGAATGCAGTTGACACTCATTTGATTCAATAACCTTTATTCGAATCAAATTAGCTTTGTTTGAATGCAATTGAGTGGAGTCTTAATGATTAAGCTTAAGCTTTATTTGAACCAATTTCTATTTTAGGAAAGAAGTTGACTTTCATTTGATTAAACAAGTTATGTTTGAATGCAATTGACTTTCATTTTGATTCAATAAGCTTTATTCGAATCAAATTTGCTTTGTTTGAATGCAATTGAGTGGAATCTTAATGATTAAGCTTAACCTTTCTTTGAAAAAATTACCATTTTTGGTATGAATAGTTGACTTTCATTTGATTAAACAAGCTATGTTTGAATGCAATTGACTTTCATTTGATTCAATAAGCTTTATACGAATCAAATTAGCTTTGTTTCAATGTAATTGAGTGGAATCTTAATGCTTAAGCTTATGCTTTATTTGAACCAATTACCATTTTTGGAAAGAATAGTTGACTTTCATTTGAGTAAAAAAGTTATGTTTGAATGCAATTGACTTTCATTTTGATTCAATAAGCTTTATTCGAATCAAATTTGCTTTGATCGAATGCAATTGAGTGGAATCTTAATGATTAAGCTTAACCTTTCTTTGAAAAAATTAACATTTTTAGTAAGAATAGTTGACTTTCATTTGATTAAACAAGCTATGTTTGAAGGCAATTGACTTTCATTTGATTCAATAGGCTTTATTCGAATCAAATTAACTTTGTTTGAATGTAATTGAGTGGAATCTTAATGCTTAAGCTTATGCTTTATTTGAACCAATTACCATTTTTGGAAAGAATAATTGACTTTCATTTGAGTAAAAACGTTATGTTTGCATGCAATTGACTTTCATTTGATTCAATAAGCTTTATTCGAATCAAATTAGCTTTGTTTCAATGTAATTGAGTGGAATCTTAATGCTTAAGCTTATGCTTTATTTGAACCAATTACCATTTTTGGAAAGAATAGTTGACTTTCATTTGAGTAAAAAAGTTATGTTTGAATGCAATTGACTTTCATTTTGATTCAATAAGCTTTATTCGAATCAAATTTGCTTTGTTTGATTGCAATTGAGTGGAATCTTAATGATTAAGCTTAACCTTTCTTTGAAAAAATTACCATTTTTGGTATGATTAGTTGACTTTCATTTGATTAAACAAGCTATGTTTGAATGCAATTGACTTTCATTTGATTCAATAAGCTTTATTCGAATCAAATTAGCTTTGTTTCAATGTAATTGAGTGGAATCTTAATGCTTAAGCTTATGCTTTATTTGAACCAATTACCATTTTTGGAAAGAATAGTTGACTTTCATTTGAGTAAAAAAGTTATGTTTGAATGCAATTGACTTTCATTTTGATTCAATAAGCTTTATTCGAATCAAATTTTCTTTGTACGACTACAATTGAGTGGAATCTTAATGATTAAGCTTAACCTTTCTTTGAAAAAATTACCATTTTTAGTAAGAATAGTTGACTTTCATTTGATTAAACAAGCTATGTTTGAATGCAATTGACTTTCATTTGAATCAATAGGCTTTATTCGAATCAAATTAACTTTGTTTGAATGTAATTGAGTGGAATCTTAATGCTTAAGCTTATGCTTTATTTGAACCAATTACCATTTTTCGAAAGAATAATTGATTTTCATTTGAGTAAAAAAGTTATGTTTGAATGCAATTGACTTTCATTTGATTCAATAAGCTTTATTCGAATCAAATTAGCTTTGTTTGAATTCAATTGAGTGGAATATTAATGATTAAGCTTAACCTTTATTTGAAAAAATTACCATTTTCGGTAAGAATAGTTGACTTTCATTTGATTAAACAAGCTATGTTTGAATGCAATTGACTTTCATTTGATTCAATAAGATTGATTCGAATCAAATTAGCTTTGTTTGAATGCAATTGAATGGAATCTTAATGCTTAAGCTTAAGCTTTATTTGAACCAATTTCTATTTTAGGGCAGAAGTTGGTTTTCATTTTATTAAACAAGCTATGTTTGAATGCAATTGACTTTCATTTGATTAAATAAGCTTTATTCAAATAAAATTAGCTTTTTTAAATGTAATTGAGTGGAATCTTAGTGATTAAGGTTAAGCATTATTTGAAACAATTACCATTTTTGGAAAGAATAGTTGAATTTAATTTGATTAAACAAGCTATATTTGACTGCAATGGACTTTCATTTGATTCAATATGCTTTATTCGAATGAAATTAGCTTTGTTTGAATGCAATTGAGTAGAATCTTAATGATTAAGCTTAAGCTTTATTTGAAACAAGTACCATTTTTGGAATAAATAGTTGACTTTCATTTGATTCAACTAGCTATGTTTGAATGTAATTGAGTGGAATCTTAATGATTAAACTTAAGCTTTATTTGAAACAATTACCATTTTTAAAAAGAATAGTTGACTTTCATTTGATGAAACAAGCTATGTTTGAATGCAATTGACTTTCATTGGATTCAATAAGCTTGATTCGAATCAAATTAGCTTTGTTTGAATGCAATTGAGCGGAATCTTAATTATTAAGCTTAAGCTTTATTAGAAACAATTACCGTTTTTTAAAACAATAGTTGACTTTCATTTGATTAAACAAGCTATGTTTGAATGCAGTTGACACTCATTTGATTCAATAAGCTTTATTCGAATCAAATTAGCTTTGTTTGAATGCAATTGAGTAGAGTCTTAATGATTACGCTTAAGCTTTATTTGAACCAATTTCTATTTTAGGAAAGAAGTTGACTTTCATTTGATTAAACAAGCTATGTTTGAATGCAATTGACTTTCATTTTGATTCAATAAGCTTTATTCGAATCAAATTTGCTTTGTTCGAATGCAATTGAGTGGAATCTTATTGATTAAGCTTAACCTTTCTTTGAAAAAATTACCATTTTTGGTATGAATAGTTGACTTTCATTTGATTAAACAAGCTATGTTTGAATGCAATTGACTTTCATTTGATTCAATAGGCTTTATTCGAATCAAATTAACTTTGTTTGAATGTAATTGAGTGGAATCTTAATGCTTAAGCTTATGCTTTATTTGAACCAATTACCATTTTTGGAAAGAATAATTGACTTTCATTTGAGTAAAAAAGTTATGTTTGAATGCAATTTACTTTCATTTGATTCAATAAGCTTTATTCGAATCAAATTAGCTTTGTTTCAATGTAATTGAGTGGAATCTTAATGCTTAAGCTTATGCTTTATTTGAACTAATTACCATTTTTGGAAAGAATAGTTGACTTTCATTTGAGTAAAAAAGTTATGTTTGAATGCAATTGACTTTCATTTTGATTCAATAAGCTTTATTCGAATCAAATTTGCTTTGTTTGAATGCAATTGAGTGGAATCTTAATGATTAAGCTTAACCTTTCTTTGAAAAAATTACCATTTTTAGTAAGAATAGTTGACTTTCATTTGATTAAACAAGCAATGTTTGAATGCAATCAAATTTCATTTGATTCAATAAGCTTTATTCAAATTAAATTAGCTTTGTTTGAATGTAATTGAGTGGAATCTTAATGCTTAAGCTTATGCTTTATTTGAACCAATTACCATTTTTGGAAAGAATAGTTGACTTTCATTTGAATAAACAAGTTACGTTTGAATGCAATTGACGTTCATTTCATTCAATAAGCATTATTCGAATCAAATTAGCTTTGTTTGAATTCAATTGAGTGGAATCTTAATGATTAAGCTTAACCTTTATTTGAAAAAATTACCATTTTCGGTAAGAATAGTTGACTTTCATTTGATTAAACAAGCTATGTTTGAATGCAATTGACTTTCATTTGATTCAATAAGATTGATTCGAATCAAATTACCTTTGTTTGAATGCAATTGAGTGGAATCTTAATGCTTATGCTTAAGCTTTATTTGAACCAATTTCTATTTTAGGAAAGAAGTTGATTTTCATTTTATTAAACAAGCTATGTTTGAATGCAATTGACTTTCATTTGATTCAATAAGCTTTATTCAAATAAAATTAGCTTTGTTTAAATGTAATTGAGTGGAATCTTAGTGATTAAGCTTAAGCATTATTTGAAACAATTACCATTTTTGGAAAGAATAGTTGAATTTCATTTGATTAAACAAGCTATATTTGACTGCAATTGACTTTCATTTGATTCAATATGCTTTATTCGAATGAAATTAGCTTTGTTTGAATGCAATTGAGTGGAATCTTAATGATTAAGCATAAGCTTTATTTGAAACAAGTACCATTTTTGGAATAAATAGTTGACTTTCATTTGATTCAACAAGCTATGTTTGAATGTAATTGAGTGGAATCTTAATGATTAAACTTAAGCTTTATTTGAAACAATTACCATTTTTAAAAAGAATAGTTGAATTTCGTTTGATGAAACAAGCTATGTTTGAATGCAATTGACTTTGATTTGATTCAATAAGCTTGATTCGAATCAAATTAGCTTTGTTTGAATGCAATTGAGCGGAATCTTAATGATTAAGCTTAAGCTTTATTAGAAACAATTACCGTTTTTGAAAACAATAGTTGACTTTCATTTGATTAAACAAGCTATGTTTGAATGCAGTTGACATTCATTTGATTCAATAAGCTTTATTCGAATCAAATTAGCTTTGTTTGAATGCAATTGAGTGGAGTCTTAATGATTAAGCTTAAGCTTTATTTGAACCAATTTCTATTTTAGGAAAGAAGTTGACTTTCATTTGATTAAACAAGTAATGTTTGAATGCAATTGACTTTCATTTTGATTTAATAAGCTTTATTCGAATCAAATTTGCTTTGTTTGAATGCAATTGAGTGGAATCTTAATGATTAAGCTTAACCTTTCTTTCAAAAAATTACCATTTTTGGTATGAATAGTTGACTTTCATTTGATTAAACAAGCTATGTTTGAATGCAATTGACTTTCATTTGATTCAATAAGCTTTATTCGAATCAAATTAGCTTTGTTTCAATGTAATTGAGTGGAATCTTAATGGTTAAGCTTATGCTTTATTTGAACCAATTACCATTTTTGGAGAGAATAGTTGACTTTCATTTGAGTAAAAAAGTTATGTTTGAATGCAATTGACTTTCATTTGATTCAATAAGCTTTATTCGAATCAAATTAGCTTTGTTTGAATGTAATTGAGTGGAATCTTAATGCTTAAGCTTATGCTTTATTTGAACCAATTAGCATTTTTGGAAAGAATAGTTGACTTTCATTTGAATAAACAAGTTACGTTTGAATGCAATTGACGTTCATTTGATTCAATAAGCATTATTCGAATCAAATTAGCTTTGTTTGAATTCAATTGAGTGGAATCTTAATGATTAAGCTTAACCTTTATTTGAAAAAATTACCATTTTCGGTAAGAATAGTTGACTTTCATTTGATTAAACAAGCTATGTTTGAATGCAATTTAATTTCATTTGATTCAATAAGATTGATTCGAATCAAATTAGCTTTGTTTGAATGCAATTGAGTGGAATCTTAATGCTTAAGCTTAAGCTTTATTTGAACCAATTTCTATTTTAGGAAAGAAGTTGATTTTCATTTTATTAAACAAGCTATGTTTGAATGCAATTGACTTTCATTTGATTCAATAAGCTTTATTCAAATAAAATTAGCTTTGTTTGAATGCAATTGAGTGGAATCTTAATGATTAAGCATAAGCTTTATTTGAAACAAGTACCATTTTTGGAATAAATAGTTGACTTTCATTTGATTCAACATTCTATGTTTGAATGTAATTGAGTGGAATCTTAATGATTAAACTTAAGCTTTATTTGAAACAATTACCATTTTTAAAAAGAATAGTTGACTTTCATTTGATGAAACAAGCTATGTTTGAATGCAATTGACTTTCATTTGATTCAATAAGCTTGATTCGAATCAAGTTAGCTTTGTTTGAATGCAATTGAGCGGAATCTTAATGATTAAGCTTAAGCTTTATTAGAAACAATTACCGTTTTTGAAAACAATAGTTGACTTTCATTTGATTAAACAAGCTATGTTTGAACGCAGTTGACTTTCATTTGATTCAAAAAGCTTTATTCGAATCAAATTGGCTTTGTTTGAATGCAATTGAGTGGAATCTTAATGCTTAAGCTTAAGCTTTATTTGAACCAATTTCTATTTTAGGAAAGAAGTTGATTTTCATTTTATTAAACAAGCTATGTTTGAATGCATTTGACTTTCATTTGATTCAATAAGCTTTATTCAAAGAAAATTAGCTTTGTTTAAATGTAATTGAGTGGAATCTTAGTGATTAAGCTTAAGCATTATTTGAAACAATTACCATTTTTGGAAAGAATAGTTGAATTTCATTTGATTAAACAAGCTATATTTGACTGCAATTGACTTTCATTTGATTCAATATGCTTTATTCGAATGAAATTAGCTTTGTTTGAATGCAATTGAGTGGAATCTTAATGATTAAGCATAAGCTTTATTTGAAACAAGTACCATTTTTGGAATAAATAGTTGACTTTCATTTGATTCAACAAGCTATGTTTGAATGTAATTGAGTGGAATCTTAATGATTAAACTTAAGCTTTATTTGAAACAATTACCATTTTTAAAAAGAATAGTTGAATTTCGTTTGATGAAACAAGCTATGTTTGAATGCAATTGACTTTGATTTGATTCAATAAGCTTGATTCGAATCAAATTAGCTTTGTTTGAATGCAATTGAGCGGAATCTTAATGATTAAGCTTAAGCTTTATTAGAAACAATTACCGTTTTTGAAAACAATAGTTGACTTTCATTTGATTAAACAAGCTATGTTTGAATGCAGTTGACATTCATTTGATTCAATAAGCTTTATTCGAATCAAATTAGCTTTGTTTGAATGCAATTGAGTGGAGTCTTAATGATTAAGCTTAAGCTTTATTTGAACCAATTTCTATTTTAGGAAAGAAGTTGACTTTCATTTGATTAAACAAGTTATGTTTGAATGCAATTAACTTTCATTTTGATTCAATAAGCTTTATTCGAATCAAATTTGCTTTGTTTGAATGCAATTGAGTGGAAACTTAATGATTAAGCTTAACCTTTCTTTGAAAAAATTACCATTTTTGGTATGAATAGTTGACTTTCATTTGATTAAACAAGCTATGTTTGAATGCAATTAACTTTCATTTGATTCAATAAGCTTGATTCGAATCAAATTAGCTTTGTTTGAATGCAATTGAGCGGAATCTTAATGAGTAAGCTTAAGCTTTATTAGAAACAATTACCGTTTTTGAAAACAATAGTTGACTTTCATTTGATTAAACAAGCTATGTTTGAATGCAGTTGACATAAATTTGATTCAATAAGCTTTATTCGAATCAAATTAGCTTTGTTTGAATGCAATTGAGTGGAGTCTTAATGATTAAGCTTAAGCTTTATTTGAACCAATTTCTATTTTAGGAAAGAAGTTGACTTTCATTTGATTAAACAAGTAATGTTTGAATTCAATTGACTTTCATTTTGATTCAATAAGCTTTATTCGAATCAAATTTGCTTTGTTTGAATGCAATTGAGTGGAATCTTAATGATTAAGCTTAACCTTTCTTTCAAAAAATTACCATTTTTGGTATGAATAGTTGACTTTCATTTGATTAAACAAGCTATGTTTGAATGCAATTGACTTTCATTTGATTCAATAAGCTTTATTCGAATCAAATTAGCTTTGTTTCAATGTAATTGAGTGGAATCTTAATGCTTAAGCTTATGCTTTATTTGAACCAATTACCATTTTTGGAGAGAATAGTTGACTTTCATTTGAGTAAAAAAGTTATGTTTGAATGCAATTGACTTTCATTTGATTCAATAAGCTTTATTCGAATCAAATTAGCTTTGTTTGAATGTAATTGAGTGGAATCTTAATGCTTAAGCTTATGCTTTATTTGAACCAATTAGCATTTTTGGAAAGAATAGTTGACTTTCATTTGAATAAACAAGTTACGTTTGAATGCAATTGACGTTCATTTGATTCAATAAGCATTATTCGAATCAAATTAGCTTTGTTTGAATTCAATTGAGTGGAATCTTAATGATTAAGCATAAGCTTTATTTGAAACAAGTACCATTTTTGGAATAAATAGTTGACTTTCATTTGATTCAACATTCTATGTTTGAATGTAATTGAGTGGAATCTTAATGATTAAACTTCAGCTTTATTTGAAACAATTACCATTTTTAAAAAGAATAGTTGACTTTCATTTGATGAAACAAGCTATGTTTGAATGCAATTGACTTTCATTTGATTCAATAAGCTTGATTCGAATCAAGTTAGCTTTGTTTGAATGCAATTGAGCGGAATCTTAATGATTAAGCTTAAGCTTTATTAGAAACAATTACCGTTTTTGAAAACAATAGTTGACTTTCATTTGATTAAACAAGCTATGTTTGAACGCAGTTGACTTTCATTTGATTCAAAAAGCTTTATTCGAATCAAATTGGCTTTGTTTGAATGCAATTGAGTGGAATCTTAATGCTTAAGCTTAAGCTTTATTTGAACCAATTTCTATTTTAGGAAAGAAGTTGATTTTCATTTTATTAAACAAGCTATGTTTGAATGCATTTGACTTTCATTTGATTCAATAAGCTTTATTCAAAGAAAATTAGCTTTGTTTAAATGTAATTGAGTGGAATCTTAGTGATTAAGCTTAAGCATTATTTGAAACAATTACCATTTTTGGAAAGAATAGTTGAATTTCATTTGATTAAACAAGCTATATTTGACTGCAATTGACTTTCATTTGATTCAATATGCTTTATTCGAATGAAATTAGCTTTGTTTGAATGCAATTGAGTGGAATCTTAATGATTAAGCATAAGCTTTATTTGAAACAAGTACCATTTTTGGAATAAATAGTTGACTTTCATTTGATTCAACAAGCTATGTTTGAATGTAATTGAGTGGAATCTTAATGATTAAACTTAAGCTTTCTTTGAAACAATTACCATTTTTAAAAAGAATAGTTGAATTTCGTTTGATGAAACAAGCTATGTTTGAATGCAATTGACTTTGATTTGATTCAATAAGCTTGATTCGAATCAAATTAGCTTTGTTTGAATGCAATTGAGCGGAATCTTAATGATTAAGCTTAAGCTTTATTAGAAACAATTACCGTTTTTGAAAACAATAGTTGACTTTCATTTGATTAAACAAGCTATGTTTGAATGCAGTTGACATTCATTTGATTCAATAAGCTTTATTCGAATCAAATTAGCTTTGTTTGAATGCAATTGAGTGGAGTCTTAATGATTAAGCTTAAGCTTTATTTGAACCAATTTCTATTTTAGGAAAGAAGTTGACTTTCATTTGATTAAACAAGTTATGTTTGAATGCAATTAACTTTCATTTTGATTCAATAAGCTTTATTCGAATCAAATTTGCTTTGTTTGAATGCAATTGAGTGGAAACTTAATGATTAAGTTTAACCTTTCTTTGAAAAAATTACCATTTTTGGTATGAATAGTTGACTTTCATTTGATTAAACAAGCTATGTTTGAATGCAATTAACTTTCATTTGATTCAATAAGCTTTATTCGAATCAAATTAGCTTTGTTTGAATGCAATTGAGTGGAGTCTTAATGATTAAGCTTAAGCTTTATTTGAACCAATTTCTATTTTAGGAAAGAAGTTGACTTTCATTTGATTAAACAAGTTATGTTTGAATGCAATTAACTTTCATTTTGATTCAATAAG
This sequence comes from Salicornia ramosissima, assembly GCA_951394345.1. NCBI lineage: Eukaryota > Viridiplantae > Streptophyta > Magnoliopsida > Caryophyllales > Amaranthaceae > Salicornia > Salicornia ramosissima. The sequence continues at coordinate 34,632,528 of OX596233.1, read as the reverse complement.
CTTTATTCGAATCAAATTTGCTTTGTTTGAATTCAATTGAGTGGAATCTTAATGATTAAGCTTAACCTTTATTTGAAAAAATTACCATTTTCAGTAAGAATAGTTGACTTTCATTTGATTAAACAAGCTATGTTTGAATGCAATTTAATTTCATTTGATTCAATAAGATTGATTCGAATCAAATTAGCTTTGTTTGAATGCAATTGAGTGGAATCTTAATGCTTAAGCTTAAGCTTTATTTGAACCAATTTCTATTTTAGGAAAGAAGTTGATTTTCATTTTATTAAACAAGCTATGTTTGAATGCAATTGACTTTCATTTGATTCAATAAGCTTTATTCAAATAAAATTAGCTTTGTTTGAATGCAATTGAGTGGAATCTTAATGATTAAGCATAAGCTTTATTTGAAACAAGTACCATTTTTGGAATAAATAGTTGACTTTCATTTGATTCAACATTCTATGTTTGAATGTAATTGAGTGGAATCTTAATGATTAAACTTAAGCTTTATTTGAAACAATTACCATTTTTAAAAAGAATAGTTGACTTTCATTTGATGAAACAAGCTATGTTTGAATGCAATTGACTTTCATTTGATTCAATAAGCTTTATTCGAATCAAATTTGCTTTGTTTGAATGCAATTGAGTGGAATCTTAATGATTAAGCTTAACCTTTCTTTCAAAAAATTACCATTTTTGGTATGAATAGTTGACTTTCATTTGAATAAAACAAGCTATGTTTGAATGCAATTGACTTTCATTTGATTCAATAAGCTTTATTCGAATCAAATTAGCTTTGTTTCAATGTAATTGAGTGGAATCTTAATGCTTAAGCTTATGCTTTATTTGAACCAATTACCATTTTTGGAGAGAATAGTTGACTTTCATTTGAGTAAAAAAGTTATGTTTGAATGCAATTGACTTTCATTTGATTCAATAAGCTTTATTCGAATCAAATTAGCTTTGTTTGAATGTAATTGAGTGGAATCTTAATGCTTAAGCTTATGCTTTATTTGAACCAATTAGCATTTTTGGAAAGAATAGTTGACTTTCATTTGAATAAACAAGTTACGTTTGAATGCAATTGACGTTCATTTGATTCAATAAGCATTATTCGAATAAAATTAGCTTTGTTTGAATTCAATTGAGTGGAATCTTAATGATTAAGCTTAACCTTTATTTGAAAAAATTACCATTTTCGGTAAGAATAGTTGACTTTCATTTGATTAAACAAGCTATGTTTGAATGCAATTTAATTTCATTTGATTCAATAAGATTGATTCGAATCAAATTAGCTTTGTTTGAATGCAATTGAGTGGAATCTTAATGCTTAAGCTTAAGCTTTATTTGAACCAATTTCTATTTTAGGAAAGAAGTTGATTTTCATTTTATTAAACAAGCTATGTTTGAATGCAATTGACTTTCATTTTATTCAATAAGCTTTATTCAAATAAAATTAGCTTTGTTTGAATGCAATTGAGTGGAATCTTAATGATTAAGCATAAGCTTTATTTGAAACAAGTACCATTTTTGGAATAAATAGTTGACTTTCATTTGATTCAACATTCTATGTTTGAATGTAATTGAGTGGAATCTTAATGATTAAACTTAAGCTTTATTTGAAACAATTACCATTTTTAAAAAGAATAGTTGACTTTCATTTGATGAAACAAGCTATGTTTGAATGCAATTGACTTTCATTTGATTCAATAAGCTTGATTCGAATCAAGTTAGCTTTGTTTGAATGCAATTGAGCGGAATCTTAATGATTAAGCTTAAGCTTTATTAGAAACAATTACCGTTTTTGAAAACAATAGTTGACTTTCATTTGATTAAACAAGCTATGTTTGAACGCAGTTGACTTTCATTTGATTCAAAAAGCTTTATTCGAATCAAATTGGCTTTGTTTGAATGCAATTGAGTGGAATCTTAATGCTTAAGCTTAAGCTTTATTTGAACCAATTTCTATTTTAGGAAAGAAGTTGATTTTCATTTTATTAAACAAGCTATGTTTGAATGCAATTGACTTTCATTTGATTCAATAAGCTTTATTCAAAGAAAATTAGCTTTGTTTAAATGTAATTGAGTGGAATCTTAGTGATTAAGCTTAAGCATTATTTGAAACAATTACCATTTTTGGAAAGAATAGTTGAATTTCATTTGATTAAACAAGCTATATTTGACTGCAATTGACTTTCATTTGATTCAATATGCTTTATTCGAATGAAATTAGCTTTGTTTGAATGCAATTGAGTGGAATCTTAGTGATTAAGCATAAGCTTTATTTGAAACAAGTACCATTTTTGGAATAAATAGTTGACTTTCATTTGATTCAACAAGCTATGTTTGAATGTAATTGAGTGGAATCTTAATGATTAAACTTAAGCTTTATTTGAAACAATTACCATTTTTAAAAAGAATAGTTGAATTTCGTTTGATGAAACAAGCTATGTTTGAATGCAATTGACTTTGATTTGATTCAATAAGCTTGATTCGAATCAAACTAGCTTTGTTTGAATGCAATTGAGCGGAATCTTAATGATTAAGCTTAAGCTTTATTAGAAACAATTACCGTTTTTGAAAACAATAGTTGACTTTCATTTGATTAAACAAGCTATGTTTGAATGCAGTTGACATATATTTGATTCAATAAGCTTTATTCGAATCAAATTAGCTTTGTTTGAATGCAATTGAGTGGAGTCTTAATGATTAAGCTTAAGCTTTATTTGAACCAATTTCTATTTTAGGAAAGAAGTTGACTTTCATTTGATTAAACAAGTTATGTTTGAATGCAATTAACTTTCATTTTGATTCAATAAGCTTTATTCGAATCAAATTTGCTTTGTTTGAATGCAATTGAGTGGAAACTTAATGATTAAGCTTAACCTTTCTTTGAAAAAATTACCATTTTTGGTATGAATAGTTGACTTTCATTTGATTAAACAAGCTATGTTTGAATGCAATTAACTTTCATTTGATTCAATAAGCTTTATTCGAATCAAATTAGCTTTGTTTGAATGCAATTGAGTGGAGTCTTAATGATTAAGCTTAAGCTTTATTTGAACCAATTTCTATTTTAGGAAAGAAGTTGACTTTCATTTGATTAAACAAGTTATGTTTGAATGCAATTAACTTTCATTTTGATTCAATAAGCTTTATTCGAATCAAATTTGCTTTGTTTGAATTCAATTGAGTGGAATCTTAATGATTAAGCTTAACCTTTATTTGAAAAAATTACCATTTTCAGTGAGAATAGTTGACTTTCATTTGATTAAACAAGCTATGATTGAATGCAATTTAATTTCATTCGATTCAATAAGATTGATTCGAATCAAATTAGCTTTGTTTGAATGCAATTGAGTGGAATCTTAATGCTTAAGCTTAAGCTTTATTTGAACCAATTTCTATTTTAGGAAAGAAGTTGATTTTCATTTTATTAAACAAGCTATGTTTGAATGCAATTGACTTTCATTTGATTCAATAAGCTTTATTCAAATAAAATTAGCTTTGTTTGAATGCAATTGAGTGGAATCTTAATGATTAAGCATAAGCTTTATTTGAAACAAGTACCATTTTTGGAATAAATAGTTGACTTTCATTTGATTCAACATTCTATGTTTGAATGTAATTGAGTGGAATCTTAATGATTAAACTTAAGCTTTATTTGAAACAATTACCATTTTTAAAAAGAATAGTTGACTTTCATTTGATGAAACAAGCTATGTTTGAATGCAATTGACTTTCATTTGATTCAATAAGCTTTATTCGAATCAAATTTGCTTTGTTTGAATGCAATTGAGTGGAATCTTAATGATTAAGCTTAACCTTTCTTTCAAAAAATTACCATTTTTGGTATGAATAGTTGACTTTCATTTGAATAAAACAAGCTATGTTTGAATGCAATTGACTTTCATTTGATTCAATAAGCTTTATTCGAATCAAATTAGCTTTGTTTCAATGTAATTGAGTGGAATCTTAATGCTTAAGCTTATGCTTTATTTGAACCAATTACCATTTTTGGAGAGAATAGTTGACTTTCATTTGAGTAAAAAAGTTATGTTTGAATGCAATTGACTTTCATTTGATTCAATAAGCTTTATTCGAATCAAATTAGCTTTGTTTGAATGTAATTGAGTGGAATCTTAATGCTTAAGCTTATGCTTTATTTGAACCAATTAGCATTTTTGGAAAGAATAGTTGACTTTCATTTGAATAAACAAGTTACGTTTGAATGCAATTGACGTTCATTTGATTCAATAAGCATTATTCGAATAAAATTAGCTTTGTTTGAATTCAATTGAGTGGAATCTTAATGATTAAGCTTAACCTTTATTTGAAAAAATTACCATTTTCGGTAAGAATAGTTGACTTTCATTTGATTAAACAAGCTATGTTTGAATGCAATTTAATTTCATTTGATTCAATAAGATTGATTCGAATCAAATTAGCTTTGTTTGAATGCAATTGAGTGGAATCTTAATGCTTAAGCTTAAGCTTTATTTGAACCAATTTCTATTTTAGGAAAGAAGTTGATTTTCATTTTATTAAACAAGCTATGTTTGAATGCAATTGACTTTCATTTTATTCAATAAGCTTTATTCAAATAAAATTAGCTTTGTTTGAATGCAATTGAGTGGAATCTTAATGATTAAGCATAAGCTTTATTTGAAACAAGTACCATTTTTGGAATAAATAGTTGACTTTCATTTGATTCAACATTCTATGTTTGAATGTAATTGAGTGGAATCTTAATGATTAAACTTAAGCTTTATTTGAAACAATTACCATTTTTAAAAAGAATAGTTGACTTTCATTTGATGAAACAAGCTATGTTTGAATGCAATTGACTTTCATTTGATTCAATAAGCTTGATTCGAATCAAGTTAGCTTTGTTTGAATGCAATTGAGCGGAATCTTAATGATTAAGCTTAAGCTTTATTAGAAACAATTACCGTTTTTGAAAACAATAGTTGACTTTCATTTGATTAAACAAGCTATGTTTGAACGCAGTTGACTTTCATTTGATTCAAAAAGCTTTATTCGAATCAAATTGGCTTTGTTTGAATGCAATTGAGTGGAATCTTAATGCTTAAGCTTAAGCTTTATTTGAACCAATTTCTATTTTAGGAAAGAAGTTGATTTTCATTTTATTAAACAAGCTATGTTTGAATGCAATTGACTTTCATTTGATTCAATAAGCTTTATTCAAAGAAAATTAGCTTTGTTTAAATGTAATTGAGTGGAATCTTAGTGATTAAGCTTAAGCATTATTTGAAACAATTACCATTTTTGGAAAGAATAGTTGAATTTCATTTGATTAAACAAGCTATATTTGACTGCAATTGACTTTCATTTGATTCAATATGCTTTATTCGAATGAAATTAGCTTTGTTTGAATGCAATTGAGTGGAATCTTAGTGATTAAGCATAAGCTTTATTTGAAACAAGTACCATTTTTGGAATAAATAGTTGACTTTCATTTGATTCAACAAGCTATGTTTGAATGTAATTGAGTGGAATCTTAATGATTAAACTTAAGCTTTATTTGAAACAATTACCATTTTTAAAAAGAATAGTTGAATTTCGTTTGATGAAACAAGCTATGTTTGAATGCAATTGACTTTGATTTGATTCAATAAGCTTGATTCGAATCAAACTAGCTTTGTTTGAATGCAATTGAGCGGAATCTTAATGATTAAGCTTAAGCTTTATTAGAAACAATTACCGTTTTTGAAAACAATAGTTGACTTTCATTTGATTAAACAAGCTATGTTTGAATGCAGTTGACATATATTTGATTCAATAAGCTTTATTCGAATCAAATTAGCTTTGTTTGAATGCAATTGAGTGGAGTCTTAATGATTAAGCTTAAGCTTTATTTGAACCAATTTCTATTTTAGGAAAGAAGTTGACTTTCATTTGATTAAACAAGTTATGTTTGAATGCAATTAACTTTCATTTTGATTCAATAAGCTTTATTCGAATCAAATTTGCTTTGTTTGAATGCAATTGAGTGGAAACTTAATGATTAAGCTTAACCTTTCTTTGAAAAAATTACCATTTTTGGTATGAATAGTTGACTTTCATTTGATTAAACAAGCTATGTTTGAATGCAATTAACTTTCATTTGATTCAATAAGCTTTATTCGAATCAAATTAGCTTTGTTTGAATGCAATTGAGTGGAGTCTTAATGATTAAGCTTAAGCTTTATTTGAACCAATTTCTATTTTAGGAAAGAAGTTGACTTTCATTTGATTAAACAAGTTATGTTTGAATGCAATTAACTTTCATTTTGATTCAATAAGCTTTATTCGAATCAAATTTGCTTTGTTTGAATTCAATTGAGTGGAATCTTAATGATTAAGCTTAACCTTTATTTGAAAAAATTACCATTTTCAGTGAGAATAGTTGACTTTCATTTGATTAAACAAGCTATGTTTGAATGCAATTTAATTTCATTTGATTCAATAAGATTGATTCGAATCAAATTAGCTTTGTTTGAATGCAATTGAGTGGAATCTTAATGCTTAAGCTTAAGCTTTATTTGAACCAATTTCTATTTTAGGAAAGAAGTTGATTTTCATTTTATTAAACAAGCTATGTTTGAATGCAATTGACTTTCATTTGATTCAATAAGCTTTATTCAAATAAAATTAGCTTTGTTTGAATGCAATTGAGTGGAATCTTAATGATTAAGCATAAGCTTTATTTGAAACAAGTACCATTTTTGGAATAAATAGTTGACTTTCATTTGATTCAACATTCTATGTTTGAATGTAATTGAGTGGAATCTTAATGATTAAACTTAAGCTTTATTTGAAACAATTACCATTTTTAAAAAGAATAGTTGACTTTCATTTGATGAAACAAGCTATGTTTGAATGCAATTGACTTTCATTTGATTCAATAAGCTTGATTCGAATCAAGTTAGCTTTGTTTGAATGCAATTGAGCGGAATCTTAATGATTAAGCTTAAGCTTTATTAGAAACAATTACCGTTTTTGAAAACAATAGTTGACTTTCATTTGATTAAACAAGCTATGTTTGAACGCAGTTGACTTTCATTTGATTCAAAAAGCTTTATTCGAATCAAATTGGCTTTGTTTGAATGCAATTGAGTGGAATCTTAATGCTTAAGCTTAAGCTTTATTTGAACCAATTTCTATTTTAGGAAAGAAGTTGATTTTCATTTTATTAAACAAGCTATGTTTGAATGCAATTGACTTTCATTTGATTCAATAAGCTTTATTCAAAGAAAATTAGCTTTGTTTAAATGTAATTGAGTGGAATCTTAGTGATTAAGCTTAAGCATTATTTGAAACAATTACCATTTTTGGAAAGAATAGTTGAATTTCATTTGATTAAACAAGCTATATTTGACTGCAATTGACTTTCATTTGATTCAATATGCTTTATTCGAATGAAATTAGCTTTGTTTGAATGCAATTGAGTGAAATCTTAATGATTAAGCATAAGCTTTATTTGAAACAAGTACCATTATTGGAATAAATAGTTGACTTTCATTTGATTCAACAAGCTATGTTTGAATGTAATTGAGTGGAATCTTAATAATTAAACTTAAGCTTTATTTGAAACAATTACCATTTTTAAAAAGAATAGTTGAATTTCGTTTGATGAAACAAGCTATGTTTGAATGCAATTGACTTTGATTTGATTCAATAAGCTTGATTCGAATCAAACTAGCTTTGTTTGAATGCAATTGAGCGGAATCTTAATGATTCAGCTTAAGCTTTATTAGAAACAATTACCGTTTTTGAAAACAATAGTTGACTTTCATTTGATTAAACAAGCTATGTTTGAATGCAGTTGACATTCATTTGATTCAATAAGCTTTATTCGAATCAAATTAGCTTTGTTTGAATGCAATTGAGTGGAGTCTTAATGATTAAGCTTAAGCTTTATTTGAACCAATTTCTATTTTAGGAAAGAAGTTGACTTTCATTTGATTAAACAAGTTATGTTTGAATGCAATTAACTTTCATTTTGATTCAATAAGCTTTATTCGAATCAAATTTGCTTTGTTTGAATGCAATTGAGTGGAAACTTAATGATTAAGCTTAACCTTTCTTTGAAAAAATTACCATTTTTGGTATGAATAGTTGACTTTCATTTGATTAAACAAGCTATGTTTGAATGCAATTAACTTTCATTTGATTCAATAAGCTTTATTCGAATCAAATTAGCTTTGTTTGAATGCAATTGAGTGGAGTCTTAATGATTAAGCTTAAGCTTTATTTGAACCAATTTCTATTTTAGGAAAGAAGTTGACTTTCATTTGATTAAACAAGTTATGTTTGAATGCAATTAACTTTCATTTTGATTCAATAAGCTTTATTCGAATCAAATTTGCTTTGTTTGAATTCAATTGAGTGGAATCTTAATGATTAAGCTTAACCTTTATTTGAAAAAATTACCATTTTCAGTAAGAATAGTTGACTTTCATTTGATTAAACAAGCTATGTTTGAATGCAATTTAATTTCATTCGATTCAATAAGATTGATTCGAATCAAATTAGCTTTGTTTGAATGCAATTGAGTGGAATCTTAATGCTTAAGCTTAAGCTTTATTTGAACCAATTTCTATTTTAGGAAAGAAGTTGATTTTCATTTTATTAAACAAGCTATGTTTGAATGCAATTGACTTTCATTTGATTCAATAAGCTTTATTCAAATAAAATTAGCTTTGTTTGAATGCAATTGAGTGGAATCTTAATGATTAAGCATAAGCTTTATTTGAAACAAGTACCATTTTTGGAATAAATAGTTGACTTTCATTTGATTCAACATTCTATGTTTGAATGTAATTGAGTGGAATCTTAATGATTAAACTTAAGCTTTATTTGAAACAATTACCATTTTTAAAAAGAATAGTTGACTTTCATTTGATGAAACAAGCTATGTTTGAATGCAATTGACTTTCATTTGATTCAATAAGCTTGATTCGAATCAAGTTAGCTTTGTTTGAATGCAATTGAGCGGAATCTTAATGATTAAGCTTAAGCTTTATTAGAAACAATTACCGTTTTTGAAAACAATAGTTGACTTTCATTTGATTAAACAAGCTATGTTTGAACGCAGTTGACTTTCATTTGATTCAAAAAGCTTTATTCGAATCAAATTGGCTTTGTTTGAATGCAATTGAGTGGAATCTTAATGCTTAAGCTTAAGCTTTATTTGAACCAATTTCTATTTTAGGAAAGAAGTTGATTTTCATTTTATTAAACAAGCTATGTTTGAATGCAATTGACTTTCATTTGATTCAATAAGCTTTATTCAAAGAAAATTAGCTTTGTTTAAATGTAATTGAGTGGAATCTTAGTGATTAAGCTTAAGCATTATTTGAGACAATTACCATTTTTGGAAAGAATAGTTGAATTTCATTTGATTAAACAAGCTATATTTGACTGCAATTGAGTTTCATTTGATTCAATATGCTTTATTCGAATGAAATTAGCTTTGTTTGAATGCAATTGAGTGGAATCTTAATGATTAAGCATAAGCTTTATTTGAAACAAGTACCATTTTTGGAATAAATAGTTGACTTTCATTTGATTCAACAAGCTATGTTTGAATGTAATTGAGTGGAATCTTAATGATTAAACTTAAGCTTTATTTGAAACAATTACCATTTTTAAAAAGAATAGTTGAATTTCGTTTGATGAAACAAGCTATGTTTGAATGCAATTGACTTTGATTTGATTCAATAAGCTTGATTCGAATCAAATTAGCTTTGTTTGAATGCAATTGAGCGGAATCTTAATGATTAAGCTTAAGCTTTATTAGAAACAATTACCGTTTTTGAAAACAATAGTTGACTTTCATTTGATTAAACAAGCTATGTTTGAATGCAGTTGACATTCATTTGATTCAATAAGCTTTATTCGAATCAAATTAGCTTTGTTTGAATGCAATTGAGTGGAGTCTTAATGATTAAGCTTAAGCTTTATTTGAACCAATTTCTATTTTAGGAAAGAAGTTGACTTTCATTTGATTAAACAAGTTATGTTTGAATGCAATTAACTTTCATTTTGATTCAATAAGCTTTATTCGAATCAAATTTGCTTTGTTTGAATGCAATTGAGTGGAAACTTAATGATTAAGCTTAACCTTTCTTTGAAAAAATTACCATTTTTGGTATGAATAGTTGACTTTCATTTGACTAAACAAGCTATGTTTGAATGCAATTAACTTTCATTTGATTCAATAAGCTTTATTCGAATCAAATTAGCTTTGTTTGAATGCAATTGAGTGGAGTCTTAATGATTAAGCTTAAGCTTTATTTGAACCAATTTCTATTTTAAGAAAGAAGTTGACTTTCATTTGATTAAACAAGTTATGTTTGAATGCAATTAACTTTCATTTTGATTCAATAAGCTTTATTCGAATCAAATTTGCTTTGTTTGAATTCAATTGAGTGGAATCTTAATGATTAAGCTTAACCTTTATTTGAAAAAATTACCATTTTCAGTAAGAATAGTTGACTTTCATTTGATTAAACAAGCTATGTTTGAATGCAATTTAATTTCATTTGATTCAATAAGATTGATTCGAATCAAATTAGCTTTGTTTGAATGCAATTGAGTGGAATCTTAATGCTTAAGCTTAAGCTTTATTTGAACCAATTTCTATTTTAGGAAAGAAGTTGATTTTCATTTTATTAAACAAGCTATGTTTGAATGTAATTGAGTGGAATCTTAATGATTAAACTTAAGCTTTATTTGAAACAATTACCATTTTTAAAAAGAATAGTTGAATTTCGTTTGATGAAACAAGCTATGTTTGAATGCAATTGACTTTGATTTGATTCAATAAGCTTGATTCGAATCAAATTAGCTTTGTTTGAATGCAATTGAGCGGAATCTTAATGATTAAGCTTAAGCTTTATTAGAAACAATTACCGTTTTTGAAAACAATAGTTGACTTTCATTTGATTAAACAAGCTATGTTTGAATGCAGTTGACATTCATTTGATTCAATAAGCTTTATTCGAATCAAATTAGCTTTGTTTGAATGCAATTGAGTGGAGTCTTAATGATTAAGCTTAAGCTTTATTTGAACCAATTTCTATTTTAGGAAAGAAGTTGACTTTCATTTGATTAAACAAGTTATGTTTGAATGCAATTAACTTTCATTTTGATTCAATAAGCTTTATTCGAATCAAATTTGCTTTGTTTGAATGCAATTGAGTGGAAACTTAATGATTAAGCTTAACCTTTCTTTGAAAAAATTACCATTTTTGGTATGAATAGTTGACTTTCATTTGATTAAACAAGCTATGTTTGAATGCAATTAACTTTCATTTGATTCAATAAGCTTTATTCGAATCAAATTAGCTTTGTTTGAATGCAATTGAGTGGAGTCTTAATGATTAAGCTTAAGCTTTATTTGAACCAATTTCTATTTTAGGAAAGAAGTTGACTTTCATTTGATTAAACAAGTTATGTTTGAATGCAATTAACTTTCATTTTGATTCAATAAGCTTTATTCGAATCAAATTTGCTTTGTTTGAATTCAATTGAGTGGAATCTTAATGATTAAGCTTAACCTTTATTTGAAAAAATTACCATTTTCAGTAAGAATAGTTGACTTTCATTTGATTAAACAAGCTATGTTTGAATGCAATTTAATTTCATTCGATTCAATAAGATTGATTCGAATCAAATTAGCTTTGTTTGAATGCAATTGAGTGGAATCTTAATGCTTAAGCTTAAGCTTTATTTGAACCAATTTCTATTTTAGGAAAGAAGTTGATTTTCATTTTATTAAACAAGCTATGTTTGAATGCAATTGACTTTCATTTGATTCAATAAGCTTTATTCAAATAAAATTAGCTTTGTTTGAATGCAATTGAGTGGAATCTTAATGATTAAGCATAAGCTTTATTTGAAACAAGTACCATTTTTGGAATAAATAGTTGACTTTCATTTGATTCAACATTCTATGTTTGAATGTAATTGAGTGGAATCTTAATGATTAAACTTAAGCTTTATTTGAAACAATTACCATTTTTAAAAAGAATAGTTGACTTTCATTTGATGAAACAAGCTATGTTTGAATGCAATTGACTTTCATTTGATTCAATAAGCTTGATTCGAATCAAGTTAGCTTTGTTTGAATGCAATTGAGCGGAATCTTAATGATTAAGCTTAAGCTTTATTAGAAACAATTACCGTTTTTGAAAACAATAGTTGACTTTCATTTGATTAAACAAGCTATGTTTGAACGCAGTTGACTTTCATTTGATTCAAAAAGCTTTATTCGAATCAAATTGGCTTTGTTTGAATGCAATTGAGTGGAATCTTAATGCTTAAGCTTAAGCTTTATTTGAACCAATTTCTATTTTAGGAAAGAAGTTGATTTTCATTTTATTAAACAAGCTATGTTTGAATGCAATTGACTTTCATTTGATTCAATAAGCTTTATTCAAAGAAAATTAGCTTTGTTTAAATGTAATTGAGTGGAATCTTAGTGATTAAGCTTAAGCATTATTTGAGACAATTACCATTTTTGGAAAGAATAGTTGAATTTCATTTGATTAAACAAGCTATATTTGACTGCAATTGACTTTCATTTGATTCAATATGCTTTATTCGAATGAAATTAGCTTTGTTTGAATGCAATTGAGTGGAATCTTAATGATTAAGCATAAGCTTTATTTGAAACAAGTACCATTTTTGGAATAAATAGTTGACTTTCATTTGATTCAACAAGCTATGTTTGAATGTAATTGAGTGGAATCTTAATGATTAAACTTAAGCTTTATTTGAAACAATTACCATTTTTAAAAAGAATAGTTGAATTTCGTTTGATGAAACAAGCTATGTTTGAATGCAATTGACTTTGATTTGATTCAATAAGCTTGATTCGAATCAAATTAGCTTTGTTTGAATGCAATTGAGCGGAATCTTAATGATTAAGCTTAAGCTTTATTAGAAACAATTACCGTTTTTGAAAACAATAGTTGACTTTCATTTGATTAAACAAGCTATGTTTGAATGCAGTTGACATTCATTTGATTCAATAAGCTTTATTCGAATCAAATTAGCTTTGTTTGAATGCAATTGAGTGGAGTCTTAATGATTAAGCTTAAGCTTTATTTGAACCAATTTCTATTTTAGGAAAGAAGTTGACTTTCATTTGATTAAACAAGTTATGTTTGAATGCAATTAACTTTCATTTTGATTCAATAAGCTTTATTCGAATCAAATTTGCTTTGTTTGAATGCAATTGAGTGGAAACTTAATGATTAAGCTTAACCTTTCTTTGAAAAAATTACCATTTTTGGTATGAATAGTTGACTTTCATTTGACTAAACAAGCTATGTTTGAATGCAATTAACTTTCATTTGATTCAATAAGCTTTATTCGAATCAAATTAGCTTTGTTTGAATGCAATTGAGTGGAGTCTTAATGATTAAGCTTAAGCTTTATTTGAACCAATTTCTATTTTAAGAAAGAAGTTGACTTTCATTTGATTAAACAAGTTATGTTTGAATGCAATTAACTTTCATTTTGATTCAATAAGCTTTATTCGAATCAAATTTGCTTTGTTTGAATTCAATTGAGTGGAATCTTAATGATTAAGCTTAACCTTTATTTGAAAAAATTACCATTTTCAGTAAGAATAGTTGACTTTCATTTGATTAAACAAGCTATGTTTGAATGCAATTTAATTTCATTTGATTCAATAAGATTGATTCGAATCAAATTAGCTTTGTTTGAATGCAATTGAGTGGAATCTTAATGCTTAAGCTTAAGCTTTATTTGAACCAATTTCTATTTTAGGAAAGAAGTTGATTTTCATTTTATTAAACAAGCTATGTTTGAATGCAATTGACTTTCATTTGATTCAATAAGCTTTATTCAAATAAAATTAGCTTTGTTTGAATGCAATTGAGTGGAATCTTAATGATTAAGCATAAGCTTTATTTGAAACAAGTACCATTTTTGGAATAAATAGTTGACTTTCATTTGATTCAACATTCTATGTTTGAATGTAATTGAGTGGAATCTTAATGATTAAACTTAAGTTTTATTTGAAACAATTACCATTTTTAAAAAGAATAGTTGACTTTCATTTGATGAAACAAGCTATGTTTGAATGCAATTGACTTTCATTTGATTCAATAAGCTTGATTCGAATCAAGTTAGCTTTGTTTGAATGCAATTGAGCGGAATCTTAATGATTAAGCTTAAGCTTTATTAGAAACAATTACCGTTTTTGAAAACAATAGTTGACTTTCATTTGATTAAACAAGCTATGTTTGAACGCAGTTGACTTTCATTTGATTCAAAAAGCTTTATTCGAATCAAATTGGCTTTGTTTGAATGCAATTGAGTGGAATCTTAGTGCTTAAGCTTAAGCTTTATTTGAACCAATTTCTATTTTAGGAAAGAAGTTGATTTTCATTTTATTAAACAAGCTATGTTTGAATGCAATTGACTTTCATTTGATTCAATAAGCTTTATTCAAAGAAAATTAGCTTTGTTTAAATGTAATTGAGTGGAATCTTAGTGATTAAGCTTAAGCATTATTTGAAACAATTACCATTTTTGGAAAGAATAGTTGAATTTCATTTGATTAAACAAGCTATATTTGACTGCAATTGACTTTCATTTGATTCAATATGCTTTATTCGAATGAAATTAGCTTTGTTTGAATGCAATTGAGTGGAATCTTAATGATTAAGCATAAGCTTTATTTGAAACAAGTACCATTTTTGGAATAAATAGTTGACTTTCATTTGATTCAACAAGCTATGTTTGAATGTAATTGAGTGGAATCTTAATGATTAAACTTAAGCTTTATTTGAAACAATTACCATTTTTAAAAAGAATAGTTGACTTTCATTTGATGAAACAAGCTATGTTTGAATGCAATTGACTTTCATTTGATTCAATAAGCTTGATTCGAATCAAATTAGCTTTGTTTGAATGCAATTGAGCGGAATCTTAATGATTAAGCTTAAGCTTTATTAGAAACAATTACCGTTTTTCAAAACAATAGTTGACTTTCATTTGATTAAACAAGCTATGTTTGAATGCAGTTGACATTCATTTGATTCAATAAGCTTTATTCGAATCAAATTAGCTTTGTTTGAATGCAATTGAGTGGAGTCTTAATGATTAAGCTTAAGCTTTATTTGAACCAATTTCTATTTTAGGAAAGAAGTTGACTTTCATTTGATTAAACAAGTTATGTTTGAATGCAATTAACTTTCATTTTGATTCAATAAGCTTTATTCGAATCAAATTTGCTTTGTTTGAATGCAATTGAGTGGAAACTTAATGATTAAGCTTAACCTTTCTTTGAAAAAATTACCATTTTTGGTATGAATAGTTGACTTTCATTTGATTAAACAAGCTATGTTTGAATGCAATTAACTTTCATTTGATTCAATAAGCTTTATTCGAATCAAATTAGCTTTGTTTGAATGCAATTGAGTGGAGTCTTAATGATTAAGCTTAAGCTTTATTTGAACCAATTTCTATTTTAAGAAAGAAGTTGACTTTCATTTGATTAAACAAGTTATGTTTGAATGCAATTAACTTTCATTTTGATTCAATAAGCTTTATTCGAATCAAATTTGCTTTGTTTGAATTCAATTGAGTGGAATCTTAATGATTAAGCTTAACCTTTATTTGAAAAAATTACCATTTTCAGTAAGAATAGTTGACTTTCATTTGATTAAACAAGCTATGTTTGAATGCAATTTAATTTCATTTGATTCAATAAGATTGATTCGAATCAAATTAGCTTTGTTTGAATGCAATTGAGTGGAATCTTAATGCTTAAGCTTAAGCTTTATTTGAACCAATTTCTATTTTAGGAAAGAAGTTGATTTTCATTTTATTAAACAAGCTATGTTTGAATGCAATTGACTTTCATTTGATTCAATAAGCTTTATTCAAATAAAATTAGCTTTGTTTGAATGCAATTGAGTGGAATCTTAATGATTAAGCATAAGCTTTATTTGAAACAAGTACCATTTTTGGAATAAATAGTTGACTTTCATTTGATTCAACATTCTATGTTTGAATGTAATTGAGTGGAATCTTAATGATTAAACTTAAGTTTTATTTGAAACAATTACCATTTTTAAAAAGAATAGTTGACTTTCATTTGATGAAACAAGCTATGTTTGAATGCAATTGACTTTCATTTGATTCAATAAGCTTGATTCGAATCAAGTTAGCTTTGTTTGAATGCAATTGAGCGGAATCTTAATGATTAAGCTTAAGCTTTATTAGAAACAATTACCGTTTTTGAAAACAATAGTTGACTTTCATTTGATTAAACAAGCTATGTTTGAACGCAGTTGACTTTCATTTGATTCAAAAAGCTTTATTCGAATCAAATTGGCTTTGTTTGAATGCAATTGAGTGGAATCTTAGTGCTTAAGCTTAAGCTTTATTTGAACCAATTTCTATTTTAGGAAAGAAGTTGATTTTCATTTTATTAAACAAGCTATGTTTGAATGCAATTGACTTTCATTTGATTCAATAAGCTTTATTCAAAGAAAATTAGCTTTGTTTAAATGTAATTGAGTGGAATCTTAGTGATTAAGCTTAAGCATTATTTGAAACAATTACCATTTTTGGAAAGAATAGTTGAATTTCATTTGATTAAACAAGCTATATTTGACTGCAATTGACTTTCATTTGATTCAATATGCTTTATTCGAATGAAATTAGCTTTGTTTGAATGCAATTGAGTGGAATCTTAATGATTAAGCATAAGCTTTATTTGAAACAAGTACCATTTTTGGAATAAATAGTTGACTTTCATTTGATTCAACAAGCTATGTTTGAATGTAATTGAGTGGAATCTTAATGATTAAACTTAAGCTTTATTTGAAACAATTACCATTTTTAAAAAGAATAGTTGACTTTCATTTGATGAAACAAGCTATGTTTGAATGCAATTGACTTTCATTTGATTCAATAAGCTTGATTCGAATCAAATTAGCTTTGTTTGAATGCAATTGAGCGGAATCTTAATGATTAAGCTTAAGCTTTATTAGAAACAATTACCGTTTTTCAAAACAATAGTTGACTTTCATTTGATTAAACAAGCTATGTTTGAATGCAGTTGACATTCATTTGATTCAATAAGCTTTATTCGAATCAAATTAGCTTTGTTTGAATGCAATTGAGTGGAGTCTTAATGATTAAGCTTAAGCTTTATTTGAACCAATTTCTATTTTAGGAAAGAAGTTGACTTTCATTTGATTAAACAAGTTATGTTTGAATGCAATTAACTTTCATTTTGATTCAATAAGCTTTATTCGAATCAAATTTGCTTTGTTTGAATGCAATTGAGTGGAAACTTAATGATTAAGCTTAACCTTTCTTTGAAAAAATTACCATTTTTGTTATGAATAGTTGACTTTCATTTGATTAAACAAGCTATGTTTGAATGCAATTAACTTTCATTTGATTCAATAAGCTTTATTCGAATCAAATTAGCTTTGTTTCAATGGAATTGAGTGGAATCTTAATGCTTAAGCTTATGCTTTATTTGAACCAATTACCATTTTTGGAAAGAATAGTTGACTTTCATTTGAGTAAAAAAGTTATGTTTGAATGCAATTGACTTTCATTTTGATTCAATAAGCTTTATTCGAATCAAATTTGCTTTGTTTGAATGCAATTGAGTGGAATCTTAATGATTAAGCTTAACCTTTCTTTGAAAAAATTACCATTTTTGTTATGAATAGTTGACTTTCATTTGATTAAACAAGCTATGTTTGAATGCAATTAACTTTCATTTGATTCAATAAGCTTTATTCGAATCAAATTAGCTTTGTTTCAATGTAATTGAGTGGAATCTTAATGCTTAAGCTTATGCTTTATTTGAACCAATTACCATTTTTGGAAAGAATAGTTGACTTTCATTTGAGTAAAAAAGTTATGTTTGAATGCAATTGACTTTCATTTGATTCAATAAGCTTTATTCGAATCAAATTAGCTTTGTTTGAAAGCAATTGAGTGGAATCTTAATGATGAAGCTTAAGCTTTAGTTAAAACAATTACCATTTTTGAAGACAATAGTTGACTTTCATTTGAATAAACAAGCTATGTTTGAACGCAGTTGACTTTCATTTGATTCAAAAAGCTTTATTCGAATCAAATTGGCTTTGTTTGAATGCAATTGAGTGGAATCTTAATGCTTAAGCTTAAGCTTTATTTGAACCAATTTCTATTTTAGGAAAGAAGTTGATTTTCATTTTATGAATCAAGCTATGTTTGAATGCAATTGACTTTCATTTGATTCAATAAGCTTTATTCAAATAAAATTAGCTTTGTTTAAATGTAATTGAGTGGAATCTTAGTGATTAAGCTTAAGCATTATTTGAAACAATTACCATTTTTGGAAAGAATAGTTGAATTTCATTTGATTAAACAAGCTATATTTGACTGCAATTGACTTTCATTTGATTCAATATGCTTTACTCGAATGAAATTAGCTTTGTTTGAATGCAATTGAGTGGAATCTTAATGATTAAGCATAAGCTTTATTTGAAACAAGTACCATTTTTGGAATAAATAGTTGACTTTCATTTGATTCAACAAGGTATGTTTGAATGTAATGGAGTGGAATCTTAATGATTAAACTTAAGCTTTATTTGAAACAATTACCATTTTTAAAACGAATAGTTGACTTTCATTTGATGAAACAAGCTATGTTTGAATGCAATTGACTTTCATTTGATTCAATAAGCTTGATTCGAATCAAATTAGCTTTGTTTGAATGCAATTGAGCGGAATCTTAATGATTAAGCTTAAGCTTTATTAGAAACAATTACCGTTTTTGAAAACAATAGTTGACTTTCATTTGATTAAACAAGCTATGTTTGAATGCAGTTGACATTCATTTGATTCAATAAGCTTTATTCGAATCAAATTAGCTTTGTTTAAATGCAATTGAGTGGAGTCTTAATGATTAAGCTTAAGCTTTATTTGAACCAATTTCTATTTTAGGAAAGAAGTTGACTTTCATTTGATTAAACAAGTTATGTTTGAATGCAATTAACATTCATTTTGATTCAATAAGCTTTATTCGAATCAAATTTGCTTTGTTTGAATGCAATTGAGTGGAATCTTAATGATTAAGCTTAACCTTTCTTTGAAAAAATTACCATTTTTGGTATGAATAGTTGACTTTCATTTGATTAAACAAGCTATGTTTGAATGCAATTGACTTTCATTTGATTCAATAAGCTTTATTCGAATCAAATTAGCTTTGTTTCAATGTAATTGAGTGGAATCTTAATGCTTAAGCTTATGCTTTATTTGAACCAATTACCATTTTTGGAAAGAATAGTTGACTTTCATTTGAGTAAAAAAGTTATGTTTGAATGCAATTGACTTTCATTTTGATTCAATAAGCTTTATTCGAATCAAATTTGCTTTGTTTGAATGCAATTGAGTGGAATCTTAATGATTAAGCTTAACCTTTCTTTGAAAAAATTACCATTTTTAGTAAGAATAGTTGACTTTCATTTGATTAAACAAGCTATGTTTGAATGCAATTGACTTTCATTTGATTCAATAGGCTTTATTCGAATCAAATTAACATTGTTTGAATGTAATTGAGTGGAATCTTAATGATTAAGCTTATGCTTTATTTGAACCGATTACCATTTTTGGAAAGAATAATTGACCTTCATTTTAGTAAAAAAGTTATGTTTGAATGCAATTGACTTTCATTTGATTCAATAAGCTTTATTCGAATCAAATTAGCTTTGTTTGAAAGCAATTGAGTGGAATCTTAATGATGAAGCTTAAGCTTTAGTTAAAACAATTACCATTTTTGAAGACAATAGTTGACTTTCATTTGATTAAACAAGCTATGTTTGAACGCAGTTGACTTTCATTTGATTCAAAGAGCTTTATTCGAATCAAATTGGCTTTGTTTGAATGTAATTGAGTGGAATCTTAATGATTAAGGTTAAGCTTTATTTGAAAAATGTACCATTTTTGGTAAGAATAGTTGACTTTCATTTGATTAAACAAGCTATGTTTGAACGCAGTTCACTTTCATTTGATTCAATAAGCTTTATTCGAATCAAATTTGCTTTGTTTGAATGCAATTGAGTGGAATCTTAATGATTACGCTTAACCTTTCTTTGAAAAAATTACCATTTTTAGTAAGAATAGTTGACTTTCATTTGATGAAACAAGCTATGTTTGAATGCAATTGACTTTCATTTGATTCAATAGGCTTTATTCGAATCAAATTAACATTGTTTGAATGTAATTGAATGGAATCTTAATGCTTAAGCTTATGCTTTATTTGAACCAATTACCATTTTGGAAAGAATAATTGACTTTCATTTGAGTAAAAAAGTTATGTTTGAAGGCCATTGACTTTCATTTGATTCAATAAGCTTTATTCGAATCAAATTAGCTTTGTTTGAAAGCAATTGAGTGGAATCTTAATGATGAAGCTTAAGCTTTAGTTAAAACAATTACCATTTTTGAAGACAATAGTTGACTTTCATTTGATTAAACAAGCTATGTTTGAACGCAGTTGACTTTCATTTGATTCAAAGAGCTTTATTCGAATCAAATTGGCTTTGTTTGAATGTAATTGAGTGGAATCTTAATGATTAAGGTTAAGCTTTATTTGAAAAATGTACCATTTTTGGTAAGAATAGTTGACTTTCATTTGATTAAACAAGCTATGTTTGAACGCAGTTCACTTTCATTTGATTCAATAAGCTTTATTCGAATCAAATTTTCTTTGTTTGAATGCAATTGAGTGGAATCTTAATGATTAAGCTTAACCTTTCTTTGAAAAAATTACCATTTTTAGTAAGAATAGTTGACTTCCATTTTATTAAACAAGCTATGTTTGAATGCAGTTGACTTTCATTTGATTCAATAAGCTTTATTCGAATCAAATTTGCTTTGTTTGAATGCAATTGAGTGGAATCTTAATGCTTAAGATTAAGCTTTATTTGAACCAATTTCTATTTTAGGAAAGAAGTTGATTTTCATTTTATTAAACAAGCTATGTTTGAATGCAATTGACTTTCATTTGATTCAATAAGCTTTATTCAAATAAAATTAGCTTTGTTTAAATGTAATTGAGTGGAATCTTAGTGATTAAGCTTAAGCATTATTTGAACCAATTTCTATTTTAGGAAAGAAGTTGATTTTCATTTTATTAAACAAGCTATGTTTGAATGCAATTGACTTTCATTTGATTCAATAAGCTTTATTCAAATAAAATTAGCTTTGTTTAAATGTAATTGAGTGGAATCTTAGTGATTAAGCTTAAGCATTATT
This sequence comes from Salicornia ramosissima, assembly GCA_951394345.1. NCBI lineage: Eukaryota > Viridiplantae > Streptophyta > Magnoliopsida > Caryophyllales > Amaranthaceae > Salicornia > Salicornia ramosissima. The sequence continues at coordinate 34,611,210 of OX596233.1, read as the reverse complement.
TGAAACAATTACCATTTTTGGAAAGAATAGTTGAATTTCATTTGATTAAACAAGCTATATTTGATTGCAATTGACTTTAATTTGATTCAATATGCTTTACTCGAATGAAATTAGCTTTGTTTGAATGCAATTGAGTGGAATCTTAATGATTAAGCTTAAGCTTTATTTGAAACAATTACCATTTTTGGAATAAATAGTTGACTTTCATTTGATTCAACAAGCTATGTTTGAATGTAATTGAGTGGAATCTTAATGATTAAACTTAAGCTTTATTTGAAACAATTACCATTTTTAAAAAGAATAGTTGACTTTCATTTGATGAAACAAGCTATGTTTGAATGCAATTGACTTTAATTTGATTCAATAAGCTTCATTCGAATCAAATTAGCTTTGTTCGAATGGAATTGAGTGGAATCTTAATGATTAAGCTTAAGCTTTAGTTGAAACAATTACCATTTTTGAAGACAATAGTTGACTTTCATTTGATTAAACAAGCTATGTTTGAATGCAGTTGACATTCATTTGATTCAATAAGCTTTATTCGAATCAAATTAGCTTTGTTTGAATGCAATTGAGTGGAATCTTAATGATTAAGCTTAAGCTTTATTTGAACCAATTTCTATTTTAGGAAAGAAGTTGACTTTCATTTGATTAAACAAGTTATGTTTGAATGCAATTGACTTTCATTTTGATTCAATAAGCTTTATTCGAATCAAATTTGCTTTGTTTGAATGCAATTGAGTGGAATCTTAATGATTAAGCTTAGCCTTTCTTTGAAAAAATTACCATTTTTGGTATGAATAGTTGACTTTCATTTGATTAAACAAGCTACGTTTGAATGCAATTGCCTTTCATTTGATTCAATAAGCTTTATTCGAATCAAATTAGCTTTGTTTGAACCAATTACCATTTTTGGAAAGAATAGTTGACTTTTATTTGAGTAAAAAAGTTATGTTTGAATCCAATTGACTTTCATTTTGATTCAATAAGCTTTATTCGAATCAAATTTTCTTTGTTTGAATGCAATTGAGTGGAATCTTAATGATTAAGCTTAACCTTTCTTTGAAAAAATTACCATTTTTAGTAAGAATAGTTGACTTCCATTTTATTAAACAAGCTATGTTTGAATGCAGTTGACTTTCATTTGATTCAATAAGCTTTATTCGAATCAAATTTGCTTTGTTTGAATGCAATTGAGTGGAATCTTAATGCTTAAGATTAAGCTTTATTTGAACCAATTTCTATTTTAGGAAAGAAGTTGATTTTCATTTTATTAAACAAGCTATGTTTGAATGCAATTGACTTTCATTTGATTCAATAAGCTTTATTCAAATAAAATTAGCTTTGTTTAAATGTAATTGAGTGGAATCTTAGTGATTAAGCTTAAGCATTATTTGAACCAATTTCTATTTTAGGAAAGAAGTTGATTTTCATTTTATTAAACAAGCTATGTTTGAATGCAATTGACTTTCATTTGATTCAATAAGCTTTATTCAAATAAAATTAGCTTTGTTTAAATGTAATTGAGTGGAATCTTAGTGATTAAGCTTAAGCATTATTTGAAACAATTACCATTTTTGGAAAGAATAGTTGAATTTCATTTGATTAAACAAGCTATATTTGACTGCAATTGACTTTAATTTGATTCAATATGCTTTACTCGAATGAAATTAGCTTTGTTTGAATGCAATTGAGTGGAATCTTCATGATTAAGCTTAAGCTTTATTTGAAACAATTACCATTTTTGGAATAAATAGTTGACTTTCATTTGATTCAACAAGCTATGTTTGAATGTAATTGAGTGGAATCTTAATGATTAAACTTAAGCTTTATTTGAAACAATTACCATTTTTAAAAAGAATAGTTGACTTTCATTTGATGAAACAAGCTATGTTTGAATGCAATTGACTTTAATTTGATTCAATAAGCTTCATTCGAATCAAATTAGCTTTGTTCGAATGGAATTGAGTGGAATCTTAATGATTAAGCTTAAGCTTTAGTTGAAACAATTACCATTTTTGAAGACAATAGTTGACTTTCATTTGATTAAACAAGCTATGTTTGAATGCAGTTGACATTCATTTGATTCAATAAGCTTTATTCGAATCAAATTAGCTTTGTTTGAATGCAATTGAGTGGAATCTTAATGATTAAGCTTAAGCTTTATTTGAACCAATTTCTATTTTAGGAAAGAAGTTGACTTTCATTTGATTAAACAAGTTATGTTTGAATGCAATTGACTTTCATTTTGATTCAATAAGCTTTATTCGAATCAAATTTGCTTTGTTTGAATGCAATTGAGTGGAATCTTAATGATTAAGCTTAGCCTTTCTTTGAAAAAATTACCATTTTTGGTATGAATAGTTGACTTTCATTTGATTAAACAAGCTACGTTTGAATGCAATTGACTTTCATTTGATTCAATAAGCTTTATTCGAATCAAATTAGCTTTGTTTGAACCAATTACCATTTTTGGAAAGAATAGTTGACTTTTATTTGAGTAAAAAAGTTATGTTTGAATCCAATTGACTTTCATTTTGATTCAATAAGCTTTATTCGAATCAAATTTTCTTTGTTTGAATGCAATTGAGTGGAATCTTAATGATTAAGCTTAACCTTTCTTTGAAAAAATTACCATTTTTAGTAAGAATAGTTGACTTTCATTTGATTAAACAAGCTATGTTTGAACGCAATTGACTTTCATTTGATTCAATAGGCTTTATTCGAATCAAATTAACTTTGTTTGAATGTAATTGAGTGCAATGTTAATGCTTAAGCTTATGCTTTATTTGAACCAATTACCATTTTTGGAAAGAATAATTGACTTTCATTTGAGTAAAAAAGTTATGTTTGAATGCAATTGACTTTCATTTGATTCAATAACCTTTATTCGAATCAAATTAGCTTTGTTTGAATGCAATTGAGTGGAATCTTAATGATTAAGCTTAAGCTTTAGTTGAAACAATTACCATTTTCGAAGACAATAGTTGACTTTCATTTGATTAAACAAGCTATGTTTGAACGCAGTTCACTTTCATTTGATTCAATAAGCTTTATTCGAATCAAATTGGCTTTGTTTGAATGAAATTGAGTGGAATCTTAATGATTAAGGTTAAGCTTTATTTGAAAAATGTACCATTTTTGGTAAGAATAGTTGACTTTCATTTGATTAAACAAGCTATGTTTGAATGCAATTGACTTTCATTTGATTCAATAAGCTTTATTCGAATCAAATTAGCTTTGTTTGAATGCAATTGAGTGGAATCTTAATGCTTAAGCTTAAGCTTTATTTGAACCAATTTCTATTTTAGGAAAGAAGTTGACTTTCATTTGATTAAACAAGCTATGTTTGAATGCAATTGACTTTCGTTTGATTCAATAAGCTTTATTCAAACAAAATTAGCTTTGTTTAAATGTAATTGAGTGGAATCTTAGTGATTAAGCTTAAGTATTATTTGAAACAATTACCATTTGTGGAAAGAATAGTTGAATTTCATTTGATTAAACAAGCTATATTTGACTGCAATTGACTTTCATTTGATTCAATATGCTTTATTCGAATGAAATTAGCTTTGTTTGAATGTAATTGAGTGGAATCTGAATGATTAACCTTAAGCTTTATTTGAAACAATTACCATTTTTGGAATAAATAGTTGACTTTCATTTGATTAAACAAGTTATGTTTGAATGCAATTTTCTTTGTTTGAATGCAATTGAGTGGAATCCTAATGATTAAGCTTAAGCTTTATTTGAAACAATTACCATTTTTAAAAAGAATAGTTGACTTTCATTTCATTAAACAAATAATGTTTTTATGCAAATGACATTCATTTGATACAATAAGCTTTATTCGAATCAAATTAGCTTTGTTTGAATGCAATTAAGTAGAACCTTAATGATAAAGCTTAAGCTTTATTTGAATCAATAACAATTTTTGGAAAGAAGTTTACTTTAATTTAATAAAACATGCTATGTTTGAATGCAATTAACCTTCATTTGATTCAATAAGCTATATTCGAATCAAATTTGCTTTGTTTGAATGCAAATGAGTGGAATCTTAATGATTAAGCTTAACCTTTATTTGAAAAAATTACCATTTTTGGAAAGAATAGTTGACTTTCATTTGATTAAACAAGCTATGTTTGAATGCAATTGACTTTCATTTGATTCAATAGGCTTTATTCGAATCAAATTAGCTTTGTTTGAATGCAATTGAGTGGAATCTTAATGATTAAGCTTAAGCTTTAGTTGAAACAATTACCATTTTTGAAGAAAATAGTTAACTTTCATTTGATTAAACAAGCTATGATTGAACGCAGTTGACTTTCATTTGATTCAATAAGCTTTATTTGAATCAAATTAGCTTTGCTTGTATGCAGTTGGGTGGAATCTTAATGATTAAGCTTAAGCTTTATTTGAACCAATTCTATTTTAGGAAAGAAGTTGACTTTCATTTGATTAAACAAGCTATGATTGAATGCAATTGACTTTCATTTGATTCAATAAGCTTTATTGGAATAAAATTAGATTTGTTTCAATGTAATTGAGTGGAATCTTAGTGATTAAACTTAAGCGTTATTTGAAACAATTACCATTTTTGGAAAGAATAGTTGAATTTCATTTGATTAAACAAGCTATGTTTGACTGCAATTGACTTTCATTTGATTCAATATGCTTTATTCGAATGAAATTAGCTTTGTTTGAATGCAATTGAGTGGAATCTTAATGATTAAGCTTAAGCTTTATTTGAAACAATTACCATTTTTGGAATAAATAGTTGACTTTCATTTGATTAAACAAGCTATGTTTGAATGCAATTTTCTTTTTTTGAATGCAATTGAGTGGAATCCTAATGATTAAGCTTAAGCTTTATTTGAAACAATTACCATTTTTAAAAAGAATAGTTGACTTTCATTTCATTAAACAAATAATGTTTTAATGCAAATGACATTCATTTGAGACAATAAACTTTATTCGAATCAAATTAGCTTTGTTTGAATGCAATTGAGTAGAACCTTAATGATAAAGCTTAAGCTTTATTTGAATCAATAACAATTTTTGGAAAGAAGTTTACCTTAATTTAATAAAACATGCTATGTTTGAATGCAATTGACCTTCATTTGATTCAATAAGCTTTATTCGAATCAAATTTGCTTTGTTTGAATGCAAATGAGTGGAATCTTAATGATTAAGCTTAACCTTTATTTGAAAAAATTACCATTTTTGGAAAGAATAGTTGACTTTCATTTGATTAAACAAGCTATGTTTGAATGCAATTGACTTTCATTTGATTCAATAAGCTTGATTCGAATCAAATTAGCTTTCTTTGAATGCAATTGAGTGGAATCTTAATGATTATGCTTAAGCTTTAGTTGAAACAATTACCATTTTTGAAGAAAATAGTTAACTTTCATTTGATTAAACAAGTTATGTTTGAACGCAGTTGACTTTCATTTGATTCAATAAGCTTTATTCGAATCAAATTAGCTTTGCTTGAATGTAGTTGGGTGGAATCTTAATGATTAAGCTTAACCTTTATTTGAACCAGTTCTATTTTAGGAAAGAAGTTGACTTTCATTTGATTAAACAAGCTATGATTGAATGCAATTGACTTTCATTTGATTCAATAAGCTTTATTGAAATAAAATTAGATTTGTTTCAATGTAATTGAGTGGAATCTTAGTGATTAAGCTTAAGCGTTATTTGAAACAATTACCATTTTTGGAAAGAATAGTTGAATTTCATTTGATTAAACAAGCTATGTTTGACTGCAATTGACTTTCATTTGATTCAATTTGCTTTATTCGAATGAAATTAGCTTTGTTTGAATGCAATTGAGTGGAATCTTAATGATTAAGCTTAAGCTTTATTTGAAACAATTACCATTTTTGGAATAAATAGTTGACTTTCATTTGATTAAACAAGCTATGTTTGAATGCAATTTTCTTTTTTTGAATGCAATTGAGTGGAATCCTAATGATTAAGCTTAAGCTTTATTTGAAACAATTACCATTTTTAAAAAGAATAGTTGACTTTCATTTCATTAAACAAATAATGTTTTAATGCAAATGACATTCATTTTGTACAATAAACTTTATTCGAATCAAATTAGCTTTGTTTGAATGCAATTGAGTAGAACCTTAATGATAAAGCTTAAGCTTTATTTGAATCAATAACAATTTTTGGAAAGAAGTTTACTTTAATTTAATAAAACATGCTATGTTTGAATGCAATTGACCTTCATTTGATTCAATAAGCTATATTCGAATCAAATTTGCTTTGTTTGAATGCAAATGAGTGGAATCTTAATGATTAAGCTTAACCTTTATTTGAAAAAATTACCATTTTTGGAAAGAATAGTTGACTTTCATTTGATTAAACAAGCTATGTTTGAATGCAATTGACTTTCATTTGATTCAATAAGCTTGATTCGAATCAAATTAGCTTTCTTTGAATGCAATTGAGTGGAATCTTAATGATTATGCTTAAGCTTTAGTTGAAACAATTACCATTTTTGAAGAAAATAGTTGACTTTCATTTGATTAAACAAGCTATATTTGAATGCAGTTGACTTTCATTTGATTCAATAAGCTTTATTCGAATCAAATTAGCTTTGCTTGAATGCAGTTGGGTGGAATCTTAATGATTAAGCTTACCCTGTATTTGAAAAAAGTACCATTTTTGGTAACAATAGTTGACTTTCATTTGATTAAACAAGCTATGTTTGAATGCAATTGACTTTCAATTGATTCAATAAGCTTGATTCGAATCAAATTAGCTTTGTTTGAATGCAATTGAGTGGAATCTTAATGATTAAGCTTAAGCTTTAGTGGAAACATTTACCGTTTTTGAAAACAATAGTTGACTTTCATTTGATTAAATAAGCTATGTTTGAATGCATTTGACATTCATTTGATTCAATAAGCTTTAATCGAATCAAATTAGCTTTGTTTGAATGCAATTGAGTGGAATCTTAATGATTAATCTTAAGCTTTGCTTCAACCAATTTCTATTTTAGGAAAGATGTTGACATTCATTTGATTAAACAAGCTATGTTTGAATGCAATTGACTTTCATTTGATTCAATAAGCTTTATTCAAATAAAATTAGATTTGTTTAAATGTAATTGAGTGGAATCTTAGTGATTAAGCTTAAGCATTATTTGAAACAATTACCATTTTTGGAAAGAATAGTTGAATTTCATTTGATTAAACAAGGTATGTTTGACTGCAATTGACTTTCATTTGCCTCAATATGCTTTATTCGAATGAAATTAGCCTTGTTTGAATGCAATTGAGTGGAATCTTAATGATTAAGCTTAAGCTTTATTTGAAACAATTACCATTTTTGGAATAAATAGTTGACTTTCATTTGATTAAACAAGCTATGTTTGAATGCAATTTTCTTTGTTTGAATGCAATTGAGTGGAATCCTAATGATTAAGCTTAAGCTTTATTTGAAACAATTACCATTTTTAAAAAGAATAATTGACTTTCATTTCATTAAACAAATAATGTTTTAATGCAAATGATTTTCATTTGATACAATAAGCTTTATTCGAATCAAATTAGCTTTGTTTGAATGCAATTGAGTAGAACCTTAATGATAAAGCTTAAGCTTTATTTGAATCAATAACAATTTTTAGAAAGAAGTTTACTTTAATTTAATTAAACATGCTATGTTTGAATGCAATTGACCTTCATTTGATTCAATAAACTTTATTCGAATCAAATTTGCTTTGTTTAAAAGCAAATGAGTGGAATCTTAATGATTAAGCTTAACCTTTATTTGAAAAAATTACCATTTTTGGAAAGAATAGTTGACTTTGATTTGATTAAACAAGCTACGTTTGAATGCAATTCACTTTCATTTGAGTCAATAAGCTTGATTCTAATCAAATTAGCTTTCTTTGAATGCAATTGAGTGGAATCTTAATGATTATGCTTGAGCTTTAGTTGAAATAATTACAATTTTTGAAGAAAATAGTTAACTTTCATTTGATTAAACAAGCTATGTTTGAACGCAGTTGACTTTCAATTGATTCAATAAGCTTTATTCGAATCTAATTAGCTTTGCTTGAATGCAGTTGGGTGGAATCTTAATGATTAAGCTTACCCTTTATTTGAAAAAAGTACCATTTTTGGTAACAATAGTTGACTTTCATTTGATTAAACAAGCTATGTTTGAATGCAATTGACTTTCATTTGATTCAATAAGCTTTATTCGAATAAAATTAGATTTGTTTAAATGTAATTGAGTGGAATCTTAATGATTAAGCTTAAGCTTTATTTGAAACAATTACCATTTTTGGAATAAATAGTTGACTTTCATTTGATTAAACAAGCTATGTTTGAATGCAATTTTCTTTGTTTGAATGCAATTAAGTGGAATCCTAATGATTAAGCTTAAGCTTTATTTGAAACAATTACCATTTTTAAAAAGAATAGTTGACTTTCATTTCATTAAACAAATAATGTTTTAATGCAAATGACTTTCATTTGATACAATAAGCTTTATTCGAATCAAATTAGCTTTGTTTGAATGCAATTGAGTAGAACCTTAATGATAAAGCTTAAGCTTTATTTGAATCAATAACAATTTTTGGAAAGAAGTTTACTTTAATTTAATTAAACATGCTATGTTTGAATGCAATTGACCTTCATTTGATTCAATAAGCTTTATTCGAATCAAATTTGCTTTGTTTAAATGCAAATGAGTGGAATCTTAATGATTAAGCTTAACCTTTATTTGAAAAAATTACCATTTTTGGAAAGAATAGTTGACTTTGATTTGATTAAGCAAGCTAGGTTTTAATGCAATTGACTTTCATTTGATTCAATAAGCTTGATTCGAATCAAATTAGCTTTCTTTGAATGCAATTGAGTGGAATCTTAAAGATTATGCTTAAGCTTTAGTTGAAACAATTACCATTTTTGAAGAAAATAGTTAACTTTCATTTGATTAAAGAAGCTATGTTTGAACGCAGTTGACTTTCATTTGATTCAATACGCTTTATTCGAATCAAATTAGCTTTGTTTGAATGCAATTGAGTAGAACCTTAATGATAAAGCTTAAGCTTTATTTGAATCAATAACAATTTTTGGAAAGAAGTTTACTTTAATTTAATAAAACATGCTATGTTTGAATGCAATTGACCTTCATTTGATTCAATAAGCTATATTCGAATCAAATTTGCTTTGTTTGAATGCAAATGAGTGGAATCTTAATGATTAAGCTTAACCTTTATTTGAAAAAATTACCATTTTTGGAAAGAATAGTTGACTTTCGTTTGATTAAACAAGCTATGTTTGAATGCAATTGACTTTCATTTGATTCAATAAGCTTTATTCGAATCAAATTAGCTTTGTTTGAATGCAATTGAGTGGAATCTTAATGATTAAGCTTAAGCTTTAGTTGAAACAATTACCATTTTTGAAGACAATAGTTGACTTTCTTTTGATTTAAATAAGCTATGTTTGAATGCAGTTGACATTCATTTGATTCAACAAGCTTTAATCGAATCAAATTAGCTTTGCTTGAATGCAGTTGGGTAGAATCTTAATGATTAAGCTTAAGCTCCCAATTTCTATTTTAGGAAAGATGTTGACTTTCATTTGATTAAACAAGCTATGTTTGAATGCAATTGACTTTCATTTGATTCAATAAGCTTTATTCAAATAAAATTAGTTTTGTTTCAATGTAATTGAGTGGAATCTTAGTGATTAAGCTTAAGCGTTATTTGAAACAATTACCATTTTTGGAAAGAATAGTTGAATTTCATTTGATTAAACAAGCTATGTTTTACTGCAATTGACTTTCATTTGATTCAATATTCTTTATTTAAATGAAATTAGCTTTGTTTGAATGCAATTGAGTGGAATCTTTATGATTAAGCTTAAGCTTTATTTGAAACAATTACCATTTTTGGAATAAATAGTTGACTTTCATTTGATTAAACAAGCTATGTTTGAATGCAATTTTCTTTGTTTGAATGCAATTGAGTGGAATCCTAATGATTAAGCTTAAGCTTTATTTGAAAAAATTACCATTTTCGGTAAGAATAGTTGACTTTCATTTGATTAAACAGGCTATGTTTGAATGCAATTGACTTTCATTTGATACAATAAGCTTGATTCGAATCAAATTAGCTTTGTTTGAATGCAATTGAGTGGAATCTTAATGATTAAGCTTAAGCTTTAGTTGAAACAATTACCATTTTTGAAAACAATAGTTGACTTTCATTTGATTAAACAAGCTATGTTTGAACGCAATTGACTTTCATTTGATTCAATAAGCTTTATTCGAATCAAATTAGCTTTGTTTGAATGTAACTGAGTGGAATCTTAATGATTAAGGTTAAGCTTTATTTGAACCAATTTCCAATTTCGGAAAGAAGTTGACTTTCATTTGATTAAACAAGCTATGTTTGAATGCAATTGACTTTCATTTGATTCAATAAGCTTTATTCAAATCAAATTAGCTTTGTTTGAATTTAATTGAGTGGAATCTTAATGCTTAAGCTTATGCTTTATTTGAACCAATTACCATTTTTGAAAATGATTAGTTGACTTTCATTTGATTAAACAAGTTATGTTTGAATGCAATTTACCTTCATTTGATTCAATAAGCTTTATTCGAATCAAATTAGCTTTGTTTGAATGCAATTGAGTGGAATCTTAATGATTAAGCTTAAGCTTTATTTGAAACAATTACCATTTTTGGAATAAATAGTTGTCTTTCAGTTGATTCAATAAGCTTTACTCGAATCAAATGAGCTTTTTTTGAATGCAATTGAGTGGAATATTAATGATTAAGCTTGAGCATTATTTGAAACAATTACCATTTTTGGAAACAATAGTTTATTTTAATTTGATTAACTAACTATGTTTGAATGCAATTCAGTGGAATCTTAATGCTTAAGCTTATGCTTTATTTGAACCAATTACCATTTTTGGAAAGAATAGTTGACTTTCATTTGATTATAAAAGTTATGTTTGAATGCAATTGACTTTCATTTGATTCAATAAGCTTTATTCGAATCAAATTAGCTTTGTTTGAATGCAATTGAGTGGAATCTTAATGATTAAGCTTAACCTTTATTTGAAAAAAGTACCATTTTTGGTAAGAATAGTTGACTTTTATTTGATTAAACAAGCTATGTTTGAATGCAAATTACTTTCATTTGATTCAATAAGCTTGATTAGAATCAAATAAGCTTTGTTTGAATGCAATTGAGTGGAATCTTAATGATTAAGCTTAAGCTTTAGTTGAAACAATTACCATTTTTGAAAACAATAATTGACTTTCATTTGATTAAACAAGCTATGTATTCACGCAATTGACTTTCATTTGATTCAATAATCTTTATTCGAATCAAATTAGTTTTGTTGGAATGCAAATTGAGTGGAATCTTAATGATTAAGGTTAAGGCTTATTTCAACCAATTTCCATTTTTGGAAAGAATTGTTGACTTTTTTTTTTTGGTAAATAAGGAAATTTATTACCAAAAAAGGAATAAAAGTACAGTCCTCCAAAACACCACAAAAATTCACAAATCCCAGATGCTCACGCCTCACAATAAGACCATGACCACCTTCTAGGAAGGGTTCCAAAGTCTCAACAAATCACTGGCAGCATACAGGGAGACAACACAACTAAAGACACTTACACCACTAACAACCTTCTACCTGCTTCATCACAACGACAAGCAGCTAAGAAAATAACCTCCCTAACAATGCTATCAATAGACCTTACACTCCCTTTAAAAATTACATTATTTCTGTAAAGCCAGATAACATATACAGCCTCAGTAAAAACAACAGCTAAGGTCTTAGCCTTGCATCTGCCCCGCTTCATAATGAAGCATAGCCACTTTACCAGATCCGAGAAAGAAAAAAGTCGGGTTCTTGGCTTCACCACATCTAGCAACCTCCACCAAACCTGCATAGAAAAACTGCAATCGAAAAACAAATGGGAGATAGACTCCACAGCTAAACCACACAAAGCACAGTTCGGATCATCTACATGACCCCATTTGAAAAGCCTATCCCTAGTCAACAAACCATCATGAATTGCTAACCAAAGAATAAAGATACTCTTTGGGGAAGCTCCATTATGATACACAAGACTCCTCCAAGGAACCACCTGCACCTGAGGGCGAAGAAGCCTATAAACATGTTTGATTTTAAAAGCCCCATGATGAAGAACCTGACTCCACCCCCCAAGTTGATCTATCATAGCACGACAATTTAACACCTTTTTCAACACCCACGAACACTTAGCAGGGGTAGGAGAATCCCACCATTCTCCTCTTCTGAAATAATAATTATGCACCCATTTCACCCAAAGAGAATCTGCCTTACTAGCCAGGTCCCAAAGCAACTTCGAAACAGCTGCTTTGTTCCAGTCCGCAAGAGCTAACACATTCCAACCACCACTAACCTTAGGGAGACATACCTGCTTCCAGGCAACAAGAGCCTTCTTACATCTATCAGCTCGCCCCGTCCATAAGAAAGCCCGAAAAACCGCCTCAATATCTAAGAGGATCTTCTTAGGAAGCATGAAGATCTGCGCCCAATAGGTCTGAATGCCAAAAAGAACACTTTTGATCAATTGAAGCCGCCCCGCATAAGAAAGATGCCTCGAAGCCCAACTTCTAACTCTACCAGTAACCCGAGTCACCAAAGGAGAGCATTGAGCCACCGTCAGCTTCTTAGAAGAAAGAGGAACTCCAAGATATCTAAACGGTAACACCCCCTGGGAGACCCCGACCAGAGTCCTCAAAGATTCCTGCTCAAGAGAAGGAATACCACCAAAAAAAATCTCAGTCTTATCAAGATTAGCAGAAAGACCAGAAGCCGCTGAAAATTTATGAAAAGCATCAAAAAGCAACCGGAGAGAACTATGATCCGCTCTACATAACAACAGGAGATCATCAGCAAACATAAGGTGAGTAAGAAGCAATCTCTCACACCTCGGATGGAAGTTAAAATCAGGATCATCCTGCAAATCACCAAGACAACGGGAAAGATATTCCATACCAATCGCAAACAAAAAAGGAGACATAGGATCTCCTTGCCGCAAACCTTTCCTCGCAGGAAAAGGAACAGTGGGAAAACCATTAATCAAAATAGAGTAAGACACCGAAGAAACGGCACCCATCACCCATTTAATGAAAAGTGGAGGAAACCCCACCTCATAAAGCATAGTCTCGAGAAAGCTCCATTCTATAGAATCATAGGCCTTTTTAAGGTCTACCTTGACAACACATCGTGGAGAAACATATTTATGAGAATATCCCTTCATGAGCTCTGTGGCCAACATAATATTATCACCAATATGTTTTCCAGGAATAAATCCTGCTTGATCATTCACAACATCTCCAATTACTCTAGCCAACCTGCAGGTGAGAATCTTAGAAATAATTTTATACAGCACAGTACAACAAGCAATAGGCCTATACTCTTTCACATACTGAGGATTCTGAACTTTTGGGACCAAAGTGACAGAAGTACAATTCCATTGCTTAGACATAACACCTGTAGTAAAGAACTCCTGAATAGCTCCATGAACATCGTCCCTGAGAATGGGCCATGCCTTCTTAAAGAAGAAAGCATTAAAACCGTCAACCCCCGGGGCTTTAGAATCATCAACTTCCTCCAAAGCATCATCTATCTCTCCATAAGAAACCTGTCTAACCAAAAGAGACCGAGCATCATCACTGAGCTTAGGCCCCCGCCGAACAGCCCGAACATCAACATGAGGGAGCACCGAAGCACTAGCCCCAAGTAACCGCTTATAGAAACCCACAACTTCCTGCTCCACTTCCGAAGGCTCTACCAGAACACGACCATCATCAAAAAGAAGAGAATCAATCCTGTTCGAATTCTGCCTCTGTTTCATGAAAGAGAAGAAGTACTGAGAATTAGAATCCCCGAGCTTCACCCACTGAACCCTTGACTTTTGACGAAGAACACTCTCATGAAGCGAGCTCCAATGCCTGAGCTGGAGAGAAGTAACTCGTTCTTTACATTGAAGATCAAAATCACCCGGGTTAACACCCAAAAGAACCTGAACATATTCTAACTCCTGCTGCTTCTCCCGAATATGAGCCTGAATATTGGAAAAATGCTGAATATTGAGATGCTATGTTTGATTTGATTAAACAAGCTATGTTTGAATGCAATTGACTTTCATTGATACAATAATCTTTATTCGAATCAAAATTAGCTTTGTTTGAATGCAATTCAGTGGAATTTTAATGCTAATCCTTATGCTTTACTTGAAACAATTACCATTTTTTTAAAGAGTAGTAAACTTTCATTTGATTAAACAAGCTATGTTTGAATGCAATTGAATTTAATTTGAGTCAATAAGTTTTATTCGAATCAAATTAGCTTTGTTTGAATGCAATTGAGTGGAATCTTAATGCTTAAGCTTATGCTTTATTTGAACCAATTATCATTTTTGGAAAGAATACTTGACTTTGATTTGATTAAGCAAGCTATGTTTGAATGCAATTGACTTTAATTTGATTCAATAAGCTTTATTTGAACAAATTACAATTTTTGGAAAGAAATTGACTTTCATTTGATTAAAAAGCTATGTTTGAATCTAATTGACTTTCATTTGATTCAATAAGATTTATTAAAATCAAATTAGCTTTGTTTGAATGTAACTGAGTGGAATCTTAGTGATTAAGCGTAAACTTTGTTTGAAACAATTACAATTTTTGGAAACAATAGTTGACTTTCATTTGATTAAACAAGCTATGTTTGAATGTAGTTGACATTCATTTGATTCAATAAGCTTTATTCGAGTCAAATTAGCTTTGTTTGAATGCAATTGAGTGGAATCTTAATGATTAAGCTTAACCATTATTTGAAAAAATTACCATTTTTAGTAAGAATAGTTGACTTTCATTTGATTAAACAAGCTATGTTTGAATGCAATTGACTTTAATTTGATTCAATAAGCTTGATTCGAATCAAAATAGCTTTGTTCGAATGCAATTGAGCGGAATCTTAATGATTAAGCTTAAGCTTTAGTTGAAACAATTACCATTTTTGAAGACAATAGTTGACTTTCATTTGATTAAACAAGCTATGGTTGAACGCAATTGACTTTCATTTGATTCAATAAGCTTTATTCGAATCAAATTAGCTTTGTTTGAATGCAATTGAGTGGAATCTTAATGATTTACCTTAAGCTTTATTTGAAACAATTACCTTTTTTGGAATAAATAGTTCACTTTCATTTGATTAAAAAAGCTATGTTTGAATGCAATTTTCTTTGTTTGAATGCAATTGAGTGGAATCTTAATGATTAAGCTTAAGCTTTATTTAAAACAATTACCATTTTTAAAAAGAATAGTTGACTTTCATTTGATTAAACAAGCTATGTTTGAATGCAATTGACTTTCATTTGATTCAACAAGCTTGATTCGAATGAGATTAGCTTTGTTTTAATGTAATTGAGTGGAATCTTAAGGATTAAGTTTAAGCTTTATTTGAACCAATTTCCATTTTTAGAAAGAAGTTGACTTTCATTTGATTAAACAAGCTATGTTTGAATGCAATTGACTTTCATTTGATTCAATAAGCTCTATTCGAATCAAATTAGCTTTGTTTGAATGAAATTGAGTGGAATCTTAATGATTAAGTTTAACCTTTATCTGAAAAATGTACCATTTTTGGTAAGAATAGTTGACTTTCATTTGATTAAACAAGCTATGTTTGAATGCAATTGACTTTCTTTTGATTCAATAAGCTTGATTCGAATCAAATTAGCTTTGTTTGAATGCAATTGAGTGAAATCCTAATGATTAAGCTTAAGATTTAGTTGAAACAATTACCATTTTAGAGGACAATAGTTGACTTTCATTTTTTTAAACAAGCTATGTTTGAATGCAGTTGACTTTCATTTGATTCAATAAGCTTTATTCGAATGAAATTAGCTTTGTTTGAATGCAATTTAGTGGAATCTTAATGCTTAAGCTTAAGCTTTATTTGAACCAATCTCTATTTTAGGAAAGAAGTTGATTTTCATTTGATTAAACAAGCTATGTTTGAATGCAATTGACTTTCATTTGATTCAATAAGCTTTATTCAAATAATATTAGCTTTGTTTAAATGTAATTGAGTGGAATCTTAGTGATTAAGCTTAAGCATTATTCGAAATAATTACCATTTTTGGATAGAATAGTTGAATTTCATTTGATTAAACAAGCTAAATTTGACTGGAATTGACTTTCATTTGATTCAATATGTTTTATTCGAATGAAATTAGCTTTGTTTGAATGCAATTGAGTGGAATCTTAATGATTAAGCTTAAGTTTTATTTGAAACAATTACTATTTTTGGAATAAATAGTTGACTTTCATTTGATTAAACAAGCTATATTTGAATGCAATCTTATTTGTTTGAATACAATTGAGTGGAATCTTAATGATTAAACTTAAGCTTTATTTGAAACAATTACCATTTTCAAAAAGAATAGTTGACTTTCATTTGATGAAACAAGCTATGTTTGAATGCAATTGACTATCATTTGATTCAATAAGCTTGATTCGAATCAAATTAGCTTTGTTTGAATGTAATTGAGTGGAATCTTAATGATTAAGGTTAAGCTTTATTTGAACCAAATTCCATTTTTAGAAAGAAGTTGACTTTCATTTGATTAAACAAGCTATGTTTGAATGCAATTGACTTTCATTTGATTCAATAAGCTCTATTCGAATCAAATTAGCTTTGTTTGAATGAAATTGAGTGGAATCTTAATGATTAAGTTTAACCTTTATTTGAAAAATGTACCATTTTTGGTAAGAATAGTTGACTTTCATTTGATTAAAAAAGCTATGTTTGAATGCAATTGAATTTCATTTGATTCGAATCAAATTAGCTTTGTTTGAATGCAATTGAGTGGAATCTTAATGATTAAGCTTAAGATTTAGTTGAAACAATTACCATTTTTGAAGACAATAATTGAATTTCATTTTTTTAAACAAGCTATGTTTGAATGCAGTTGACTTTCATTTGATTCAATAAGCTTTATTCGAATCAAATTAGCTTTGTTTGAATGCAATTGAGTGGAATCTTAATGCTTAAGCTTAAGCTTTAGTTGAAACAATTACTATTTTTGGAATAAATAGTTGACTTTCATTTGATTAAACAAGCTATGTTTGAATGCAATTGAGTGGAATCTTAATGATTAAACTTAAGCTTTATTTGAAACAATTACCATTTTTAAAAAGAATAGTTGACTTTCATTTGATGAAACAAGCTATGTTTGAATGCAATTGACTTTCATTTGATTCAATAAGCTTGATTCGAATCAAATTAGCTTTGTTTGAATGCAATTGAGTGGAATCTTAATGATTAAGCTTAAGCTTTATTAGAAACAATTACCGTTTTTGAAAACAATAGTTGACTTTCATTTGATTAAACAAGCTATGTTTGAATGCAGTTGACATTCATTTGATTCAATAAGCTTTATTCGAATCAAATTAGCTTTGTTTGAATGCAATTGAGTGGAATCTTAATGATTAAGCTTAAGATTTATTTCAAACAATTTCTATTTTAGGAAAGAAGTTGACTTTCATTTGATTAAACAAGCTATGTTTGAATGCAATTGACATTCATTTGATTCAATAAGCTTTAATCAAATAAAATTAGCTATGTATAATTGTAATTGAGTAAAATCTTAGTGATTAAGCTGAAGCATTATTTGAAACAATTACCATTTGTGGAAAGAATAGTTGAATTTCATTTGATTAAACAAGCTATGTTTGACTGCAATGGACTTTCATTTGATTTAATATGCTTTATTCGAATAAAATTAGGTTTGTTTGAATGCAATTGAGTGGAATCTTAATGATTAAGCTTAAGCTTTATTTGAAATAATTACCTTTTTTGGAATAAATAGTTGACTTTCATTAGATTAAACAAGCTATGTTTGAATGCAATTTTCTTTGCTTGAATGCAATTGAGTGGAATCCTAATGATTAAGCTTAAACTTTATTGGAAACAATTACCATTTTTAAAAAGAATAGTTGACTTTCATTTGATTAAACAAATAATGTTTAAATGCAAATGAAATTCATTTGATAAAATAAGCTTTATTCGAATCAAATTAGCTTTATTTGAAACAGTTACCATTTTTGGAATAAATAGTTGACTTTCATTTGATGAAACAAGCTATGTTTGAATGCGATTGACTTTCATTTGATTCAATAAGCTTGATTCGAATCAAATTAGCTTTGTTTAAATGCAATTGAGTGGAATCTTAATGATTAAGCTTAAGCTTTATTAGAAACAATTACCGTTTTTGAAAACAATAGTTGACTTTCATTTGATTAAACAAGCTATGTTTGAATGCAGTTGACATTCATTTGATTCAATAAGCTTTGTTTGAATGCAATTGAGTAGAATCTTAATGATTATGCTTATGCTTTATTTGAACCAATTTCTATTTTAGGAACAATACTTGACTTTCATTTGAGTAAAAAAGTTATGTTTGAATGCAATTGACTTTCACTTGATTCAATAAGCTTTATTCGAATCAAATTAGCTTTATTTGAATGAAATTGAGTGGAATCTTAATGATTAAGCTTAACCTTCATTTGAAAAAATTACCATTTTTAGTAAGAATAGTTGACTTTCATTCGATTAAACAAGCTATGTTTGAATGCATTTGATTTTAATTTGATTCAATAAGCTTGATTCGAATCAAATTAGCTTTGTTCGAACGCAATTGAGTGGAATCTTAATGATTAAGGTTAAGCTTTAGTTGAAACAATTACCATTTTTGAAGACAATAGTTGACTTTCATTTGATTAAACAAGCTATGTTTGAACGCAGTTGACTTTCATTTGATTGAATAAGCTTTATTCGAATCAAATTAGCTTTTTTTGAATGCAATTGAGTGGAATCTTAATGATTTAGCTTAAGCTTTATTTGAACCAATTTCCATTTTAGGAAAGAAGTTGACTTTCATTTGATTAAACAAGCTTTGCTTGAATGCAATTGACTTTGATTTGATTCAATAAGCTTTATTCAAATAAAATTAGCTTTGTTTAAATGTAATTGAGTGGAATCTTAGTGATTAAGCTTAAGCGTTGTTTGAAACAATTACCATTTGTGGAAAGAATAGTTGAATTTTATTTGATTAAACAAGCTACGTTTGACTGCAATTGACTTTCATTTGATTCAATATGCGTTATTCGAATGAAATTAGCTTTGTTTGAATGCAATTGAGTGGAATCTTAATGATTAAGATTAAGCTTTATTTGAAACAATTACCATTTTTGGAATAAATAGTTGACTTTCTTTTGATTAAACAAGCTACGTTTGAATGCAATTTTCTTTGTTTGAATGCAATTGAGTGGAATCTTAATGATTAAGCTTAAGCTTTATTTGAAACAATTAACATTTTTAAAAAGAATAGTTGACTTTCATTTGATTAAACAAGCTATGTTTGAATGCAAATGAGTTTCATTTGATTCAATAAGCTTGATTCGAATCAAATTAGCTTTGTTTGAATGTAAATGAGTGGAATCTTAATGATTAAGGTTAAGCTTTATTTGAACCAATTTCCATTTTTAGAAAGAAGCTGACTTTCATTTGATTAAACAAGCTATGTTTGAATGCAATTGACTTTCATTTAATTCAATAAGCTCTATTCGAATCAAATTAGCTTTGTTTGAATGAAATTGAGTGGAATCTTAATGATTATGTTTAACCTTTATTTGAAAAATGTACCATTTTTTGTAAGAATAGTTGACTTTCATTTGATTAAACATGCTATGTTTGAATGCAATTGACTTTCATTTGATTCAATAAGCTTGATTTGAATCAAATTAGCTTTGTTTGAATGCAATTGAGTGGAATCTTAATGATTAAGCTTAAGCTTTATTTGAAACAATTACCATTTTTAAAAAAGAATAGTTGACTTTCATTTGATTAAACAAATAATGTTTTAATGCAAATGAATTTCATTTGATACAATAAGCTTTATTCGAATCAAATTAGCTTTGTTTGAATGCAATTGAGTGGAACCTTAATGATAAAGCTTAAGCTTTATTTGAATCAATAACCATTTTTGGGAAGAATAGTTAACTTTCATTTGATTAAACAAGCTATGTTTGAATGCAAGTGACTTTCAGATGATTCAATAAGCTTGATTCGAATCAAATTAGTTTTGTTTGAATGCAATTGAGTGGAATCTTCATGATTAAGCTTACCCTTTATTTGAAAAAAGTACCATTTTTGGTAACAATAGTTGACTTTCATTTTATTAAACAAGCTATGTTTGAAAGCAATTGACTTTCATTTGATTCAATAAGCTTGATTCGATTCAAATTAGCTTTGTTTGAATGCAATTGAGTGGAATCTTAATGATTAGGCTTAAGCTTTATTTGAACCAATTTCTATTTTAGAAAAGAAGTTGACTTTCATTTAATTAAACAAACTATGTTTGAATGCAATTGACTTTCATTTGATTCAATAAGCTTTATTCAAATAAAATTAGATTTGTTTAAATGTAATTGAGTGGAATCTTAGTGATTAAGCTTAAGCATTATTTGAAAAAATTACCATTTTTGGAAAGAATAGTTGAATTTCATTTGATTAAACAAGCTAAGTTTGACTGCAATTGACTTTCGTTTGATTCAATATGCTTTATTCGAATGAAATTAACTTTAATTTGTTTGAATGCAATTGAGTGGAATCTTAATGATTAAGCTTAAGCTTTATTTGAAACAATTACCATTTTTAAAAAAGAATAGTTGACTTTCATTTGATTAAACAAATAATGTTTTAATGCAAATGAATTTCATTTGATACAATAAGCTTTATTCGAATCAAATTAGCTTTGTTTGAATGCAATTGAGTGGAACCTTAATGATAAAGCTTAAGCTTTATTTGAATCAATAACCATTTTTGGGAAGAATAGTTAACTTTCATTTGATTAAACAAGCTATGTTTGAATGCAAGTGACTTTCAGATGATTCAATAAGCTTGATTCGAATCAAATTAGTTTTGTTTGAATGCAATTGAGTGGAATCTTCATGATTAAGCTTACCCTTTATTTGAAAAAAGTACCATTTTTGGTAACAATAGTTGACTTTCATTTTATTAAACAAGCTATGTTTGAAAGCAATTGACTTTCATTTGATTCAATAAGCTTGATTCGATTCAAATTAGCTTTGTTTGAATGCAATTGAGTGGAATCTTAATGATTAGGCTTAAGCTTTATTTGAACCAATTTCTATTTTAGAAAAGAAGTTGACTTTCATTTAATTAAACAAACTATGTTTGAATGCAATTGACTTTCATTTGATTCAATAAGCTTTATTCAAATAAAATTAGATTTGTTTAAATGTAATTGAGTGGAATCTTAGTGATTAAGCTTAAGCATTATTTGAAAAAATTACCATTTTTGGAAAGAATAGTTGAATTTCATTTGATTAAACAAGCTAAGTTTGACTGCAATTGACTTTCGTTTGATTCAATATGCTTTATTCGAATGAAATTAACTTTAATTTGTTTGAATGCAATTGAGTGGAATCTTAATGATTAAGCTTAAGCTTTATTTGAAACAATTACCATTTTTGGAATAAATAGTTGCCTTGCATTTGATTAAACAAGCTATGTTTGAATTCAATTTTCTTTGTTTGAATGCAATTGAGTGGAATCCTAATGATTCAGCTTAAGCTTTATTTGAAACAATTACCATTTTTTTTAAAAATAGTTGATTTTCATTTGATTAAACAAATAATGTTTAAATGCAAATGACTTTCATTTGATACAATAAGCTTTATTCGAATCAAATTAGCTTTATTTGAATGCAATGGAGTGGAATCTTAATGATAAAGCTTAAGCTTTATTTGAATCAATAACAATTTTTGGAAAGAAGTTTACTTTAATTTAATTAAACATGCTATGTTTGAATGCAATTGACTTTCATTTGATTCAATATGCTTTATTCGAATCAAATTAGCTTTCTTTGAATGCAATTGAGTGGAATCTTAATGATTAAGCTTAAGCTTTCTTTGGACCAATTTCTATTTTAGGAAAGAAGTTGACTTTCATTTTATTAAACAAGCTATGTTTGAATGCAATTGCCTTTCATTTGATTCAATAAGCTTTATTCAAATAAAATTAGATTTGTTTAAATGTAATTGAGTGGAATCTTAGTGATTAAGCTTAAGCATTATTTGAAACAATTACCATTTTTGGAAAGAATAGTTGAATTTCATTTTGATTAAACAAGCTATGTTTGACTGCAATTGACTTTCATTTGATTCAATATGCTTTATTCGAATGAAATTAGCTTTTTTGAATGCAATTGAGTGGAATCTTAATGATTAAGCTTAAGCTTTATTTGAAACAATTACCATTTTTGGAATAAATAGTTGACTTTCATTTGATTAAACAAGCTATGTTTGAATGCAATCTTCTTTGTTTGAATACAATTGAGTGCAATCTTAATGATTAAACTTAAGCTTTGTTTGAAACAATTACCATTTTTGAAAAGAATAGTTGACTTTCATTTGATGAAACAAGCTATGTTTGAATGCAATTGACTTTCATTTGATTCAATAAGCTTGATTCGAATCAAATTAGCTTTGCTTGAATGCAATTGAGTGGAATCCTAATGATTAAGCTTAAGCTTTATTTGAAACAATTACCATTTTTAAAAAGAATAGTTGACTTTCATTTGATTAAACAAAAAATGTTTAAATGCAAATGAATTTCATTTGATACAATAAGCTTTATTCGAATCAAATTAGTTTTGTTTGAATGCAATTGACTGGAATCTTAATGATAAAGATTAAGCTTTAATTGAATCAATAATAATTTTTGGAAAGGAGTTTACTTTAATTTAATTAAACATGCTATGTTTGAATGCAATTGACATTCATTTTATTCAATAAGCTTTATTCGAATCAAATTTGCTTTGTTTGAATGCAAATGAGTCCAATTTTAATGATTAAGCTTAACCTGTATTTGAAAAACTTACCATTGTTGGAAAGAATAGTTGACTTTCATTTGATTAAACAAGCTATGTTTGAATGCAATTGACCTTCATTTGATTCAATAAGCTTTATTCAAATAAAATTAGCTATGTTTCAATCCCATTGAGTGGAATCTTAATGCTTAAGCTTATGCTTTATTTGAACCAATTACCATTTTTGGAAAGAATAGTTGACTTTCATTTGATTAAACAAGTTATGCTTGAATGCAATTGACTTTCATTTGATTCAATAAGCTTTATTCGAATCAAATTAGCTTTGTTTGAATGCATTTGAGTGGATCTTAATGATTAAGGTTAACCTTTATTTGAAAAAAGTACCATTTTTGGTAAGAATAGTTGACTTTCATTTGATTAAACAAGCTATGTTTGAATGCAATTGACTTTCATTTGATTCAATAAGCTTGATTCGAATCAAATTAGCTTTGGTTGAATACAATTGAGTGGAATCTTAATGATTAAGTTTAAGATTAAGTTGAAACAATTACCATTTTTGAAAACAATAGTTGACTTTCATTTGATTAAACAACCTATGTTTGAATGCAATTGAGTGGAATTTTAATGATTAAGGTTAACTTTATTTGAACCAATTTCCATTTTTGGATAGAAGTTGACTTTCATTTGATTAAACAAGCTATGTATGAATGCAATTGACTTTCATTTGATTTAATAAGCTTTATTCGAATCAAATTAGCTTTGTTTGAATGCAATTGAGTGGAATCTTAATGATTAAGCTTATGCCTTATTTGAACCAATTTCTATTTTAGGAAAGAAGTTGACTTTCATTTGAGTAAACAAGCTATGTTTGAATGCAATTGACTTTCATTTGATTCAATAAGCTTTATTCAAATAAAATTAACTTTGTTTAAATGTAATTGAGTGGAATCTTAGTGATTAAGCTTAAGCATTATTTGAAACAATTACCATTTGTGGAAGGAATAGTTGAATTTCATTTGATTAAACAAGCTATATTTGACTGCAACTGACTTTCATTTGATTCAATATGCGTTATTCGAATGAAATTAGCTTTGTTTGAATGCAATTGAGTGGAATCCTAATGATTAAGCTTAAGCTTTATTTGAAACAATTACCATTTTTAAAAAGAATAGTTGACTTTCATTTGATTAAACAAATAATGTTTTAATGCAAATGACTTTCATTTGATACAATAAGCTTTATTCGAATCAAGTTAGCTTTGTTTGAATGCAATTGAGTGGAACCTTAATGATTAAGCTTAAGCTTTATTTGAATCAATAACCATTTTTGGAAAAAATAGTTTACTTTCATTTGATTAAACAAGCTATGTTTGAACGCAATTGACTTTCATTTGATTCAATAAGCTTGATTCGAATCAAATTAGCTTTGTTTGAATGCAATTGAGTGGAATCTTAATGATTATGCTTAAGCTTTAGTTGACACAATTACCATATTTGAAGACAATAGTTGACTTTCATTTGATTAAACAAGCTATATTTGAACGCAGTTGACTTTCATTTGATTCAATAAGCTTTATTCAAATCAAATTAGCTTTGCTTGAATGCAATTGAGTGGAATCTTAATGATTAAGCTTACCCTTTATTTGAAAAAAGTACCATTTTTGGTAACAATAGTTGACTTTCATTTGATTAAACAAGCTATGTTTGAAAGTAATTGACTTTCATTTGATTCAATAAGCTCTATTCGAATCAAATTAGCTTTGTTTGAATGCAATTGAGTGGAATCTTAATGATTAAGCTTACCCTTTATTTGAAAAAAGTACCATTTTTGGTAACAATAGTTGACTTTCATTTAATTAAACAAGCTATGTTTGAAAGCAATTGACTTTCATTTGATTCAATAAGCTCTATTCGAATCAAATTAGCTATGTTTGAATGCAGTTGACTTTCATTTGATTCAATAAGCTTTATTCGAATCAAATTAGCTTTGTTTGAATGCAATTTAGTGGAATCTTAATGCTTAAGCTTAAGCTTTATTTGAACCAATTTCTATTTTAGGAAAGAAGTTGATTTTCATTTGATTAAACAAGCTATGTTTGAATGCAATTGACTTTCATTTGATTCAATAAGCTTTATTCAAATAATATTAGCTTTGTTTAAATGTAATTGAGTGGAATCTTAGTGATTAAGCTTAAGCATTATTTGAAATAATTACCATTTTTGGATAAAATAGTTGAATTTCATTTGATTAAACAAGCTAAATTTGACTGGAATTGACTTTCATTTGATTCAATATGTTTTATTCGAATGAAATTAGCTTTGTTTGAATGCAATTGAGTGGAATCTTAATGATTAAGCTTAAGTTTTATTTGAAACAATTACTATTTTTGGAATAAATAGTTGACTTTCATTTGATTAAACAAGCTATATTTGAATGCAATCTTATTTGTTTGAATACAATTGAGTGGAATCTTAATGATTAAACTTAAGCTTTATTTGAAACAATTACCATTTTCAAAAAGAATAGTTGACTTTCATTTGATGAAACAAGCTATGTTTGAATGCAATTGACTATCATTTGATTCAATAAGCTTGATTCGAATCAAATTAGCTTTGTTTGAATGTAATTGAGTGGAATCTTAATGATTAAGGTTAAGCTTTATTTGAACCAATTTCCATTTTTAGAAAGAAGTTGACTTTCATTTGATTAAACAAGCTATGTTTGAATGCAATTGACTTTCATTTGATTCAATAAGGTCTATTCGAATCAAATTAGCTTTGTTTGAATGAAATTGAGAGGAATCTTAATGATTAAGTTTAACCTTTATTTGAAAAATGTACCATTTTTGGTAAGAATAGTTGACTTTCATTTGATTAAAAAAGCTATGTTTGAATGCAATTGACTTTCATTTGATTCAATAAGCTTGATTCGAATCAAATTAGCTTTGTTTGAATGCTATTGAGTGGAATCTTAATGATTAAGCTTAAGATTTAGTTGAAACAATTACCATTTTTGAAGACAATAGTTGAATTTCATTTTTTTAAACAAGCTATGTTTGATTGCAATTGACTTTTATTTGATTCAATAAGCTTGATTAATATCAAATTAGCTTTGTTTGAATGTAACTTAGTGGAATCTTAGTGATTAAGCTTAAGCTTGGTTTCAAACAATTACCATTTTTGAAAACAATAGTTGACTTTCATTTGATTAAACAAGCTATGTATGAACGTAGTTGACTTTCATTTGATTCAATAAGCTTTATTCGAATCAAATTAGCTTTGTTTGAATGCAATTGAGTGGAATCTTAATGCTTAAGCTTAAGCTTTAGTTGAAACAATTACTATTTTTGGAATAAATAGTTGACTTTCATTTGATTAAACAAGCTATGTTTGAATGCAATCTTCTTTGTTTGAATGCAATTGAGTGGAATCTTAATGATTAAACTTAAGCTTTATTTGAAACAATTACCATTTTTAAAAAGAATAGTTGACTTTCATTTGATGAAACAAGCTATGTTTGAATGCAATTGACTTTCATTTGATTCAATAAGCTTGATTCGAATCAAATTAGCTTTGTTTGAATGCAATTGAGTGGAATCTTAATGATTAAGCTTAAGCTTTATTAGAAACAATTACCGTTTTTGAAAACAATAGTTGACTTTCATTTGATTAAATAAGCTATGTTTGAATGCAGTTGACATTCATTTGATTCAATAAGCTTTATTCGAATCAAATTAGCTTTGTTTGAATGCAATTGAGTGGAATCTTAATGATTAAGCTTAAGATTTATTTCAAACAATTTCTATTTTAGGAAAGAAGTTGACTTTCATTTGATTAAACAAGCTATGTTTGAATGCAATTGACATTCATTTGATTCAATAAGCTTTAATCAAATAAAATTAGCTTTGTATAATTGTAATTGAGTAAAATCTTAGTGATTAAGCTGAAGCATTATTTGAAACAATTACCATTTGTGGAAAGAATAGTTGAATTTCATTTGATTAAACAAGCTATGTTTGACTGAAATGGACTTTCATTTGATTTAATATGCTTTATTCGAATAAAATTAGGTTTGTTTGAATGCAATTGAGTGGAATCTTAATGATTAAGCTTAAGCTTTATTTGAAATAATTACCTTTTTTGGAATAAATAGTTGACTTTCATTAGATTAAACAAGCTATGTTTGAATGCAATTTTCTTTGCTTGAATGCAATTGAGTGGAATCCTAATGATTAAGCTTAAACTTTATTGGAAACAATTACCATTTTTAAAAAGAATAGTTGACTTTCATTTGATTAAACAAATAATGCTTAAATGCAAATGAATTTCATTTGATAAAATAAGCTTTATTCGAATCAAATTAGCTTTATTTGAAACAGTTACCATTTTTGGAATAAATAGTTGACTTTCATTTGATGAAACA
Source organism: Salicornia ramosissima (assembly GCA_951394345.1). Taxonomy (NCBI): domain Eukaryota; kingdom Viridiplantae; phylum Streptophyta; class Magnoliopsida; order Caryophyllales; family Amaranthaceae; genus Salicornia; species Salicornia ramosissima. The sequence continues at coordinate 34,583,820 of OX596233.1, read as the reverse complement.
AGCTATGTTTGAATGCGATTGACTTTCATTTGATTCAATAAGCTTGATTCGAATCAAATTAGCTTTGTTTAAATGCAATTGAGTGGAATCTTAATGATTAAGCTTAAGCTTTATTAGAAACAATTACCGTTTTTGAAAACAATAGTTGACTTTCATTTGATTAAACAAGCTATGTTTGAATGCAGTTGACATTCATTTGATTCAATAAGCTTTGTTTGAATGCAATTGAGTAGAATCTTAATGATTATGCTTATGCTTTATTTGAACCAATTTCTATTTTAGGAACAATACTTGACTTTCATTTGAGTAAAAAAGTTATGTTTGAATGCAATTGACTATCACTTGATTCAATAAGCTTTATTCGAATCAAATTAGCTTTATTTGAATGAAATTGAGTGGAATCTTAATGATTAAGCTTAACCTTCATTTGAAAAAATTAGCATTTTTAGTAAGAATAGTTGACTTTCATTCGATTAAACAAGCTATGTTTGAATGCATTTGATTTTAAATTGATTCAATAGCTTGATTCGAATCAAATTAGCTTTGTTCGAACGCAATTGAGTGGAATCTTAATGATTAAGGTTAAGCTTTAGTTGAAACAATTACCATTTTTGAAGACAATATTTGACTTTCATTTGATTAAACAAGCTATGTTTGAACGCAGTTGACTTTCATTTGATTCAATAAGCTTTATTCGAATCAAATTAGCTTTTTTTGAATGCAATTGAGTGGAATCTTAATGATTTAGCTTAAGCTTTATTTGAACCAATTTCCATTTTAGGAAAGAAGTTGACTTTCATTTGATTAAACAAGCTTTGTTTGAATGCAATTGACTTTGATTTGATTCAATAAGCTTTATTCAAATAAAATTAGCTTTGTTTAAATGTAATTGAGTGGAATCTTAGTGATTAAGCTTAAGCGTTGTTTGAAACAATTACCATTTGTGGAAAGAATAGTTGAATTTTATTTGATTAAACAAGCTACGTTTGACTGCAATTGACTTTCATTTGATTCAATATGCGTTATTCGAATGAAATTAGCTTTGTTTGAATGCAATTGAGTGGAATCTTAATGATTAAGATTAAGCTTTATTTGAAACAATTACCATTTTTGGAATAAATAGTTGACTTTCTTTTGATTAAACAAGCTACGTTTGAATGCAATTTTCTTTGTTTGAATGCAATTGAGTGGAATCTTAATGATTAAGCTTAAGCTTTATTTGAAACAATTAACATTTTTAAAAAGAATAGTTGACTTTCATTTGATTAAACAAGCTATGTTTGAATGCAAATGAGTTTCATTTGATTCAATAAGCTTGATTCGAATCAAATTAGCTTCGTTTCAATGTAATTGAGTGGAATCTTAATGATTAAGGTTAAGCTTTATTTGAACCAATTTCCATTTTTAGAAAGAAGCTCACTTTCATTTGATTAAACAAGCTATGTTTGAATGCAATTGACTTTCATTTAATTCAATAAGCTCTATTCGAATCAAATTAGCTTTGTTTGAATGAAATTGAGTGGAATCTTAATGATTAAGTTTAACCTTTATTTGAAAAATGTACCATTTTTTGTAAGAATAGTTGACTTTCATTTGATTAAACATGCTATGTTTGAATGCAATTGACTTTCATTTGATTCAATAAGCTTGATTCGAATCAAATTAGCTTTGTTTGAATGCAATTGAGTGGAATCTTAATGATTAAGCTTAAGATTTAGTTGAAACAATTACCATTTTTGAAGACAATAGTTGACTTTCATTTTATTAAACAAGCTATGTTTGAATGCAGTTGACTTTCATTTGATTCAATAAGCTTTATTCGAATCAAATTAGCTTTGTTTGAATGCAATTGAGTGGAATCTTAGTGCTTAAGCTTAAGCTTTATTTGAACTAGTTTCTATTTTAGGAAAGAAGTTGATTTTCATTTGATTAAACAAGCTATGTTTGAATGTTATTGACTTTCATTTGATTAAATAAGCTTTATTCAAATAAAATTAGCTTTGTTTAAATGTAATTGAGTGGAATCTTAGTGATTAAGCTTAAGCTTTATTTGAAACAATTACCATTTTTGAAAAGAATAGTTGACTTTCATTTGATGAAACAAGCTATGTTTGAATGCAATTGACTTTCATTTGATTCAATAAGCTTGATTCGAATCAAATTAGCTTGAATACAATTGAGTGGAATCTTAATGATTAAGCTTAAGCTTTATTTGAAACAATTACCATTTTTCGAATAAATAGTTAACTTTCATTTGATTAAACAAGCTATGTTTGAATGCAATTTTCTTTGCTTGAATGCAATTGAGTGGAATCCTAATGATTAAGCTTAAGCTTTATTTGAAACAATTACCATTTTTAAAAAGAATAGTTGACTTTCATTTGATTAAACAAATAATGTTTAAATGCAAATGAATTTCATTTGATACAATAAACTTTATTCGAATCAAATTAGCTTTGTTTGAATGCAATTGACTGGAATCTTAATGATAAAGATTAAGCTTTAATTGAATCAATAATAATTTTTGGAAAGGATTTTACTTTAATTTAATTAAACATGCTATGTTTGAATGCAATTGACTTTCATTTTATTCAATAAGCTTTATTCGAATCAAAGTTGCTTTGTTTGAATGCAAATGAGTCCAATCTTAATGATTAAGCTTAACCTTTATTTGAAAAATTACCATTTTTGGAAAGAATAGTTGACTTTCATTTGATTAAACAAGCTATGTTTGAATGCAATTGACCTTCATTTGATTCAATAAGCTTTATTCAAATAAAATTACCTTTGTTTGAATCCCATTGAGTGGAATCTTAATGCTTAAGCTTATGCTTTATTTCAACCAATTACCATTTTTGGAAAGAATAGTTGACTTTCATTTGATTAAACAAGCTATGTTTGAATGCAATTGACCTTCATTTGATTCAATAAGCTTTATTCAAATAAAATTAGCTTTGTTTGAATCCCATTGAGTGGAATCTTAATGCTTAAGCTTATGCTTTATTTCAACCAATTACCATTTTTGGAAAGAATAGTTGACTTTCATTTGATTAAACAAGTTAGGCTTGAATGCAATTGACTTTTATTTGATTCAATAGCTTTATTCGAATCAAACTAGCTTTGTTTGAATGCAATTGAGTGGATCTTAATGATTAAGGTTAACCTTTATTTGAAAAAAGTACCATTTTTGGTAACAATAGTTGACTTTCATTTGATTCAATAAGCTTGATTCGAATCAAATTAGCTTTGGTTGAATGCAATTGAGTAGAATCTTAATGATTAAGGTTAAGCTTTATTTGAACCAATTTCCATTTTTAGAAAGAAGCTGACTTTCATTTGATTAAACAAGCTATGTTTGAATGCAATTGACTTTCATTTAATTCAATAAGCTCTATTCGAATCAAATTAGCTTTGTTTGAATGAAATTGAGTGGAATCTTAATGATTAAGTTTAACCTTTATTTGAAAAATGTACCATTTTTTGTAAGAATAGTTGACTTTCATTTGATTAAACAAGCTATGTTTGAATGCAATTGACTTTCATTTTATTCAATAAGCTTGATTTGAATCAAATTAGCTTTGTTTGAATGCAATTGAGTTTTATCTTAATGATTAAGCTTAAGATTTAGTTGAAACAATTACCATTTTTGAAGACAATAGTTGACTTTCATTTTATTAAACAAGCTATGTTTGAATGCAGTTGACTTTCATTTGATTCAATAAGCTTTATTCGAATCAAATTAGCTTTGTTTGAATGCAATTGAGTGGAATCTTAATGCTTAAGCTTAAGCTTTATTTGAACTAGTTTCTATTTTAGGAAAGAAGTTGATTTTCATTTGAATAAACAAGCTATGTTTGAATGCTATTGACTTTCATTTGATTAAATAAGCTTTATTCAAATAAAATTAGCTTTGTTTAAATGTAATTGAGTGGAATCTTAGTGATTAAGCTTAAGCTTTATTTGAAACAATTACCATTTTTGAAAAGAATAGTTGACTTTCATTTGATGAAACAAGCTATGTTTGAATGCAATTGACTTTCATTTGATTCAATAAGCTTGATTCGAATCAAATTAGCTTGAATACAATTGAGTGGAATCTTAATGATTAAGCTTAAGCTTTATTTGAAACAATTACCATTTTTCGAATAAATAGTTGACTTTCATTTGATTAAACAAGCTATGTTTGAATGCAATTGACCTTCATTTGATTCAATAAGCTTTATTCAAATAAAATTAGCTTTGTTTGAATCCCATTGAGTGGAATCTTAATGCTTAAGCTTATGCTTTATTTCAACCAATTACCATTTTTGGAAACAATAGTTGACTTTCATTTGATTAAACAAGTTAGGCTTGAATGCAATTGACTTTCATTTGATTCAATAGCTTTATTTGAATCAAATTAGCTTTGTTTGAATGCAATTGAGTGGATCTTAATGATTAAGGTTAACCTTTATTTGAAAAAAGTACCATTTTTGGTAAGAATAGTTGACTTTCATTTGATTAAACAAGCTACGTTTGAATGCAATTGACTTTCATTTGATTCAATAAGCTTGATTCGAATCAAATTAGCTTTGGTTGAATGCAATTGAGTAGAATCTTAATGATTAAGTTTAAGATTGAGTTGAAACAATTACCATTTTTGAAAACAATAGTTGACTTTCATTTGATTAAACAACCTATGTTTGAACGCAATTGACTTTCATTTGATCCAATAAGCTTTATTCGAATCAAATTAGCTTTGTTTGAATGCAATTGAGTGGAATTTTAATGATTAAGGTTAACTTTATTTAAACCAATTTCCTTTTTTGGATAGAAGTTGACTTTCATTTGATTAAACAAGCTATGTTTGAACGCAGTTGACTTTCATTTGATTCAATAAGCTTTATTCGAATCAAATTAGCTTTGTTTGAATGCAATTGAGTGGAACCTTAATGATTAAGCTTAACCCTTATTTGAACCAATTTCTTTTTTGGGAAAGAAGTTGAATTTCATTTGATTAAACAAGCTATGTTTGAATGTAATTGACTTTCATTTGATACAATAAGCTTTATTCAAATAAAATTAGCTTTGTTTAAATGTAATTGAGTGGAATCTTAGTGACTAAGCTTAAGCATTATTTGAAACAATTACCATTTGTGGAAAGAATCGGTGAATTTCATTTGATTAAACAAGCTATATTTGACTGCAATTGACTTTCATTAGATTCAATATGCGTTATTCGAATGAAATTAGCTTTGTTTGAATGCAATTGAGTGGAATCCTATTGATTAAGCTTAAGCTTTATTTGAAACAATTACCATTTTTAAAAAAGAATAGTTGACTTTCATTTGATTAAACAAATAATGTTTTAATGCAAATGACTTTCATTTGATACAATAAGCTTTATTCGAATCAAATTAGCTTTGTTTGAATGCAATTGAGTGGAACCTTAATGATAAAGCTTAAGCTTTATTTTAATCAATAACCATTTTTGGGAAGAATAGTTAACTTTCATTTGATTAAACAAGCTATGTTTGAATGCAATTGAATTTCATTTGATTCAATAAGCTTGATTCGAATCAAATTAGTTTTGTTTTAGTGCAATTGAGTGGAATCTTAATGATTATGCTTACGCTTTTAGTTGACACAATTACCATATTTGAAGACAATAGTTGACTTTCATTTGATTAAACAAGCTATATTTGAACGCAGTTAACTTTCATTTGATTCAATAAGCTTTATTCAAATCAAATTAGCTTTGCTTGAATGCAATTGAGTGGAATCTTAATGATTAAGCTTACCCTTTATTTGAAAAAAGTACCATTTTTGGTAACAATAGTTGACTTTCATTTGATTAAACAAGCTATGTTTGAAAGCAATTGACTTTCATTTGATTCAATAAGCTTGATTCGAATCAAATTAGCTTTGTTTGAATGCAATTGAGTGGAATCCTAATGATTAAGCTTAAGCTTTATTTGAAACAATTACCATTTTTAAAAAGAATAGTTGACTTTCATTTGATTAAACAAATAATGTTTAAATGCAAATGAATTTCATTTGATACAATAAGCTTTATTCGAATCAAATTTGTTTTGTTTGAATGCAATTGACTGGAATCTTAATGATAAAGATTAAGCTTTATTTGAATCAATAATAATTTTTGGAAAGGAGTTGACTTTAATTTAATTAAACATGCTATGTTTGAATGCAATTGACCTTCATTTGATTCAATAAGCTTTATTCAAATAAAATTAGCTTTGTTTGAATCCCATTGAGTGGAATCTTAATGCTTAAGCTTATGCTTTATTTGAACCAATTATCATTTTTGGAAAGAATAGTTGACTTTCATTTGATTAAACAAGTTATGCTTGAATGCAATTGACTTTCATTTGATTCAATAAGCTTTATTCGAATCAAATTAGCTTTGTTTGAATGCAATTGAGTGGATCTTAATGATTAAGGTTAACCTTTATTTGAAAAAAGTACCATTTTTGGTAAGAATAGTTGACTTTCATTTGATTAAACAAGCTATGTTTGAATGCAATTGACTTTCATTTGATTCAATAAGCTTGATTCGAATCAAATTAGCTTTGGTTGAATGCAATTGAGTGGAATCTTAATGATTAAGTTTAAGATTGAGTTGAAACAATTACCATTTTTGAAAACAATAGTTGACTTTCATTTGATTAAACAACCTATGTTTGAATGCAATTGAGTGGAATTTTAATGATTAAGGTTAACTTTATTTGAACCAATTTCCATTTTTGGATAGAAGTTGACTTTCATTTGATTAAACAAGCTATGTATGAATGCAATTGACTTTCATTTGATTTAATAAGCTTTATTCGAATCAAATTAGCTTTGTTTGAATGCAATTGAGTGGAATCTTAATGATTAAGCTTATGCCTTATTTGAACCAATTTCTATTTTAGGAAAGAAGTTGACTATCATTTGATTAAACAAGCTATGTTTGAATGCAATTGACTTTCATTTGATTCAATAAGCTTTATTCAAATAAAATTAGCTTTGTTTAAATGTAATTGAGTGGAATCTTAGTGATTAAGCTTAAGCATTATTTGAAACAATTACCATTTATGGAAGGAATAGTTGAATTTCATTTGATTAAACAAGCTATATTTGACTGCAACTGACTTTCATTTGATTCAATATGCGTTATTCGAATGAAATTAGCTTTGTTTGAATGCAATTGAGTGGAATCCAAATGATTAAGCTTAAGCTTTATTTGAAACAATTACCATTTTTAAAAAGAATAGTTGACTTTCATTTGATTAAACAAATAATGTTTTAATGCAAATGACTTTCATTTGATACAATAAGCTTTATTCGAATCAAATTAGCTTTGTTTGAATGCAATTGAGTGGAACCTTAATGATAAAGCTTAAGCTTTATTTGAATCAATAACCATTTTTGGAAAGAATAGTTGACTTTCATTTGATTAAACAAGCTATGTTTGAATGCAATTGACTTTCATTTGATTCAATAAGCTTGATTCGAATCAAATTAGCTTTGTTTGAATGCAATTGAGTGGAATCTTAATGATTATACTTAAGCTTTAGTTGACACAATTACCATATTTGAAGACAATAGTTGACTTTCATTTGATTAAACAAGCTATATTTGAACGCAGTTGACTTTCATTTGATTCAATAAGCTTTATTCAAATCAAATTAGCTTTGCTTGAATGCAATTGAGTGGAATCTTAATGATTAAGCTTACCCTTTATTTGAAAAAAGTACCATTTTTGGTAACAATAGTTGACTTTCATTTGATTAAACAAGCTATGTTTGAAAGCAATTGACTTTCATTTGATTCAATAAGCTAGATTCGATTCAAATTAGCTTTGTTTGAATGCAATTGAGTGGAATCTTAATGATTAAGCTTAAGCTTTAGTAGAAAGAATTACCATTTTTTAAAACAATAGTTGACTTTCATTTGATTAAATAAGCTATGTTTGAATGCAGTTGACATTCATTTGATTCAATATGCTTTATTCGAATGAAATTAACTTTGTTTGAATGCAATTGAGTGGAATCTTAATGATTAAGCTTAAGCTTTATTTGAAACAATTACCATTTTTGGAATAAATAGTTGCCTTTCATTTGATTAAACAAGCTATGTTTGAATTCAATTTTCTTTGTTTGAATGCAATTGAGTGGAATCCTAATGATTCAGCTTAAGCTTTATTTGAAACAATTACCATTTTTTTAAAAAATAGTTGACTTTCATTTGATTAAACAAGCTATGTTTGAATGCAATTTTCTTTGTTTGAATGCAATTGAGTGGAATCCTAATGATTAAGCTTAAGCTTTATTTGAAACAATTACCATTTTTTAAAAGAATAGTTGACTTTGATTTGATTAAACAAATAATGTTTAAATGCAAATGACTTTCATTTGATACAATAAGCTTTATTCGAAAATAATTAGCTTTATTTGAATGGAATGGAGTGAAATCTTAATTATAAAGCTTAAGCTTTATTTGAATCAATAACAATTTTTGGAAAGAAGTTTACTTTAATTTAATTAAACATGTTATGTTTGAATGCAATTGACTTTCATTTGATTCAATAAGCTTTATTCGAATCAAATTTGCTTTGTTTGAATGCAAATGAGTCTAATATTAATGATTAAGCTTAACCTTTATTTGAAAAAATTACCACTTTGGAAAGAATAGTTGACTTTCATTTGATTAAACAAGCTATGTTTGAATGCAACTGACTTTTATTTGATTCAATAAGCTTGATTCGAATCAAATTAGCTTTGTTTGAATGCAATTGAGTGGAATCTTAATGACTATGCTTAAGCTTTAGTTGAAACAATTACCATTTTTGAAGACAATAGTTGACTTTCATTTGATTAAACAAGCTATGTTTGAACGCAGTTGACTTTCATTTGATTCAATAAGCTTTATTCGAATTAAATTAGCTTTGCTTGAATGCAATTGAGTGGAATCTTAATGATTAAGCTTACCCTTTATTTGAAAAAAGTACCATTTTTGGTAAGAATAGTTGACTTTCATTTGATTAAATAACCTATGTTTGAATGCAGTTGACATTCATTTGATTCAATAAGCATTATTCGAATCAAATTAGCTTTGTTTAAATGCAATTGAGTGGAATCTTAATGATTAAGCTTAAGCTTTATTTGAACCAATTTCTTTTTTTTCATTTGATTAAACAAGCTATATTTGAATGCAATTGACTTTCATTTGATTCAATAAACTTTATTCAAATAAAATTAGCTTTGTTTAAATGTAATTCAGTGGCATCTTAGTGATTAAGCTTTAGCATTATTTGAAACAATTACCTTTTTTGGAAAGAATAGTTGAATTTCATTTGATTAAACAAGCTATATTTGACTGCAATTGACTTTCATTTGATTAAGCTTTCTTCGAATCAAATTAGCTTTTTTTGAATGAAATTGAGTGGAATATTAATGATTAAGCTTGAGTATTATTTGAAACAATTACAATTTTTGGAAACAATAGTTTATTTTCATTTGATTAAACAAGCTATGTTTGAATCCAATTGAGCGGAATCTTAATGCTTAAGCTTATGCTTTATTTGAACCAATTACCATTTTTGGAAAGAATACTTGACTTTGATTTGATTAAGCAAGCTATGTTTGAATGCAATTGACTTTAATTTGATTCAATAAGCTTTATTTGAATCAAATTATCTTTTTTTTTTTGGTAAGTTAGTATTTTATACCAAAGAAAGGGTAAACTATACAGCCTACAATAATCAAAAACCTTTTGGTTCACTCCAATCAGAAAGGCTAACATCCTAACCGACATTGATTGAGAGCAACCACAAGGACCACAAAAGACAAGCAAACTGAATTGAGACATTAGTCTTAAGCAGCGAAACTGCCTATTACAAAATAATCATAAGGCCTACTTAATGAGCATAAATCTACAACTTTCATTACTTCTACAAGCTACATTAAAAATAATATGCCTATAAACCATCTGTGCAGGTCTGCAAGCATTGTTGAAGATTTTGTTATTTCTTTCTAGCCAGATACTATGGATTGCTTCCGCGAAACACATGACGAGTAGCTTAGATCTCTTGGTGTTCTTCTGACAGTGCTTTTTAACAAGGTTAGTCACTTCGTGAAACTTCAGGGTATCATTGTCAATGTGCAAGGTATCTAGAATTTCCTTCCAAATATTGGAGCTATAATCACATTCAAAAAATAAGTGATTTCGATTCTCATCTTTTTTCTCACAAAGAACACATAGAGGATTGCACGCCACTTTCCATTGGGCTAATCTATTTTTGGTAGAGAGTCTATCTTGGATTGCAAGCCATAGGATAAAAACACTTTTTGGGGAAGCTTGATTATTACAAATTAATTTCCTCCAATTCACCTTTTCCTGCTGGGGGCGTATGGCCGTGTACATCTTTGCAATGCTAAATTTCCCGTTGTTCTCAAGATTAGTCCATCCCCCCAGTTGATTTACTTGGTCCCTACTCTTCAAGATCTTTTTTAGGGTCCAGGAGCACTTTTTAGGGAAGAACTCATTCCACCAGTCTAACTTCTTGAAATAGTAAATGTGGACCCACTTAACCCACAGACAGTCAGCCTTATGGGCTAAGTCCCAGAGGATCCTAGTGACAGCAGCTTTGTTCCAATCGAGCAGAGAAAGCACATTCCACCCCCCATTAACCTTTGGCAAACACACTTGTGACCAAGAGACTAGAGCTTTTTTACTTTTTTCAGTTGAACCTGTCCAGAGGAAGACTCTAAAGATGGATTCAATCTCTTTCATGATCTTCTTTGGAAGCACAAAAATTTGGGCCCAGTAAGTTTGAATGCCGAACAAAACACTTTTAATCATTTGGATTCTCCCTGCATAGGAGAGATGTCTGGTTGTCCAAGACTTCACTCTATTTGTAACTTTATCCACAAGAGGCTTGCATTGTTTGATGGTGAGCTTTTTGGAGGACAAAGGAGCACCTAGATATTTAAAAGGGATGATCCCTTTTTCCACACCAAGGATCTGCTGCATTAGGGCTTGATCATCTTCATTAACACCACCAAAGAAGACCTCACTTTTTTCCAGGTTAGCTGACAGCCCAGAAGCTTTAGAGAATTTGGTGAAGGCTTGGAAGATCAATTGAATAGACTCACAATCTGCTCTTGCAAGGAGTAGTAGATCATCTGCAAACATTAAGTGTGTGATTTGGAGCTTCTCACAACGGGGGTGATAGTTGAAGTTGCCATTACATGAGAGCTCAGCAAGGCATCTTGATAAATATTCCATTCCTATAGCAAATAAAAATGGAGAGATTGGGTCGCCCTGTCTCAAACCTTTCTTTGCATTAAAGGGGCGGGTAGGGGAACCATTGATCATTATAGAGTAGGAGACTGAGGTAATGCATCCCATGACCCATGTAATGAACTTAGAAGGGAACCCCAACTCAGACATGACCATTTCAAGAAACTTCCATTCCACTGAGTCATAAGCTTTTTTAAGATCAATTTTGAGCATACATCTAGGAGAGATGAATTTGTGATTGTAGCCTTTCATGAGTTCAGTGGCCAGAAGAATGTTGTCACCAATATGCTTACCAGGGATGAAACCAGCTTGGGCTTCATTCACTACCTCCCCTATGATTGTAGCCAACCTTTTAGTAAGGATTTTTGAGATGATTTTGTAAAGGGTGGTACAGCAGGCAATTGGCCTATAGTCTTTCACTTGTTGGGGGTTATTGATTTTGGGAATGAGGGTGATAGAAGTACTATTCCATTGATAAGCAACTTTCCCATGGTCAAAGAATTCTTCTACAGCAGCATAAATATCATTTTTTATCTCACTCCAGGCTTTCTTGAAGAAGTGACCATTGAAACCATCTATGCCAGGGGACTTGGAGCTGTTGATATTGTGCACGGCATCATCAATTTCTTCTTTTGTCACTTTAGCATCCAACATTAATTGAGCATTGTGAGAAAGTTGTTTGCCTCTCCTCATTGTGTTTAGATCTATCCCTGGGAGGCAGGCTGTCCTTGAGCCTAGCAGAACCTTGTAGAAGTTAACAATTTCATTTTCAATTTTGCTTGGATCATGAGTAATGCCACCTTGTTCATCTTGGATTGAGTCAATTCTATTTCTATTTTGTCTTTGCTTCATCATAGAAAAGAAATATTTGTTGTTAGAATCTCCTAATTTGACCCTATCTTCCCTTGATTTTTGCTTGAGGATGCTTTCATGAATGCCCATCCAGTGATTGACTTGTTTGATTGTTTCAGCTTCTAGCTTATGTAAATGTAAGTCATTGTAGTTATGGTTAATCTGATTTTGGATGTGAGTTAACTCATCCTGAGCATTTTGAAGTCTGAGCTGGGCATTGGCAAAGTGTAAAGAATTGAGATGTTTGAGTCCCTTTTTTACCATCTTCAGCTTGGCCCATACCTGCTCCATTTTGGTACCTGTACAAACCTGCTGCCAGTGGTGAATTACAGTAGGAATGAAGTTAGGATGGTCTGCAAGGACATTCAAGAATCTGAATGGTTTGCCTTTCCCCTCTGCTACACTGCCAACATTGACCTTGATAGGCCAATGATCAGAAAGAGAAGGATTGAGATAGCTAGTTTCAACATGAGGATAGGTATCAATCCATTCCTCATTAGACAAGCTCCAGTCAATCCTACTATAGATCCTATCTTCACCTTCAGATTTATTAGACCATGAGAAATAGCTGCCTCTACTTCTCATGACTTCTAGGTTCATCTCATCCTTCCACTCATTAAAGTCTTTATATTCTGCATGAGTAACGGGCCTGCCATTTATTCTGTCTTCTTCTGATAGAATTGTATTGAAATCCCCCAAAAACATCCAAGGAAGGTTGTTTTGGGTGAGATTTTTAGTTTCATTCCATAAGGGGTACCTAGCTTCCACAGAGTTAAGACCATAGACAAAAGTGCACAAGAGCTTATCTGAGTAGTCAATGTTGGAGATTATACAATGAATGAACTGCTCATGGACATGAAGCACTTCAAGCTTGACATTATCATGCTTCCAACCCACCCATATCCTCCCTCTATCTGAGTAATAATTATTTGTTTCCCAGCTCCAAAGAGAGCCAAATTTTTTTTGAATAATTTTAGTTTTGGTACTCTTGACCTTGGTTTCAAGGATTCCTATGATATCCACATTATTATCTTTCAAAATCTTTTTTACAGAAGTCACTTTGTTAGGGTCATTAAGACCTCTAATATTCCAACTAATAAAAATCATGGAGTTAATTGGTGTGCATTTTCCAATCTGTCATCCTCATCAGCCTTATTTTCAGCTTGAACTTCTTCCGAGATATCAAAGAGAGCCATATTTGTGGAAGATGTGTGTTGGCCTTTTTTGGTTTTTCTAGACCTTTTAGACACTAGCTTCCATGGTTCTTCATCATCAATAGTGGTAGCTCGAGCCCCAGGAGTGGTAGTAGTAATACTTTGGTCCTGATCATTGAAAAGGTCAATAGCATCAGGCTTTGTCAGATCCTTCAAAGCATAAGCCTGAACCGGGTCTGTGGGTGCAACTGTAGTGGCCTGGGGATTTGTCGATTCAGTGGCAGCACCACGTGTTGGGGTGGAAGCAACACCAATAGTAGGCTGATCAACACCAACAACAGCACCAACAGTCTGTAGCAACTTTGCAATAGGAGCAGCATGGCCTTGGGTGCTTGCAGCTTGTACAACAGCCTGATCAGCTCCAACAACAGCAGCAACATGGCCTTGGGTGCTTGCAGCCTGTACAGCAGCCTGATCAGCCCCAACAGCAGCAGCAGGCTGCTTGTGGGCCTGTTCAGCAGCATTGGCAGCCTTTTTATGTACCCATTGCTGTTGGGACTTAGAATTGGGTATCTTGACATGTTGTTGTTTCTGTTTTGCACAATCATGTCCTACCTTGTTGCATAAATTACAAAAGGGGGGCACCCATTCATAATGGATTTTTTGTTCAATAATATGACCATCCTCATCTTGTAAGGGTATAGATTTGGGGAGGGGTTTGGTAACATCAGCTTCTACAAGTAGTCTAGCAAATGAGACTCGCAGCTGCCTGGTAGTGCATTCATCCGCGCACACCAGAACCCCAACAGCACTACCTATCCTACCCAAAGAATCCCCTGACCAGAAATTAAGTGGTAAATTTGGGAGTTTGATCCAAATAGGAATAGTTCTCAGCATTTCCTCATGGAATTTGAAGTTTTGGGTCCAGGGTTTAATGACAATAGGCTTATTAAAGAACATATGAGGTCCAGTATAAACCACACTATTAAACTCATCCTTAGACCTAAATCTTATCACAAAATATCCATCATCATGAAAGTAAATATCAGGTTTGCATATATCTTTCCATTGTTGAGCAAAATACCTTTGGACAGCAGAGAAAGTAGGTTTCATGCCAATTACATAGAAAATAATAGCATTATTCCACTTTTCAGCACATTCTTTCAATTCAGAATTTTTCAATTGAACCACTTTTTTCCCATCTTTGATTATTGGGCTGAAAAAATCTAGTTTCATCCCCTTAGCATTAAAAGCACCTTTAAAGAGATTTGCCCAATTAGAATTATCAACAACATCAGGAAAAGCATCCAGATTACCTTCATTCGAAGTATCGCCAGCCTCTTGAGAGTGCACCACCGTAGCAGCTGGAGGAGAGTGGGTTGCACCTTCTGAGACCACAAACCCCTTAGATGTCTTCTCTGCCTCTTTAGTAGGAATTGTCCCTGGTGTTGCCATCTCAGCTTGAACCACCGTCTTTTGAGGGGAGGGAGTACCCCTTGTAGTCACCACCGCATGCGCCACCTGTTCTGAACGGGCAGCAGCTCGATTGGCCAAGCTAAACTGAGCAATTATCTCAGCATCTCTTCTAGGTATTGCTCCTGCAGATGGATGAACAATATTCGGGTTTCGGAAAACCAAATCCAATTCATCATCAAGGCATAGTGCAATTGGAACATCTATTAAATTACTATTAGCATCAGATTGGGTAATAGAAGTAGCAGGCTTTTTTTTTCTAGTCATGGTGGAAGAAAGCTATTGAAACACCAATAAACTTCAACACAGCCATTGTCGTGAAAAAATCCCCCTTGAGCTTCCCCTCTCTAATTTTCTCTCTCTAGCCATCTTGATTCAATGAATCAAATTATCTTTGTTTGAATGCAATTGACTTTCATTTGATTAAACAAGCTATGTTTGAATGCAATTTTCTTTGTTTGAATGCAATTGAGTGGAATCCTAATGATTAAGCTTAAGCTTTATTTGAAACAATTACCATTTTTTAAAAGAATAGTTGACTTTGATTTGATTAAACAAATAATGTTTAAATGCAAATGAATTTCATTTGATACAAAAAGCTTTATTCGAATCAAATTAGCTTTGTTTAAATGCAATTGAGTGGAATCTTAATGATAAAGCTTAAGCTTTATTTGAATCAATAATAATTTTTGGAAAGAAGTTTACTTTAATTTAATTAAACATGCTATGTTTGAATGCAATTGACTTTCATTTGATTCAATAAGCTTTTTTCGAAACAAATTTGCTTTATTTGAATGCAAATGAGTTCAATCTTAATGATTAAGCTTCAGTTTTAGTTGAAACAATTAACATTTTTGAAGACAATAGTTGATTTTCATTTGATTAAACAAGCTATGTTTGAACGCAGTTGACTTTCATTTGATTCAATAAGCTTTATTCGAATTAAATTAGCTTTGTTTGAATGCAATTGAGTGGAATCTTAATGATTAAGCTTAAGCCTTATTTGAACCAATTTCTATTTCAGGAAAGAAGTTGACTTTCATTTGATTAAACAAGCTATGTTTGAATGCAATTGACTTTCATTTGATTCAATAAGCTTTATTCAAATAAAATTAGCTTTGTTTAAATGTAATTGAGTGGAATCTTAGTGATTAAGCTTAAGCATTATTTGAAACAATTACCATTTGTGGAAAGAATAGTTGAATTTCATTTGATTAAACAAGCTATATTTGACTGCAATTGACTTTCATTTGATTAAGCTTTCTTCGAATCAAATTAGCTTTTTTTGAATGAAATTGAGTGGAATATTAATGATTAAGCTTGAGCATTATTTGAAACAATTACAATTTTTGGAAACAATAGTTTATTTTCATTTGATTAAACAAGCTATGTTTGAATCCAATTGAGCGGAATCTTAATGCTTAAGCTTATGCTTTATTTGAACCAATTACCATTTTTGGAAAGAATACTTGACTTTGATTTGATTAAGCAAGCTATGTTTGAATGCAATTGACTTTAATTTGATTCAATAAGCTTTATTTGAATCAAATTATCTATGTTTAAATGCAATTGAGTGGAATCTTAATGATTAAGCTTAAGCTTTATTTGAACCAATTACAATTTTTGGAAAGAAGTTGACTTTCATTTCATTAAACAAGCTATGTTTGAATGCAATTGACTTTCATTTGATTCAATAAGCTTTATTAAAATCAAATTAGCTTTGTTTGAATGTAACTGAGTGGAATCTTAGTGATTAAGGTTAAGCTTTATTTGAACCAATTTCCATTTTTAGAAAGAAGCTGACTTTCATTTGATTAAACAAGCTATGTTTGAATGCAATTGACTTTCATTTAATTCAATAAGCTCTATTCGAATCAAATTAGCTTTGTTTGAATGAAATTGAGTGGAATCTTAATGATTAAGTTTAACCTTTATTTGAAAAATGTACCATTTTTTGTAAGAATAGTTGACTTTCATTTGATTAAACAAGCTATGTTTGAATGCAATTGACTTTCATTTGATTCAATAAGCTTGATTTGAATCAAATTAGCTTTGTTTGAAGGCAATTGAGTGGAATTTTAATGATTAAGGTTAACTTTATTTAAACCAATTTCCTTTTTTGGATAGAAGTTGACTTTCATTTGATTAAACAAGCTATGTTTGAACGCAGTTGACTTTCATTTGATTCAATAAGCTTTATTCGAATCAAATTAGCTTTGTTTGAATGCAATTGAGTGGAACCTTAATGATTAAGCTTAAGCCTTATTTGAACCAATTTCTTTTTTGGGAAAGAAGTTGACTTTCATTTGATTAAACAAGCTATGTTTGAATGTAATTGACTTTCATTTGATTCAATAAGCTTTATTCAAATAAAATTAGCTTTGTTTAAATGTAATTGAGTGGAATCTTAGTGACTAAGCTTAAGCATTATTTGAAACAATTACCATTTGTGGAAAGAATCGGTGAATTTCATTTGATTAAACAAGCTATATTTGACTGCAATTGACTTTCATTAGATTCAATATGCGTTATTCGAATGAAATTAGCTTTGTTTGAATGCAATTGAGTGGAATCCTATTGATGAAGCTTAAGCTTTATTTGAAACAATTACCATTTTTAAAAAAGAATAGTTGACTTTCATTTGATTAAACAAATAATGTTTTAATGCAAATGACTTTCATTTGATACAATAAGCTTTATTCGAATCAAATTAGCTTTGTTTGAATGCAATTGAGTGGAACCTTAATGATAAAGCTTAAGCTTTATTTTAATCAATAACCATTTTTGGGAAGAATAGTTAACTTTCATTTGATTAAACAAGCTATGTTTGAATGCAATTGAATTTCATTTGATTCAATAAGCTTGATTCGAATCAAATTAGTTTTGTTTTAGTGCAATTGAGTGGAATCTTAATGATTATGCTTACGCTTTTAGATGACACAATTACCATATTTGAAGACAATAGTTGACTTTCATTTGATTAAACAAGCTATATTTGAACGCAGTTAACTTTCATTTGATTCAATAAGCTTTATTCAAATCAAATTAGCTTTGCTTGAATGCAATTGAGTGGAATCTTAATGATTAAGCTTACCCTTTATTTGAAAAAAGTACCATTTTTGGTAACAATAGTTGACTTTCATTTGATTAAACAAGCTATGTTTGAAAGCAATTGACTTTCATTTGATTCAATAAGCTTGATTCGAATCAAATTAGCTTTGTTTGAATGCAATTGAGTGGAATCCTAATGATTAAGCTTAAGCTTTATTTGAAACAATTACCATTTTTAAAAAGAATAGTTGACTTTCATTTGATTAAACAAATAATGTTTAAATGCAAATGAATTTCATTTGATACAATAAGCTTTATTCGAATCAAATTTGTTTTGTTTGAATGCAATTGACTGGAATCTTAATGATAAAGATTAAGCTTTATTTGAATCAATAATAATTTTTGGAAAGGAGTTGACTTTAATTTAATTAAACATGCTATGTTTGAATGCAATTGACCTTCATTTGATTCAATAAGCTTTATTCAAATAAAATTAGCTTTGTTTGAATCCCATTGAGTGGAATCTTAATGCTTAAGCTTATGCTTTATTTGAACCAATTATCATTTTTGGAAAGAATAGTTGACTTTCATTTGATTAAACAAGTTATGCTTGAATGCAATTGACTTTCATTTGATTCAATAAGCTTTATTCGAATCAAATTAGCTTTGTTTGAATGCAATTGAGTGGATCTTAATGATTAAGGTTAACCTTTATTTGAAAAAAGTACCATTTTTGGTAAGAATAGTTGACTTTCATTTGATTAAACAAGCTATGTTTGAATGCAATTGACTTTCATTTGATTCAATAAGCTTGATTCGAATCAAATTAGCTTTGGTTGAATGCAATTGAGTGGAATCTTAATGATTAAGTTTAAGATTGAGTTGAAACAATTACCATTTTTGAAAACAATAGTTGACTTTCATTTGATTAAACAACCTATGTTTGAATGCAATTGAGTGGAATTTTAATGATTAAGGTTAACTTTATTTGAACCAATTTCCATTTTTGGATAGAAGTTGACTTTCATTTGATTAAACAAGCTATGTATGAATGCAATTGACTTTCATTTGATTTAATAAGCTTTATTCGAATCAAATTAGCTTTGTTTGAATGCAATTGAGTGGAATCTTAATGATTAAGCTTATGCCTTATTTGAACCAATTTCTATTTTAGGAAAGAAGTTGACTATCATTTGATTAAACAAGCTATGTTTGAATGCAATTGACTTTCATTTGATTCAATAAGCTTTATTCAAATAAACTTAGCTTTGTTTAAATGTAATTGAGTGGAATCTTAGTGATTAAGCTTAAGCATTATTTGAAACAATTACCATTTGTGGAAGGAATAGTTGAATTTCATTTGATTAAACAAGCTATATTTGACTGCAACTGACTTTCATTTGATTCAATATGCGTTATTCGAATGAAATTAGCTTTGTTTGAATGCAATTGAGTGGAATCCAAATGATTAAGCTTAAGCTTTATTTGAAACAATTACCATTTTTAAAAAGAATAGTTGACTTTCATTTGATTAAACAAATAATGTTTTAATGCAAATGACTTTCATTTGATACAATAATCTTTATTCGAATCAAATTAGCTTTGTTTGAATGCAATTGAGTGGAACCTTAATGATAAAGCTTAAGCTTTATTTGAATCAATAACCATTTTTGGAAAGAATAGTTGACTTTCATTTGATTAAACAAGCTATGTTTGAATGCAATTGACTTTCATTTGATTCAATAAGCTTGATTCGAATCAAATTAGCTTTGTTTGAATGCAATTGAGTGGAATCTTAATGATTATACTTAAGCTTTAGTTGACACAATTACCATATTTGAAGACAATAGTTGACTTTCATTTGATTAAACAAGCTATATTTGAACGCAGTGGACTTTCATTTGATTCAATAAGCTTTATTCAAATCAAATTAGCTTTGCTTGAATGCAATTGAGTGGAATCTTAATGATTAAGCTTACCCTTTATTTGAAAAAAGTACCATTTTTGGTAACAATAGTTGACTTTCATTTGATTAAACAAGCTATGTTTGAAAGCAATTGACTTTCATTTGATTCAATAAGCTAGATTCGATTCAAATTAGCTTTGTTTGAATGCAATTGAGTGGAATCTTAATGATTAAGCTTAAGCTTTAGTAGAAAGAATTACCATTTTTTAAAACAATAGTTGACTTTCATTTGATTAAATAAGCTATGTTTGAATGCAGTTGACATTCATTTGATTCAATATGCTTTATTCGAATGAAATTAACTTTGTTTGAATGCAATTGAGTGGAATCTTAATGATTAAGCTTAAGCTTTATTTGAAACAATTACCATTTTTGGAATAAATAGTTGCCTTTCATTTGATTAAACAAGCTATGTTTGAATTCAATTTTCTTTGTTTGAATGCAATTGAGTGGAATCCTAATGATTCAGCTTAAGCTTTATTTGAAACAATTACCATTTTTTTAAAAAATAGTTGACTTTCATTTGATTAAACAAGCTATGTTTGAATGCAATTTTCTTTGTTTGAATGCAATTGAGTGGAATCCTAATGATTAAGCTTAAGCTTTATTTGAAACAATTACCATTTTTTAAAAGAATAGTTGACTTTGATTTGATTAAACAAATAATGTTTAAATGCAAATGACTTTCATTTGATACAATAAGCTTTATTCGAAAATAATTAGCTTTATTTGAATGGAATGGAGTGAAATCTTAATTATAAAGCTTAAGCTTTATTTGAATCAATAACAATTTTTGGAAAGAAGTTTACTTTAATTTAATTAAACATGTTATGTTTGAATGCAATTGACTTTCATTTGATTCAATAAGCTTTATTCGAATCAAATTTGCTTTGTTTGAATGCAAATGAGTCTAATATTAATGATTAAGCTTAACCTTTATTTGAAAAAATTACCACTTTGGAAAGAATAGTTGACTTTCATTTGATTAAACAAGCTATGTTTGAATGCAACTGACTTTTATTTGATTCAATAAGCTTGATTCGAATCAAATTAGCTTTGTTTGAATGCAATTGAGTGGAATCTTAATGACTATGCTTAAGCTTTAGTTGAAACAATTACCATTTTTGAAGACAATAGTTGACTTTCATTTGATTAAACAAGCTATGTTTGAACGCAGTTGACTTTCATTTGATTCAATAAGCTTTATTCGAATTAAATTAGCTTTGCTTGAATGCAATTGAGTGGAATCTTAATGATTAAGCTTACCCTTTATTTGAAAAAAGTACCATTTTTGGTAAGAATAGTTGACTTTCATTTGATTAAATAACCTATGTTTGAATGCAGTTGACATTCATTTGATTCAATAAGCATTATTCGAATCAAATTAGCTTTGTTTAAATGCAATTGAGTGGAATCTTAATGATTAAGCTTAAGCTTTATTTGAACCAATTTCTATTTTTTCATTTGATTAAACAAGCTATGTTTGAATGCAATTGACTTTCATTTGATTCAATAAACTTTATTCAAATAAAATTAGCTTTGTTTAAATGTAATTCAGTGGCATCTTAGTGATTAAGCTTTAGCATTATTTGAAACAATTACCTTTTTTGGAAAGAATAGTTGAATTTCATTTGATTAAACAAGCTATATTTGACTGCAATTGACTTTCATTTGATTAAGCTTTCTTCGAATCAAATTAGCTTTTTTTGAATGAAATTGAGTGGAATATTAATGATTAAGCTTGAGCATTATTTGAAACAATTACAATTTTTGGAAACAATAGTTTATTTTCATTTGATTAAACAAGCTATGTTTGAATCCAATTGAGCGGAATCTTAATGCTTAAGCTTATGCTTTATTTGAACCAATTACCATTTTTGGAAAGAATACTTGACTTTGATTTGATTAAGCAAGCTATGTTTGAATGCAATTGACTTTAATTTGATTCAATAAGCTTTATTTGAATCAAATTATCTTTTTTTTTTGGTAAGTTAGTATTTTATACCAAAGAAAGGGTAAACTATACAGCCTACAATAATCAAAAACCTTTTGGTTCACTCCAATCAGAAAGGCTAACATCCTAACCGACATTGATTGAGAGCAACCACAAGGACCACAAAAGACAAGCAAACTGAATTGAGACATTAGTCTTAAGCAGCGAAACTGCCTATTACAAAATAATCATAAGGCCTACTTAATGAGCATAAATCTACAACTTTCATTACTTCTACAAGCTACATTAAAAATAATATGCCTATAAACCATCTGTGCAGGTCTGCAAGCATTGTTGAAGATTTTGTTATTTCTTTCTAGCCAGATACTATGGATTGCTTCCGCGAAACACATGACGAGTAGCTTAGATCTCTTGGTGTTCTTCTGACAGTGCTTTTTAACAAGGTTAGTCACTTCGTGAAACTTCAGGGTATCATTGTCAATGTGCAAGGTATCTAGAATTTCCTTCCAAATATTGGAGCTATAATCACATTCAAAAAATAAGTGATTTCGATTCTCATCTTTTTTCTCACAAAGAACACATAGAGGATTGCACGCCACTTTCCATTGGGCTAATCTATTTTTGGTAGAGAGTCTATCTTGGATTGCAAGCCATAGGATAAAAACACTTTTTGGGGAAGCTTGATTATTACAAATTAATTTCCTCCAATTCACCTTTTCCTGCTGGGGGCGTATGGCCGTGTACATCTTTGCAATGCTAAATTTCCCGTTGTTCTCAAGATTAGTCCATCCCCCCAGTTGATTTACTTGGTCCCTACTCTTCAAGATCTTTTTTAGGGTCCAGGAGCACTTTTTAGGGAAGAACTCATTCCACCAGTCTAACTTCTTGAAATAGTAAATGTGGACCCACTTAACCCACAGACAGTCAGCCTTATGGGCTAAGTCCCAGAGGATCCTAGTGACAGCAGCTTTGTTCCAATCGAGCAGAGAAAGCACATTCCACCCCCCATTAACCTTTGGCAAACACACTTGTGACCAAGAGACTAGAGCTTTTTTACTTTTTTCAGTTGAACCTGTCCAGAGGAAGACTCTAAAGATGGATTCAATCTCTTTCATGATCTTCTTTGGAAGCACAAAAATTTGGGCCCAGTAAGTTTGAATGCCGAACAAAACACTTTTAATCATTTGGATTCTCCCTGCATAGGAGAGATGTCTGGTTGTCCAAGACTTCACTCTATTTGTAACTTTATCCACAAGAGGCTTGCATTGTTTGATGGTGAGCTTTTTGGAGGACAAAGGAGCACCTAGATATTTAAAAGGGATGATCCCTTTTTCCACACCAAGGATCTGCTGCATTAGGGCTTGATCATCTTCATTAACACCACCAAAGAAGACCTCACTTTTTTCCAGGTTAGCTGACAGCCCAGAAGCTTTAGAGAATTTGGTGAAGGCTTGGAAGATCAATTGAATAGACTCACAATCTGCTCTTGCAAGGAGTAGTAGATCATCTGCAAACATTAAGTGTGTGATTTGGAGCTTCTCACAACGGGGGTGATAGTTGAAGTTGCCATTACATGAGAGCTCAGCAAGGCATCTTGATAAATATTCCATTCCTATAGCAAATAAAAATGGAGAGATTGGGTCGCCCTGTCTCAAACCTTTCTTTGCATTAAAGGGGCGGGTAGGGGAACCATTGATCATTATAGAGTAGGAGACTGAGGTAATGCATCCCATGACCCATGTAATGAACTTAGAAGGGAACCCCAACTCAGACATGACCATTTCAAGAAACTTCCATTCCACTGAGTCATAAGCTTTTTTAAGATCAATTTTGAGCATACATCTAGGAGAGATGAATTTGTGATTGTAGCCTTTCATGAGTTCAGTGGCCAGAAGAATGTTGTCACCAATATGCTTACCAGGGATGAAACCAGCTTGGGCTTCATTCACTACCTCCCCTATGATTGTAGCCAACCTTTTAGTAAGGATTTTTGAGATGATTTTGTAAAGGGTGGTACAGCAGGCAATTGGCCTATAGTCTTTCACTTGTTGGGGGTTATTGATTTTGGGAATGAGGGTGATAGAAGTACTATTCCATTGATAAGCAACTTTCCCATGGTCAAAGAATTCTTCTACAGCAGCATAAATATCATTTTTTATCTCACTCCAGGCTTTCTTGAAGAAGTGACCATTGAAACCATCTATGCCAGGGGACTTGGAGCTGTTGATATTGTGCACGGCATCATCAATTTCTTCTTTTGTCACTTTAGCATCCAACATTAATTGAGCATTGTGAGAAAGTTGTTTGCCTCTCCTCATTGTGTTTAGATCTATCCCTGGGAGGCAGGCTGTCCTTGAGCCTAGCAGAACCTTGTAGAAGTTAACAATTTCATTTTCAATTTTGCTTGGATCATGAGTAATGCCACCTTGTTCATCTTGGATTGAGTCAATTCTATTTCTATTTTGTCTTTGCTTCATCATAGAAAAGAAATATTTGTTGTTAGAATCTCCTAATTTGACCCTATCTTCCCTTGATTTTTGCTTGAGGATGCTTTCATGAATGCCCATCCAGTGATTGACTTGTTTGATTGTTTCAGCTTCTAGCTTATGTAAATGTAAGTCATTGTAGTTATGGTTAATCTGATTTTGGATGTGAGTTAACTCATCCTGAGCATTTTGAAGTCTGAGCTGGGCATTGGCAAAGTGTAAAGAATTGAGATGTTTGAGTCCCTTTTTTACCATCTTCAGCTTGGCCCATACCTGCTCCATTTTGGTACCTGTACAAACCTGCTGCCAGTGGTTAATTACAGTAGGAATGAAGTTAGGATGGTCTGCAAGGACATTCAAGAATCTGAATGGTTTGCCTTTCCCCTCTGCTACACTGCCAACATTGACCTTGATAGGCCAATGATCAGAAAGAGAAGGATTGAGATAGCTAGTTTCAACATGAGGATAGGTATCAATCCATTCCTCATTAGACAAGCTCCAGTCAATCCTACTATAGATCCTATCTTCACCTTCAGATTTATTAGACCATGAGAAATAGCTGCCTCTACTTCTCATGACTTCTAGGTTCATCTCATCCTTCCACTCATTAAAGTCTTTATATTCTGCATGAGTAACGGGCCTGCCATTTATTCTGTCTTCTTCTGATAGAATTGTATTGAAATCCCCCAAAAACATCCAAGGAAGGTTGTTTTGGGTGAGATTTTTAGTTTCATTCCATAAGGGGTACCTAGCTTCCACAGAGTTAAGACCATAGACAAAAGTGCACAAGAGCTTATCTGAGTAGTCAATGTTGGAGATTATACAATGAATGAACTGCTCATGGACATGAAGCACTTCAAGCTTGACATTATCATGCTTCCAACCCACCCATATCCTCCCTCTATCTGAGTAATAATTATTTGTTTCCCAGCTCCAAAGAGAGCCAAATTTTTTTTGAATAATTTTAGTTTTGGTACTCTTGACCTTGGTTTCAAGGATTCCTATGATATCCACATTATTATCTTTCAAAATCTTTTTTACAGAAGTCACTTTGTTAGGGTCATTAAGACCTCTAATATTCCAACTAATAAAAATCATGGAGTTAATTGGTGTGCATTTTCCAATCTGTCATCCTCATCAGCCTTATTTTCAGCTTGAACTTCTTCCGAGATATCAAAGAGAGCCATATTTGTGGAAGATGTGTGTTGGCCTTTTTTGGTTTTTCTAGACCTTTTAGACACTAGCTTCCATGGTTCTTCATCATCAATAGTGGTAGCTCGAGCCCCAGGAGTGGTAGTAGTAATACTTTGGTCCTGATCATTGAAAAGGTCAATAGCATCAGGCTTTGTCAGATCCTTCAAAGCATAAGCCTGAACCGGGTCTGTGGGTGCAACTGTAGTGGCCTGGGGATTTGTCGATTCAGTGGCAGCACCACGTGTTGGGGTGGAAGCAACACCAATAGTAGGCTGATCAACACCAACAACAGCACCAACAGTCTGTAGCAACTTTGCAATAGGAGCAGCATGGCCTTGGGTGCTTGCAGCTTGTACAACAGCCTGATCAGCTCCAACAACAGCAGCAACATGGCCTTGGGTGCTTGCAGCCTGTACAGCAGCCTGATCAGCCCCAACAGCAGCAGCAGGCTGCTTGTGGGCCTGTTCAGCAGCATTGGCAGCCTTTTTATGTACCCATTGCTGTTGGGACTTAGAATTGGGTATCTTGACATGTTGTTGTTTCTGTTTTGCACAATCATGTCCTACCTTGTTGCATAAATTACAAAAGGGGGGCACCCATTCATAATGGATTTTTTGTTCAATAATATGACCATCCTCATCTTGTAAGGGTATAGATTTGGGGAGGGGTTTGGTAACATCAGCTTCTACAAGTAGTCTAGCAAATGAGACTCGCAGCTGCCTGGTAGTGCATTCATCCGCGCACACCAGAACCCCAACAGCACTACCTATCCTACCCAAAGAATCCCCTGACCAGAAATTAAGTGGTAAATTTGGGAGTTTGATCCAAATAGGAATAGTTCTCAGCATTTCCTCATGGAATTTGAAGTTTTGGGTCCAGGGTTTAATGACAATAGGCTTATTAAAGAACATATGAGGTCCAGTATAAACCACACTATTAAACTCATCCTTAGACCTAAATCTTATCACAAAATATCCATCATCATGAAAGTAAATATCAGGTTTGCATATATCTTTCCATTGTTGAGCAAAATACCTTTGGACAGCAGAGAAAGTAGGTTTCATGCCAATTACATAGAAAATAATAGCATTATTCCACTTTTCAGCACATTCTTTCAATTCAGAATTTTTCAATTGAACCACTTTTTTCCCATCTTTGATTATTGGGCTGAAAAAATCTAGTTTCATCCCCTTAGCATTAAAAGCACCTTTAAAGAGATTTGCCCAATTAGAATTATCAACAACATCAGGAAAAGCATCCAGATTACCTTCATTCGAAGTATCGCCAGCCTCTTGAGAGTGCACCACCGTAGCAGCTGGAGGAGAGTGGGTTGCACCTTCTGAGACCACAAACCCCTTAGATGTCTTCTCTGCCTCTTTAGTAGGAATTGTCCCTGGTGTTGCCATCTCAGCTTGAACCACCGTCTTTTGAGGGGAGGGAGTACCCCTTGTAGTCACCACCGCATGCGCCACCTGTTCTGAATGGGCAGCAGCTCGATTGGCCAAGCTCAACTGAGCAATTATCTCAGCATCTCTTCTAGGTATTGCTCCTGCAGATGGATGAACAATATTCGGGTTTCGGAAAACCAAATCCAATTCATCATCAAGGCATAGTGCAATTGGAACATCTATTAAATTATTATTAGCATCAGATTGGGTAATAGAAGTAGCAGGCTTTTTTTTTCTAGTCATGGTGGAAGAAAGCTATTGAAACACCAATAAACTTCAACACAGCCATTGTCGTGAAAAAATCCCCCTTGAGCTTCCCCTCTCTAATTTTCTCTCTCTAGCCATCTTGATTCAATGAATCAAATTATCTTTGTTTGAATGCAATTGACTTTCATTTGATTAAACAAGCTATGTTTGAATGCAATTTTCTTTGTTTGAATGCAATTGAGTGGAATCCTAATGATTAAGCTTAAGCTTTATTTGAAACAATTACCATTTTTTAAAAGAATAGTTGACTTTGATTTGATTAAACAAATAATGTTTAAATGCAAATGAATTTCATTTGATACAAAAAGCTTTATTCGAATCAAATTAGCTTTGTTTAAATGCAATTGAGTGGAATCTTAATGATAAAGCTTAAGCTTTATTTGAATCAATAATAATTTTTGGAAAGAAGTTTACTTTAATTTAATTAAACATGCTATGTTTGAATGCAATTGACTTTCATTTGATTCAATAAGCTTTTTTCGAAACAAATTTGCTTTATTTGAATGCAAATGAGTTCAATCTTAATGATTAAGCTTTAGTTTTAGTTGAAACAATTAACATTTTTGAAGACAATAGTTGATTTTCATTTGATTAAACAAGCTATGTGTGAACGCAGTTGACTTTCATTTGATTCAATAAGCTTTATTCGAATTAAATTAGCTTTGTTTGAATGCAATTGAGTGGAATCTTAATGATTAAGCTTAAGCCTTATTTGAACCAATTTCTATTTTAGGAAAGAAGTTGACTTTCATTTGATTAAACAAGCTATGTTTGAATGCAATTGACTTTCATTTGATTCAATAAGCTTTATTCAAATAAAATTAGCTTTGTTTAAATGTAATTGAGTGGAATCTTAGTGATTAAGCTTAAGCATTATTTGAAACAATTACCATTTGTGGAAAGAATAGTTGAATTTCATTTGATTAAACAAGCTATATTTGACTGCAATTGACTTTCATTTGATTAAGCTTTCTTCGAATCAAATTAGCTTTTTTTGAATGAAATTGAGTGGAATATTAATGATTAAGCTTATGCTTTATTTGAACCAATTACCATTTTTGGAAAGAATACTTGACTTTGATTTGATTAAGCAAGCTATGTTTGAATGCAATTGACTTTAATTTGATTCAATAAGCTTTATTTGAATCAAATTATCTATGTTTAAATGCAATTGAGTGGAATCTTAATGATTAAGCTTAAGCTTTATTTGAACCAATTACAATTTTTGGAAAGAAGTTGACTTTCATTTCATTAAACAAGCTATGTTTGAATGCAATTGACTTTCATTTGATTCAATAAGCTTTATTAAAATCAAATTAGCTTTGTTTGAATGTAACTGAGTGGAATCTTAGTGATTAAGGTTAAGCTTTATTTGAACCAATTTCCATTTTTAGAAAGAAGCTGACTTTCATTTGATTAAACAAGCTATGTTTGAATGCAATTGACTTTCATTTAATTCAATAAGCTCTATTCGAATCAAATTAGCTTTGTTTGAATGAAATTGAGTGGAATCTTAATGATTAAGTTTAACCTTTATTTGAAAAATGTACCATTTTTTGTAAGAATAGTTGACTTTCATTTGATTAAACAAGCTATGTTTGAATGCAATTGACTTTCATTTGATTCAATAAGCTTGATTTGAATCAAATTAGCTTTGTTTGAATGCAATTGAGTGGAATCTTAATGATTAAGCTTAAGATTTAGTTGAAACAATTACCATTTTTGAAGACAATAGTTGACTTTCATTTTATTAAACAAGCTATGTTTGAATGCAGTTGACTTTCATTTGATTGAATAAGCTTTATTCGAATCAAATTAGCTTTGTTTGAATGCAATTGAGTGGAATCTTAATGCTTAAGCTTAAGCTTTATTTGAACTAGTTTCTATTTTAGGAAAGAAGTTGATTTTCATTTGATTAAACAAGCTATGTTTGAATGCTATTGAATTTCATTTGATTAAATAAGCTTTATTCAAATAAAATTAGCTTTGTTTAAATGTAATTGAGTGGAATCTTAGTGATTAAGCTTAAGCTTTATTTGAAACAATTACCATTTTTGAAAAGAATAGTTGACTTTCATTTGATGAAACAAGCTATGTTTGAATGCAATTGACTTTCATTTGATTCAATAAGCTTGATTCGAATCAAATTAGCTTGAATACAATTGAGTGGAATCTTAATGATTAAGCTTAAGCTTTATTTGAAACAATTACCATTTTTCGAATAAATAGTTGACTTTCATTTGATTAAACAAGCTATGTTTGAATGCAATTTTCTTGGCTTGAATGCAATTGAGTGGAATCCTAATGATTAAGCTTAAGCTTAATTTGAAACAATTACCATTTTTAAAAAGAATAGTTGACTTTCATTTGATAAAACAAATAATGTTTAAATGCAAATGAATTTCATTTGATACAATAAGCTTTATTCGAATCAAATTAGCTTTGTTTGAATGCAATTGACTGGAATCTTAATGATAAAGATTAAGCTTTAATTGAATCAATAATAATTTTTGGAAAGGAGTTTACTTTAATTTAATTAAACATGCTATGTTTGAATGCAATTGACTTTCATTTTATTCAATAAGCTTTATTCGAATCAAAGTTGCTTTGTTTGAATGCAAATGAGTCCAATCTTAATGATTAAGCTTAACCTTTATTTGAAAAATTACCATTTTTGGAAAGAATAGTTGACTTTCATTTGATTAAACAAGCTATGTTTGAATGCAATTGACCTTCATTTGATTCAATAAGCTTTATTCAAATAAAATTAGCTTTGTTTGAATCCCATTGAGTGGAATCTTAATGCTTAAGCTTATGCTTTATTTCAACCAATTACCATTTTTGGAAAGAATAGTTGACTTTCATTTGATTAAACAAGTTAGGCTTGAATGCAATTGACTGTCATTTGATTCAATAGCTTTATTCGAATCAAATTAGCTTTGTTTGAATGCAATTGAGTGCAATTGACTTTCATTACGACCCGACTTTTTAGCTTGTCGATTTACGAAGGGAAACGACATTCGGATCATTACTTAATCAAATTAAACTATAAATCATATCAATTGAATGGAAGAATTAACTTTTATTGAAATAACTGCTAGAAATCCATAATAATCCAATAATCAAAATTACATAGAAAGTCTGAAAAATACTGTCCCAACATGCTGGGATCATTAGATAAACTAAAATATAACTAAATTGTTCTGGATTTAACTAAATGCTTTAAAATGAAAGCTAATCCCTCAGACCCATCCTGCGAAGCCCGCTCTAAACTGCAGCATCATCACCTGGAAATGTGGGGGTCCACCATCAGTGGCGAGTAACTAGGCTGTCCCATTTAATCAAGGGACCGCCAAACACATAATAGCATAGAAAATTCACATAAAAACTGTAAAGAATATAATACAAGTCTTACACACAAACATACAAAAATCCGTATAAATGTACGTATAAAGATACGTATAAAAGTACGTATAATAATACGTATAAAAGTACGTATGGAAATACGTATAAATACACCTGCAGAAATACGGTTAGAAATTCGTATAATCTACGTATAAAAAATACGTACAACCACCCTGTAGATACGGTTAGAATACATACGAAATACATACAACATTCGCGTACAAACATACGCATACATACTTGTATAAAAACAGAATTAAACACAGCGGAAGACTTATATAACACAATTCTTTTACTTTATATTATACACCTCTACTTAACTTAAACCTTAGCTTATATTATACTCATCTTATGATATACTTATCAAGTCATAATCATACTTAACATAATTCTCCATAACTTATATAACATATCTTATCATACATATTCATATCTTATCTTATATCATCATAATCATATCTTATAATCACATCAATCTTATAATAAGGCATAATAGCTTCTTATCTTTACATATGCACTTATTATCACAACTTATCATAAACTTTGCGGACTGTCTTCTTCAGCTCGTAGCGAACCTTTGCGTTCGCAACTTTCCTAAAACATGTCGGGGTGAACCTTTGCGTCCCACCCGTAGCCCTCCTTTGCGAGAACTAAGCCTAAGCTATGGCCATAACTCCTAAATAGTCCTCCTTTGCGAGAACTACCTAGACGACTCCATATTCTAGAACCAAGAACTGCGCGGGGGAACCTTTGCGTTCGTCCCATGTGAGCAGTGGCATCGACTAAACCCAATTGATAACCTTTGCGTTATCGCAAGGGCGTCCTATCTTATTAACCCGATTGATGACCTTTGCGTCATCGCAGGGGCGATCTTAACTTATTATCTTTCAATTCTTTATATTATATCTTATACCTTTATCATATCATATCATATATTGGGAAATACTAGGTGACCGTAATAGGAAATGAAATGTTCGGAGTCCCAGGAAAGAGAGGTGCGGCACGTATATTGGCCACCTTAAATACCAAGTCTTTCCTAGCCAGAGACCGAAACATAACATGTATAGCTATTACTCTGTTTCCTTTCTTATCCCTAGTAGTATCTTATGCAACTTCAAATCTTATAATATACTATCCTTAAAATATAATTCATATACTTATACTTTATCCTTCGGGTATTAACCCTATCATTAACTTATAACATTATCCCAAAATAAATATATTTATAGTAACACTATAATATTTCGGCCCGAACATAATAACAACCAAATTATATTTTTATCCCTACACTTTACAACTTGTCCCTAATAATTATTTTATCCGCAACTTTTATTATTAATTATCTAAAATAATAAATAACTCAAAAACTAACAAACTTGACTTAATCCCAAATTCCACACGGCATTTCTCAAGTTTAAACAAAATTGATTAATTTCTTAAACTAATTTTAATTAACGAATTTAATTACCAAAAAAATACCAAATTAATAATAAAAATCTATTCTTTTTATTTTCACCCACTCGAAAAATTGGAACAAAGGAACAAAGTTGAACAATATGAACATGCACATAAATTCAACATTTTATATCTCTTTTTAATCTTTGGCTCACTCGGAATGATTCCGAGAACAAGTAGCTTTTATAGTTTACATGTGGTACATTTAAATCAATTAAAATTCATCAAAATAGTCATGCTCAAATAGTGCAAAAACACGGCACACATACATAATATACAAGAACAATTCATAAATTCAAGATTTAAAGATTCATGACATGAATAAAGAACTAAATTAAAGATTACATAAATTACACAACAAGATCAAGATTAGTCATAAAAATAACATTTTTATTCTCTTTTATTCAATACAAACACTCGGCATATATAAATAACAACAAGATTAAAATTCTTGATTCAAGATTTAATCATCCTAATTAAATTTAATCATGATTATACTTAAAACAATTAAAGAAAAACATCAAATCATGCATGGATCATTCGAAAATATAGATTAAAAATCAGAAATATAACTCATAAAATTCATAGATAATTCGAACCAACATAAAATTCATGAATTAAATTATAACAATTTTAATTGTCAAACATGCATAAATCATACATGAAAAATCAAGAAAACATGAAAACAAATCAAGAAAATCATCACTTGTACTCGAAAATTTATATGCAAACTAGATTAAATTCTTAACAATTTTCATGATTTATTTCCTAATTACTATGTGTTTATTCTACCCATAGATTAAAGGGAAGAGCTTAGTTACCTTAATCGCATAATAATCCAAGGCCAAAAATCACCCCTTTTGGTGATTAGATGCACGGCTTTGTTTGAATGCAATTGAGTGGAATCTTAATGATTAAGCTTAAGCTTTAGTAGAAAGAATTACCATTTTTTAAAACAATAGTTGACTTTCATTTGATTAAATAAGCTATGTTTGAATGCAGTTGACATTCATTTGATTCAATATGCTTTATTCGAATCAAATTAGCTTTGTTTGAATGCAATTGAGTGGAATCTTAATGATTAAGCTTAAGCTTTATTTGAACCAATTTCTATTTTAGGAAAGAAGTTGACTTTCATTTGATTAAACAAGCTATGTTTGAATGCAATTGACTTTCATTTGATTCAAAAAGATTTATTCAAATAAAATTAGATATGTTTAAATGTAATTGAGTGGAATCTTAGTGATTAAGCTTAAGCATTATTTGAAAAAATTACCATTTTTGGAAAGAATAGTTGAATTTCATTTGATTAAACAAGCTAAGTTTGACAGCAATTGACTTTCGTTTGATTCAATATGCTTTATTCGAATGAAATTAACTTTGTTTGAATGCAATTGAGTGGAATCTTAATGATTAAGCTTAAGCTTTATTTGAAACAATTACCATTTTTGGAATAAATAGTTGCCTTTCATTTGATTAAACAAGCTATGTTTGAATTCAATTTTCTTTGTTTGAATGCAATTGAGTGGAATCCTAATGATTCAGCTTAAGCTTTATTTGAAACAATTACCATTTTTTTAAAAAATAGTTGACTTTCATTTGATTAAACAAGCTATGTTTGAATGCAATTTTCTTTGTTTGAATGCAATTGAGTGGAATCCTAATGATTAAGCTTAAGCTTTATTTGAAACAATTACCATTTTTTAAAAGAATAGTTGACTTTGATTTGATTAAACAAATAATGTTTAAATGCAAATGACTTTCATTTGATACAATAAGCTTTATTCGAATCAAATTAGCTTTATTTGAATGGAATGGAGTGAAATCTTAATTATAAAGCTTAAGCTTTATTTGAATCAATAACAATTTTTGGAAAGAAGTTTACTTTAATTTAATTAAACATGTTATGTTTGAATGCAATTGACTTTCATTTGATTCAATAAGCTTTATTCGAATCAAATTTGCTTTGTTTGAATGCAAATGAGTTGAATATTAATGATTAAGCTTAACCTTTATTTGAAAAAATTACCACTTTGGAAAGAATAGTTGACTTTCATTTGATTAAACAAGCTATGTTTGAATGCAACTGACTTTTATTTGATTCAATAAGCTTGATTCGAATCAAATTAGCTTTGTTTGAATGCAATTGAGTGGAATCTTAATGACTATGCTTAAGCTTTAGTTGAAACAATTACCATTTTTGAAGACAATAGTTGACTTTCATTTGATTAAACAAGCTATGTTTGAACCCAGTTGACTTTCATTTGATTCAATAAGCTTTATTCGAATTAAATTAGCTTTGCTTGAATGCAATTGAGTGGAATCTTAATGATTAAGCTTACCCTTTATTTGAAAAAAGTACCATTTTTGGTAAGAATAGTTGACTTTCATTTTATTAAATAACCTATGTTTGAATGCAGTTGACATTCATTTGATTCAATAAGCATTATTCGAATCAAATTAGCTTTGTTTAAATGCAATTGAGTGAAATCTTAATGATTAAGCTTAAGCTTTATTTCAACCAATTTCTATTTTTTCATTTGATTAAACAAGCTATGTTTGAATGCAATTGACTTTCATTTGATTCAATAAACTTTATTCAAATAAAATTAGCTTTGTTTAAATGTAATTCAGTGGCATCTTAGTGATTAAGCTTTAGCATTATTTGAAACAATTACCATTTTTGGAAAGAATAGTTGAATTTCATTTGATTAAACAAGCTATATTTGACTGCAATTGACTTTCATTTGATTAAGCTTTCTTCGAATCAAATTAGCTTTTTTTGAATGAAATTGAGTGGAATATTAATGATTAAGCTTGAGCATTATTTGAAACCATTACAATTTTTGGAAACAATAGTTTATTTTCATTTGATTAAACAAGCTATGTTTGAATCCAATTGAGCGGAATCTTAATGCTTAAGCTTATGCTTTATTTGAACCAATTACCATTTTTGGAAAGAATACTTGACTTTGATTTGATTAAGCAAGCTATGTTTGAATGCAATTGACTTTAATTTGATTCAATAAGCTTTATT
Organism: Salicornia ramosissima; assembly: GCA_951394345.1. NCBI lineage: Eukaryota > Viridiplantae > Streptophyta > Magnoliopsida > Caryophyllales > Amaranthaceae > Salicornia > Salicornia ramosissima. The sequence goes on along the minus strand of OX596233.1, from coordinate 34,548,795 downwards.
TGAATCAAATTATCTTTGTTTGAATGCAATTGACTTTCATTTGATTAAACAAGCTATGTTTGAATGCAATTTTCTTTGTTTGAATGCAATTGAGTGGAATCCTAATGATTAAGCTTAAGCTTTATTTGAAACAATTACCATTTTTTAAAAGAATAGTTGACTTTGATTTGATTAAACAAATAATGTTTAAATGCAAATGAATTTCATTTGATACAAAAAGCTTTATTCGAATCAAATTAGCTTTGTTTAAATGCAATTGAGTGGAATCTTAATGACAAAGCTTAAGATTTATTTGAATCAATAATAATTTTTGGAAAGAAGTTTACTTTAATTTAATTAAACATGCTATGTTTGAATGCAATTGACTTTCATTTGATTCAATAAGCTTTTTTCGAATCAAATTTGCTTTATTTGAATGCAAATGAGTTCAATCTTAATGATTAAGCTTCAATTTTAGTTGAAACAATTAACATTTTTGAAGACAATAGTTGATTTTCATTTGATTAAACAAGCTATGTTTGAACGCAGTTGACTTTCATTTGATTCAATAAGCTTTATTCGAATTAAATTAGCTTTGTTTGAATGCAATTGAGTGGAATCTTAATGATTAAGCTTAAGCCTTATTTGAACCAATTTCTATTTTAGGAAAGAAGTTGACTTTCATTTGATTAAACAAGCTATGTTTGAATGCAATTGACTTTCATTTGATTCAATAAGCTTTATTCAAATAAAATTAGCTTTGTTTAAATGTAATTGAGTGGAATCTTAGTGATTAAGCTTAAGCATTATTTGAAACAATTACCATTTGTGGAAAGAATAGTTGAATTTCATTTGATTAAACAAGCTATATTTGACTGCAATTGACTTTCATTTGATTAAGCTTTCTTCGAATCAAATTAGCTTTTTTTGAATGAAATTGAGTGGAATATTAATGATTAAGCTTGAGCATTATTTGAAACAATTACAATTTTTGGAAACAATAGTTTATTTTCATTTGATTAAACAAGCTATGTTTGAATCCAATTGAGCGGAATCTTAATGCTTAAGCTTATGCTTTATTTGAACCAATTACCATTTTTGGAAAGAATACTTGACTTTGATTTGATTAAGCAAGCTATGTTTGAATGCAATTGACTTTAATTTGATTCAATAAGCTTTATTTGAATCAAATTATCTATGTTTAAATGCAATTGAGTGGAATCTTAATGATTAAGCTTAAGCTTTATTTGAACCAATTATAATTTTTGGAAAGAAGTTGACTTTCATTTCATGAAACAAGCTATGTTTGAATGCAATTGACTTTCATTTGATTCAATAAGCTTTATTAAAATCAAATTAGCTTTGTTTGAATGTAACTGAGTGGAATCTTAGTGATTAAGCTTAAGCTTTGTTTCAAACAATTACCATTTTTGGAAACAATAGTTGACTTTCATTTGATTAAACAAGCTATGTTTCAATACAATTGAATTTCATTTGATTCAATAAGCTTTATTCGAAAAAAATTAGCTTTGTTTGAATACAATTGAATGGAATCTTAATGCTTAAGCTTATGCTTTATTTGAAACAATTACCATTTTTGGAATAAATAGTTGTCTTTCATTTGATTCAATAAGTTTTATTCGAATAAAATTAGCGTTGTTTGAATCCAATTGAGTGGAAAATTAATGATTAAGCTTGTGCATTATTTAAAACAATTACCATTTTTGGAAACAATAGTTTACTTTAATTTGATTAAACAAGCTATTTTTGAATGCAATCGAATTTCATTTGATTCAATAAGCTTAATTCAAATAAAATTAGCTTTTTTTGAATGCAATTGAGTGGAATCTTAATGCTTAAGCTTATGCTTTATTTGAAACAATTACTATTTTTGGAAAGAATAGTTGACTTTCATTTGATTAAACAAGTTATGTTTGAATGCAATTGACATTCATTTGATTCAATAAGCTTTATTCGAATCAAATTAGCTTATCTTAATGATAAAGCTTAACCTTTATTTGAATCAATAACCATTTTTGGAAAGAAGTTTACTTTATTTTGATTACACATGCTATGTTTGAATGCAATTGACTTTCACTTGATTCAATAAGCTTTATTCGAATCAAATTTTCTTTGTTTCAATGCAATTGAGTCGAATCTTAATCATTAACCTTCACCTTTATTTGAAAAAATTACCATTTTTGGAAAGAATAGTTGACTTTCATTTGATTAAACAAGCTATGTTTGAATGCAATTGACTTTCATTGATTCAATAAGCTTTATTCGAATCAAATTAGCTTTGTTTGAATGCAATTAAGTCGAATCTTAATGCTTATGCTTCATTTTAACCAATTACCATTTTTGGAAAGAATAGTTGACTTTCATTTGATTAAACAAGTTATGGTTGAATGCAATTGAATTTCATTTGATTCAATAAGCTTTATTCGAATCAAATTAGCTTTGTTTGAATGCAATTGAGTGGAATCTTAATGATAAAGGTTAAGCTTTATTTGAATCAATAACCATTTTTGGAAAGAAGTTTATATTAATTTTATTAAACAAGCTATGTTTGAATGCAATTGAATTTCATTTGCTTCAATAAGCTTTATTCGAATCAAATTTGCTTTGTTTGAATGCAATTGAGTCGAATCTTAATGATTAAGCTTAACCTTTATTTGAAAAAATTACCATTTTTGGAAAGAATAATTGACTTTCATTTGATTCAATAAAATTTATTCAAACAAAATTAGCTTTGTTTGAATGCAATTGAGTGGAATCTTAATGCTTTAGCTTATGCTTTATTTGAACCAATTACCATTTTTGGAAAGAATAGTTGGCATTCATTTAATTAAACAAGTTATGTTTGAATGCAATTGACTTTCATTTGATTCAATAAGCTTTATTCGAATCAAATTAGCTTTGTTTGAATGCAATAGAGTGGAATCTTAATGATAAAGGTTAAGCTTTATTTTAACCAATTACCATTTTTGGAAAGAATAGTTGACTTTCATTTGATTAAACAAGTTATGTTTGAATGCAATTGACTTTCATTTGATTCAATAAGCTTTATTAGAATCAAATTAGCTTTGTTTGAATGCAATTGAGTGGAATCTTAATGATAAAGGTTAAGCTTTATTTGAACCAATTTCTATTTTGGGAAAGAAGTTGACTGTCATTTGATTAAACAAGCAATGTTTGAATGCAATCGAATTTCATTTGATTCAATAAGCTTCATTCGAATCAAATTAGATTTGTTTGAATGCAATTGAGTCGAATCTTAATGATTAAGCTTAACCTTTATTTGAAAAAGGTACCATTTTTTGTAAGAATAGTTGGCTTTCATTTGATTAAACAAGTTATGGTTGAATGCAATTGACTTTCATTTGATTCAATAAGCTTTATTCGAATCAAATTAGCTTTGTTTGAATGCAATTGAGTGGAATCTTAATGATAAAGGTTCAGCTTTATTTGAATCAATAACCATTTTTGGAAAGAAGTTTACATTAATTTGATTAAACATGCTATGTTTGAATGCAATTGACTTTCATTTGATTCAATAAGCTTTATTCGAATCAAATTGGCTTTGTTTGAATGCAATTGAGTCGAATCTTAATGATTAAGCTTAACCTTTATTTGAAAAAATTACCATTTTTGGAAAGAATAGTTGACTTTCATTTGATTAAACAAGCTATGTTTGAATGCAATTGACTTTCATTTGATTCAATAAGCTTTATCCAAATAAAATTAGCTTTGTTTGAATGCAATTGAGTGGAATCTTAATGCTTAAGCTTATGCTTTAATTGAACCAATTACCATTTTTGGAAAGAATAGTTGGCTTTCATTTGATTAAATTTGTTATGTTTGAATGCAATTGACTGTCGTTTTATTCAATAAGCTTTATTCGAATCAAATTAGTTTTGTTTGAATGCAATTGAATGGAATCTTAATGATTAAGCTTAACCTTTATTTGAAAATGGTATCATTTTTGGTAAGAGTAGTTGATTTTCATTTGATTAAACAAGCGATGTTTGAATGCAATTGACTTTCATTTGATTCAATAAGCTTGATTAATATCAAATTAGCTTTGTTTGAATGTAACTTAGTGGAATCTTAGTGATTAAGCTTAAGCTTTGTTTCAAACAATTACCATTTTTGAAAACAATAGTTGACTTTCATTTGATTAAACAAGCTATGTTTGAACGTAGTTGACTTTCATTTGATTCAATAAGCTTTATTCGAATCAAAATTAGCTTTGTTTGAATGCAATTGAGTGGAATCTTAATGATTAAGGTTACGCTTAATTTGAACTAATTTCTATTTTCGGAAAGAAGTCGACTTTCATTTGATTAAATAAGCAACGTTTGAATGCAATTGAATTTCGTTTGATTCAATAAGCTTTATTCAAATAAAATTAGCTTTGTTTGAATGCAATTGAGTGGAATCTTAATACTTAAGCTTATGCTTTATTTTAACCAATTACCATTTTTGGAAAGAATAGTTGACTTTCATTTGATTAAACAAGTTATGTTTGAATGCAATTGACTTTCATTTGATTCAATAAGCTTTATTAGAATCAAATTAGCTTTGTTTGAATGCAATTGAGTGGAATCTTAATGATAAAGGTTAAGCTTTATTTGAACCAATTCCTATTTTGGGAAAGAAGTTGACTGTCATTTGATTAAACAAGCAATGTTTGAATGCAATCGAATTTCATTTGATTCAATAAGCTTCATTCGAATCAAATTAGCTTTGTTTGAATGCAATTGAGTCGAATCTTAATGATTAAGCTTAACCTTTATTTGAAAAAGGTACCATTTTTGGTAAGAATAGTTGGCTTTCATTTGATTAAACAAGTTATGGTTGAATGCAATTGACTTTCATTTGATTCAATAAGCTTTGAGAAGTGTGCCGCAATAAAGCCAAAATGACAATCACCACTTTTGGAGCATTGGTCAACTTTGAAAGGCCATAACTTGTTACATACTTATCATTTTAAGGTGATTCAAGTTGGAGGTTAAAGCTCGTTTCGATAGCTTCGAAATGCCTGGTCATAAGCTAAATTCTGATAAGAAATGAAGGAGTTATGACGTTTCTAAAACTGACTATTCTGGCTTTCCAGCGGCCGCTGAGCCGTTTCCAGCGCCCGCTGAGACCTTCTCAGCGCCCGCTGAGATCTCCAGCGCTCGCTGAACTGGCCAGAATAGTCAGTAGCTCATTTTTTGGCTCCAGCGGCCGCTGAGACCCCTCCAGCGCCCGCTGAGACCCCTCCAGCGCCCGCTGTCTTCTCCTCAGCGCCCACTGAAGTGCTTTTCTGCGATATTTTTATTACTTTTCTTCTGTTTTTGCTGGGATTTTTTGGGGAACTATAAATAGCCCCCTCCCCTCATTTTAGAAGCCAGCTGATGTTAGAAGCTCATAGTTAGGGTTAGGCTTAGTTTTCTTGCTTTCTTCTTCAATCCTCTTGTAATTTTACATTTGTTCTTCAATTTATGCAAAGTTCTTAGTTTGTTCATCTTCTTCTTCTTGTTCTCCATCTCAAGGTATTTTTATTTTCTTTCTTTCACTTGCTTTTATTTGCTTTATGTACTTAGTTCTTCATTGTTTCTTGTTAGTAATGCTTTAGATTCTCATGTTTATGTTGTTTTAATTTAGTTGTTATGCTTGATTTTGTTGTTGATTTTGTTGTTTATATTGTTTAGTTGGTAGTTTTTGGTGTTTATATAATGTTCATGTTTTTTCCATGTTTTAGTTGTTAATTTGTTTTGTTCATAGTTTTAGGTTTAATTATGTTTTTAGTTTTAGTTTTAATTATGTTTTTATTAATTAATTTTGAGTAGTTAATTTCTAGGGTTTGAGTGAAACTTCTCAATTCCTCCGTGATTGTGGTTTAGTTGTTTTTAGGCTTGGTTGTGATTTTGTCGGTACCTTAGGATTCGATAATGTTGAGTTATATGTTTAGCTAGCATAGGATTCATTGAAGAATCCCCACCGAAGGATCGAAAGGTGAACGTGGGTGATGACTTCCTTTGCCCGATTGATGGAAGCACCACGAAAGTTGGGCCTTCGATCAAGGGAAAGTTACCGGTCTTCGTGATTTTGTGCTTAGGACTCGTTAGATGTGTCGTTGCACGAAAGTGAGTTGTATATGTCTTTCCGGTCATCGTACTAGCTCGAAAGAGTAGTACGATCATAGAACGACCTCCCCTTATCCACGACCTAAGTCTAAGTTCGATTGACTCACAATTCATGGTGGCATGAGTTGTGGATCTCTTACCCTAGTCCCTTTTGCTTTTGTTTCCTTAGTGTAGTTTTAGTTAGTTCCCTTCGCCTCTCACGACCATTATTTGACCTAGCTTGTTCGACGCTCACGCCTAGGCTAGTGCGAAGTACCTTCCCAGTGTTCGACACCCCCACTCATACTACGACGGGGGTTTTTTATTTGGTAAGAAATCCCTCATATCATTAAGCTTAACCTTTATTTGAAAAAATTACCACTTTTGGAAAGAATAGTTGACTTTCATTTGATTAAACAAGCTATGTTTGAATGCAATTGACTTTCACTTGATTCAATAAGCTTTATTCGAATCTTAATGATTAAGCTTAACCTTTATTTGAAAAAGGTACCATTTTTGGTAAGAATAGTTGGCTTTCATTTGATTAAACAAGTTATGGTTGAATGCAATTGACTTTCATTTGATTCAATAAGCTTTATTCGAATCAAATTAGCTTTCTTTGAATGCAATTGAGTGGAATCTTAATGATAAAGGTTAAGCTTTATTTGAATCAATAACAATTTTTGGAAAGAAGTTTACATTAATTTGATTAAACATGCTATGTTTGAATGCAATTGACTTTCATTTGATTCAATAAGCTTTATTCGAATCAAATTCGCTTTGTTTGAATGCAATTGAGTCGAATCTTAATGATTAAGCTTAACCTTTATTTGAAAAAATTACCATTTTTGGAAAGAATAGTTGACTTTCATTTGATTAAACAAGCTATGTTTGAATGCAATTGACTTTCACTTGATTCAATAAGCTTTATCCAAATAAAATTAGCTTTGTTTGAATGCAATTGAGTGGAATCTTAATGCTTAAGCTTATGCTTTAATTGAACCAATTACCATTTTTGGAAAGAATAGTTGGCTTTCATTTGATTAAACAAGTTATGTTTGAATGCAATTGACTTTCGTTTTATTCAATAAGCTTTATTCGAATCAAATTAGTTTTGTTTGAATGCAATTGAATGGAATCTTAATGATTAAGCTTAACCTTTATTTGAAAATGGTATCATTTTTGGTAAGAATAGTTGATTTTCATTTGATTAAACAAGCTATGTTTGAATGCAATTAACTTTCATTTGATTCAATAAGCTTGATTAATATCAAATTAGCTTTGTTTGAATTTAACTTAGTGGAATCTTAGTGATTAAGCTTAAGCTTGGTTTCAAACAATTACCATTTTTGAAAACAATAGTTGACTTTCATTTGATTAAACAAGCTATGTTTGAACGTAGTTGACTTTCATTTGATTCAATAAGCTTTATTCGAATCAAAATTAGCTTTGTTTGAATGCAATTGAGTGGAATCTTAATGATTAAGGTTACGCTTAATTTGAACTAATTTCTATTTTCGGAAAGAAGTCGACTTTCATTTGATTAAATAAGCAACGTTTGAATGCAATTGAATTTCGTTTGATTCAATAAGCTTTATTCAAATAAAATTAGCTTTGTTTGAATGCAATTGAGTGGAATCTTAATACTTAAGCTTATGCTTTATTTTAACCAATTACCATTTTTGGAAAGAATAGTTGACTTTCATTTGATTAAACAAGTTATGTTTGAATGCAATTGACTTTCATTTGATTCAATAAGCTTTATTAGAATCAAATTAGCTTTGTTTGAATGCAATTGAGTGGAATCTTAATGATAAAGGTTAAGCTTTATTTGAACCAATTCCTATTTTGGGAAAGAAGTTGACTGTCATTTGATTAAACAAGCAATGTTTGAATGCAATCGAATTTCATTTGATTCAATAAGCTTCATTCGAATCAAATTAGCTTTGTTTGAATGCAATTGAGTCGAATCTTAATGATTAAGCTTAACCTTTATTTGAAAAAGGTACCATTTTTGGTAAGAATAGTTGGCTTTCATTTGATTAAACAAGTTATGGTTGAATGCAATTGACTTTCATTTGATTCAATAAGCTTTATTCGAATCAAATTAGCTTTCTTTGAATGCAATTGAGTGGAATCTTAATGATAAAGGTTAAGCTTTATTTGAATCAATAACAATTTTTGGAAAGAAGTTTACATTAATTTGATTAAACATGCTATGTTTGAATGCAATTGACTTTCATTTGATTCAATAAGCTTTATTCGAATCAAATTCTCTTTGTTTGAATGCAATTGAGTCGAATCTTAATGATTAAGCTTAACCTTTATTTGAAAAAATTACCATTTTTGGAAAGAATAGTTGACTTTCATTTGATTAAACAAGCTATGTTTGAATGCAATTGACTTTCACTTGATTCAATAAGCTTTATCCAAATAAAATTAGCTTTGTTTGAATGCAATTGAGTGGAATCTTAATGCTTAAGCTTATGCTTTAATTGAACCAATTACCATTTTTGGAAAGAATAGTTGGCTTTCATTTGATTAAACAAGTTATGTTTGAATGCAATTGACTTTCGTTTTATTCAATAAGCTTTATTCGAATCAAATTAGTTTTGTTTGAATGCAATTGAATGGAATCTTAATGATTAAGCTTAACCTTTATTTGAAAATGGTATCATTTTTGGTAAGAATAGTTGATTTTCATTTGATTAAACAAGCTATGTTTGAATGCAATTAACTTTCATTTGATTCAATAAGCTTGATTAATATCAAATTAGCTTTGTTTGAATTTAACTTAGTGGAATCTTAGTGATTAAGCTTAAGCTTGGTTTCAAACAATTACCATTTTTGAAAACAATAGTTGACTTTCATTTGATTAAACAAGCTATGTTTGAACGTAGTTGACTTTCATTTGATTCAATAAGCTTTATTCGAATCAAAATTAGCTTTGTTTGAATGCAATTGAGTGGAATCTTAATGATTAAGGTTAAGCTTAATTTGAACTAATTTCTATTTTCGGAAAGAAGTCGACTTTCATTTGATTAAATAAGCAATGTTTGAATGCAATTGAATTTCATTTGATTCAATAAGCTTTATTCAAATGAAATTAGCTTTGTTTGAATGCAATTGAGTGGAATCTTAATACCTAAGCTTATGCTTTATTTTAACCAATTACCATTTTTGGAAAGAATAGTTGACTTTCATTTGATTAAACAAGTTATGTTTGAATGCAATTGACTTTCATTTGATTCAATAAGCTTTATTAGAATCAAATTAGCTTTGTTTGAATGCAATTGAGTGGAATCTTAATGATAAAGGTTAAGCTTTATTTGAACCAATTCCTATTTTGGGAAAGAAGTTGACTGTCATTTGATTAAACAAGCAATGTTTGAATGCAATCGAATTTCATTTGATTCAATAAGCTTCATTCGAATCAAATTAGCTTTGTTTGAATGCAATTGAGTCGAATCTTAATGATTAAGCTTAACCTTTATTTGAAAAAGGTACCATTTTTGGTAAGAATAGTTGGCTTTCATTTGATTAAACAAGTTATGGTTGAATGCAATTGACTTTCATTTGATTCAATAAGCTTTATTCGAATCAAATTAGCTTTCTTTGAATGCAATTGAGTGGAATCTTAATGATAAAGGTTAAGCTTTATTTGAATCAATAACAATTTTTGGAAAGAAGTTTACATTAATTTGATTAAACATGCTATGTTTGAATGCAATTGACTTTCATTTGATTCAATAAGCTTTATTCGAATCAAATTCGCTTTGTTTGAATGCAATTGAGTCGAATCTTAATGATTAAGCTTAACCTTTATTTGAAAAAATTACCATTTTTGGAAAGAATAGTTGACTTTCATTTGATTAAACAAGCTATGTTTGAATGCAATTGACTTTCACTTGATTCAATAAGCTTTATCCAAATAAAATTAGGTTTGTTTGAATGCAATTGAGTGGAATCTTAATGCTTAAGCTTATGCTTTAATTGAACCAATTACCATTTTTGGAAAGAATAGTTGGCTTTCATTTGATTAAACAAGTTATGTTTGAATGCAATTGACTTTCGTTTTATTCAATAAGCTTTATTCGAATCAAATTAGTTTTGTTTGAATGCAATTGAATGGAATCTTAATGATTAAGCTTAACCTTTATTTGAAAATGGTATCATTTTTGGTAAGAATAGTTGATTTTCATTTGATTAAACAAGCTATGTTTGAATGCAATTAACTTTCATTTGATTCAATAAGCTTGATTAATATCAAATTAGCTTTGTTTGAATTTAACTTAGTGGAATCTTAGTGATTAAGCTTAAGCTTGGTTTCAAACAATTACCATTTTTGAAAACAATAGTTGACTTTCATTTGATTAAACAAGCTATGTTTGAACGTAGTTGACTTTCATTTGATTCAATAAGCTTTATTCGAATCAAAATTAGCTTTGTTTGAATGCAATTGAGTGGAATCTTAATGATTAAGGTTAAGCTTAATTTGAACTAATTTCTATTTTCGGAAAGAAGTCGACTTTCATTTGATTAAATAAGCAACGTTTGAATGCAATTGAATTTCGTTTGATTCAATAAGCTTTATTCAAATAAAATTAGCTTTGTTTGAATGCAATTGAGTGGAATCTTAATACTTAAGCTTATGCTTTATTTTAACCAATTACCATTTTTGGAAAGAATAGTTGACTTTCATTTGATTAAACAAGTTATGTTTGAATGCAATTGACTTTCATTTGATTCAATAAGCTTTATTAGAATCAAATTAGCTTTGTTTGAATGCAATTGAGTGGAATCTTAATGATAAAGGTTAAGCTTTATTTGAACCAATTCCTATTTTGGGAAAGAAGTTGACTGTCATTTGATTAAACAAGCAATGTTTGAATGCAATCGAATTTCATTTGATTCAATAAGCTTCATTCGAATCAAATTAGCTTTGTTTGAATGCAATTGAGTCGAATCTTAATGATTAAGCTTAACCTTTATTTGAAAAAGGTACCATTTTTGGTAAGAATAGTTGGCTTTCATTTGATTAAACAAGTTATGGTTGAATGCAATTGACTTTCATTTGATTCAATAAGCTTTATTCGAATCAAATTAGCTTTCTTTGAATGCAATTGAGTGGAATCTTAATGATAAAGGTTAAGCTTTATTTGAATCAATAACAATTTTTGGAAAGAAGTTTACATTAATTTGTTTAAACATGCTATGTTTGAATGCAATTGACTTTCATTTGATTCAATAAGCTTTATTCGAATCAAATTCGCTTTGTTTGAATGCAATTGAGTCGAATCTTAATGATTAAGCTTAACCTTTATTTGAAAAAATTACCATTTTTGGAAAGAATAGTTGACTTTCATTTGATTAAACAAGCTATGTTTGAATGCAATTGACTTTCATTTGATTCAATAAGCTTTATCCAAATAAAATTAGCTTTGTTTGAATGCAATTGAGTGGAATCTTAATGCTTAAGCTTATGCTTTAATTGAACCAATTACCATTTTTGGAAAGAATAGTTGGCTTTCATTTGATTAAACAAGTTATGTTTGAATGCAATTGACTTTCGTTTTATTCAATAAGCTTTATTCGAATCAAATTAGTTTTGTTTGAATGCAATTGAATGGAATCTTAATGATTAAGCTTAACCTTTATTTGAAAATGGTATCATTTTTGGTAAGAATAGTTGATTTTCATTTGATTAAACAAGCTATGTTTGAATGCAATTGACTTTCATTTGATTCAATAAGCTTGATTAATATCAAATTAGCTTTGTTTGAATGTAACTTAGTGGAATCTTAGTGATTAAGCTTAAGCTTTGTTTCAAACAATTACCATTTTTGAAAACAATAGTTCACTTTCATTTGATTAAACAAGCTATGTTTGAACGTAGTTGACTTTCATTTGATTCAATAAGCTTTATTCGAATCAAAATTAGCTTTGTTTGAATGCAATTGAGTGGAATCTTAATGATTAAGGTTAAGCTTAATTTGAACTAATTTCTATTTTGGGAAAGAAGTTGACTTTCATTTGATTAAACAAGCAATGTTTGAATTGAATCGAATTTCATTTGATTCAATAAGCTTTATTCAAATAAAATTAGCTTTGTTTGAATGCAATTGAGTGGAATCTTAATACTTAAGCTTATGCTTTATTGTAACCAATTACCATTTTTGGAAAGAATAGTTGACTTTCATTTGATTATACAAGTTATGTTTGAATGCAATTGACTTTCATTTGATTCAATAAGCTTTATTAGAATCAAATTAGCTTTGTTTGAATGCAATTGAGTGGAATCTTAATGATAAAGGTTAAGCTTTATTTGAACCAATTTCTATTTTGGGAAAGAAGTTGACTGTCATTTGATTAAACAAGCAATGTTTGAATGCAATCGAATTTCATTTGATTCAATAAGCTTCATTTGAATCAAATTAGCTTTGTTTGAATGCAATTGAGTCGAATCTTAATGATTAAGCTTAACCTTTATTTGAAAAAGGTACCATTTTTGGTAAGAATAGTTGGCTTTCATTTGATTAAACAAGTTATGGTTGAATGCAATTGACTTTCATTTGATTCAATAAGCTTTATTCGAATCAAATTAGCTTTGTTTGAATGCAATTGAGTGGAATCATAATGATAACGGTTAAGCTTTATTTGAATCAATAACCATTTTTGGAAAGAAGTTTACATTAATTTGATTAAACATGCTATGTTTGAATGCAATTGACTTTCATTTGATTCAATAAGCTTTATTCGAATCAAATTTGCTTTGTTTGAATGCAATTGAGTCGAATCTTAATGATTAAGCTTAACCTTTATTTGAAAAAATTACCATTTTTGGAAAGAATAGTTGACTTTCATTTGATTAAACAAGCTATGTTTGAATGCAATTTACTTTCATTTGATTCAATAAGCTTTATCCAAATAAAATTAACTTTGTTTGAATGCAATTGAGTGGAATCTTAATGCTTAAGCTTTTGCTTTAATTAAACCAATTACCATTTTTGGAAAGAATAGTTGGCTTTCATTTGATTAAACAAGTTATGTTTGAATGCAATTGACTTTCGTTTTATTCAATAAGCTTTATTCGAATCAAATTAGTTCTGTTTGAATGCAATTGAATGAAATCTTAATGATTAAGCTTAACCTTTATTTGAAAATGGTATCATTTTTGGTAAGAATAGTTGACTTTCATTTGATTAAACAAGTTATGTTTGAATGCAATTGACTTTCATTTGATTCAATAAACTTGATTAATATCAAATTAGCTTTGTTTGAATGTAACTGTGTGGAATCTTAGTGATTAAGCTTAAGCTTTGTTTGAAACAATTACCATTTTTGGAAACAATAGTTGACTTTCATTTGATTAAATAAGCTATGTTTGAACGCAGTTGACTTTCATTTGATTCAATAAGCTTTATTCGAATCAACTTAGCTTTGTTTGAATGCAATTCAGTGGAATTTTAATGATTAAGGTTAAGCTTAATTTGAACCAATTTCTATTTTGGGAAAGAAGTTGACTTTCATTTGATTAAACAAGCAATGTTTGAATGCAATCGAATTTCATTAGATTCAATAAGCTTTATTCAAATAAAATTACCTTTGTTTGAATGCAATTGAGTGGAATCTTAATGCTTAAGCTTATGCTTCATTTTAACCAACTACCATTTTTGGAAAGAATAGTTGTCTTTCATTTGATTAAACAAGTTATGTTTGAATGCAATTGACTTTCGTTTGATTCAATAAGCTTTATTTGAATCAAATTAGTTTTGTTTGAATGCGATTGAATGGAATCTTAATGATTAAGCTTAACCTTTATTCGAAAATGGTATCATTTTTGGTAGGAATAGTTGAGTTTCATTTGATTAAACAAGCTATGTTTGAATGCAATTGACTTTCATTTGATTCAATAAGCTTGATTAATATCAAATTAGCTTTGTTTGAATGTAACTGAGTGGAATCTTAGTGATTAAGCTTAAGCTTTGTTTGAAACAATTACCATTTTTGGAAACAATGGTTGACTTTGATTTGATTAAAGAAGCTATGTTTGAACGCAGTTGACTTTCATTTGATTCAATAAGCTTTATTCGAATCAAATTAGCTTTGTTTGAATGCAAATGAGTGGAATCTTAATGATAAAGGTTAAGCTTTATTTGAACCAATTTCTATTTTGGGAAAGAAGTTGACTGTCATTTGAATAAACAAGCAATGTTTGAATGCAATCGAATTTCATTTGATTCAATAAGCTTTATTCAAATAAAATTAGCTTTGTTTGAATGCAATTGAGTGGAATCTTAATACTTAAGCTTATGCTTTATTTTAACCAATTACCATTTTTGGAAAGAATAGTTGACTTTCATTTGATTATACAAGATATGTTTGAATGCAATTGACTTTCATTTGATTCAATAAGCTTTATTAGAATCAAATTAGCTTTGTTTGAATGCAATTGAGTGGAAACTTAATGATAAAGGTTAAGCTTTATTTGAACCAATTTCTATTTTGGGAAAGAAGTTGACTGTCATTTGATTAAACAAGCAATGTTTGAATGCAATCGAATTTCATTTGATTCAATAAGCTTCATTCGAATCAAATTAGCTTTGTTTGAATGCAATTGAGTCGAATCTTAATGATTAAGCTTAACCTTTATTTGAAAAAGGTACCATTTTTGGTAAGAATAGTTGGCTTTCATTTGATTAAACAAGTTATGGTTGAATGCAATTGACTTTCATTTGATTCAATAAGCTTTATTCGAATCAAATTAGCTTTGTTTGAATGCAATTGAGTGGAATCATAATGATAAATGTTAAGCTTTATTTGAATCAATAACCATTTTTGGAAAGAAGTTTACATTAATTTGATTAAACATGCTATGTTTGAATGCAATTGACTTTCATTTGATTCAATAAGCTTTATTCGAATCAAATTTGCTTTGTTTGAATGCAATTGAGTCGAATCTTAATGATTAAGCTTAACCTTTATTTGAAAAAATTACCATTTTTGGAAAGAATAGTTGACTTTCATTTGATTAAACAAGCTATGTTTGAATGCAATTTACTTTCATTTGATTCAATAAGCTTTATCCAAATAAAATTAACTTTGTTTGAATGCAATTGAGTGGAATCTTAATGCTTAAGCTTTTGCTTTAATTGAACCAATTACCATTTTTGGAAAGAATAGTTGGCTTTCATTTGATTAAACAAGTTATGTTTGAATACAATTGACTTTCGTTTTATTCAATAAGCTTTATTCGAATCAAATTAGTTTTGTTTGAATGCAATTGAATGAAATCTTAATGATTAAGCTTAACCTTTATTTGAAAATGGTATCATTTTTGGTAAGAATAGTTGACTTTCATTTGATTAAACAAGCTATGTTTGAATGCAATTGACTTTCATTTGATTCAATAAACTTGATCAATATCAAATTAGCTTTGTTTGAATGTAACTGTGTGGAATCTTAGTGATTAAGCTTAAGCTTTGTTTGAAACAATTACCATTTTTGGAAACAATAGTTGACTTTCATTTGATTAAATAAGCTATGTTTGAACGCAGTTGACTTTCATTTGATTCAATAAGCTTTATTCGAATCAAATTAGCTTTGTTTGAATGCAATTCAGTGGAATTTTAATGATTAAGGTTAAGCTTAATTTGAACCAATTTCTATTTTGGGAAAGAAGTTGACTTTCATTTGATTAAACAAGCAATGTTTGAATGCAATCGAATTTCATTAGATTCAATAAGCTTTATTCAAATAAAATTACCTTTGTTTGAATGCAATTGAGTGGAATCTTAATGCTTAAGCTTATGCTTCATTTTAACCAATTACCATTTTTGGAAAGAATAGTTGGCTTTCATTTGATTAAACAAGTTATGTTTGAATGCAATTGACTTTCGTTTGATTCAATAAGCTTTATTTGAATCAAATTAGTTTTGTTTGAATGCGATTGAATGGAATCTTAATGATTAAGCTTAACCTTTATTCGAAAATGGTATCATTTTTGGTAAGAATAGTTGATTTTCATTTGATTAAACAAGCTATGTTTGAATGCAATTGACTTTCATTTGATTCAATAAGCTTGATTAATATCAAATTAGCTTTGTTTGAATGTAACTGAGTGGAATCTTAGTGATTAAGCTTAAGCTTTGTTTGAAACAATTACCATTTTTGGAAACAATGGTTGACTTTGATTTGATTAAAGAAGCTATGTTTGAACGCAGTTGACTTTCATTTGATTAAATAAGCTTTATTCGAATCAAATTAGTTTTGTTTGAATGCAAATGAGTGGAATCTTAATGATAAAGGTTAAGCTTTATTTGAACCAATTTCTATTTTGGGAAAGAAGTTGACTGTCATTTGATTAAACAAGCAATGTTTGAATGCAATCGAATTTCATTTGATTCAATAAGCTTTATTCAAATAAAATTAGCTTTGTTTGAATGCAATTGAGTGGAATCTTAATACTTAAGCTTATGCTTTATTTTAACCAATTACCATTTTTGGAAAGAATAGTTGACTTTCATTTGATTATACAAGTTATGTTTGAATGCAATTGACTTTTATTTGATTCAATAAGCTTTATTAGAATCAAATTAGCTTTGTTTGAATGCAATTGAGTGGAATCTTAATGATAAAGGTTAAGCTTTATTTGAACCAATTTCTATTTTGGGAAAGAAGTTGACTGTCATTTGATTAAACAAGCAATGTTTGAATGCAATCGAATTTCATTTGATTCAATAAGCTTCATTCGAATCAAATTAGCTTTGTTTGAATGCAATTGAGTCGAATCTTAATGATTAAGCTTAACCTGTATTTGAAAAAGGTACCATTTTTGGTAAGAATAGTTGGCTTTCATTTGATTAAACAAGTTATGGTTGAATGCAATTGACTTTCATTTGATTCAATAAGCTTTATTCCAATAAAATTAGCTTTGTTTGAATGCAATTGAGTGGAATCTTAATACTTAAGCTTATGCTTTATTTTAACCAATTACCATTTTTGGAAAGAATAGTTGACTTTCATTTGATTATACAAGTTATGTTTGAATGCAATTGACTTTCATTTGATTCAATAAGCTTTATTAGAATCAAATTAGCTTTGTTTGAATGCAATTGAGTGGAATCTTAATGATAAAGGTTAAGCTTTATTTGAACCAATTTCTATTTTGGGAAAGAAGTTGACTGTCATTTGATTAAACAAGCAATGCTTGAATGCAATCGAATTTCATTTGATTCAACAAGCTTCATTCGAATCAAATTAGCTTTGTTTGAATACAATTGAGTCGAATCTTAATGATTAAGCTTAACCTTTATTTGAAAAAGGTACCATTTTTGGTAAGAATAGTTGGCTTTCATTTGATTAAACAAGTTATGGTTGAATGCAATTGACTTTCATTTGATTCAATAAGCTTTATTCGAATCAAATTAGCTTTGTTTGAATGCAATTGAGTGGAATCATAATGATAAAGGTTAAGCTTTATTTGAATCAATAACCATTTTTGGAAAGAAGTTTACATTAATTTGATTAAACATGCTATGTTTGAATGCAATTGACTTTCATTTGATGCAATAAGCTTTATTCGAATCAAATTTGCTTTGTTTGAATGCAATTGAGTCGACTCTTAATGATTAAGCTTAACCTTTATTTGAAAAAATTACCATTTTTGGAAAGAATAGTTGACTTTCATTTGATTAAACAAGCTATGTTTGAATGCAATTTACTTTCATTTGATTCAATAAGCTTTATCCAAATAAAATTAACTTTGTTCGAATGCAATTGAGTGGAATCTTAATGCTTAAGCTTTTGCTTTAATTGAACCAATTACCATTTTTGGAAAGAATAGTTGGCTTTCATTTGATTAAACAAGTTATGTTTGAATGCAATTGACTTTCGTTTTATTCAATAAGCTTTATTCGAATCAAATTAGTTTTGTTTGAATGCAATTGAATGAAATCTTAATGATTAAGCTTAACCTTTATTTGAAAATGGTATCATTTTTGGTAAGAATAGTTGACTTTCATTTGATTAAACAAGCTATGTTTGAATGCAATTGACTTTCATTTGATTCAATAAACTTGATTAATATCAAATTAGCTTTGTTTGAATGTAACTGTGTGGAATCTTAGTGATTAAGCTTAAGCTTTGTTTGAAACAATTACCATTTTTGGAAACAATAGTTGACTTTCATTTGATTAAATAAGCTATGTTTGAACGCAGTTGACTTTCATTTGATTCAATAAGCTTTATTCGAATCAAATTAGCTTTGTTTGAATGCAATTCAGTGGAATTTTAATGATTAAGGTTAAGCTTAATTTGAACCAATTTCTATTTTGGGAAAGAAGTTGACTTTCATTTGATTAAACAAGCAATGTTTGAATGCAATCGAATTTCATTAGATTCAATAAGCTTCATTCGAATCAAATTAGCTTTGTTTGAATGCAATTGAGTGGAATCTTAATGATTAAGCTTAACCTTTATTTGAAAAAGGTACCATTTTTGGTAAGAATAGTTGGCTTTCATTTGATTAAACAAGTTATGGTTGAATGCAATTGACTTTCATTTGATTCAATAAGCTTTATTCGAATCAAATTAGCTTTGTTTGAATGCAATTGAGTGGAATCATAATGATAAAGGTTAAGCTTTATTTGAATCAATAACCATTTTTGGAAAGAAGTTTACATTAATTTGATTAAACATGCTATGTTTGAATGCAATTGACTTTCATTTGATTCAATAAGCTTTATTCGAATCAAATTTGCTTTGTTTGAATGCAATTGAGTCGACTCTTAATGATTAAGCTTAACCTTTATTTGAAAAAATTACCATTTTTGGAAAGAATAGTTGACTTTCATTTGATTAAACAAGCTATGTTTGAATGCAATTGACTTTCATTTGATTCAATAAGCTTTATCCAAATAAAATTAGCTTTGTTTGAATGCAATTGAGTGGAATCTTAATGCTTAAGCTTATGCTTTAATTGAACCAATTACCATTTTTGGAAAGAATAGTTGGCTTTCATTTGATTAAACAAGTTATGTTTGAATGCAATTGACTTTCGTTTTATTCAATAAGCTTTATTCGAATCAAATTAGTTTTGTTTGAATGCAATTGAATGGAATCTTAATGATTAAGCTTAACCTTTATTTGAAAATGGTATCATTTTTGGTAAGAATAGTTGATTTTCATTTGATTAAACAAGCTATGTTTGAATGCAATTAACTTTCATTTGATTCAATAAGCTTGATTAATATCAAATTAGCTTTGTTTGAATTTAACTTAGTGGAATCTTAGTGATTAAGCTTAAGCTTGGTTTCAACCAATTACCATTTTTGAAAACAATAGTTGACTTTCATTTGATTAAACAAGCTATGTTTGAACGTAGTTGACTTTCATTTGATTCAATAACCTTTATTCGAATCAAAATTAGCTTTGTTTGAATGCAATTGAGTGGAATCTTAATGATTAAGGTTAAGCTTAATTTGAACTAATTTCTATTTTCGGTAAGAAGTCGACTTTCATTTGATTAAACAAGCAATGTTTGAATGCAATCGAATTTCATTTGATTCAATAAGCTTTATTCAAATAAAATTAGCTTTGTTTAAATGCAATTGAGTGGAATCTTAATGCGTAAGCTTATGCTTCATTTTAACCAATTACCATTTTTGGAAAGAATAGTTGACTTTTATTTGATTAAACAAGCTATGTTTGAATGCAATTGACTTTCATTTGATTCAATAAGCTTTATTCAAATTAAATTAGCTTTGTTTGAATGCAATTGAGTGGAATCTTAATGCTTTAGCTTATGCTTTATTTGAACCAATTACTATTTTTGGAAAGAATAGTTGGCTTTCAATTAATTAAACAAGTTATGTTTGAATGCATTTGACTTTCATTTGATTCAATAAGCTTGATTCGAATCAAATTAGCTTTGTTTGAATGCAATTGAGTGGAATCTTAATAAATAAGCTTAAGCTTTAGTTGAAACAATTACCATTTTTGAAAACAATAGTTGACTTTCATTTGATTAAAAAAGCTATGTTTGAACGTAGTTGACTTTCATTTGATTCAATAAGCTTTATTCGAATTAAAATTAGCTTTGTTTGAATGCAATTGAGTAGAATCTTAATGATTAAGGTTAAGCTTAATTTGAACTAATTTCGATTTTCGGAAAGAAATTGACTTTCATTTGATTAAACAAGCAATGTTTGAATGCAATCGAATTTCATTTGATTCAATAAGCTTTATTCAAATAAAATTAGCTTTGTTTGAATGCAATTGAGTGGAATCTTAATACTTAAGCTTATGCTTTATTTTAACCAATTACCATTTTTGGAAAGAATAGTTGACTTTCATTTGATTAAACAAGTTATGTTTGAATGCAATTGACTTTCATTTGATTCAATAAGCTTTATTAGAATCAAATTAGCTTTGTTTGAATGCACTTGAGTGGAATCTTAATGATTAAGCTTAACCTTTATTTGAAAAAGGTACCATTTTTGGTAAGAATAGTTGGCTTTCATTTGATTAAACACGTTATGGTTGAATGCAATTGACTTTCATTTGATTGAATAAGCTTTATTCGAATCAAATTAGCTTTGTTTGAATGCAATTGAGTGGAATCTTAATGATAAAGGTTAAGCTTTATTTGAATCAATAACTATTTTTGGAAAGAAGTTTACATTAATTTGATTAAACATGCTATGTTTGAATGCAAGTGACTTTCATTTGATTCAATAATCTTTATCCAAATAAAATTAACCTTGTTTGAATGCAATTGAGTGGAATCTTAATGCTTAAGCTTATGCTTTAATTGAACCAATTACCATTTTTGGAAAGAATAGTTGGCTCTCATTTGATTAAACAAGTTATGTTTGAATGCAATTGACTTTCGTTTTATAAAATAAGCTTTATTCGAATCAAATTAGTTTTGTTTGAATGCAATTGAATGGAATCTTAATGATTAAGCTTAACCTTTATTTGAAAATGGTATTATTTTTGGTAGGAATAGTTGATTTTCATTTGATTAAACAAGCTATGTTTGATTGCAATTGACTTTCATTTGATTCAATAAGCTTGATTAATATCAAATTAGCTTTGTTTGAATGTAACTTAGTGGAATCTTAGTGATTAAGCTTAAGCTTGGTTTCAAACAATTACCATTTTTGAAAACAATAGTTGACTTTCATTTGATTAAACAAGCTATGTATGAACGTAGTTGACTTTCATTTGATTCAATAAGCTTTATTCGAATCAAAATTAGCTTTGTTTGAATGCAATTGAGTGGAATCTTAATGATTAAGGTTAAGCTTAATTTGAACTAATTTATATTTTCGGAAAGAAGTTGACTTTCATTTGATTAAACAAGCAATGTTTGAATGCATTCGAATTTCATTTGATTCAATAAGCTTTATTCAAATAAAATTAGCTTTGTTTATATGCAATTGAGTGGAATCTTAATACTTAAGCTTATGCTTGATTTTAACCAATTACCATTTTTGGAAAGAGTAGTTGACTTTCATTTGATTAAACAAGTTATGTTTGAATGCAATTGACTTTCATTTGATTCAATAAGCTTTATTCGAATCAAATTAGCTTTGTTTGAATGCAATTGAGTGGAATCTTAATGATAAAGGTTAAGCTTTATTTGAACCAATTTCTATTTTGGGAAAGAAGTTGACTGTCATTTGATTAAACAAGCAATGTTTGAATGCAATCGAATTTCATTTGATTCAATAAGCTTCATTCGAATCAAATTAGCTTTGTTTGAATGCAATTGAGTCGAATCTTAATGACTAAGCTTAACCTTTATTTGAAAAAGGTACCATTTTTGGTAAGAATAGTTGGCTTTCATTTGATTAAACAAGTTATGGTTGAATGCAATTGACTTTCATTTGATTCAATAAGCTTTATTCGAATCAAATTAGCTTTGTTTGAATGCAATTGAGTGGAATCATAATGATAAAGGTTAAGCTTTATTTGAATCAATAACCATTTTTGGAAAGAAGTTTACATTAATTTGATTAAACATGCTATGTTTGAATGCAATTGACTTTCATTTGATTCAATAAGCTTTATTCGAATCAAATTTGCTTTGTTTGAATGCAATTGAGTCGAAGCTTAATGATTAAGCTTAACCTTTATTTGAAAAAATTACCATTTTTGGAAAGAATAGTTGACTTTCATTTGATTAAACAAGCTATGTTTGAATGCAATTTACTTTCATTTGATTCAATAAGCTTTATCCAAATAAAATTAACTTTGTTTGAATGCAATTGAGTGGAATCTTAATGCTTAAGCTTTTGCTTTAATTGAACCAATTACCATTTTTGGAAAGAATAGTTGGCTTTCATTTGATTAAACAAGTTATGTTTGAATGCAATTGACTTTCGTTTTATTCAATAAGCTTTATTCGAATCAAATTAGTTTTGTTTGAATGCAATTGAATGAAATCTTAATGATTAAGCTTAACCTTTATTTGAAAATGGTATCATTTTTGATAAGAATAGTTGACTTTAATTTGATTAAACAAGCTATGTTTGAATGCAATTGACTTTCATTTGATTCAATAAGCTTGATTAATATCACATTAGCTTTGTTTGAATGTAGCTGAGTGGAATCTTAGTGATGAAGCTTAAGCTTTGTTTGAAACAATTACCATTTTTGGAAACAATAGTTGACTTTCATTTGATTAAACAAGCTATGTTTGAACGCAGCTGACTTTCATTTGATTCAATAAGCTTTATTCGAATCAAATTAGCTTTGTTTGAATGCAAATGAGTGGAATCTTAATGATTAAGGTTAAGCTTTATTTGAACCAATTTCTATTTTGGGGAAGAAGTTGACTTTCATTTGATTAAACAAACAATGTTTGAATGCAATCGAATTTCATTTGATTCAATAAGCTTTATTCGAATCAAATTAGCTTTGTTTGAATGTAATTCAGTCGAATCTTAATGATTAAGCTTAACTTTTATTTGAAAAAGGTACCATTTTTGTTAAGAATAGTTGACTTTCATTTGATTAAACAAATTATGGTTGAATGCAATTCACTTTCATTTGATTCAATAAGCTATATTCGAAACAAATTAGCTTTGTTTGAATGCGATTGAGTGGAATCTTAATGATAAAGGTTAAGCTTTATTTGAATCAATAACCATTTTTGGAAAGAAGTTTACATTAATTTGATTAAACATCCTATGTTTGAATGCAATTGACTTTCATTTGATTCAATAAGCTTTATTCGAATCAAATTTGCTTTGTTTGAATGCAATTGAGTCGAATCGTAATGATTAACCTTAACCTTTATTTGATAAAATTACCATTTTTGCAAAGAATAGTTGGCTTTCATTTAATTAAACAAGTTATGTTTGAATGCAATTGACTTTCATTTGATTAAATAAGGTTTATTCGAATAAAATTAGTTTTGTTTGAATACAATTGAATGGAATCTTAATGATTAAGCTATACCTATATTTGAAAATGGTATCATATTTGGTAAGAATAGTTGACTTTCATTTGATTAAACAAGCTATGTTTGAATGCAATTGACTTTCATTTGATTCAATAAACTTGATTAATATCAAATTAGCTTTGTTTGAATGTAACTGTGTGGAATCTTAGTGATTAAGCTTAAGCTTTGTTTGAAACAATTACCATATTTGGAAACAATAGTTGACTTTCATTTGATTAAACAAGCTATGTTTGAACGCAGTTGACTTTCATTTGATTCAATAAGCTTTATTCGAATCAAATTAGCTTTGTTTGAATGCAATTCAGTGGAATCTTAATGATTAAGGTTAAGCTTAATTTGAACCAATTTCTATTTTGGGAAAGAAGTTGACTTTCATTTGATTAAACAAGCAATGTTTGAATGCAATCGAATTTCATTAGATTCAATAAGCTTTATTCAAATAAAATTACCTTTGTTTGAATGCAATTGAGTGGAATCTTAATGCTTAAGCTTATGCTTCATTTTAACCAATTACCATTTTTGGAAAGAATAGCTGGCTTTCATTTGATTAAACAAGTTATGTTTGAATGCAATTGACTTTCGTTTAATTGAATAAGCTTTATTCGAATCAAATTAGTTTTGTTTGAATGCAATTGAATGGAATCTTAATGATTAAGGGTAACCTTTATTTGAAAATGGTATCATTTTTGGTAAGAATAGTTGATTTTCATTTGATTAAACAAGCTATGTTTGAATGCAATTGACTTTCATTTGATTCAATAAGCTTGATTAATATTAAATTAGCTTTGTTTGAATGTTACTGAGTGGAATCTTAGTGATTAAGCTTAAGCTTTGTTTGAAACAATTACCAGTTTTGGAAACAATAGTTGACTTTCATTTGATTAAACAAGCTATGTTTGAACGCAGTTGACTTTCATTTGATTCAATAAGCTTCATTCGAATCAAATTAGCTTTGTTTGAATGCAATTGAGTGGAATCTTAATAATTAAGGTTAGGCTTTATTTGAACCAATTTCTATTTTGGGAAAGAAGTTGACTTTCATTTGATTAAACAAGCAATGTTTGAATGCAATCGAATTTCATTTGATTCAATAAGTTTTATTCAAATAAAATTAGCTTTGTTTAAATGCAATTGAGTGGAATCTTAATGCGTAAGCTTATGCTTCATTTTAACCAATTACCATTTTTGGAAAGAATAGTTGACTTTCATTTGATTAAACAAGCTCTGTTTGAATGCAATTGACTTTCATTTGATTCAATAAGCTTTATTCAAATAAAATTAGCTTTGTTTGAATGCAATTGAGTGGAATCTTAATGCTTTAGCTTATGCTTTATTTGAACCAATTACTATTTTTGGAAAGAATAGTTGGCTTTCATTTAATTAAACAAGTTATGTTTGAATGCATTTGACTTTCATTTGATTCAATAAGCTTGATTTGAATCAAATTAGCTTTGTTTGAATGCAATTGAGTGGAATCTTAATGAATAAGCTTAAGCTTTAGTTGAAACAATTACCATTTTTGAAAACAATAGTTGACTTTCATTTGATTAAACAAGCTATGTTTGAAAGTAGTTGACTTTCACTTGATTCAATAAGCTTTATTCGAAACAAATTTTCTTTGTTTCAATGCAATTGAGTCGAATCTTAATCATTAACCTTAACCTTTATTTGAAAAAATTACCATTTTTGGAAAGAATAGTTGATTTTCATTTGATTAAACAAGCTATGTTTGAATGCAATTGACTTTCATTTGATTGAATAAGCTTGATTAATATCAAATTAGCTTTGTTTGAATGTAACTTAGTGGAATCTTAGTGATTAAGCTTAAGCTTGGTTTCAAACAATTACCATTTTTGAAAACAATAGTTGACTTTCATTTGATTAAACAAGCTATGTTTGAAAGTAGTTGACTTTCACTTGATTCAATAAGCTTTATTCGAATCAAATTTTCTTTGTTTCAATGCAATTGAGTCGAATCTTAATCATTAACCTTAACCTTTATTTGAAAAAATTACCATTTTTGGAAAGAATAGTTGATTTTCATTTGATTAAACAAGCTATGTTTGAATGCAATTGACTTTCATTTGATTGAATAAGCTTGATTAATATCAAATTAGCTTTGTTTGAATGTAACTTAGTGGAATCTTAGTGATTAAGCTTAAGCTTGGTTTCAAACAATTACCATTTTTGAAAACAATAGTTGACTTTCATTTGATTAAACAAGCTATGTTTGAAAGTAGTTGACCTTAATTTGATTCAATAAGCTTTATTCGAATCAAAATTAGCTTTGTTTGAATGCAATTGAGTGGAATCTTAATGATTAAGGTTAAGCTTAATTTGAACTAATTTCTATTTTCGGAAAGAAGTTGACTTTCATTTGATTAAACAAGCAATGTTTGAATGCAATCGAATTTCATTTGATTCAATAAGCTTTATTCAAATAAAATTAGCTTTGTTTATATGCAATTGAGTGGAATCCTAATACTTAAGCTTATGCTTGATTTTAACAAATTACCATTTTTGGAAAGAGTAGTTGACTTTCATTTGATTAAACAAGTTATGTTTGAATGCAATTGACTTTCATTTGATTCAATAAGCTTTATTAGAATAAACTTAGCTTTGTTTGAATGCAATTGAGTGGAATCTTAATGATAAAGGTTAAGCTTTATTTGAACCAATTTCTATTTCGGGAAAGAAGTTGACTTTCATTTGATTAAACAAGCAATGTTTGAATGCAATCGAATTTCATTTGATTCAATAAGCTTTATTCAAATAAAATTAGCTTTGTTTGAATGCAATTGAGTCGAATCTTAATGATTAAGCTTAACCTTTATTTGAAAAAGGTACCATTTTTGGTAAGAATAGTTGACTTTCATTTGATTAAACAAGCTATGTTTGAATGCAATTGACTTTCATTTGATTCAATAAGCGTGATTCGAATCAAATTAGCTTTGTTTGAATGCAATTGAGTGGAATCTTAATGAATAAGCTTAAGCTTTAGTTGAAACAATTACCATTTTTGAAAACAATAGTTGACTTTCATTTGATTAAACAAGCTATGTTTGAACGCAGTTGACTTTCATTTGATTCAATAAGCTTTATTCGAATCAAATTAGATTTGTTTGAATGCAATTGAGTGGAATCTTAATGTTTAAGGTTAAGCTTTATTTTAACCAATTTCTATTTTGGGAAAAAAAGTTGACTTTCATTTGATTAAACAAGCAATGTTTGAATGCAATCGAATTTCATTTGATTCAATAAGCTTTATTCAAATAAAATTACCTTTGTTTGAATGCAATTGAGTGGAATCTTAATGCTTAAGCTTATGCTTCATTTTAACCAATTACCATTTTTGGAAAGAATAGCTGGCTTTCATTTGATTAAACAAGTTATGTTTGAAGACAATTGACTTTCGTTTGATTCAATAAGCTTTATTTGAATCAAATTAGTTTTTGTTTGAATGTAATTGAATGGAATCTTAATGATTAAGCTTAACCTTTATTTGAAAATGGTATCATTTTTGGTAAGAATAGTTGACTTTCATTTGATTAAACAAGCTATGTTTGAATGCAATTGACTTTCATTTGATTCAATAAACTTGATTAATATCAAATTAACTTTGTTTGAATGTAACTGTGTGGAATCTTAGTGATTAAGCTTAAGCTTTGTTTCAAACAATTACGATTTTTGGAAACAATAGTTGACTTTCATTTGATTAAACAAGCTATGTTTGAACGCAGTTGACTTTCATTTGATTCAATAAGCTTTATTCGAATCAAATTAGCTTTGTTTGAATGCAATTCAGTGGAATCTTAATGATTAAGGTTAAGCTTAATTTGAACCAATTTCTATTTTGGGAAAGAAGTTGACTTTCATTTGATTAAACAAGCAATGTTTGAATGCAATCGAATTTCATTAGATTCAATAAGCTTTATTCAAATAAAATTAGCTTTGTTTGAATGCAATTGAGTGGAATCTTAATGCTTAAGCTTATGCTTTATTTTAACCAATTACCATTTTTGGAAAGAATAGTTGACTTTCATTTGATTAAACAAGTTATGTTTGAATGCAATTGACTTTCATTTAATTCAATAAGCTTTATTCGAATCAAATTAGCTTTGTTTGAATGCAATTTAGTCGAATCTTAATAATTAAGCTTAACCTTTATTTGAAAAAGGTACCATTATTGGTAAGAATAGTTGACTTTCATTTGATTAAACAAGCTATGTTTGAATGCAATTGACTTAAATTTGATTCAATAAGCTTGTTTCGAATCAAATTAACATTGTTTGAATGCAATTGAGTGGAATCTTAATGAATAAGCTTTAGCTTTGGTTGAAACAATTACCATTTTTGAAAACAATAGTTGACTTTCATTTGATTAAACAAGCTATGTTTGAACGTAGTTGAATTTTATTTGATTCAATAAGCTTTATTCGAATCAAATTAGCTTTGTTTGAATGCAATTGAGTGGAATCTTAATGATTAAGGTTAAGCTTAATTTGAACCAATTTCTATTTTGGGAAAGAAGTTGACTTTCATTTTATTAAACAAGCAATGTTTGAATGCAATCGAATTTCATTTGATTCAATAAGCTTTATTCAAATAAAATTAGCTTTGTTTGAATGCAATTGAGTGGAATCTTAATGCTTAAGCTTATGCTTTATTTTAACCAATTACCATTTTTGGAAAGAATAGTTGACTTTCATTTCATTAAACAAGTTATGTTTGAATGCAATTGACTTTCATTTGATTCAATAAGCTTTTATTTGAATCAAATTAGCTTTGTTAGAGTGCAATTGATTGGAATCTTAATGATAAAGGTTAAGCTTTATTTGAACCAATTTCTATTTTGGGAAAGAAGTTGACTTTCATTTGATTAAACAAGCAATGTTTGAATGCAATCGAATTTCACTTGATTCAATAAGCTTTATTCGAATCAAATTAGCTTTGTTTGAATGCAATTGAGTCGAATCTTAATGATTAAGCTTAACCTTTATTTGAAAATGGTACCATTTTTGGTAAGAATAGGTTATTTTCATTTGATTAAACAAGCTATGTTTGAATGCAATTGACTTTCATTTGATTCAATAAGCTTGATTCGAATCGAATTAGCTTTGTTTGAATGCAATTGAGTGGAATCTTAATGAATAAGCTTAAGCTTTAGTTGAAACAATTACCATTTTTGAAAACAATAGTTGACATTCATTTGATTAAACAAGCTATGTTTGAACGCAGTTGACTTTCATTTGATTCAATAAGCTTTATTCGAATCAAATTAGATTTGTTTGAATGCAATTGAATGGAATCTTAATGGTTAAAGTTAAGCTTTATTTGAACCAATTTCTATTTTGGGAAAAAAAGTTGACTTTCATTTGATTAAACAAGCAATGTTTGAATGCAATCGAATTTTATTTGATTCAATAAGCTTTATTCAAATAAAATTACCTTTGTTTGAATGCAATTGAGTGGAATCTTAATGCTTAAGCTTATGCTTCATTTTAACCAATTACCATTTTTGGAAAGAATAGCTGGCTTTCATTTGATTAAACAAGTTATGTTTGAATGCAATTGACTTTCGTTTGATTCAATAAGCTTTATTTGAATCAAATTAATTTTTGTTTGAATGCAATTGAATGGAATCTTAATGATTAAGCTTAACCTTTATTTGAAAATGGTATCATTTTTGGTAGGAATAGTTGATTTTTATTTGATTAAACAAGCTATGTTTGAATGCAATTGAATTTCATTTGATTCAATAAGCTTGATTAATATCAAATAAGCTTTGTTTGAATGTAACTGAGTGGACTCTTAGTGATTAAGCTTAAGCTTTGTTTGAAACAATTACCATTTTTGGAAACAATAGTTGACTTTCATTTGATTAAACAAGCTATGTTTGAACGCAGTTGAATTTCATTTGATTCAATAAGCTTTATTCGAATCAAATTAGCTTTGTTTAATGCAATTGAGTGCAATCTTAATGATTAAGGTTAGGCTTTATTTGAACCAATTTCTATTTTGGGAAAGAAGTTGACTTTCATTTGATTAAACAAGCAATGTTTGAATGCAATCGAATTTCATTTGATTCAATAAGCTTTATTCAAAAAAAATTAGCTTTGTTTGAATGCAATTGAGTGGAATCTTAATGCTTAAGCTTATGCTTTATTTTAACCAATTACCATTTTTGGAAAGAATAGTTGACTTTCATTTGATTAAAAAAGTTATGTCTGAATGCAATTGACTTTCATTTGATTCAATAAGCTTTATTTGAATCAAATTAGCTTTGTTTTAATGCAATTGAGTGGAATCTTATTGATAAAGGTTAAGCTTTATGTGAATCAATTTCTATTTTGGGAAAGAAGTTGACTTTCATTTGATTAAACAAGCAATGTTTGAATGCAATCGAATTTCATTTGATTCAATAAGCTTTATTCGAATCAAATTAGGTTTGTTTGAATGAAATTGAGTGGAATCTTAATGATAAAGGTTAAGCTTTATTTGAATCAATAACCATTTTTGGAAAGAAGTTTACATTAATTTAATTAAACATGCTATGTTTGAATGCAATTGACTTTCATTTGATTGAATAAACTTTATTCGAATCAAATTTGTTTGTTTGAATGCAATGGAGTCGAATCGTAATGATTAACCGTAACCTTTATTTGAAAAAATTACCATTTTTGGAAAGAATAGTTGACTTTCATATGATTAAACAAGCTATGTTTGAATGCAATTGACTTTCATTTGATTCAATAAGCTTTATTCAAATAAAATTAGCTTTGTTTGAATGCAATTGAGTGGAATCTTAATGCTTAAGCATATGCTTTATTTTAACCAATTACCATTTTTGGAAAGAATAGTTGACTTTCATTTGATTAAACAAGTTATGTTTGAATGCAATTGACTTTCATTTAATTCAATAAGCTTTATTCGAATCAAATTAGCTTTGTTTGAATGCAATTGAGTCGAATCTTAATGATTAAGCTTAACCTTTATTTGAAAAAGGTACCATTATTGGTAAGAATAGTTGACTTTCATTTGATTAAAAAAGCTATGTTTGAATGCAATTGACTTAAATTTGATTCAATAAGCTTGTTTCGAATCAAATTAACTTTGTTTGAATGCAATTGAGTGGAATCTTAATGAATAAGCTTTAGCTTTGGTTGAAACAATTACCATTTTTGAAAACAATAGTTGACTTTCATTTGATTAAACAAGCTATGTTTGAACGTAGTTGAATTTCATTTGATTCAATAAGCTTTATTCGAATCAAATTAGCTTTGTTTGAATGCAATTGAGTGGAATCTTAATGATTAAGGTTAAGCTTAATTTGAACCAATTTCTATTTTGGGAAAGAAGTTGACTTTCATTTGATTAAACAAGCAATGTTTGAATGCAATCGAATTTCATTTGCTTCAATAAGCTTTATTCAAACAAAATTAGCTTTGTTTGAATGCAATTGAGTGAAATCTTAATGCTTAAGCTTATGCTTCATTTTAACAAATTACCATTTTTGGAAAAAATAGCTGGCTTTCATTTGATTAAACAAGTTATGTTTGAATGCAATTGACTTTCGTTTGATTCAATAAGCTTTATTTGAATCAAATTAGTTTTGGTTTGAATGCAATTGAATGGAATCTTAATGATTAAGCTTAACCTTTATTTGAAAATGGTATCATTTTTGGTAGGAATAGTTGATTTTTATTTGATTAAACAAGCTATGTTTGAATGCAATTGACTTTCATTTGATTCAATAAGCTTGATTAATATCAAATTAGCTTTGTTTGAATGTAACTGAGTGGACTCTTAGTGATTAAGCTTAAGCTTTGTTTGAAACAATTACCATTTTTGGAAACAATAGTTGACTTTCATTTGATTAAACAAGCTATGTTTGAACGCAGTTGAATTTCATTTGATTCAATAAGCTTTATTCGAATCAAATTAGCTTTGTTTAATGCAATTGAGTGCAATCTTAATGATTAAGGTTAAGCTTTATTTGAACCAATTTCTATTTTGGGAAAGAAGTTGACTTTCATTTGATTAAACAAGCAATGTTTGAATGCAATCGAATTTCATTTGATTCAATAAGCTTTATTCAAAAAAAATTAGCTTTGTTTGAATGCAATTGAGTGCAATCTTAATGCTTAAGCTTATGCTTTATTTTAACCAATTACCATTTTTGGAAAGAATAGTTGACTTTCATTTGATTAAACAAGTTATGTTTGAATGCAATTGACTTTCATTTGATTCAATAAGCTTTATTTGAATCAAATTAGCTTTGTTTTAATGCAATTGAGTGGAATCTTAATGATAAACGTTAAGCTTTATTTGAACCAACTTCTATTTTGGGAAAGAAGTTGACTTTCATTTGATTAAACAAGCAATGTTTGAATGCAATCGAATTTCATTTGACTCAATAAGCTTTATTCGAATCAAATTAGGTTTGTTTGAATGCAATTGAGTGGAATCTTAATGATAAAGGTTAAGCTTTATTTGAATCAATAACCATTTTTGGAAAGAAGTTTACATTAATTTGATTAAACATGCTATGGTTGAATGCAATTGACTTTCATTTGATTGAATAAGCTTTATTCGAATCAAATTTGGTTTGTTTGAATGCAATTGAGTCGAATCGTATTGATTAACCGTAACCTTTATTTGAAAAAATTACCATTTTTGGAAAGAATAGTTGACTTTCATATGATTAAACAAGCTATGTTTGAATGCAATTGACTTTCATTTGATTCAATAAGCTTTATTCAAATAAAATTAGCTTTGTTTGAATGCAATTGAGTGGAATCTTAATGCTTATGCTTATGCTTTAATTGAACCAATTACCATTTTTGCAAAGAATAGTTGGCCTTCATTTGATTCAATAAGTTATGTTTGAATGCAATTGACTTTCATTTGATTCAATAAGCTTTATTCAAATCAAATTAGTTTTGTTTGAATGCAATTGAATGGAATCTTAATGATTAAGCTTTACCTTTATTTGAAAATGGTATCATATTTGGTAAGAATAGTTGACTTTCATTTGATTAAACAAGCTATGGTTGAATGCAATTGACTTTCATTTGATTCAATAAACTTGATTAATATCAAATTAGCTTTGTTTGAATGTAACTGTGTGGAATCTTAGTGATTAAGCTTAAGCATTGTTTGAAACAATTACCATTTTTGGAAACAATAGTTGACTTTCATTTGATTAAACAAGCTATGTTTGAACGCAGTTGACTTTCATTTGATTCAATAAACTTTATTCGAATCAAATTAGCTTTGTTTGAATGCAATTCAGTGGAATCTTAATGATTAAGGTTAAGCTTAATTTGAACCAATTTCTATTTTGGGAAAGAAGTTGACTTTCATTTAATTAAACAAGCAATGTTTGAATGCAATCGAATTTCGTTAGATTCAATAAGCTTTATTCAAATAAAATTACCTTTGTTTGAATGCAATTGAGTGGAATATTAATGCTTAATCTTATGCTTCATTTTAACCAATTACCATTTTTGGAAAGAATAGCTGGCTTTCATTTGATTAAACAAGTTATGTTTGAATGCAATTGACTTTCGTTTGATTCAATAAGCTTTATTTGAATCAAATTAGTTATGTTTGAATGCAATTGACTTTCATTTGATTCAATAAGCTTTATTCAAATCAAATTAGTTTTGTTTGAATGCAATTGAATGGAATCTTAATGATTAAGCTTTACCTTTATTTGAAAATGGTATCATATTTGGTAAGAATAGTTGACTTTCATTTGATTAAACAAGCTATGTTTGAATGCAATTGACTTTCATTTGATTCACTAAACTTGATTAATATCAAATTAGCTTTGTTTGAATGTAACTGTGTGGACTCTTAGTGATTAAGCTTAAGCTTTGTTTGAAACAATTACCATTTTTGGAAACAATAGTTGACTTTGATTTGATTAAAAAAGCTATGTTTGAACGCAGTTGACATTTGATTCAATAAGCTTTATTCGAATCAAATTAGCTTTGTTTAATGCAATTGAGTGGAATCTTAATGATTAAGGTTAAGCTTTATTTGAACCAATTTCTATTTTGGGAAAGAACTTGACTTTCATTTGATTAAACAAACAATGTTGGAATGCAATCGAATTTCATTTGATTAAATAAGCTTTATTCAAATAAAATTAGCTTTGTTTGAATGCAATTGAGTGGAATCTTAATGCTTAAGCTTATGCTTTATTTTAACCAATTACCATTTTTGGAAAGAATATTTGACCTTCATTTGATTAAACAAGTTATGTTTGAATGCAATTGACTTTTATTTGATTCAATAAGCTTTATTTGAATCAAATTAGCTTTGTTTGAATGCAATTGAGTGGAATCTTAATGATAAAGGTTAAGCTTTATTTGAACCAATTTCTATTTTGGGAAAGAAGTTGACTTTCATTTGATTAAACAAGCAATGTTTGAATGGAATCGAATTTCATTTGATTCAATAAGCTTTATTCGAATCAAATTAGCTTTGTTTGAGTGCAATTCAGTCGAATCTTAATGATTAAGCTTAACCTTTATTTGAAAAAGGTACCATTTTTGTTAAGAATAGTTGACTTTCATTTGATTAAACAAATTATGGTTGAATGCAATTCACTTTCATTTGATTCAATAAGCTATAATCGAAACAAATTAGCTTTTTTTGAATGCAATTGAGTGGAATCTTAATGATAAAGGTTAAGCTTTATTTGAATCAATAACCATTTTTGGAAAGAAGTTTACATTAATTTGATTAAACATCCTATGTTTGAATGCAATTGACTTTCATTTGATTAAATAAGCTTTATTCGAATCAAATTAGCTTTGTTTGAATGCAATTGAGTGGAATCTTAATGATTAAGGTTAAGCTTTATTTGAACCAATTTCCAGATTTGGAAAGAAGTTGACTTTCATTTGATTAAACAAGCTATGTTTGAATGCAATTGACTTTCATTAGATTCAATAAGCTTTATTCAAATCAAATTAGCTTTCTTTGAGTGTAATTGAGTGGAATCTTTATGCTTAAGCTTATGCTTTATTTGAACCAATTACCATTTTTGGAAAGAATAGTTGACTTTCATTTGATTAAACAAGTTATGTTTGAATGCAATTTACGTTCATTTGATTCAATAAGCTTTATTCGAATCAAATTGTCTTTGTTTGAATGCAATTGAGTGGTATCTTAATGATTAAGCTTAAGCTTTATTAGAAACAATTACCATTTTTGTAACAAATAGTTGTCTTTCATTTGATTCAATAAGCTTTCTTCGAATCAAAGTAGCTTTTTTTGAATGCAATTGAGTGGAATATTAATGATTAAGCTTGACCATTATTTGAAACAATTACCAGTTTTGGAAACAATAGTTTATTTTGATTTGATTAACGAGCTATGTTTGAATGCAATTGAGTGGAATCTTAATTCTTAAGCATACGCTTTATTTGAACCAATTACCATTTTTGGAAAGAATAGTTGACTTTCATTTGATTAAAAAAGTTATGTTTGAATGCAATTGACTTTCATTAGATTCAATAAACTTTATTCGAATCAAATTAGCTTTGTCTAAATGCAATTGAGTGGAATCTTAATGATTAAGCTTAACCTTTATTTGAAAAAAGTACCATTTCTGGTAAGAATAGTTAAGTTTCATTTGATTAAACAAGCTATGTTTGAATGCAATTGACTTTCATTTGATTCAATAAGCTTGATTCGAATCAAATTAGCTTTGTTTAAATGCAATTGAGTGGAATCTTAATTAATAAGCTTAAGCTTTAGTTGAAACAATTATCTTTTTTAGAATAAATTGTTGTCTTTCATTTGATTCAATAAGCTTTATTCGAATCAAATTAGCTTTGTTTGAATGCAATTGGGTGGAATCTTAATGATTAAGGTTAAGCTTTATTTGAACCAATTTCAATTTTTGGAAAGAAGTTGACTTTCATTTGATTAAACAAGTTATGTTTGAATGCAATTTACGTTCATTTGATTCAATAAGCTTTATTCGAATCAAATTATCTTTGTTTGAATGCAATTGAGTGGTATCTTAATGATTAAGCTTAAGCTTTATTTGAAACAATTACCATTTTTGGAATAAATAGTTGTCTTTCATTTGATTCAATAAGCTTTATTCGAATCAAATTAGCTTTTTTTAAATGCAATTGAGTAGAATATTAATGATTAAGCTTGAGCATTATTTGAAACAATTACCATTTTTCGAAACAATAGTTTATTTTGATTTTATTAACCAGCTATGTTTGAATGCAATTGAGTGGAATCTTAATTCTTAAGCATACGCTTTATTTGAACCAATTACAATTTTTGGAAAGAATAGTTGACTTTCATTTGATTAAAAAAGTTATGTTTGAATGCAATTGACTTTCATTAGATTCAATAAGCTTTATTCGAATCAAATTAGCTTTGTTTGAATGCAATTGAGTGGAATCTTAATGATTAAGTTTAACCTTTATTTGAAAAAAGTACCATTTCTGGTAAGAATAGTTAACTTTCATTTGATTAAACAAGCAATGTTTGAATACAATTGACTTTCATTTAATTCAATAAGCTTGATTCGAATCAAATTAGCTTTGTTTGAATGCAATTGAGTGGAATCTTAATGAATAAGCTTAAGCTTTAGTTGAAACAATTACCATTTTTTAAAACAATAGTTGACTTTCATTTGATTAAACAAGCTATGTTTGAACGTAGTTGCCTTTCATTTGATTCAATAAGCTTTATTCGAATCAAATTAGCTTTGTTTGAATGCAATTGGGTGGAATCTTAATGATTAAGGTTAAGCTTTATTTGAGCTAATTTCAATTTTTGGAAAGAAGTTGACTTTCATTTGATTGAACAAGCTATGTTTGAATGGAACTAACTTTCATTTGATTCAATAAGCGTTATTCAAATCAAATTAGCTTTGTTTGAATGTAATTGAGTGGAACCTTAATGCTTAAGCTTATGCTTTATGTGAACCAATTACCATTTTTGGAAAGAATAGTTGACTTTCATATGATTAAACAAGTTATGTATGAATGCAATTTACGTTCATTTGATTCAATAAGCTTTATTCGAATCAAATTAGCTTTGTTTGAATGCAATAGAGTGGTATCTTAATGATCAAGCTTAAGCTTTATTTGTAACAATTACCATTTTTGGAAAGAATACCTGACTTTGATTTGATTAAACAAGTTATGCTTGAATGCAATTGACTTTAATTTGATTCAATAAGCTTTATATGAATCAAATTATCTTTGTTTGAATGCAATTGAGTGGAATCTTAATGCTTAAGCTTATGCTTTATTTCGACCAAGTACAATTTTTGGAAAGAATACTTGACTTTGATTTGATTAAACAAGCTACATTTGAATGCAATTGACTTTAATTTGATTCAATAAGCTTTATTCGAATCAAATTATCTTTGTTGGAATGCAATTGAGTGGAATCTTAATGATCAAGCTTAAGCTTTATTTGAAACAATTACCATTTTTGGAAAGAATACTTGACTTTGATTTGATTAAACAAGCTATGTTTGAATGCAATTGACTTTCATTTGATTCAATAAGCTTTATTAAAATCAAATTAGCTTTGTTTGAATGTAACTGAGTGGAATCTTAGTGATTAAGCTGAAGCTTTGTTTGAAACAATTACCATTTTTGGAAACAATAGTTGACTTTCTTTCGATTAAACATGCTATGTTTCAATACAATTGAATTTCATTTGATTCAATAAGCTTTATTCGAATCAAAATAGCTTTGTTTGAATACAATTGAGTGGAATCTTGATGCTTAAGCTTATGCTTTATTTGAACCAATTACCATTTTTGGAAAGAATAGTTGACTTTCATTTGATTAAACAAGTTATGTTTGAATGCAATTTACGTTCATTTGATTCAATAAGCTTTATTCGAATCAAATTAGCTTTGTTTGGATGCAATTGAGCGGAATCTTAATGATTAAGATTAAGCTTTATTTGAAACAATTACCGTTTTTGGAATAAATAGTTGTCTTTCATTTGATTCAATAAGTTTTATTCGAATAAAATTAGCTTTGTTTGAATGCAATTGAGTGGAATATTAATGATTAAGCTTGTGCATTATTTGAAACAATTACCATTTTTGGAAACAATAGTTTACTTTCATTTGATTAAACAAGCTATGTTCGAATGCAATCGAACTTCATTTGATTCAATAAGCTTTATTCAAATAAAATTAGTTTTGTTTGAATGCAATTGAGTGGAATCTTAATGCTAAAGCTTATGCTTTATTCGAATCAAATTAGCTTTGTTTGAATGCAATTGAGTGGAATCTTAATGATTAAGCTTAACCTTTATTTGAAAAAAGTACCATTTTTGGTAAGAATAGTTGACTTTCATTTGATTAAACAAGCTATGTTTGAATGCAATTGACTTTCATTTGATTCAATAAGCTTGATTCGAATCAAATTAGCTTTGTTTGAATGCAATTGAGTGAAATCTTAATCATCAAGGTTAAGTTTTATTTGAAACAAATACCATTTTGGGAAAGAATACTTGACTTTCATTTGATTAAACAAGTTATGTTTGAATGCAATTGACTTTAATTTGATTCAATAAGCTTTATTCGAATCAAATTAGCTTTGTTTGAATGCAATTGATTGGAATCTTAATGATTAAGGTTAAGCTTTATTTGAACCAATTTCCATATTTGGAAAGAAGTTGACTTTCATTTGAATAAACAAGCTATGTTTGACTGCAATTGACTTTCATTAGATTCAATAAGCTTTATTCAAATCAAATTAGCTTTGTTTGAGTGTAATTGAGTGGAATCTTAATGATTAGGTTTATGCTTTATTTGAACCAATTACCATTTTTGGAAAGAATATTTGACTTTCATTTGATTAAAGAAGTTATGTTTGAAAGCCATTTACGTTCATTTGATTCAATAAGCTTTATTCGAATCAAATTGTCTTTGTTTGAATGCAATATAGTGGTATCTTAGTGATTAAGCTTAAGCTTTATTTGAAACAATTACCATTTTTGGAACAAATGGTTGTCTTTCATTTGATTCAATAAGCTTTTTTTGAATGCAATTGAGTGGAATATTAATGATTAAGCTTGAGCATTATTTCAAACAATTACCATTTTTGGAAACAATAGTTTATTTTGATTTGATTAACCAGCTATGTTTGAATGCAATTAAGTGGAATCTTAATTCGTAAGCATACGCTTTATTTGAACCAATTACCATTTTTGGAAAGAATAGTTGACTTTCATTTGATTAAAAAAGTTATGTTTGAATGCAATTGACTTTCATTAGATTCAATAAGCCTTATTCGAATCAAATTAGCTTTGTTTGAATGCAATTGAGTGGAATCTTAATGATTAAGTTTAACCTTTATTTGAAAAAGTACCATTTCTGGTAAGAATAGTTAACTTTCATTTGATTAAACAAGCAATGTTTGAATGCAATTGACTTTCATTTGTTTCAATAAGCTTGATTTGAATCAAATTAGCTTTGTTTGAATGCAATTGAGTGGAATCTTAATGAATAAGCTTAAGCTTTAGTTGAAACAATTACCATTTTTTAAAACAATAGTTGACTTTCATTTGATTAAACAAGCTATGTTTGAACGTAGTTGCCTTTCATTTGATTCAATAAGCTTTATTCGAATCAAATTAGCTTTGTTTGAATGCAATTGGGTGGAATCTTAATGATTGAGATTAAGCTTTATTTGAGCCAATTTCAATTTTTGGAAAGAAGTTGACTTTCATTTGATTGAAAAAGCTATGTTTGATGCAATAAACTTTCATTTGATTTAATAAGCTTTATTCAAATCAAATTTGCTTTGTTTTAATGCAATTGAGTGGAATCTTTATGCTTAAGCTTATGCTTTATTTGAACCAATTACCATTTTTGGAAAGAATAGTTGACTTTCATTTGATTATACAAGTTATGTTTGAATGCAATTTACGTTCATTTGATTCAATAAGCTTTATTCGAATCAAATTATCTTTGTTTGAATGCAATTGAGTGGTATCTTAATGATTAAGCTTAATCTTTATTTTAAACAATTACCATTTTTGGAATAAATAGTTGTCTTTCATTTGATTCAATAATCTCTATTCAAATAAAATTAGCTTTGTTTGAATGCAATTGAGTGGAATCTTAATGCTTAAGCTTATGCTTTATTTCAACCAATTACCATTTTTGGAAAGAATAGTTGACTTTCATTTGATTAAACAAGTTATGTTTGAATGCAATTGACTTTCATTTGACTCAATAAGCTTTATTCGAATCAAATTATCTTTGTTTGAATGCAATTGAGTGGAATGTTAATGCTTAAGCTTATGCTTTATTTCAACCAATTACCATTTTTGGAAAGAATACTTGACTTTGATTTGATTAAACAAGCTACGTTTGAATGCAATTGACTTTAATTTGATTCAATAACCTTTATTCGAATCAAATTATCTTTGTTTGAATGCAATTGAGTGGAATCTTAATGATCAAGCTTAAACTTTATTTGAAACAATTACCATTTTTGGAAAGAATACTTGACTTTGATTTGATTAAACAAGCTATGTTTGAATGCAATTGACTTTCATTTGATTCAATAAGCTTTATTAAAATCAAATTAGCTTTGTTTGAATGTAACTGAGTGGAATCTTAGTGATTAAGCTTAAGGTTTGTTTGAAACAATTACCATTTTTGGAAACAATAGTTGACTTTCTTTCGATTAAACAAGCTATGTTTCAATACAATTGAATTTAATTTGATTCAATAAGCTTTATTCGAATCAAATTAGCTTTGTTTGAATACAATTGAGTGGAATTTTAATGCTTAAGCTTATGCTTTATTTGAACCAATTACCATTTTTGGAAAGAATAGTTGACTTTCATTTGATTAAACAAGTTATGTTTGAATGCAATTTACGTTCATTTGATTCAATAAGCTTTATTCGAACCAAATTGTCTTTGTTTGAATGCAATAGAGTGGTATCTTAATGATTAAGGTTAAGCTTTATTTGAAACAATTACCATTTTTGGAACAAATGGTTGTCTTTCATTTGATTCAATAAGCTTTATTCGAATCAAATTAGCTTTTTTTGAATGCAATTGAGTGGACTATTAATGATTAAGCTTGAGCATTATTTGAAACAATTACCATTTTTGGAAACAATAATTTATTTTGATTTGATTAACCAGCTATGTTTGAATGCAATTGAATGGAATCTTAATTCTTAAGCATACGCTTTATTTGAAGCAATTACCATTTTTGGAAAGAATAGTTGACTTTCATTTGATTAAAAAAGTTATGTTTGAATGCAATTGACTTTCATTTGATTCAATAAGCTTTATTCGAATCAAATTAGCTTTGTTTAAAAGCAATTGAGTGGAATCTTAATGATTAAGCTTAACCTTTATTTGAAAAAAGTACCATTTTTGGTAAGAATAGTTGACTTTCATTTGATTAAACAAGCTATGTTTGAATGCAATTGACTTTCATTTGATTCAATAAGCTTGATTCGAATCAAATTAGCTTTGTTTGAATGCAATTGAGTGTAATCGTAATGATTAAGCTTAAGCATTATTTGAACCAATTACAATTTTTGGAAAGAAGTTGACTTTCATTTAATTAAACAAGCTATGTTTGAATGCAATTGACTTTCATTTGATTCAATAAGCTTTATTCGAATCAAATTAGCTTTGTTTGAATGCAATTGAGTGGAATCTTAATGATTAAGGTTAAGCTTTATTTGAACCAATTTCCATATTTGGAAAGAAGTTGACTTTCATTTGATTAAACAAGCTATGTTTGAATGCAATTGACTTTCATTAGATTCAATAAGCTTTATTCAAATCAAATTAGCTTTGTTTGAGTGTAATTGAGTGGAATCTTAATGCTTAAGTTTATGCTTTATTTGAACCAATTACCATTTTTGGAAAGAATAGTTGACTTTCATTTGATTAAACAAGATATGTTTGAATGCAATTTACGTTCATTTGATTCAATAAGCTTTATTCGAATCAAATTGTCTTTATTTGAAACAATTACCATTTTTGGAACAAATGGTTGTCTTTCAATTGATTCAATAAGCTTTATTCGAATCAAATTAGCTTTTTTTTAATGCAATTGAGTGGAATATTAATGATTAAGCTTGAGCATTATTTGAAACAATTACCATTTTTGGAAACAATAGTTTATTTTGATTTGATTAACCAGCTATGTTTGAATGCAATTGAGTGGAATCTTAATTCTTAAGCATACGCTTTATTTGAACCAATTACCATTTTTGGAAAGAATAGTTGCCTTTCATTTGATTAAAAAAGTTATTTTTGAATCCAATTGACTTTCATTAGATTCAAAAGGCTTATTCGAATCAAATTAGCTTTGTTTGAATGCAATTGAGTGGAATCTTAATGATTAAGCTTAACCTTTATTTGAAAAAAGTACCATTTCGGGGAAGAATAGTTAACTTTCATTTGATTAAACAAGCAATGTTTGAATGCAATTGACTTTCATTTGATTCAATAAGCTTGATTCGAATCAAATTAGC
Source organism: Salicornia ramosissima (assembly GCA_951394345.1). NCBI lineage: Eukaryota > Viridiplantae > Streptophyta > Magnoliopsida > Caryophyllales > Amaranthaceae > Salicornia > Salicornia ramosissima. The sequence goes on along the minus strand of OX596233.1, from coordinate 34,506,697 downwards.
TTTGTTTGAATGCAATTGAGTGGAATCTTAATGAATAAGCTTAAGCTTTAGTTGAAACAATTACCATTTTTGAAAACAATAGTTGACTTTCATTTGATTAAACAAGCTATGTTTGAACGTAGTTGCCTTTCATTTGACTCAATAAGCTTTATTCGAATCAAATTAGCTGTGTTTGAATGCAATTGGGTGGAATCTTAATGATTAAGATTAAGCTTTATTTGAGCCAATTTCAATTTTTGGAAAGAAGTTGACTTTCATTTGATTGAACAAGCTATGTTTGAATGCAATTGACTTTCATTTGATTTAATAAGCTTTATTCAAATCAAATTAGCTACGTTTGAATGCAATTGAGTGGAATCTTTATGCTTAAGCTTATGCTTTAATTGAACCAATTACCATTTTTGGAAAGAATAGTTGACTTTCATTTGATTAAACAAGTTATGTTTGAATGCAATTTACGTTCATTTGATTCAATAAGCTTTATTCGAATCAAATTAGCTTTTTTTGAATGCAATTGGGTGGAATATTAATGATTAAGCTTGAGCATTATTTGAAACAATTACCATTTTTGGAAACAATAGTTTATTTTGATTTTATTAACCAGCTATGTTTGAATGCAATTGAGTGGAATCTTAATTGTTAAGCTTATGCTTTATTTGAACCAATTACCATTTTTGGAAAGAATAGTTCACTTTCATTTGATTCAATAAGCTTTATTCGAATCAAATTAGCTTTGTTTGAATGCAATTGAGTGGAATCTTAATGATTAAGCTTAACCTTTATTTGAAAAAAGTACCATTTTTGGTAAGAATAGTTGACTTTCATTTGATTAAACAAGCTATGTTTGAATGCAATTGACTTTCATTTGATTCAATAAGCTTGATTCGAATCAAATTAGCTTTATTTGAATGCAATTGAGTGAAATCTTAATCATCAAGGTTAAGCTTTATTTGAAACAATTACCATTTTTGGAAAGAATACTTGACTTTCATTTGATTAAACAAGTTATGTTTCAATGCAATTGACTTTACTTTGAGTCAATAAGCTTTATTCGAATCAAATTATCTTTGTTTGAATGCAATTGAGTGGAATCTTAATGATTAAGCTTAAGCATTATTTGAACCAATTACAATTTTTGGAAAGAAGTTGACTTTCACTTGATTAAACAAGCTATGTTTGAATGCAATTGACTTTCATTTGATTTAATAAGCTTTATTCAAATCAAATTAGCTTTGTTTGAGTGTAATTGAGTGGAATCTTTATGCTTAAGCTTATGCTTTATTTGAACCAATTACCATTTTTGGAAAGAATAGTTGACTTTCATTTGATTAAACAAGTTATGTTTGAATGCAATTTTCGTTCATTTGATTCAATAAGCTTTATTCGAATCAAATTGTCTTTGTTTGAATGCAATTGAGTGGTATCTTAATGATTAAGCTTAAGCTTTATTTGAAACAATTACCATTTTTGGAACAAATGGTTGTCTTTCATTTGATTCAATAAGCTTTATTCGAATCAAATTAGCTTTTTTTGAATGCAATTGAGTGGAATATTAATGATTAAGCTTGAGCATTATTTGAAACAATTACCATTTTTCGAAACAATATTTTATTTTGATTTGATTAACCAGCTATGTTTGAATGCAATTGAGTGGAATCTTAATTCTTAAGCATACGCTTTATTTGAACCAATTACCATTTTTGGAAAGAATAGTTCCCTTTCATTTGATTAAAAAAGTTATGTTTCAATGCAATTGACTTTCATTAGATTCAATAAGCTTTATTCGATTCAAATTAGCTTTGTTTGAATGCAATTGAGTGGAATATTAATGATTAAGCTTACCCTTTATTTGAAAAAAGTACCATTTCTGGTAAGAATGGTTAACTTTCATTTGATTGAACAAGCAATGTTTTAATGCAATTGACTTTCATTTGATTCAATAAGCTTGATTCGAATCAAATTAGCTTTGTTTGAATACAATTGAGTGGAATCTTAATGAATAAGCTTAAGCTTTAGTTGAAACAATTACCATTTTTGAAAACAATAGTTGACTTTCATTTGATTAAACAAGCTATGTTTGAACGTAGTTGCCTTTTATTTGATTCAATAAGCTTTATTCGAATCAAATTAGCTTTGTTTGAATGCAATTGGGTGAAATGTTAATGATTAAGATTAAGCTTTATTTGAGCCAATTTCAATTTTTGGAAAGAAGTTGACTTTCATTTGATTGAACAACCTATGTTTGAATGCAATTGACTTTCATTTGATTTAATAAGCTTTATTCAAATCAAATTAGCTTTGTTTGAATGCAATTGAGTGGAATCTTAATGATTAAGCTTAACCTTTATTTGAAAAAAGTACAATTTTTGGTAAGAATAGTTGACTTTCATTTGATTAAACAAGCTATGTTTGAATGCAATTGACTTTCATTTGATTCAATAAGCTTGATTCGAATAATATTAGCTTTGTTTGAATGCAATTGAGTGAAATCTTAATCATCAAGGTTAAGCTTTATTTGAAACAATTACCATTTTTGGAAAGAATACTTGACTTTCATTTGATTAAACAAGTTATGTTTGGATGCAATTGACTTTAATTTGATTCAATAAGCTTTATTCGAATCAAATAATCTTTGTTTGAATGCAATTGAGTGGAATCTTAATGATTAAGCTTAAGCATTATTTGAACCAATTACAATTTTTGGAAAGAAGTTGACTTTCATTTGATTAAACAAGCTATGTTTGAATCTAATTGACCTTCATTAGATTCAATAAGCTTTATTCAAATCAAATTAGCTTTGTTTTAGTGCAATTGAGTTGAATCTTTATGCTTAAGCTTATGCTTTATTTGAACCGATTACCATTTTTGGAAAGAATAGTTGACTTTCATTTGATTACACAAGTTATGTTTGAATGCAATTTACGTTCATTTGATTGAATAAGCTTTATTCGAATCAAATTATCATTGTTTGAATGCAATTGAGTTGTATCTTAATGATTAAGCTTAAGCTTTATTTGAAACAATTACCATTTTTGGAATAAATAGTTGTCTTTCATTTGATTCAATAAGCTTTATTCGAATCAAATTAGCTTTTTTTGAATGCAATTGAGTGGAATATTAATGATTAAGCTTGAGCATTATTTGAAACAATTACCATTTTTGGAAACAATAGTTTATTTTGATTATATTAACCAGCTATGTTTGAATGCAATTGAGTGGAATCTTAATTGTTAAGCTTATGCTTTATTTGAACCAATTACCATTTTTGGAAAGAATAGTTAACTTTCATTTGATTCAATAAGCTTTATTCGAATCAAATTAGCTGTGTTTGAATGCAATTGAGTGAAATCTTAATCATCAAGGTTATGCTTTATTTGAAACAATTACCATTTTTGGAAAGAATACTTGACTTTCATTTGATTAAACAAGTTATGTTTGAATGTAATTGACTTTAATTTGATTCAATAAGCTTTATTCGAATCAAATTATCTTTGTTTGAATGCAATTGAGTGGAATCTTAATGATTAAGCTTAAGCATTATTTGAACCAATTACAATTTGGAAAGAAGTTGACTTTCATTTGATTAAACAAGCTATGTTTGAATGCTATTCACTTTCATTTGATTCAATAAGCTTTATTCGAATCAAATTAGCTTTGTTTGAATGCAATGTAGTGGAATCTTAATGATTAAGGTTAAGCTTTATTTGAACCAATTTCCATATTTGGAAAGAAGTTGACTTTCATTTGATTAAACAAGCTATGTTTGAATGCAATTGACTTTCATTAGATCAATAAGCTTTATTCAAATCAAATTAGCTTTGTTTGAGTGTAATTGAGTGGAATCTTAATGCTTAAGTTTATGCTTTATTTGAACCAATTACCATTTTTGGAAAGAATAGTTGACTTTCATTTGATTAAACAAGCTATGTTTGAATGCAATTTACATTCATTTGATTCAATAAGCTTTATTCGAATCAAATTGTCTTTGTTTGAATACAATTGAGTGGTATCTTAATGATTAAGCTTAAGCTTTATTTGAAACAATTTCCATTTTTGGAACAAATGGTTGTCTTTCATTTGATTCAATAAGCTTTATTCGAATCAAATTAGCTTTTTTTGAATGCAATTGAGTGGAATATTAATGATTAATCTTGAGCATTATTTGAAGCAATTACCATTTTTGGAAACAATAGTTTATTTTTATTTGATTAACCAGCTATGTTTGAATGCAATTGAGTGGAATCTTAATTCTTAAGCATACGCTTTATTTGAACCAATTACCATTTTTGGAAAGAATAGTTGACTTTCATTTGATTAAAAAAGTTATGTTTGAATGCAATTGACTTTCATTAGATTCAATAAGCTTTATTCGAATCAAATTAGCTTTGTTTGAATGCAATTGAGTGGAATCTTAATGATTAAGGTAAAGCTTTATTTGAACCAATTTCCATATTTGAAAGAAGTTGACTTTCATTTGATTAAACAAGCTATGTTTGAATGCAATTGACTTTCATTAGATTCAATAAGCTTTATTCAAATCAAATTAGGTTTGTTTGAGTGTAATTGAGTGGAATCTTAATGCTTAAGTTGATGCTTTATTTGAACCAATTACCATTTTTGGAAAGAATAGTTGACTTTCATTTAATTAAACAAGTTATGTTTGAATGCAATTGACGTTCATTTGATTCAATAAGCTTTATTCGAATCAAATTGTTTTTGTTTGAATGCAATTGAGTGGTACCTTAATGATTAAGCTTAAGCTTTATTTGAAACAATTACCATTTTTGGAACAAATGGTTGTCTTTCATTTGATTCAATAAGCTTTATTCGAATCAAATTAGCTTTTTTTGAATGCAATTGAGTAGAATATTAATGATTAAGCTTGAGCATTATTTGAAACAATTACCATTTTTGGAAACAATAGTTTATTTTCATTTGATTAACCAGCTATGTTTAAATGCAATTGAGTAGAATCTTAATTCTTAAGCATACGCTTTATTTGAACAAATTATCATTTTTGGAAAGAATAGTTGACTTTCATTTGATTAAAAAAGTTATGTTTGAATGCAATTGACTTTCATTAGATTCAATAAGCTTTATTCGAATCAAATTAGCTTTGTTTGAATGCAATTGAGGGGAATCTTAATGATTAAGCTTAACCTTTAATTGAAAAAAGTACCATTTCTGGTAAGAATAGTTAACTTTCATTTGATTAAACAAGCAATGTTTGATTGCAATTGACTTTCATTTGATTCAATAAGCTTGATTCGAATCAAATTAGCTTTGTTTCAATGCAATTGAGTGGAATCTTAATGAATAAGCTTAAGCTTTAGTTGAAACAATTACCATTTTTGAAAACAATAGTTGACTTTCATTTGATTAAACAAGCTATGTTTGAACGTAGTTGCCTTTCATTTGATTCAATAAGCTTTATTCGAATCAAATTAGCTTTGTTTGAATGCAATTGGGTGGAATCTTAATGATTAAGATTAAGCTTTATTTTAGCTAATTTCAATTTTTGGATATAAGTTGACTTTCATTTGATTGAACAAGCTATGTTTGAATGCAATTGACTTTCATTTGATTTAATAAGCTTTATTCAAATCAAATTAGCTTTGTTTAAATGTAATTGAGTGGAATCTTTATGCTTAAGCTTATGCTTTATTTGAACCAATTACCATTTTTGGAAAGAATAGTTGACTTTCATTTGATTAAAAAAGTTATGTTTGAATGCAATTGACATTCATTAGATTCAATAAGCTTTATTCGAATCAAATTAGCTTTGTTTGAATGCAATTGAGGGGAATCTTAATGATTAAGCTTAACCTTTAATTGAAAAAAGTACCATTTCTGGTAAGAATAGTTAACTTTCATTTGATTAAACAAGCAATGTTTGATTGCAATTGACTTTCATTTGATTCAATAAGCTTGATTCGAATCAAATTAGCTTTGTTTCAATGCAATTGAGTGGAATCTTAATGAATAAGCTTAAGCTTTAGTTGAAACAATTACCATTTTTGAAAACAATAGTTGACTTTCATTTGATTAAACAAGCTATGTTTGAACGTAGTTGCCTTTCATTTGATTCAATAAGCTTTATTCGAATCAAATTAGCTTTGTTTGAATGCAATTGGGTGGAATCTTAATGATTAAGATTAAGCTTTATTTGAGCTAATTTCAATTTTTGGATAGAAGTTGACTTTCATTTGATTGAACAAGCTATGTTTGAATGCAATTGACTTTCATTTGATTTAATAAGCTTTATTCAAATCAAATTAGCTTTGTTTGAATGTAATTGAGTGGAATCTTTATGCTTAAGCTTATGCTTTATTTGAACCAATTACCATTTTTGGAAAGAATAGTTGACTTTCATTTGATTAAACAAGTTATGTTTTAATGCAATTGACGTTCATTTGATTCAATAAGCTTTATTCGAATCAAATTATCTTTGTTTGAATGCAATTGAGTGGTACCTTAATGATTAAGCTTAAGCTTTATTTGAAACAATTACCATTTTTGGAACAAATGGTTGTCTTTCATTTGATTCAATAAGCTTTATTCGAATCAAATTAGCTTTTTTTGAATGCAATTGAGTAGAATATTAATGATTAAGCTTGAGCATTATTTGAAACAATTACCATTTTTGGAAACAATAGTTTATTTTCATTTGATTAACCAGCTATGTTTAAATGCAATTGAGTGGAATCTTAATTCTTAAGCATACGCTTTATTTGAACAAATTATCATTTTTGGAAAGAATAGTTGACTTTCATTTGATTAAAAAAGTTATGTTTGAATGCAATTGACTTTCATTAGATTCAATAAGCTTTATTCGAATCAAATTAGCTTTGTTTGAATGCAATTGAGTGGAATGTTAATGATTAAGCTTAACCTTTATTTGAAAAAAGTACCATTTCTGGTAAGAATAGTTAACTTTCATTTGATTAAACAAGCAATGTTTGATTGCAATTGACTTTCATTTGATTCAATAAGCTTGATTTTAATCAAATTAGCTTTGTTTCAATGCAATTGAGTGGAATCTTAATGAATAAGCTTAAGCTTTAGTTGAAACAATTACCATTTTTGAAAACAATAGTTGACTTTCATTTGATTAAACAAGCTATGTTTCAACGTAGTTGCCTTTCATGTGATTCAATAAGCTTTATTCGAATCAAATTAGCTTTGTTTGAATGCAATTGGGTGGAATCTTAATGATTAAGATTAAGCTTTATTTTAGCTAATTTCAATTTTTGGATAGAAGTTGACTTTCATTTGATTGAACAAGCTATGTTTGAATGCAATTGACTTTCATTTGATTTAATAAGCTTTATTCAAATCAAATTAGCTTTGTTTGAATGTAATTGAGTGGAATCTTTATGCTTAAGCTTATGCTTTATTTGAACCAATTACCATTTTTGGAAAGAATAGTTGACTTTCATTTGATTAAAAAAGTTATGTTTGAATGCAATTGACTTTCATTAGATTCAATAAGCTTTATTCGAATCAAATTAGCTTTGTTTGAATGCAATTGAGGGGAATCTTAATGATTAAGCTTAACCTTTAATTGAAAAAAGTACCATTTCTGGTAAGAATAGTTAACTTTCATTTGATTAAACAAGCAATGTTTGATTGCAATTGACTTTCATTTGATTCAATAAGCTTGATTCGAATCAAATTAGCTTTGTTTCAATGCGATTGAGTGGAATCTTAATGAATAAGCTTAAGCTTTAGTTGAAACAATTACCATTTTTGAAAACAATAGTTGACCTTCATTTGATTAAACAAGCTATGTTTGAACGTAGTTGCCTTTCATTTGATTCAATAAGCTTTATTCGAATCAAATTAGCTTTGTTTGAATGCAATTGGGTGGAATCTTAATGATTAAGATTAAGCTTTATTTGAGCTAATTTCAATTTTTGGATAGAAGTTGACTTTCATTTGATTGAACAAGCTATGTTTGAATGCAATTGACTTTCATTTGATTTAATAAGCTTTATTCAAATCAAATTAGCTTTGTTTGAATGTAATTGAGTGGAATCTTTATGCTTAAGCTTATGCTTTATTTGAACCAATTACCATTTTTGGAAAGAATAGTTGACTTTCATTTGATTAAACAAGTTATGTTTGAATGCAATTGACGTTCATTTGATTCAATAAGCTTTATTCGAATCAAATTATCTTTGTTTGAATGCAATTGAGTGGTATCATAATGATTAAGCTTAAGCTTTATTTGAAACAATTACCATTTTTGGAATAAATAGTTGTCTTTTGATTTGATTCAATAAGCTTTATTCGAATCAAATTAGCTTTTTTTGAATGCAATTGGGTGGAATATTAATGATTAAGCTTGAGCATTATTTGAAACAATTACCATTTTTGGAAACAATAGTTTATTCTGATTTTATTAACCAGCTATGTTTGAATGCAATTGAGTGGAATCTTAATTGTTAAGCTTATGCTTTATTTGAATCAATTACCATTTTTGGAAAGATTAGTTGACTTTCATTTGATTAAAAAAGTTATGTTTGAATGCAATTGACTTTCATTAGATTCAATAAGCTTTATTCGAATCAAATTAGCTTTGTTTGAATGCAATTGAGTGGAATCTTAATGATTAAGCTTAACCTTTATTTGAAAAAAGTACCATTTCTGGTAAGAATAGTTAACTTTCATTTGATTAAACAAGCAATGTTTGATTGCAATTGACTTTCATTTGATTCAATAAGCTTGATTTTAATCAAATTAGCTTTGTTTCAATGCAATTGAGTGGAATCTTAATGAATAAGCTTAAGCTTTAGTTGAAACAATTACCATTTTTGAAAACAATAGTTGACTTTTATTTGATTAAACAAGCTATGTTTGAACGTAGTTGCCTTTCATTTGATTCAATAAGCTTTATTCGAATCAAATTAGCTTTGTTTGAATGCAATTGGGTGGAATCTTAATGATTAAGATTAAGCTTTATTTGAGCTAATTTCAATTTTTGGATAGAAGTTGACTTTCATTTGATTGAACAAGCTATGTTTGAATGCAATTGACTTTCATTTGATTTAATAAGCTTTATTCAAATCAAATTAGCTTTGTTTGAATGTAATTGAGTGGAATCTTTATGCTTAAGCTTATGCTTTATTTGAACCAATTACCATTTTTGGAAAGAATAGTTGACTTTCATTTGATTAAACAAGTTATGTTTGAATGCAATTGACGTTCATTTGATTCAATAAGCTTTATTCGAATCAAATTATCTTTGTTTGAATGCAATTGAGTGGTATCTTAATGATAAAGCTTAAGCTTTATTTGAAACAATTACCATTTTTGGAATAAATAGTTGTCTTTTGATTTGATTCAATAAGCTTTATTCGAATCAAATTAGCTTTTTTTGAATGCAATTGAGTGGAATATTAATGATTAAGTTTGAGCATTATTTGAAACAATTACCATTTTTGGAAACAATAGTTTATTCTGATTTTATTAACCAGCTATGTTTGAATGCAATTGAGTGGAATCTTAATTGTTAAGCTTATGCTTTATTTGAATCAATTACCATTTTTGGAAAGAATAGTTGACTTTCATTTGATTAAAAAAGTTATGTTTGAATGCAATTGACTTTCATTTGATTCAATAAGCTTTATTCGAATCAAATTAGCTTTGTTTGAATGCAATTGAGTGGAATCTTAATGATTAAGCTTAACCTTTATTTGAAAAAAGAACCATTTTTGGTAAGAATAGTTGACTTTCATTTGATTAAACAAGCTATGTTTGAATGCAATCGACTTTCATTTGATTAAATAAGCTTGATTCGAATCAAATTAGCTTTGTTTGAATGCAATTGAGTGGAATCTTAATGATTAAGGTTAAGCTTTATTTGACCCAATTCCCATATTTGGAAAGAAGTTGACTTTCATTTGATTAAACAAGCTATGTTTGAATGCCATTGACTTTCATTAGATTCAATAAGCTTTATTCAAATCAAATTAGCTTTGTTTGAGTGTAATTGAGTGGAATCTTAATGCTTAAGTTTATGCTTTATTTGAACCAATTACCATTTTTGGAAAGAATAGTTGACTTTCATTTGATTAAACAAGTTATGTTTGAATGCAATTTACGTTCATTTGATTCAATAAGCTTTATTTGAATCAAATTGTCTTTGTTTAAATGCAATTGAGTGGTATCTTAATGATCAAGCTTAAGCTTTATTTGAAACAATTACCATTTTTGGAACAAATGGTTGTCTTTCATTTGATTCAATAAGCTTTATTCGAATCAAATTAGCTTTTTTTTGAATGCAATTGAGTGGAATCTTAATGAATAAGCTTAAGCTTTATTTGAAACAATTATCATTTTTGAAAACAATAGTTGACTTTCATTTGATTAAACCAGCTATGTTTGAACGTAGTTGCCTTTCATTTGATTCAATAAGCTTTATTCGAATCAAATTAGCTTTGTTTGAATGCAATTGGGTGGAATCTTAATGATTAAGATTAAGCTTTATTTGAGCCAATTTCAATTTTTGGAAAGAAGTTTACTTCCATTTGATTGAACAAGCTATGTTTAAATGCAATTGACTTTCATTTGATTTAATAAGCTTTATTCAAATCAAATTAGCTTTGTTTGAATGTAATTGAGTGGAATCTTTATCCTTAAGCTTATGCTTTATTTGAACCAATTACCATTTTTGGAAAGAATAGTTGACTTTAATTGGATTAAACAAGTTATGATTGAATGCAATTTACGTTCATTTGATTCAATAAGCTTTATTCGAATTAAATTATCTTTGCTTGAATGCAATTGAGTGGTATCTTAATGATTAAGCTTAAACTTTATTTGAAACAATTACCATTTTTGGCATAAATAGTTGTCTTTCATTTGATTCAATAAGCTTTATTCGAATCAAATTAGGTTTTTTTTAATGCAATTGACTGGAATATTAATGATTAAGCTTGAGCATTATTTGAAACAATTACCATTTTTGGAAACAATAGTTTATTTTGATTTTATTAACCAGCTATGTTTGAATGCAATTGAGTGGAATCTTAATTGTTAAGCTTATGCTTTATTTGAACAAATTACCATTTTTGGAAAGAATAGTTGACTTTCATTTGATTAAAAAAAGTTATGTTTGAATGCAATTGACTTTCATTTGATTCAATAAGCTTTATTCGAATCAAATTATCTTTGTTTGAATGCAATTGAGTGGAATCTTAATGATTAACCTTAAGCATTATTTGAACCAATTACAATTTTTGGAAAGAAGTTGACTTTCATTTGATTAAACAAGCTATGTTTGAATGCAATTTACTTTCATTTGATTCAATAAGCTTTATTCGAATCAAATTAGCTTTGTTTGAATGCAATTGAGTGGAATCTTAATGATTAAGGTTAAGCTTTATTTGAACCAATTTCCATATTTGGAAAGAAGTTGACTTTCATTTGATTAAACAAGCTATGTTTGAATGCAATTGACTTTCATTAGATTCAATAAGCTTTATTCGAATCAAATAAGCTTTGTTTGAATGCAATTGAGTGAAATCTTAATCATTAAGGTTAAGCTTTATTTGAAACAATTACCATTTTTGGAATGAATACTTGACTTTCATTTGATTAAACAAGTTATGTTTGAATGCAATTGACTTTAATTTGATTCAATAAGCTTTATTCGAATCAAATTATCTTTGTTTGAATGCAATTGAGTGGAATCTTAATGAATAAGCTTAAGCTTTATTTGAAACAATTACCATTTTTGAAAACAAGAGTTGACTTTCATTTGATTAAACAAGCTATGTTTGAACGTAGTTGCCTTTCCTTTGATTCAATAAGCTTTATTCGAATCAAATTAGCTTTGTTTGAATGCAATTGGGTGGAATCTTAATGATTAAGCTTAACCTTTATTTGAAAAAAGTACCATGTCTGGTAAGAATAGTTAACTTTCATTTGATTAAACAAGCAATGTGTGAATGCAATTGACTTTCATTTGACTCAATAAGCTTGATTCGAATCAATTAGCTTTGTTTGAATGCAATTGAGTGGAATCTTAATGAACAAGCTTAAGCTTTAGTTGAAACAATTACCATTTTTGAAAACAATAGTTCACTTTCATTTTATTAAACAAGCTATGTTTGAACGTAGTTGCCTTTCATTTGATTCAATAAGCTTTATTCGAATCAAATTAGCTTTGTTTGAATGCAATTGGGTGGAATCTTAATGATTAAGATTAAGCGTTATTTGAGCCAATTTTAATTTTTGGAAAGAAGTTGACTTTCATTTGATTGAACAAGCTATGTTTGAATGCAATTGACTTTCATTTGATTTAATAAGCTTTATCCAAATCAAATTAGCTTTGTTTGAATGCAATTGAGTGGAATATTTATGCTTAAGCTTATGCTTTATTTGACCCAATTACCATTTTTGGAAAGAATAGTTGACTTTCATTTTATTAAACAAGTTATGTTTGAATGCAATTTACGTTCATTTGATTGAATAAGCTTTATTCGAATCAAATTATCTTTGTTTGAATGCAATTGAGTGGTATCTTAATGATTAAGCTTAAGCTTTATTTGAAACAATTACCATTTTTGGAATAAATAGTTGTCTTTCATTTGATTCAATAAGCTTTATTCGACTCAAATTAGCTTTTTTTTAATGCAATTAAGTGGAATATTAATGATTAAGCTTGAGCATTATTTGAAACAATTACCATTTTTGGAAACAATAGTTTATTTTGATTTTATTAAGCAGCTATGTTTGAATGCAATTGAGTGGAATCTTAATTGTTAAGCTTATGCTTTATTTGAAACAATTATCATTTTTGAAAACAATAGTTGACTTTCATTTGATTAAACCAGCTATGTTTGAACGTAGTTGCCTTTCATTTGATTCAATAAGCTTTATTCGAATCAAATTAGCTTTGTTTGAATGCAATTGGGTGGAATCTTAATGATTAAGATTAAGCTTTATTTGAGCCAATTTCAATTTTTGGAAAGAAGTTGACTTTCATTTGATTGAACAAGCTATGTTTAAATGCAATTGACTTTCATTTGATTTAACAAGCTTTATTCAAATCAAATTAGCTTTGTTTGAATGTAATTGAGTGGAATCTTTATCCTTAAGCTTATGCTTTATTTGAACCAATTACCATTTTTGGAAAGAATAGTTGACTTTAATTGGATTAAACAAGTTATGATTGAATGCAATTTACGTTCATTTGATTCAATAAGCTTTATTCGAATTAAACTATCTTTGTTTGAATGCAATTGAGTGGTATCTTAATGATTAAGCTTAAACTTTATTTGAAACAATTACCATTTTTGGAATAAATAGTTGTCTTTCATTTGATTCAATAAGCTTTATTCGAATCAAATTAGGTTTTTTTAATGCAATTGAGTGGAATATTAATGATTAAGCTTGAGCATTATTTGAAACAATTACCATTTTTGGAAACAATAGTTTATTTTGATTTTATTAACCAGCTATGTTTGAATGCAATTGAGTGGAACCTTAATTGTTAAGCTTATGCTTTATTTGAACCAATTACCATTTTTGGAAAGAATAGTTGACTTTCATTTGATTAAAAAAAGTTATGTTTGAATGCAATTGACTTTCATTTGATTCAATAAGCTTTATTCGAATCAAATTATCTTTGTTTGAATGCAATTGAGTGGAATCTTAATGATTAAGGTTAAGCTTTATTTGAACCAATTTCCATATTTGGAAAGAAGTTGACTTTCATTTGATTAAACAAGCTATGTTTGAATGCAATTGACTTTCATTAGATTCAATAAGCTTTATTCGAATCAAATAAGCTTTGTTTGAATGCAATTGAGTGAAATCTTAATCATTAAGGTTAAGCTTTATTTGAAACAATTACCATTTTTGGAAAGAATACTTGACTTTCATTTGATTAAACAAGTTATGTTTGAATGCAATTGACTTTAATTTGATTCAATAAGCTTTATTCGAATCAAATTATCTTTGTTTGAATGCAATTGAGTGGAATCTTAATGAATAAGCTTAAGCTTTATTTGAAACAATTACCATTTTTGAAAACAAGAGTTGACTTTCATTTGATTAAACAAGCTATGTTTGAACGTAGTTGCCTTTCATTTGATTCAATAAGCTTTATTCGAATCAAATTAGCTTTGTTTGAATGCAATTGGGTGGAATCTTAATGATTAAGCTTAACCTTTATTTGAAAAAAGTACCATGTCTGGTAAGAATAGTTAACTTTCATTTGATTAAACAAGCAATGTGTGAATGCAATTGACTTTCATTTGACTCAATAAGCTTGATTCGAATCAATTAGCTTTGTTTGAATGCAATTGAGTGGAATCTTAATGAACAAGCTTAAGCTTTAGTTGAAACAATTACCATTTTTGAAAACAATAGTTCACTTTCATTTTATTAAACAAGCTATGTTTGAACGTAGTTGCCTTTCATTTGATTCAATAAGCTTTATTCGAATCAAATTAGCTTTGTTTGAATGCAATTGGGTGGAATCTTAATGATTAAGATTAAGCGTTATTTGAGCCAATTTTAATTTTTGGAAAGAAGTTGACTTTCATTTGATTGAACAAGCTATGTTTGAATGCAATTGACTTTCATTTGATTTAATAAGCTTTATCCAAATCAAATTAGCTTTGTTTGAATGCAATTGAGTGGAATATTTATGCTTAAGCTTATGCTTTATTTGACCCAATTACCATTTTTGGAAAGAATAGTTGACTTTCATTTTATTAAACAAGTTATGTTTGAATGCAATTTACGTTCATTTGATTGAATAAGCTTTATTCGAATCAAATTATCTTTGTTTGAATGCAATTGAGTGGTATCTTAATGATTAAGCTTAAGCTTTATTTGAAACAATTACCATTTTTGGAATAAATAGTTGTCTTTCATTTGATTCAATAAGCTTTATTCGACTCAAATTAGCTTTTTTTGAATGCAATTAAGTGGAATATTAATGATTAAGCTTGAGCATTATTTGAAACAATTACCATTTTTGGAAACAATAGTTTATTTTGATTTTATTAAGCAGCTATGTTTGAATGCAATTGAGTGGAATCTTAATTGTTAAGCTTATGCTTTATTTGAAACAATTATCATTTTTGAAAACAATAGTTGACTTTCATTTGATTAAACCAGCTATGTTTGAACGTAGCTGCCTTTCATTTGATTCAATAAGCTTTATTCGAATCAAATTAGCTTTGTTTGAATGCAATTGGGTGGAATTTTAATGATTAAGATTAAGCTTTATTTGAGCCAATTTCAATTTTTGGAAAGAAGTTGACTTTCATTTGATTGAACAAGCTATGTTCAAATGCAATTGACTTTCATTTGATTTAACAAGCTTTATTCAAATCAAATTAGCTTTGTTTGAATGTAATTGAGTGGAATCTTTATCCTTAAGCTTATGCTTTATTTGAACCAATTACCATTTTTGGAAAGAATAGTTGACTTTAATTGGATTAAACAAGTTATGATTGAATGCAATTTACGTTCATTTGATTCAATAAGCTTTATTCGAATTAAATTATCTTTGTTTGAATGCAATTGAGTGGTATCTTAATGATTAAGCTTAAACTTTATTTGAAACAATTACCATTTTTGGAATAAATAGTTGTCTTTCATTTGATTCAATAAGCTTTATTCGAATCAAATTAGGTTTTTTTTAATGCAATTGAGTGGAATATTAATGATTAAGCTTGAGCATTATTTGAAACAATTACCATTTTTGGAAACAATAGTTTATTTTGATTTTATTAACCAGCTATGTTTGAATGCAATTGAGTGGAATCTTAATTGTTAAGCTTATGCTTTATTTGAACCAATTACCATTTTTGGAAAGAATAGTTGACTTTCATTTGATTAAAAAAAGTTATGTTTGAATGCAATTGACTTTCATTTGATTCAATAAGCTTTATTCGAATCAAATTATCTTTGTTTGAATGCAATTGAGTGGAATCTTAATGATTAACCTTAAGCATTATTTGAACCAATTACAATTTTTGGAAAGAAGTTGACTTTCATTTGATTAAACAAGCTATGTTTGAATGCAATTGACTTTCATTTGATTCAATAAGCTTTATTCGAATAAAATTAGCTTTGTTTGAATGCAATTGAGTGGAATCTTAATGATTAAGGTTAAGCTTTATTTGAACCAATTTCCATATTTGGAAAGAAGTTGACTTTAATTTGATTAAACAAGCTATGTTTGAATGCAATTGACTTTCATTAGATTCAATAAGCTTTATTCGAATCAAATAAGCTTTGTTTGAATGCAATTGAGTGAAATCTTAATCATTAAGGTTAAGCTTTATTTGAAACAATTACCATTTTTGGATAGAATACTTGACTTTCATTTGATTAAACAAGTTATGTTTGAATGCAATTGACTTTAATTTGATTCAATAAGCTTTATTCGAATCAAATTATCTTTGTTTGAATGCAATTGAGTGGAATCTTAATGAATAAGCTTAAGCTTTATTTGAAACAATTACCATTTTTGAAAACAATAGTTGACTTTCATTTGATTAAACAAGCTATGTTTGAACGTAGTTGCCTTTCATTTGATTCAATAAGCTTTATTCGAATCAAATTAGCTTTGTTTGAATGCAATTGGGTGGAATCTTAATGATTAAGCTTAACCTTTATTTGAAAAAAGTACCATGTCTGGTAAGAATAGTTAACTTTCATTTGATTAAACAAGCAATGTGTGAATGCAATTGACTTTTATTTGACTCAATAAGCTTGATTCGAATCAATTAGCTTTGTTTGAATGCAATTGAGTGGAATCTTAATGAACAAGCTTAAGCTTTAGTTGAAACAATTACCATTTTTGAAAACAATAGTTCACTTTCATTTTATTAAACAAGCTATGTTTGAACGTAGTTGCCTTTCATTTGATTCAATAAGCTTTATTCGAATCAAATTAGCTTTGCTTGAATGCAATTGGGTGGAATCTTAATGGTTAAGATTAAGCGTTATTTGAGCCAATTTTAATTTTTGGAAAGAAGTTGACTTTCATTTGATTGAACAAGCTATGTTTGAATGCAATTGACTTTCATTTGATTTAATAAGCTTTATCCAAATCAAATTAGCTTTGTTTGAATGCAATTGAGTGGAATATTTATGCTTAAGCTTATGCTTCATTTGACCCAATTACCATTTTTGGAAAGAATAGTTGACTTTCATTTGATTAAACAAGTTATGTTTGAATGCAATTTACGTTCATTTGATTGAATAAGCTTTATTCGAATCAAATTATCTTTGTTTGAATGCAATTGAGTGGTATCTTAATGATTAAGCTTAAGCTTTATTTGAAACAATTACCATTTTTGGAATAAATAGTTGTCTTTCATTTGATTCAATAAGCTTTATTCGACTCAAATTAGCTTTTTTTGAATGCAATTAAGTGGAATATTAATGATTAAGCTTGAGCATTATTTGAAACAATTACCATTTTTGGAAACAATAGTTTATTTTGATTTTATTAAGCAGCTATATTTGAATGCAATTGAGTGGAATCTTAATTGTTAAGCTTATGCTTTATTTGAACCAATTACCATTTTTGGAAAGAATAGTTGACTTTCATTTGATTAAAAAAGTTATGTTTGAATGCAATTGACTTTCATTTGATTCAGTAAGCTTTATTCGAATCAAATTAGCTTTGTTTGAATGCAATTGAGTGGAATCTTAATGATTAAGCTTAAGCTTTATTTGAAAAAAGTACAATTTTTGGTAAGAATAGTTGACTTTCATTTGATTAAACAAGCTATATTTGAATGCAATTGACTTTCATTTCATTCAATAAGCTTGATTCGAATCAAATAAGCTTTGTTTGAATGCAATTGAGTGAAATCTTAATCATCAAGGTTAAGCTTTATTTGAAACAATTACCATTTTTGGAAAGAATACTTGACTTTCATTTGATTAAACAAGTTATCTTTGAATGCAATTGACTTTAATTTGATTCAATAAGCTTTATTCGATTCAAATTATCTTTGTTTGAATGCAATTGAGTGGAATCTTAATGATTAAGCTTAAGCATTATTTGAACCAATTACAATTTTTGGAAAGAAGTTGACTTTCATTTGATTAAACAAGCTATGTTTGAATGCAATTGACTTTCATTTGATTCAATAAGCTTTATTCGAATCAAATTAGCTTTGTTTGAATGCAATTGAGTGGAATCTTAATGATTAAGGTTAAGCTTTATTTGAACCAATTTCCATATTTGGAAAGAAGTTGACTTTCATTTGATTAAACAAGCTATGTTTGAATGCAATTGACTTTCATTAGATTCAATAAGCTTTATTCAAATCAAATTAGCTTTGTTTGAGTGTAATTGAGTGGAATCTTAATGAATAAGCTTAAGCTTTAGTTGAAACAATTACCATTTTTGAAAACAATAGTTGACTTTCATTTGATTAAACAAGCTATGTTTTAACGTAGTTGCCTTTCATTTGATTCAATAAGCTTTATTCGAATCAAATTAGCTTTGTTTGAATGCAATTGGGTGGAATCTTAATGATTAAGATTAAGCTTTATTTGAGCCAATTTCAATTTTTGGAAAGAAGTTGACTTTCATTTGATTGAACAAGCTATGTTTGAATGCAATTGACTTTCATTTGATTTAATAAGCTTTATTCAAATCAAATTAGTTTTGTTTGAATGTAATTGAGTGGAATCTTTATGCTTAAGCTTATGCTTTATTTGAACCAATTACCATTTTTGGAAAGAATAGTTGACTTTCATTTGATTAAACAAGTTATGTTTGAATGCAATTTACGTTCATTTCATTCAATAAGCTTTATTCGAATCAAATTGTCTTTGTTTGAATGCAATTGAGAGGTACCTTAATGATTAAGCTTAAGCTTTATTTGAAACAATTACCATTTTTGGAACAAATGGTTGTCTTTCATTTGATTGAATAAGCTTTATTCGAATCAAATTAGCTTTTTTTAATGCAATTGAGTGGAATATTAATGATTAAGCTTGAGCATTATTTGAAACAATTACCATATTTGGAAACAATAGTTTATTTTGATTTGATTAACCAGCTATGTTTGAATGCAATTGAGTGGAATCTTAATTCTTAAGCATACGCTTTATTTGAACAAATTACCATTTTTGGTGAACTATAATTAGTCTTGAAGTCAATCAAGCAAATAATTAGAGTTGAGAAGATAATGAAATAACTCAAAAGAATCACTCTTAAGAAAATATTCCCTACTAAATTCAGTAGAAAGAATCACTCTTACACTCAATTCAGTTGTATTGAAACATAGCTTGTTTAAGCAAATGAACTTCAACTATTGTTTCCAAAAATGGTAATTGTTTCAAACAATGCTTAAGCTTAATCACTAAGATTCCACTCAGTTACATTCAAACAAAGCTAATTTGATTTTAATAAAGCTTATTGAAGCAAATGAAAATCAATTGCATTCAAACATAGCTTGTTTAATCAAATGAAAGTCAACTTCTTTCCAAAAATTGTAATTGGTTCAAATAAAGCTATAGCTTAATCATTAAGATTTCACTCAATTGCATTCAAACAAAGATAATTTGATTCGAATAAAGCTTATTGAAACAAATTAAAGTCAATTGCATTCAAACATAGCTTGTTTACTAAACTGGAAGTTACTATTCTTTTAAAAAATGGTATTGTTTCAAATAATGCTCAAGCATAATCATTAATATGCCACTCAATTGCATTAAAAAAAAACTAATTTGATTCGAATAAAGTTTATTGAATCAAATGAAAGACCACCATTTATTCCAAAAATGGTAATTGTTTCAAATAAAGCTTAGGCTTAATCATTAAGATTTGAACTATAATTAGTCTTGAAATCAATCAAGCAAATAATTAGAGTTGAGAAGATAATGAAATAACTCAAAAGAATCACTCTTAAGAAAATATTCCCTACTAAATTCAGTAGAAAGAATCACTCTTACACTCAATTCAGGTTGATTAAATCACTTAGAGAATCACTCTCAAAGCTCACTAATCGGTTTAGAAAACTTGTAGTTAAAACTCCCAAGTAATCAATTCAAAGAAAGCTAAGTTACTTTAGCCTCAAGGATGAACAAAGTTCAAGTTTTTATAAAATTCAAAGTAGTTTACAAATGATACATCAAAGTCTACTTAAAGAAAGAAACGTACAATTATACGTATAATTATACGTATATTCGTACAATACGCAACCGAATACGTACAAACTATTATACGTATCAAGTATAATACAAGTATAATACTACATAAGGATACGCTCAAGCAATAAACAAAGGCTAAAGTAATGAAAATATCAAGCCAAAATCAGCCTCCTTAAGCAACTTGAGCTACTTGCACCCACTTGCACCAAAATAGACCAATGAGCTTCTCTTAGCCTTCATGACACTCCAAGCCTTTCATCATGACTCCCAAAGGTAGTATGACATCTAGCTAGGCTAGTAGATGACTAATCAAGGCTATTACTCAACTTGCAAGCAAAAGCAAAAATACCCATTAAGCAAAAACAAGCAGCTGAAACACGTAGCCAGGACAGAGCCTGGGTCGCGACTTGCGACCCATACTCGCGACTCGCGAGGCTCTACTTGAACCCCACTCCTTAGCCTTGCTCAAGTACGTAGCCAAGGCAGAACAAAGTCGCGACTCGCGACCCAAAACTCGCGACTCGCGAGATCCTTCTGGACCATGCACCTGCAATGCTTCAAAGTACGCAGCTCAAGCCAAGTAGGCTCGCGACTCGTGGACAAAACTCGCGACTCGCGATTCACCTCTGAACTCTAAGTTCAATTCTCAACATTCAAGTCGCACCTCGTGACCCCTGCTTCAAAGATAGTGTAATCTACTACTTAATACAAACCAAAACAAATAAACTACGAGCTAAAGTTTTAAGTTTACAAACCGGACTAAACAGGACCAAGATTGGACATAAGTGATACAAAGGAACTAATAAAAGGACCATGAAAAGAACTAATCTCAAAGATGGGATTAGCACTAAGGAGTATCTCTTTCGTCGTTTCAAGATCAGGCACTGATCCTGGTTCATCCCCTCCCTCTTCAACAGGAATTGACCTCAATTCTAGCAGTTCATCATCTTCTAAATAAGGAGATAAGTCACCCACGTTGAAGGTTGCAGCAACTCCATAATCACCCGGAAGATCGATCTTATAAGCATTATCACCATAACGCTCTAAGACCTTAAAAGGACCATCTGCTCTCGGCATTAGCTTGTGTTTCCGCTTCCCCGGGAACCTCTCTTTCCTCAAATGAATCCACACCAAATCTCCTGGAGCAAAGATTTTTGGCTTCCTCCTCTTGTTGGCCTTTTTCTTGTACCCCTCATTAGCTTTCTCAATGTTTCCTCGGACCTCCTTGTGAATCTTCACCATGGCTTCGGCCTGAGCTCTAGCATCACCGTGAACATAAGAATCCCTAGGTAAAGCAATAAGATCAATAGGAACGTAAGGGTTAATGCCATAAACAATTTCAAATGGGGAGTGTTTTGTAGCATAAGTAGGTGTCCTGTTGTAAGCGAACTCAGCATGACATAGTTTCACATCCCAATCCTTGCCGGTTTTGCTCACTAGACCCCGAAGCAACGACCCCAATGTCTTGTTAGTCACCTCCGTTTGCCCATCTGTTTGTGGATGATGAGATGTGCTGAATAGTAGTTTAGTTCCCATAAGCCTCCACAAAGTTCTCCAGAAGTAACTCAAAAACTTACTATCACGATCAGAGACAATAGTTTTAGGGACCCCATGTAAGCGCACCACTTCCCGGAAGTACAAGCAAGCGACATTCACCGCATCTTCAGTCTTGTGACATGGAATAAAGTGTGCCATCTTTGAAAATCTATCCACCACCACCATAACTGAGTCTCTCCCCCTTTGAGTTCTAGGCAGTGCCACTATAAAGTCCATGCTCACATCCTCCCACGGCCTTTCCGGAACTGGTAACAGGGTGTACGGCCCTTGTTGAAAAGAACTCTTCGACCTCTGACAAACCCCACATCGAGCCAATACAGCTTGGATCTCACCAACCATGCGTGGCCAATGAAAGTGCTCCTGTAGTAACTCAGTAGTTTTGTTGATGCCGAAATGACCAGCCAACCCACCTCCATGAGCCTCCCGAATCAATAACTCCCTAACCGGACATTTTGGAACACAGAGCTTGTTCCCTCTAAATAAGAACCCATCCACCAACTGATAATTATTTTTTGAACCGGACTCACAATCAACAAACAAATCACGAAAATCACCATCGAGTGCATAGTATTCTTTTATCAATTCGAACCCAAGAACCTTGGTATCCACCGTTGTCAGTAGTGAATGTTTCCTGGAAAGAGCATCAGCAACAATATTTGCCTTTCCGGCTTTGTATTTAGCAAAAAAGTCAAAAGATTGTAAAAATTCTACCCATTTAGCATGTCGTGCATTGAGCTTATGCTGCCCATGTATGTACTTTAACGACTCATGATCAGAATGTAAAACAAAGGAAGCAGGACGCAAATAATGACTCCAATGTCCTAAAGCTCTAACCATAGCATAAAACTCCTTATCATAAGTAGAATAGTTCAATCTAGCACCACTAAGCTTCTCGCTAAAATAAGCGATAGGCTTACCCGACTGAATCAAAACAGCCCCAACACCTGTCCCACTCGCATCACACTCAACCTCGAAAGGTTTAGTAAAATCAGGTAATGATAACACAGGTGCTTCACACATCTTAACTTTAATCAATTCAAAGGCCCTTTGAGCAGCAACAGTCCACTCAAATTTCCCATGTTTAGTACACTCAGTTATAGGAGCTAATAAAGTACTGAAATTTTTTATAAATCTCCTATAAAAAGACGCTAAACCATGAAAAGACCTCACATCAGTCACACATTTTGGAACCGGCCAAGTAGAAATGGCGTCTACTTTAGCAGGATCCGCCTTCACCCCTACATCAGAAATAATGAGACCCAGAAAACTAACTTCATTTTGCATGAAAGAACACTTCTCTAACTTCCCAAAAAGTTTATGTTTCCTTAGTGTTTCAAATAACTGACACAAATGATTCAAATGATCCTCCTTGTTAGCAGAATAAACAAGAATATCATCTAAATATACCACTACAAATTTGCCTAAAAATGGCCTAAGTACTTCATTCATCAATCTCATGAACGTACTTGGGGCATTTGTTAGACCGAAAGGCATGACAAGCCATTCATACAAGCCATATTTTGTTTTAAAAGCGGTCTTCCACTCATCACCCTCACGCATACAAATTTGATGGTACCCACTCCTAAGATCAATTTTAGAGAACAAATTAGACCCACTCAATTCATCTAACATGTCATCTAATCTAGGAATTGGAAACCTGTACTTGATAGTAATATTGTTAACAGATCGACTATCAATACACATCCTCCAAGACCCATCTTTTTTTGGGACAAGTAAGGCCGGAACAGCACACGGACTCATACTCTCCTTCACATATCCTCTCTCAATCAACTCACTTATTTGTCGTTGTAATTCCCTACTCTCCTCGGGATTACACCTATAGGATGGCTTATTTGGAATAGGGGCTCCGGGAATGAGATCAATCTGATGCTCAATTCCTCTTTTTGGTGGTAAACCAGGAGGTACTTCGTGAGGAAAAACATCCTGAAATTCATTTAAAACCTCCCCCAACTCAGAATCTGTAATCGCCACTCCCTCTATTTTTTCTTGACTTACTAACACAAACGCACACCCCTCTTGCTCAAACAACTTCTCGAATTCTTTTCTCCCTAATAACACACTCCCATTGTCCGAATTGGACTTTGATTTAGGCTTGGTGTTTAGGATTTTTGAGGGTGCTAAAGGTAACAAAGTTTTCATTTTTCCATCTTTATTAACTTTATAAGTGTTAGTTACACCATCGTGAATTACTCCCCGATCAAACTGCCAGGGACGCCCAAGTAACAAGTGACATGCCGTCATTGGGATTACATCACACAAAATTTCATCGACATAATTACCAATGCTAAAATTAATCAAGACTCTATTCCGCACCTTAACCTCACTTTCATCATCTAACCATTTTAGTTTATAAGGATTAGGGTGTTTCACCAACGGCAAAGACAACTTATTCACCAATTCAGTGGACGCTACATTCGCACAACTACCCCCATCTACAATCAACGTGCATAATTTTTTTTGGATCAGACATTTCGAATGAAATATCGTCTCTCTTTGTTCACTTTCTTTTGCCACGTTGTTGGTATACAGATTTCTCCTAATAACCAGATTTTCCCCCTCTAATTCAGGTTGACAAAGTTCTTCTACATCCTCCTCTTCCTCTTTATCATGTTCATGAGCTAGAAGAGCTAATTTTTCTATTTCATCTATTTCTTCTATATCATGTAAGGTCATAATTCGGGCAGTAGGACAATTAGATTGGTAATGACCATAACCTTGACACTTATAGCATTTTACTTTGTCATTAACAGTTCTAATAGGCACATTAGCTTTCTTATTCCTATCATGATCAGTACTAACATTAACATTGCTACTACTAGTACTAGGCTTAAAAGTTGAAGATCTAGTAAAAGGTTTAGCAATTGTACCACTCGATTTCTTCCTTTGACTCTCCAAAGTAGGCGCCATTTTGCAAGCTTCCGCATAAGTAAGGAAAGGAAACACTTCCAACTTCTCCCTCAAATCCGTGTTCAACCCACCTAGGAACCGTCCTAGTCTTTGTTCTTCGGATTCATCTATTTCACAAACCATGGCAAGCTTTTCGAATTCCTTGATGAACTCCAAAACCGGCATGGTTCCTTGCTTCAAAGTCGACCACCTCACATATTGGTGTTGCTTGTAGTTCGAAGGCACAAATCTCTTCCTCAATTGCTTCTTTAGCTTACTCCAGGTTTGGATTCTGGACTTGTTCTCCTTCTCCCTTTGTTTCTTCAACCCTTCCAACCATATTGAAGCATATTTTGTCAAC
Organism: Salicornia ramosissima; assembly: GCA_951394345.1. Lineage (NCBI taxonomy): Eukaryota > Viridiplantae > Streptophyta > Magnoliopsida > Caryophyllales > Amaranthaceae > Salicornia > Salicornia ramosissima. The sequence continues at coordinate 34,481,724 of OX596233.1, read as the reverse complement.
TTCAAAACCGCCACCTTGTATTGCCTCTCTTCTGGTGTTTCTTTGTACTCAAAAAACCTCTCCAAAGATCTTTCCCATTCAAGGTACACCTCTGGATCAGTAGTACCATCGAATTCAGGAACATCGATTTTCAAACCCCTATCATCCCCATACGATTCCTTCTGTTCTTCATTTGTTTTTTTGTTTTTCAATACTTCCAATGTTAATTGGGTCATCATATCATGCAAAGCATCATTTTGCTTGGACAAAGCTTCAATCAGTTGATCCCTCTTCAAGTTTGCAGCAGCTTCATCACCCATGTTGAACTTAAGCTCTTGATACCACTTGAACTATAATTAGTCTTGAAGTCAATCAAGCAAATAATTAGAGTTGAGAAGATAATGAAATAACTCAAAAGAATCACTCTTAAGAAAATATTCCCTACTAAATTCAGTAGAAAGAATCACTCTTACACTCAATTCAGGTTGATTAAATCACTTAGAGAATCACTCTCAAAGCTCACTAATCGGTTTAGAAAACTTGTAGTTAAAACTCCGAAGTAATCAATTCAAAGAAAGCTAAGTTACTTTAGCCTCAAGGATGAACAAAGTTCAAGTTTTTATAAAATTCAAAGTAGTTTACAAATGATACATCAAAGTCTACTTAAAGAAAGAAATGTACAATTATACGTATAATTATACGTATATTCGTACAATACGCAACCGAATACGTACAAACTATTATACGTATCAAGTATAATACAAGTATAATACTACATAAGGATATGCTCAAGCAATAAACAAAGGCTAAAGTAATGAAAATATCAAGCCAAAATCAGCCTCCTTAAGCAACTTGAGCTACTTGCACCCACTTGCACCAAAATAGACCAATGAGCTTCTCTTAGCCTTCATGACACTCCAAGCCTTTCATCATGACTCCCAAAGGTAGTATGACATCTAGCTAGGCTAGTAGATGACTAATCAAGGCTATTACTCAACTTGCAAGCAAAAGCAAAAATATCCATTAAGCAAAAACAAGCAGCTGAAACACGTAGCCAGGACAGAGCCTGGGTCGCGACTCGCGACCCATACTCGCGATTCGCGAGGATCTACTTGAACCCCACTCCTTAGCCTTGCTCAAGTACGTAGCCAAGGCAGAACAAAGTCGCGACTCGCGACCCAAAACTCGCGACTCGCGAGATCCTTCTGGACCATGCACCTGCAATGCTTCAAAGTACGCAGCTCAAGCCAAGTAGGCTCGCGACTCGTGGACAAAACTCGCGACTCGCGATTCACCTCTGAACTCTAAGTTCAATTCTCAACATTCAAGTCGCACCTCGTGACCCCTGCTTCAAAGATAGTGTAATCTACTACTTAATACAAACCAAAACAAATAAACTACGAGCTAAAGTTTTAAGTTTACAAACCGGACTAAACAGGACCAAGATTGGACATAAGTGATACAAAGGAACTAATAAAAGGACCATGAAAAGAACTAATCTCAAAGATGGGATTAGCACTAAGGAGTATCTCTTTCGTCGTTTCAAGATCAGGCACTGATCCTGGTTCATTTGGAAAGAATAGTTGACTTTCATTTGATTAAAAAAGTTATGTTTGAATGCAATCGACTTTCATTAGATTCAATAAGCTTTATTCGAATCAAATTAGCTTTGTTTGAATGCAATTGGGTGGAATCTTAATGATTAAGATTAAGCTTTATTTGAGCCAATTTCAATTTTTGGAAAGAAGTTGACTTTCATTTGATTGAACAAGCTATGTTTGAATACAATTGACTTTCATTTGATTCAATAAGCTTTATTCGAATCAAATTAGCTTTGTTTGAATGCAATTGAGTGGAATCTTAATGATTAAGGTTAAGCTTTATTTGAACCAATTTCCATATTTGGAAAGAAGTTGACTTTCATTTGATTAAACAAGCTATGTTTGAATGCAATTGACTTTCATTAGATTCAATAAGCTTTATTCAAATCAAATTAGCTTTGTTTGAGTATAATTGAGTGGAATCTTAATGCTTAAGTTTAAGCTTTATTTGAACCAATTACCATTTTTGGAAAGAATAGTTGACTTTCATTTGATTAAACAAGTTATGTTTGAATGCAATTTACGTTCATTTGATTCAATAAGCTTTATTCGAATCAAATTGTCTTCGTTTGAATGAAATTGAGCGGTACCTTAATGATTAAGCTTAAGCTTTATTTGAAACAATTACCATTTTTGGAACAAATGGTTGTCTTTCATTTGATTCAATAAGCTTTATTCGAATCAAATTAGCTTTTTATAATGCAATTGAGTGGAATATTAATGATTAAGCTTGAGCATTATTTGAAACAATTACCATTTTTGGAAACAATAGTTTATTTTGATTTGATTAACCAGCTATGTTTGAATGCAATTGAGTGGAATCTTAATTCTTAAGCATACGCTTTATTTGAACAAATTACCATTTTTGGAAAGAATAGTTGACTTTCATTTGATTAAAAAAGTTATGTTTGAATGCAATTGACTTTCATTAGATTCAATAAGCTTTATTCGAATCAAATTAGCTTTGTTTGAATGCAATTGAGTGGAATCTTAATGATTAAGCTTAACCTTTATTTGAAAAAAGTACCATTTCTGGTAAGAATAGTTAACTTTCATTTGATTAAACAAGCAATGTTTGAACGTAGTTGCCTTTCATTTGATTCAATAAGCTTTATTCGAATCAAATTAGCTTTGTTTGAATGCAAATGGGTGGAATCTTAATGATTAAGATTAAGCTTTATTTGAGCCAATTTCAATTTTTGGAAAGAAGTTGACTTTCATTCGATTGAACAAGCTATGTTTGAATGCAATTGACTTTCATTTGATTAAATAAGCTTGATTCGAATCAAATTAGCTTTGTTTGAATGCAATTGAGTGGAATCTTAATGATTAAGGTTAAGCTTTATTTGAACCAATTTCCATATTTGGAAAGAAGTTGACTTTCATTTGATTAAACAAGCTATGTTTGAATGCAATTGACTTTCATTAGATTCAATAAGCTTTATTCAAATCAAATTAGCTTTGTTTGAGTGTAATTGAGTGGAATCTTAATGCTTAAGTTTATGCTTTATTTGAACCAATTACTATTTTTGGAAAGAATAGTTGACTTTCATTTGATTAAACAAGTTATGTTTGAATGCAAATTACGTTCATTTGATTCAATAAGCTTTATTCGAATCAAATTGTCTTCGTTTGAATGCAATTGAGTGGTACCTTAATGATTAAGCTTAAGCTTTATTTGAAACAATTACCATTTTTGGACAAATGGTTGTCTTTCATTTGATTCAATAAGCTTTATTCGAATCAAATTAGCTTTTTTTGAATGCAATTGAATGGAATATTAATGATTAAGCTTGAGCATTACTTGAAACAATTACCATTTTTTGAAACAATAGTTTATTTTGATTTGATTAACCAGCTATGTTTGAATGCAATTGAGCGGAATCTTAATTCTTAAGCATACGCTATATTTGAACCAATTACCATTTTTTGAAAGAATAGTTGACTTTCATTTGATTAAAAAAGTTATGTTTGAATGCAATTGACTTTCATTAGATTCAATAAGCTTTATTCGAATCAAATTAGCTTTGTTTGAATGCAATTGAGTGGAATCTTAATGATTAAGCTTAACCTTTATTTGAAAAAAGTACCATTTCTGGTAAGAATAGTTAACTTTCATTTGATTAAACAAGCAATGTTTGAATGCAATTGACTTTCATTTGATTCAATAAGCTTGATTCGAATCAAATTAGCTTTGTTTGAATGCAATTGAGTGAAATCTTAATGAATAAGATTAAGCTTTAGTTGAAACAATTACCTTTTTTGAAAACAATAGTTGACTTTCATTTGATTAAACAAGCTATGTTTGAACGTAGTTGCCTTTCATTTGATTCAATAAGCTTTATTCGAATCAAATTAGCTTTGTTTGAATGCAATTGGGTGGAATCTTAATGATTAAGATTAAGCTTTATTTGAGCCAATTTCAATTTTTGGAAAGAAGTTGACTTTCATTTGATTGAACAAGCTATGTTTGAATGCAATTGACTTTCATTTGATTTAATAAGCTTTATTCAAATCAAATTAGCTTTGTTTGAATGTAATTGAGTGGAATCTTTATGCTTAAGCTTATGCTTTATTTGAACCAATTACCATTTTTGGAAAGAATAGTTGACTTTCATTTGATTAAACAAGTTATGTTTGAATGCAATTTACGTTCATTTGATTCAATAAGCTTTATTCGAATCAAATTATCTTTGTTTGAATGCAATTGAGTGGTATCTTAATGATTAAGCTTAAGCTTTATTTGAAACAATTACCATTTTTGGAATAAATAGTTGTCTTTCATTTGATTCAATAAGCTTTATTCGAATCAAATTAGCTTTTTTTGAATGCAATTGAGTGGAATATTAATGATTAAGCTTGATCATTATTTGAAACAACTACCATTTTTGGAAACAATAGTTTACTTTGATTTTATTAACCAGCTATGTTTGAATACAATTGAGTGGAATCTTAATTCTTAAGCATACGCTTTATTTGAACCAATTACCATTTTTGGAAAGAATAGTTGACTTTCATTTGATTAAAAAAGTTATGTTTGAATGCAATTGACTTTCATTAGATTCAATAAGCTTTATTGGAATCAAATTAGCTTTGTTTGAATGCAATTGAGTGGAATCTTAATGATTAAGCTTAAGCTTTATTTGAATCAATTACCAATTTTGGAATAAATAGTTGTCTTTCATTTGATTCAATAAGCTTTATTCGAATCAAATTAGCTTTTTTTTAATGCAATTGAGTGGAATATTAATGATTAAGCTTGAGCATTATTTGAAACAATTACCATTTTTGGAAACAATAGTTTATTTTGATTTTATTAACCAGCTATTTTTGGATGCAATTGAGTGGAATCTTAATTGTTAAGCTTATGCTTTATTTGAACCAATTACCAATTTTGGAAAGAATAGTTGACTTTCATTTGATTAAAAAAGTTATGTTTGAATGCAATTGACTTTCATTTGATTCAATAAGCTTTATTCGAATCAAATTAGCTTTGTTTGAATGCAATTGAGTGGAATCTTAATGATTAAACTTAACCTTTATTTGAAAAAAGAAGCATTTTTGGTAAGAATAGTTGACTTTCATTTGATTAAACAAGCTATGTTTGAATGCAATCGACTTTCATTTGATTAAATAAGCTTGATTCGAATCAAATTAGCTTTGTTTGAATGCAATTGAGTGGAATCTTAATGATTAAGGTTAAGCTTTATTTGAACCAATTTCCATATTTGGAAAGAAGTTGACTTTCATTTGATTAAACAAGCTATGTTTGAATGCAATTGACTTTCATTAGATTCAATAAGCTTTATTCAAATCAAATTAGCTTTGTTTGAGTGTAATTGAGTGGAATCTTAATGCTTAAGTTTATGCTTTATTTGAACCAATTACCATTTTTGGAAGGAATAGTTGACTCTCATTTGATTACACAAGTTATGTTTGAATGCAATTTACGTTCATTTGATTCAATAAGCTTTATTCGAATCAAATTGTCTTTGTTTGAATGCAATTGAGTGGTATCTTAATGATCAAGCTTAAGCTTTATTTGAAACAATAACCATTTTTGGAACAAATGGTTGTCTTTCATTTGATTCAATAAGCTTTATTCGAATCAAATTAGCTTTTTTTTTAATGCAATTGAGTGGAATCTTAATGAACAAGCTTAAGCTTTATTTGAAACAATTACCATTTTTTAAAACAATAGTTGACTTTCATTTGATTAAACAAGCTATGTTTGAACGTAGTTGCCTTTCATTTGATTCAATAAGCTTTATTCGAATCAAATTAGCTTTGTTTGAATGCAATTGGGTGGAATCTTAATAATTAAGATTAAGCTTTATTTGAGCCAATTTCAATTTTTGGAAAGAAGTTGACTTTCATTTGATTGAACAAGCTATGTTTGAATTCAATTGACTTTCATTTGATTTAATAAGCTTTATTCAAATCAAATTAGCTTTGTTTGAATGTAATTGAGTGGAATCTTTATGCTTAAGCTTATGCTTTATTTGAACCAATTACCATTTTTGGAAAGAATAGTTGACTTTAATTGGATTAAACAAGTTATGATTGAATGCAATTTACGTTCATTTGATTCAATAAGCTTTATTCGAATCAAATTATCTTTGTTTGAATGCAATTGAGTGGTATCTTAATGATTAAGCTTAAGCTTTATTTGAAACAATTACCATTTTTGGAATAAATAGTTGTCTTTCATTTGATTCAATAAGCTTTATTCGAATCAAACTAGCTTTTTTTTAATGCAATTGAGTGGAATATTAATGATTAAGCTTGAGCATTATTTGAAACAATTACCATTTTTGGAAACAATAGTTTATTTTGATTTGATTAAGCAGCTATGTTTGAATGCAATTGAGTGGAATCTTAATTGTTAAGCTTATGCTTTATTTGGACCAATTACCATTTTTGGAAAGAATAGTTGACTTTCATTTGATTAAAAAAGTTATGTTTGAATGCAACTGGCTTTTATTTGATTCAATAAGCTTTATTCGAATCAAATTAGCTTTGTTTGAATGTAATTGAGTGGAATCTTAATGCTTAAGCTTATGCTTTATTTGAACCAATTACCATTTTTGGAAAGAATAGTTGACTTTCATTTGATTAAAAAAGTTATGTTTGAATGCAATTGGCTTTCATTTGATTCAATAAGCTTTATTCGAATCAAATTAGCTTTGTTTGAATGCAATTGAGTGGAATCTTAATGATTAAGCTTAAACTTTATTTGAAAAAAGTACCATTTTTGGTAAGAATAGTTGACTTTCATTTGATTAAACAAGCTATGTTTGAATGCAATCGACTTTCATTTGATTCAATAAGCTTGATTCGAATCAAATTATCTTTGATTGAATGCAATTGAGTGGAATCTTAATCATCAAGGTTAAGCTTTATTTGAACCAATTTCCATTTTCGGAAAGAAGTTGACTTTCATTTGATTAAACAAGCGATGTTTCAATGCAACTGACTTTCATTTGATTCAATAAGCGTTATTCAAATCAAATTAGCTTTGTTTGAATGTAATTGAGTGGAATCTTAATGCTTAAGCTTATGCTTTATTTGAACCAATTACCATTTTTGGAAAGAATAGTTGACTTTCATTTGATTAAACAAGTTATGTTTGAATGCAATTTACGTTCATTTGATTGAATAAGCTTTATTCGAATCAAATTATCTTTTTTTGAATGCAATTGAGTGGTATCTTAATGATTAAGCTTAAGCTTTATTTGAAACAATTACCATTTTTGGAATAAATAGTGGTCTTTCATTTGATTCAATAAGCTTTATTCGACTCAAATTAGCTTTTTTTGCATGCAATTAAGTGGAATATTAATGATTAAGCTTGAGCATTATTTGAAACAATTACCATTTTTGGAAACAATAGTTTATTTTGATTTTATTAAGCAGCTATGTTTGAATACAATTGAGTGGAATCTTAATTGTTAAGCTTATGCTTTATTTGAACCAATTACCATTTTTGGAAAGAATAGTTGACTTTCATTAGATTAAAAAAGTTATGTTTGAATGCAATTGACTTTCATTTGATTCAATAAGCTTTATTCGAATCAAATTAGCTTTGTTTGAATGCAATTGAGTGGAATCTTAATGATTAAGCTTAAGCTTTATTTGAAAAAAGTACCATTTTTGGTAAGAATAGTTGACTTTCATTTGATTAAACAAGCTATGTTTGAATGCAATTGACTTTCATTTGATTCAATAAGCTTGATTCGAATCAAATTAGCTTTGTTTGAATGCAATTGAGTGAAATCTTAATCATCAAGGTTAAGCTTTATTTGAAACAATTACCATTTTTGGAAAGAATACTTGACTTTCATTTGATTAAACAAGTTATGTTTGAATGCAATTGACTTTAATTTGATTCAATAAGCTTTATTCGATTCAAATTATCTTTGTTTGAATGCAATTGAGTGGAATCTAAATGATTAAGCTTAAGCATTATTTGAACCAATTACAATTTTTGGAAAGAAGTTGACTTTCATTTTTTTAAACAAGCTATGTTTGAATGCAATTTACTTTCATTAGATTCAATAAGCTTTATTCAAATCAAATTAGCTGTGTTTGAGTGTAATTGAGTGGAATCTCAATGCTTAAGTTTATGGTTTATTTGAACCAATTACCATTTTTGGAAAGAATAGTTGACTTTCATTTGATTAAACAAGTTATGTTTGAATGCAATTTACGTTCATTTGATTCAATAAGCTTTATTCGAATCAAATTGTCTTTGTTTGAATGCAATTGAGTGGTACCTTAATGATTAAGCTTAAGCTTTATTTGAAACAATTACCATTTTTGGAACAAATGGTTGTCTTTCATTTGATTGAATGAGCTTTTTTCGAATCAAATTAGCGTTTTTTGAATGCAATTGAGTGGAATATTAATGATTAAGCTTGAGCATTATTTGAAACAATTACCATTTTTGGAAACAATAGTTTGTTTTGATTTGATTAACAAGCTATGTTTGAATGCAATCGACTTTCATTTGATTCAATAAGCTTGATTCGAATCAAATTAGCTTTGTTTAAATGCAATTGAGTGGAATCTTAATCATCAAGGTTAAGCTTTATTTGAACCAATTTCCATTTTCGGAAAGAAGTTGACTTTCATTTGATTAAACAAGCGATGTTCCAATGCAACTGACTTTCATTTGATTCAATAAGCGTTATTCAAATCAAATTAGCTTTGTTTGAATGTAATTGAGTGGAATCTTAATGCTTAAGCTTATGCTTTATTTGAACCAGTTACCATTTTTGGAAAGAATAGTTGACTTTCATTTGATTAAACAAGTTATGTTTGAATGCAATTTACGTTCATTTGATTCAATGAGCTTTATTCGAATCAAATTGTCTTTGTTTGAATGCAATTGAGTGGTATCTTAATGATTAAGCTTAAGCATTATTTGAACCAATTACCATTTTTGGAAAGAAGTTGACTTTCATTTGATTAAACAAGCTATGTTTGAATCCAATTGACTTTCATTTGATTCAATAAGCTATATTCGAATCAAATTAGCTTTGTTTGAATGCCATTGAGTAGAATCTTAATGATTAAGGTTAAGCTTTATTTGAACCAATTTCCATATTTGGAAAGAAGTTCACTTTCATTTGATTAAACAAGCTATGTTTGAATGCAATTGACTTTCATTAGATTCAATAAGCGTTATTCAAATCAAATTAGCTTTGTTTGAATGTAATTGAGTGGAATCTTAATGCTTAAGCTTATGCTTTATTTGAACCAATTACCATTTTTGGAATGAATAGTTGACTTTCATTTGATTAAACAAGTTATGTTTGAATGCAATTTACGTTCATTTGATTCAATAAGCTTTATTCGAATCAAATTGTCTTTGTTTGAATGCAATTGAGTGGTATCTTAATGATTAAGCTTAAGCATTATTTGAACCAATTACAATTTTTGGAAAGAAGTTGACTTTCATTTGATTAAACAAGCTATGTTTGAATGCAATTGACTTTCATTTGATTCAATAAGCTTTATTCGAATCAAATTAGCTTTGTTTGAATGCAATTGAGTAGAATCTTAATGATTAAGGTTAAGCATTATTTGAACCAATTTCCATATTTGGAAAGAAGTTGACTTTCATTTGGTTAAACAAGCTATGTTTCAATGCAATTGACTTTCATTAGATTCAATAAGCTTTATTCAAATCAAATTAGCTTTGTTTGAGTGTAATTGAGTGGAATCTTAATGCTTATGTTTATGCTTTATTTTAACCAATTACCATTTTTGGAAAGAATAGTTGACTTTCATTTGATTAAACAAGTTATGTTTGAATGCAATTTACGTTCATTTGATTCAATAAGCTTTATTCGAATCAAATTGTCTTTGTTTGAATGCAATTGAGTGGTATCTTAATGATCAAGCTTAAGCTTTATTTGAAACAATTACCATTTTTGGAATAAATAGTTGTCTTTCATTTGATTCAATAAGCTTTATTCGAATCAAATTAGCTTTTTTTGAATGCAATTGAGTGGAATATTAATGATTAAGCTTGAGCATTATTTGAAACAATTACCATTTTTGGAAACAATAGTTTATTTTGATTTTATTAACCAGCTATGTTTGAATGCAATTGAGTGGAATCTTAATTGTTAAGCTTATGCTTTATTTGAACCAATTACCATTTTTGGAAAGAATAGTTGACTTTCATTTGATTAAAAAAGTTATGTTTGAATGCAATTGACGTTCATTTGATTCAATAAGCTTTATTCGAATCAAATTAGCTTTGTTTGAATGCAATTGAGTGGAACCTTAATGATTAAGCTTAACCTTTATTTGAAAAAAGTACCATTTTTGGTAAGAATAGTTGACCTTCATTTGATTAAACAAGCTATGTTTGAATGCAATCGACTTTCATTTGATTCAATAAGCTTGATTCGAATCAAATTAGCTTTGTTTAAATGCAATTGAGTGGAATCTTAATCATCAAGGTTAAGCTTTATTTGAACCAATTTCCATTTTCGGAAAGAAGTTGACTTTCATTTGATTAAACAAGCGATGTTCCAATGCAACTGACTTTCATTTGATTCAATAAGCGTTATTCAAATCAAATTAGCTTTGTTTGAATGTAATTGAGTGGAATCTTAATGCTTAAGCTTATGCTTTATTTGAACCAATTACCATTTTTGGAAAGAATAGTTGACTTTCATTTGATTAAACAAGTTATGTTTGAATGGAATTTACGTTCATTTGATTGAATAAGCTTTATTCGAATCAAATCATCTTTGTTTGAATGCAATTGAGTGGTATCTTAATGATTAAGCTTAAGCTTTATTTGAAACAATTACCATTTTTGGAATAAATAGTTGTCTTTCATTTGATTCAATAAGCTTTATTCGAATCAAATTAGCTTTTTTTGAATGCAATTGAGTGGAATATTAATGATTAAGCTTGATCATTATTTGAAACAATTACCATTTTTGGAAACAATAGTTTATTTTGATTTTATTAACCAGCTATGTTTGAATGCAATTGAGTGGAATCTTAATTGTTAAGCTTATGATTTATTTGAACCAATTACCATTTTTGGAAAGAATAGTTGACTTTCATTTGATTAAAAAAGTTATGTTTGAATGCAATTGACTTTCATTTGATTCAATAAGCTTTATTCGAATCAAATTAGCTTTGTTTGAATGCAATTGAGTGGAACCTTAATGATTAAGCTTAACCTTTATTTGAAAAAAGTACCATTTTTGGTAAGAATAGTTGACCTTCATTTGATTAAACAAGCTATGTTTGAATGCAATCGACTTCATTTGATTCAATAAGCTTGATTCGAATCAAATTAGCTTTGTTTAAATGCAATTGAGTGGAATCTTAATCATCAAGGTTAAGCTTTATTTGAACCAATTTCCATTTTCGGAAAGAAGTTGACTTTCATTTGATTAAACAAGCGATGTTCCAATGCAACTGACTTTCATTTGATTCAATAAGCGTTATTCAAATCAAATTTGCTTTGTTTGAATGCAATTGAGTGGAATCTTAATCATCAAGGTTAAGCTTTATTTGAACCAATTTCTATTTTCGGAAAGAAGTTGACTTTCATTTGATTAAACAAGCGATGTTCCAATGCAACTGACTTTCATTTGATTCAATAAGCGTTATTCAAATCAAATTAGCTTTGTTTGAATGTAATTGAGTGGAATCTTAATGCTTAAGCTTATGCTTTATTTGAACCAATTACCATTTTTGGAAAGAATAGTTGACTTTCATTTGATTAAACAAGTTATGTTTGAATGCAATTTACGTTCATTTGATTCAATAAGCTTTATTCGAATCAAATTGTCTTTGTTTGAATGCAATTGAGTGGTATCTTAATGATTAAGCTTAAGCATTATTTGAACCAATTACAATTTTTGGAAAGAAGTTGACTTTCATTTGATTAAACAAGCTATGTTTGAATGCAATTGACTTTCATTTGATTCAATAAGCTTTATTCGAATCAAATTATCTTTGTTTGAATGCAATTGAGTGGTATCTTAATGATTAAGCTTAAGCTTTTTTTGAAACAATTACCATTTTTGGAATAAATAGTTGTCTTTCATTTGATTCCATAAGCTTTATTCGAATCAAATTAGCTTTTTTTGAATGCAATTGAGTGGAATATTAATGATTAAGCTTGACCATTATTTGAAACAATTACCATTTTTGGAAACAATAGTTTATTTTGATTTTATTAACCAGCTATGTTTGAATGCAATTGAGTGGAAGCTTAATTGTTAAGCTTATGCTTTATTTGAACCAATTACCATTTTTGGAAAGAATAGTTGACTTTCAATTGATTAAAAAAGTTATGTTTGAATGCAATTGACTTTCATTTGATTCAATAAGCTTTATTCGAATCAAATTAGCTTTGTTTGAATGCAATTGAGTGGAATCTTAATGATTAAGCTTAACCTTTATTTGAAAAAAGTACCATTTTTGGTAAGAATAGTTGACTTTCATTTGATTAAACAAGCTATGTTTGAATGCAATCAACTTTCATTTGATTCAATAAGTTTTATTCGAATCAAATTAGCTTTGTTTGAATGCAATTGAGTGGAATCTTAATCATCAAGGTTAAGCTTTATTTGAACCAATTTCCATTTTCGGAAAGAAGTTGACTTTCATTTGATTAAACAAGCGATGTTCCAATGCAACTGATTTTCATTTGATTCAATAAGCGTTATTCAAATCAAATTACCTTTGTTTGAATGTAATTGAGTGGAATCTTAATGCTTAAGCTTATGCTTTATTTGAACCAATTAACATTTTTGGAAAGAAGTTGACTTTCATTTGATTAAACAAGCTATGTTTGAATGCAATTGACTTTTATTTGATTCAATAAGCTTTATTCGAATCAAAAGAGCTTTGTTTGAATGCAATTGAGTAGAATCTTAATGATTAAGGTTAATCTTTATTTGAACCAATTTCCATATTTGGAAAGAAGTTGACTTTCATTTGATTAAACAAGCTATGTTTGAATGCAACTGACTTTCATTAGATTCAATAAGCTTTATTCAAATCAAATTAGCTTTTTTTTAATGCAATTGAGTGGAATATTAATGATTAAGCTTGTGCATTATTTGAAACAATTACCATTTTTGGAAACAATAGTTTACTTTCATTTGATTAAACAAGCTTGTGCATTATTTGAAACAATTACCATTTTTGGAAACAATAGTTGACTTTCATTTCATTAAACAAGCTATGTTTGAATGCAATTGACTTTCATTTGATTCAAAAAGCTTGATTCGAATCAAATTAGCTTTGTTTGAATGCAATTGAGTGAAATATAATCATCAAGGTTAAGCTTTATTTGAAACAATTACCATTTTTGGAAAGAATACTTGACTTTCATTTGATTAAACAAGTTATGTTTGAATGCAATTGACTTTAATTTGATTCAATAAGCTTTATTCGAATCAAATTATCTTTGTTTGAATGCAATTGAATGGAATCTTAATGATTAAGTTTAAGCATTATTTGAACCAATTACAATTTTTGGAAAGAAGTTGACTTTCATTTGATTAAACAAGCTATGTTTGAATGCAATTAACTTTCATTTGATTCAATAAGCTTTATTCGAATCAAATTAGCTTTGTTTGAATGCAATTGAGTGGAATCTTAATGATTAAGGTTAAGCTTTTTTTGAACCAATTTCCATATTTGGAAAGAAGTTGACTTTCATTTGATTAAACAAGCTATGTTTGAATGCAATTGACTTTCATTAGATTCAATAAGCTTTAGTCAAATCAAATTAGCTTTGTTTGAGTGTAATTGAGTGGAATCTTAATACTTAAGTTTATGCTTTATTTAAACCAATTACCATTTTTGAAAAGAATAGTTGACTTTAATTGGATTAAGCAAGTTATGTTTGAATGCAATTTACGTTCATTTGATTCAATAAGCTTTATTCGAATCAAATTATCTTTGTTTGAATGCAATTGAGTGGTATCTTAATGATTAAGCTTAAGCTTTATTTGAAACAATTACCATTTTTGGAATAAATAGTTGTCTTTCATTTGATTCAATAAGCTTTATTCGAATCAAATTACCTTTTTTTTAATGCAATTGAGTGGAATATTAATGATTAAGCTTGATCATTATTTGAAACAATTACCATTTTTGGTAACAATAGTTTATTTTGATTTTATTAACCAGCTATGTTTGAATGCAATTGAGTGGAATCTTAATTGTTAAGCTTATGCTTTATTTGAACCAATTACCATTTTTGGAAAGAACAATTGACTTTCATTTGATTAAAAAAGTTATGTTTGAATGCAATTGACTTTCATTTGATTTAATAAGCTTTATTCGAATCAAATTAGCTTTGTTTGAATGCAATTGAGTGGAATCTTAATGATTAAGCTTAACCTTTATTTGAAAAAAGTACCATTTTTGGTAAGAATAGTTGACTTTCATTTGATTAAACAAGCTATGTTTGAATGCAATCGACTTTCATTTAATTCAATAAGCTTGATTCGAATCAAATTAGCTTTGTTTGAATGCAATTGAGTGGAATCTTAATAATCAAGGTTAAGCTTTATTTGAACCAATTTCGATTTTCGGAAAGAAGTTAACTTTCATTTGATTAAACAAGCGATGTTTGAATCCAACTGACTTTCATTTGATTCAATAAGCGTTATTCAAATCAAATTAGCTTTGTTTGAATGTAATTGAGTGGAATCTTAATGCTTAAGCTTATGCTTTATTTGAACCAATTAACATTTTTGGAAAGAATAGTTGACTTTCATTTGATTAAACAAGTTATGTTTGAATGCAATTTACGTTCATTTGATTCAATAAGCTTTATTCAAATCAAATTAACTTTGTTTGAATGCAATAGAGTGGTATCTTAATGATTAAGCTTAAGATTTGTTTGAAACAATTACCATTTTTGGAATAAATAGTTGTCTTTCATTTGATTCAATAAGCTTTATTCGAATCAAATTAGCTTTTTTTTAATGCAATTGAGTGGAATATTAATGATTAAGCTTGTGCATTATTTGAAACAATTACCATTTTTGGAAACAATAGTTTACTTTCATTTGATTAAACAAGCTATGTTTGAATGCGATCGAACTTCATTTGATTCAATAAGCTTTATCGAATAAAATTAGCTTTGTTTGAATGCAATTGAATTTAATCTTAATGCTTCAGCTTATGCTTTATTTCAACCAATTACCATTTTTGGAAAGAATACTTGACTTTCATTTGATTAAACCAGTTATGTTTGAATGCAGTTGACTTTCATTTGACTCAATAAACTTTATTCGAATCAAATTAGCTTTGTTTGAATGCAATTGAGTGGAATTTTAATGATCAAGCTTAAGCTTTATTTGAAACAATTACCATTTTTGGAAAGAATACTTGACTTTGATTTAATTAAACAAGTTATGCTTGAATGCAATTGACTTTAATTTGATTCAATAAGCTTTATTTGAATCAAATTATCTTTGTTTGAATGCAATTGAGTGGAATCTTAATGCTTAAGCTTATGCTTTATTTAAACCAATTACCATTTTTGGAAAGATTACTTGACTTTGATTTGATTAAACAAGCTACGTTTGAATGCAATTGACTTTAATTTGATTCAATAAGCTTTATTCGAATCAAATTATCTTTGTTGGAATGCAATTGAGTGGAATCTTAATGATCAAGCTTAAGCTTTATTTGAAACAATTACCATTTTTGGAAAGAATACTTGACTTTGATTTGATTAAACAAGCTATGTTTGAATGCAATTGACTTTCATTTGATTCAATAAGCTTTATTAAAATCAAATTAAGTTTGTTTGAATGTAACTGAGTGGAATCTTAGTGATTAAGCTTAAGCTTTGTTTGAAACAATTACCATTTTGGAAACAATAGTTGACATTCTTTCGATTAAACAAGCTATGTTTCAATACAATTGAATTTCATTTGATTCAATAACCTTTATTTGAATCAAATTAGCTTTGTTTGAATACAATTGAGTGGAATCTTGATGCTTAAGCTTATGCTTTATTGAACCAATTACCATTTTTGGAAAGAATAGTTGACTTTAATTTGATTAAACAAGTTATGTTTGAATGCAATTTACGTTCATTTGATTCAATAAGCTTTATTCGAATCAAATTAGCTTTGTTTGGATGCAATTGAGCGGAATCTGAATGATTAAGATTAAGCTTTATTTGAAACAATTACCGTTTTTGGAATAAATAGTTGTCTTTCATTTGATTCAATAAGTTTTATTCGAATAAAATTAGCTTTGTTTGAATGCAATTGAGTGGAATATGAATGATTAAGCTTGTGCATTATCTGAAACAATTACCATTTTTGGAAACAATAGTTTACTTTCATTTGATTAAACAAGCTATGTTTGAATGCAATCGAACTTCATTTGATTCAATAAGTTTTATTCAAATAAAATTAGCTTTTGTTTGAATGCAATTGAGTGGAATCTTAATGCTTAAGCTTATGCTTTATTTCAACCAATTACCATTTTTGGAAAGAATACTTGACTTTGATTTGATTAAACAAGCTACGTTTGAATGCAATTGACTTTAATTTGATTCAATAAGCTTTATTCGAATCAAATTATCTTTGTTGGAATGCAATTGAGTGGAATCTTAATGATCAAGCTTAAGCTTTATTTGAAACAATTACCATTTTTGGAAAGAATACTTGACTTTGATTTGATTAAACAAGCTATGTTTGAATGCAATTGACTTTCATTTGATTCAATAAGCTTTATTAAAATCAAATTAAGTTTGTTTGAATGTAACTGAGTGGAATCTTAGTGATTAAGCTTAAGCTTTGTTTGAAACAATTACCATTTTGGAAACAATAGTTGACATTCTTTCGATTAAACAAGCTATGTTTCAATACAATTGAATTTCATTTGATTCAATAACCTTTATTTGAATCAAATTAGCTTTGTTTGAATACAATTGAGTGGAATCTTGATGCTTAAGCTTATGCTTTATTGAACCAATTACCATTTTTGGAAAGAATAGTTGACTTTAATTTGATTAAACAAGTTATGTTTGAATGCAATTTACGTTCATTTGATTCAATAAGCTTTATTCGAATCAAATTAGCTTTGTTTGGATGCAATTGAGCGGAATCTGAATGATTAAGATTAAGCTTTATTTGAAACAATTACCGTTTTTGGAATAAATAGTTGTCTTTCATTTGATTCAATAAGTTTTATTCGAATAAAATTAGCTTTGTTTGAATGCAATTGAGTGGAATATGAATGATTAAGCTTGTGCATTATCTGAAACAATTACCATTTTTGGAAACAATAGTTTACTTTCATTTGATTAAACAAGCTATGTTTGAATGCAATCGAACTTCATTTGATTCAATAAGTTTTATTTAAATAAAATTAGCTTTTGTTTGAATGCAATTGAGTGGAATCTTAATGCTTAAGCTTATGCTTTATTTCAACCAATTACCATTTTTGGAAAGAATAGTTGACTTTCATTTGATTAAACAAGTTATGTTTGAATGCAATTGACTTTCATTTGACTCAATAAGCTTTATTCGAATCAAATTAGCTTTGTTTGAATGCAATTGAGTGGAATCTTAATGATCAAGCTTAAGCTTTATTTGAAACAATTACCATTTTTGGAAAGAATACTTAACTTTGATTTGATTAAACAAGCTATGTTTGAATGCAATTGACTTTAATTTGATTCAATAAGCTTTATTTGAATCAAATTATCTTTGTTTGAATGCAATTGAGTGGAATCTTAATGCTTAAGCTTATGCTTTATTTCAACCAATTACCATTTTTGGAAAGAATACTTGACTTTGATTTGATTAAACAAGCGACGTTTGAATGCAATTGACTTTAATTTGATTCAATAACCTTTATTCGAATCAAATTATCTTTGTTTGAATGCTATTGAGTGGAATCTTAATGATCAAGCTTAAGCTTTATTTGAAACAATTACCATTTTTGGAAAGAATACTTGACTTTGATTTGATTAAACAAGCTATGTTTGAATGCAATTGACTTTCATTTGATTCAATAAGCTTTATTATAATCAAATTAGCTTTGTGTGAATGTAACTGAGTGGAATCTTAGTGATTAAGCTTAAGCTTTGTTTGAAACAATTACCATTTTTGGAAACAATAGTTGACTTTCTTTCGATTAAACAAGCTATGTTTCAATACAATTGAATTTCATTTGATTCAATAAGCTTTATTCGAATCAAATTAGCTTTGTTTGAATACAATTGAGTGGAATTTTAATGCTTAAGCTTATGCTTTATTTGAACCAATTACCATTTTTGGAAAGAATAGTTGACTTTCATTTTATTAAACAAGTTATGTTTGAATGCAATTTACGTTCATTTTATTCAATAAGCTTTATTCGAATCAAATTAGCTTTGTTTGAATACAATTGAGTGGTATCTTAATGATTAAGCTTAAGCTTTATTTGAAACAATTACCATTTTTGGAATAAATAGTTGTCTTTCATTTGATTCAATAAGTTTTATTCGAATAAAATTAGCTTTGTTTGAATGCAATTGAGTGGAATATTAATGATTAAGCTTGTGCATTATTTGAAACAATTACCATTTTTGGAAACAATAGTTTACTTTCATTTGATTAAACAAGCTATGTTTGAATGCAATCAAACTTCATTTGATTCAATAAGCTTTATTTAAATAAAATTAGCTTTGTTTGAATGCAATTGAGTTGAATCTTAGTGCTTAAACTTATGTTTTATTTCAACCAATTACCATTTTTGGAAAGAATAGTTGACTTTCATTTGATTAAACAAGTTATGTTTCAATGCAATTGACTTTCATTTGACTCAATAAGCTTTATTCGAATCAAATTAGCTTTGTTTGAATGCAATTGAGTGGAATGTTAATGATCAAGCTTAAGCTTTATTTGAAACAATTACCATTTTTGGAAAGAATACTTGACTTTGATTTGATTAAACAAGCTATATTTGAATGCAATTGACTTTAATTTGATTCAATAAGCTCTATTCGAATCAAATTATCTTTGTTTGAATGCAATTAAGTGGAATCTTAATGATCAAGCTTAAGCTTTATTTGAAACAATTACCATTTTTGGAACGAATACTTGACTTTGATTTGATTAAACAAGCTATCTTTGAATGCAATTGACTTTCATTTGATTCAATAAGCTTTATTAAATTCAAATTAGCTTTGTTTGAATGTAACTGAGTGGAATCTTAGTGATTAAGCTTAAGCTTTGTTTGAAACAATTACTATTTTTGGAAACTATAGTTGACTTTCTTTCGATTAAACAAGCTATGTTTCAATACAATTGAATTTCATTTCATTCAATTAGCTTTATTCGAATCAAATTAGCTTTGTTTGAATACAATTGAGTGGAATCTTAATGCTTAAGCTTATGCTTTATTTGAACCAATTACCATCTTTGGAAAGAATAGTTGACTTTCATTTGATTAAACAAGTTATGTTTGAATGCAATTTACGTTCAATTGATTCAATAAGCTTTATTCGAATCAAATTAGCTTTGTTTGAAAGCAATTGAGTGGAATCTTAATGATTAAGCTTAAGCTTTATTTGAAACAATTACCATTTTTGGAATAAATAGTTGTCTTTCATTTGATTCAATAAGTTTTATTCGAATAAAATTAGCTTTGTTTGAATGCAATTGAGTGGAATATTAATGATTGAGCTTGTGCATTATTTGAAACAATTACCATTTTTGGAAACAATAGTTTACTTTCATTTGATTAAACAAGCTATATTTGAATGCAATTGAATTTCATTTGATTCAATAAGCTTTATTCAAATAAAATTAGCTTTGTTTGAATGCAATTGAGTGGAATCTTAATGTTTAAGCTTATGCTTTATTTCAACCAATTACCATTTTTGGAAAGAATAGTTGACTTTCATTTGATTAAACAAGTTAAGTTTGAATGCAATTTGCATTCATTTGATTCAATAAGCTTTATTCGAATCAAATTAGCTTTGTTTGGATGCAATTTAGCGGAATCTTAGTGATTAAGATTAAGCTTTATTTGAAACAATTACCGTTTTTGGAATAAATAGTTGTCTTTCATTTGATTCAATAAATTTTATTCGAATAAAATTAGCTTTGTTTGAATGCAATTCAGCGGAATATGAATGATTAAGCTTGTGCATTATCTGAAACAATTAGCATTTTTGGAAACAATAGTTTACTTTCATTTGATTAAACAAGCTATGTTTGAATGCAATCGAACTTCATTTGATTCAATAAGCTTTATTCAAATAAAATTAGCTTTTGTTTGAATGCAATTGAGTGGAATCTTAATGCTTAAGCTTATGCTTTATTTCAACCAATTACCATTTTTGGAAAGAATAGTTGACTTTCATTTGATTAAACAAGTTAAGTTTGAATGCAATTTACATTCATTTGATTCAATAAGCTTTATTCGAATCAAATTAGCTTTGTTTGGATGCAATTGAGCGGAATCTTAGTGATTAAGATTAAGCTTTATTTGAAACAATTACCGTTTTTGGAATAAATAGTTGTCTTTCATTTGATTCAATAAATTTTATTCGAATAAAATTAGCTTTGTTTGAATGCAATTCAGCGGAATATGAATGATTAAGCTTGTGCATTATCTGAAACAATTAGCATTTTTGGAAACAATAGTTTACTTTCATTTGATTAAACAAGCTATGTTTGAATGCAATCGAACTTCATTTGATTCAATAAGCTTTATTCAAATAAAATTAGCTTTTGTTTGAATGCAATTGAGTGGAATCTTAATGCTTAAGCTTATGCTTTATTTCAACCAATTACCATTTTTGGAAAGAATAGTTGACTTTCATTTGATTAAACAAGTTATGTTTGAATGCAATTGACTTTCATTTGACTCAATAAGCTTTATTCGAATCAAATTAGCTTTGTTTGAATGCAATTGAGTGGAATGTTAATGATGAAGCTTAAGCTTTATTTGAAACAATTACCATTTTTGGAAAGAATACTTGACTTTGATTTGATTAAACAAGCTATGTTTGAATGCAATTGACTTTAATTTGATTCAATAAGCTTTATTTCAATCAAATTATCTTTGTTTGAATGCAATTGAGTGGAATCTTAATGCTTAAACTTATGCTTTATTTCAACCAATTACCATTTTTGGAAAGAATACTTGACTTTGATTTGATTAAACAAGCGACGTTTGAATGCAATTGACTTTAATTTGATTCAATAACCTTTATTCGAATCAAATTATCTTTGTTTGAATGCTATTGAGTGGAATCTTAATGATCAAGCTTAAGCTTTATTTGAAACAATCACCATTTTTGGAAAGAATACTTGACTTTGATTTGATTAAACAAGCTATGTTTGAATGCAATTGACTTTCATTTGATTCAATAAGCTTTATTATAATCAAATTAGCTTTGTGTGAATGTAACTGAGTGGAATCTTATTGATTAAGCTTTGTTTGAAACAATTACCATTTTTGGAAACAATGGTTGACTTTCTTTCGATTAAACAAGCTATGTTTCAATACAATTGAATTTCATTTGATTCAATCAGCTTTATTCGAATCAAATTAGCTATGTTTGAATACAATTGAGTGGAATTTTAATGCTTAAGCTTATGCTTTATTTGAACCAATTACCATTTTTGGAAAGAATAGTTGACTTTCATTTGATTAAACAAGTTAAGTTTGAATGCAATTTACATTCATTTGATTCAATAAGCTTTATTCGAATCAAATTAGATTTGTTTGGATGCAATTGAGCGGAATCTTAGTGATTAAGATTAAGCTTTATTTGAAACAATTACCGTTTTTGGAATAAATAGTTGTCTTTCATTTGATTCAATAAATTTTATTCGAATAAAATTAGCTTTGTTTGAATGCAATTCAGCGGAATATGAATTATTAAGCTTGTGCATTATCTGAAACAATTAGCATTTTCGGAAACAATAGTTTACTTTCATTTGATTAAACAAGCTATGTTTGAATGCAATCGAACTTCATTTGATTCAATAAGCTTTATTCAAATAAAATTAGCTTTTGTTTGAATGCAATTGAGTGGAATCTTAATGCTTAAGCTTATGCTTTATTTCAACCAATTACCATTTTTGGAAAGAATAGTTGACTTTCATTTGATTAAACAAGTTATGTTTGAATGCAATTGACTTTCATTTGACTCAATAAGCTTTATTCGAATCAAATTAGCTTTGTTTGAATGCAATTGAGTGGAATGTTAATGATGAAGCTTAAGCTTTATTTGAAACAATTACCATTTTTGGAAAGAATACTTGATTTTGATTTGATTAAACAAGCTATGTTTGAATGCAATTGACTTTAATT
This sequence comes from Salicornia ramosissima, assembly GCA_951394345.1. Classification (NCBI taxonomy): domain Eukaryota; kingdom Viridiplantae; phylum Streptophyta; class Magnoliopsida; order Caryophyllales; family Amaranthaceae; genus Salicornia; species Salicornia ramosissima. Next base: position 34,459,300 of record OX596233.1, on the reverse strand, counting down.
TGATTCAATAAGCTTTATTTGAATCAAATTATCTTTGTTTGAATGCAATTGAGTGGAATCTTAATGCTTAAACTTATGCTTTATTTCAACCAATTACCATTTTTGGAAAGAATACTTGACTTTGATTTGATTAAACAAGCGACGTTTGAATGCAATTGACTTTAATTTGATTCAATAACCTTTATTCGAATCAAATTATCTTTGTTTGAATGCTATTGAGTGGAATCTTAATGATCAAGCTTAAGCTTTATTTGAAACAATTACCATTTTTGGAAAGAATACTTGACTTTGATTTGATTAAACAAGCTATGTTTGAATGCAATTGACTTTCATTTGATTCAATAAGCTTTATTATAATCAAATTAGCTTTGTGTGAATGTAACTGAGTGGAATCTTATTGATTAAGCTTTGTTTGAAACAATTACCATTTTTGGAAACAATAGTTGACTTTCTTTCGATTAAACAAGCTATGTTTCAATACAATTGAATTTCATTTGATTCAATAAGCTTTATTCGAATCGAATTAGCTTTGTTTGAATACAATTGAGTGGAATTTTAATGCTTAAGCTTATGCTTTATTTGAACCAATTACCATTTTTGGAAAGAATAGTTGACTTTCATTTGATTAAACAAGTTAAGTTTGAATGCAATTTACATTCATTTGATTCAATAAGCTTTATTCGAATCAAATTAGCTTTGTTTGGATGCAATTGAGCGGAATCTTAGTGATTAAGATTAAGCTTTATTTGAAACAATTACCGTTTTTGGAATAAATAGTTGTCTTTCATTTGATTCAATAAATTTTATTCGAATAAAATTAGCTTTGTTTGAATGCAATTCAGCGGAATATGAATTATTAAGCTTGTGCATTATCTGAAACAATTAGCATTTTCGGAAACAATAGTTTACTTTCATTTGATTAAACAAGCTATGTTTGAATGCAATCGAACTTCATTTGATTCAATAAGCTTTATTCAAATAAAATTAGCTTTTGTTTGAATGCAATTGAGTGGAATCTTAATGCTTAAGCTTATGCTTTATTTCAACCAATTACCATTTTTGGAAAGAATAGTTGACTTTCATTTGATTAAACAAGTTATGTTTGAATGCAATTGACTTTCATTTGACTCAATAAGCTTTATTCGAATCAAATTAGCTTTGTTTGAATGCAATTGAGTGGAATGTTAATGATGAAGCTTAAGCTTTATTTGAAACAATTACCATTTTTGGAAAGAATACTTGATTTTGATTTGATTAAACAAGCTATGTTTGAATGCAATTGACTTTAATTTGATTCAATAAGCTTTATTTGAATCAAATTATCTTTGTTTGAATGCAATTGAGTGGAATCTTAATGCTTAAACTTATGCTTTATTTCAACCAATTACCATTTTTGGAAAGAATACTTGACTTTGATTTGATTAAACAAGCGACGTTTGAATGCAATTGACTTTAATTTGATTCAATAACCTTTATTCGAATCAAATTATCTTTGTTTGAATGCTATTGAGTGGAATCTTAATGATCAAGCTTAAGCTTTATTTGAAACAATTACCATTTTTGGAAAGAATACTTGACTTTGATTTGATTAAACAAGCTATGTTTGAATGCAATTGACTTTCATTTGATTCAATAAACTTTATTATAATCAAATTAGCTTTGTGTGAATGTAACTGAGTGGAATCTTATTGATTAAGCTTTGTTTGAAACAATTACCATTTTTGGAAACAATAGTTGACTTTCTTTCGATTAAACAAGCTATGTTTCAATACAATTGAATTTCATTTGATTCAATAAGCTTTATTCGAATCGAATTAGCTTTGTTTGAATACAATTGAGTGGAATTTTAATGCTTAAGCTTATGCTTTATTTGAACCAATTACCATTTTTGGAAAGAATAGTTGACTTTCATTTGATTAAACAAGTTAAGTTTGAATGCAATTTACATTCATTTGATTCAATAAGCTTTATTCGAATCAAATTAGCTTTGTTTGGATGCAATTGAGCGGAATCTTAGTGATTAAGATTAAGCTTTATTTGAAACAATTACCGTTTTTGGAATAAATAGTTGTCTTTCATTTGATTCAATAAATTTTATTCGAATAAAATTAGCTTTGTTTGAATGCAATTCAGCGGAATATGAATTATTAAGCTTGTGCATTATCTGAAACAATTAGCATTTTCGGAAACAATAGTTTACTTTCATTTGATTAAACAAGCTATGTTTGAATGCAATCGAACTTCATTTGATTCAATAAGCTTTATTCAAATAAAATTAGCTTTTGTTTGAATGCAATTGAGTGGAATCTTAATGCTTAAGCTTATGCTTTATTTCAACCAATTACCATTTTTGGAAAGAATAGTTGACTTTCATTTGATTAAACAAGTTATGTTTGAATGCAATTGACTTTCATTTGACTCAATAAGCTTTATTCGAATCAAATTAGCTTTGTTTGAATGCAATTGAGTGGAATGTTAATGATGAAGCTTAAGCTTTATTTGAAACAATTACCATTTTTGGAAAGAATACTTGATTTTGATTTGATTAAACAAGCTATGTTTGAATGCAATTGACTTTAATTTGATTCAATAAGCTTTATTTGAATCAAATTATCTTTGTTTGAATGCAATTGAGTGGAATCTTAATGCTTAAACTTATGCTTTATTTCAACCAATTACCATTTTTGGAAAGAATACTTGACTTTGATTTGATTAAACAAGCGACGTTTGAATGCAATTGACTTTAATTTGATTCAATAACCTTTATTCGAATCAAATTATCTTTGTTTGAATGCTATTGAGTGGAATCTTAATGATCAAGCTTAAGCTTTATTTGAAACAATTACCATTTTTGGAAAGAATACTTGACTTTGATTTGATTAAACAAGCTATGTTTGAATGCAATTGACTTTCATTTGATTCAATAAACTTTATTATAATCAAATTAGCTTTGTGTGAATGTAACTGAGTGGAATCTTATTGATTAAGCTTTGTTTGAAACAATTACCATTTTTGGAAACAATAGTTGACTTTCTTTCGATTAAACAAGCTATGTTTCAATACAATTGAATTTCATTTGATTCAATAAGCTTTATTCGAATCAAATTAGCTTTGTTTGAATACAATTGAGTGGAATTTTAATGCTTAAGCTTATGCTTTATTTGAACCAATTACCATTTTTGGAAAGAATATTTGACTTTCATTTGATTAAACAAGTTATGTTTGAATGTAATTTACGTTCATTTTATTCAATAAGCTTTATTCGAATCAAATTAGCTTTGTTTGAATGCAATTGAGTGGTATCTTAATGATTAAGCTTAAGCTTTATTTGAAACAATTACCATTTTTGGAATAAATAGTTTTCTTTCATTTGATTCAATAAGTTTTATTCGAATAAAATTAGCTTTGTTTGAATGCAATTGAGTGGAATATTAATGATTAAGCTTGTGCATTATTTGAAACAATTACCATTTTTGGAAACAATAGTTTACTTTCATTTGATTAAACAAGCTATGTTTGAATGCAATCGAACTTCATTTCATTCAATAAGCTTTATTTAAATAAAATTAGCTTTGTTTGAATGCAATTGAGTTGAATCTTAATGCTTAAACTTATGTTTTATTTCAACCAATTACCATTTTTGGAAAGAATAGTTGACTTTCATTTGATTAAACAAGTTATGTTTGAATGCAATTGACTTTCATTTGACTCAATAAGCTTTATTCGAATCAAATTAGCTTTGTTTGAATGCAATTGAGTGGAATGTTAATGATCAAGCTTAAGCTTTATTTGAAACAATTACCATTTTTGGAAAGAATACTTGACTTTGATTTGATTAAAGAAGCTATGTTTGAATGCAATTGACTTTAATTTGATTCAATAAGCTCTATTCGAATCAAATTATCTTTGTTTGAATGCAATTAAGTGGAATCTTAATGATCAAGCTTAAGCTTTATTTGAAACAATTACCATTTTTGGAACGAATACTTGACTTTGATTTGATTAAACAAGCTATCTTTGAATGCAATTGACTTTCATTTGATTCAATAAGCTTTATTAAATTCAAATTAGCTTTGTTTGAATGTAACTGAGTGGAATCTTAGTGATTAAGCTTAAGCTTTGTTTGAAACAATTACTATTTTTGGAAACTATAGTTGACTTTCTTTCGATTAAACAAGCTATGTTTCAATACAATTGAATTTCATTTCATTCAATTAGCTTTATTCGAATCAAATTAGCTTTGTTTGAATACAATTGAGTGGAATCTTAATGCTTAAGCTTATGCTTTATTTGAACCAATTACCATCTTTGGAAAGAATAGTTGACTTTCATTTGATTAAACAACTTATGTTTGAATGCAATTTACGTTCAATTGATTCAATAAGCTTTATTCGAATCAAATTAGCTTTGTTTGAAAGCAATTGAGTGGAATCTTAATGATTAAGCTTAAGCTTTATTTGAAACAATTACCATTTTTGGAATAAATAGTTGTCTTTCATTTGATTCAATAAGTTTTATTCGAATAAAATTAGCTTTGTTTGAATGCAATTGAGTGGAATATTAATGATTGAGCTTGTGCATTATTTGAAACAATTACCATTTTTGGAAACAATAGTTTACTTTCATTTGATTAAACAAGCTATGTTTGAATGCAATTGAATTTCATTTGATTCAATAAGCTTTATTCAAATAAAATTAGCTTTGTTTGAATGCAATTGAGTGGAATCTTAATGTTTAAGCTTATGCTTTATTTCAACCAATTACCATTTTTGGAAAGAATAGTTGACTTTCATTTGATTAAACAAGTTAAGTTTGAATGCAATTCGCATTCATTTGATTCAATAAGCTTTATTCGAATCAAATTAGCTTTGTTTGGATGCAATTTAGCGGAATCTTAGTGATTAAGATTAAGCTTTATTTGAAACAATTACCGTTTTTGGAATAAATAGTTGTCTTTCATTTGATTCAATAAATTTTATTCGAATAAAATTAGCTTTGTTTGAATGCAATTCAGCGGAATATGAATGATTAAGCTTGTGCATTATCTGAAACAATTAGCATTTTTGGAAACAATAGTTTACTTTCATTTGATTAAACAAGCTATGTTTGAATGCAATCGAACTTCATTTGATTCAATAAGCTTTATTCAAATAAAATTAGCTTTTGTTTGAATGCAATTGAGTGGAATCTTAATGCTTAAGCTTATGCTTTATTTCAACCAATTACCATTTTTGGAAAGAATAGTTGACTTTCATTTGATTAAACATTATGTTTGAATGCAATTGACTTTCATTTGACTCAATAAGCTTTATTCGAATCAAATTAGCTTTGTTTGAATGCAATTGAGTGGAATGTTAATGATGAAGCTTAAGCTTTATTTGAAACAATTACCATTTTTGGAAAGAATACTTGACTTTGATTTGATTAAACAAGCTATGTTTGAATGCAATTGACTTTAATTTGATTCAATAAGCTTTATTTGAATCAAATTATCTTTGTTTGAATGCAATTGAGTGGAATCTTAATGCTTAAACTTATGCTTTATTTCAACCAATTACCATTTTTGGAAAGAATACTTGACTTTGATTTGATTAAACAAGCGACGTTTGAATGCAATTGACTTTAATTTGATTCAATAACCTTTATTCGAATCAAATTATCTTTGTTTGAATGCTATTGAGTGGAATCTTAATGATCAAGCTTAAGCTTTATTTGAAACAATTACCATTTTTGGAAAGAATACTTGACTTTGATTTGATTAAACAAGCTATGTTTGAATGCAATTGACTTTCATTTGATTCAATAAGCTTTATTATAATCAAATTAGCTTTGTGTGAATGTAACTGAGTGGAATCTTATTGATTAAGCTTTGTTTGAAACAATTACCATTTTTGGAAACAATAGTTGACTTTCTTTCGATTAAACAAGCTATGTTTCAATACAATTGAATTTCATTTGATTCAATAAGCTTTATTCGAATCAAATTAGCTTTGTTTGAATACAATTGAGTGGAATTTTAATGCTTAAGCTTATGCTTTATTTGAACCAATTACCATTTTTGGAAAGAATAGTTGACTTTCATTTGATTAAACAAGTTAAGTTTGAATGCCATTTACATTCATTTGATTCAATAAGCTTTATTCTAATCAAATTAGCTTTTTTTGGATGCAATTGAGCGGAATCTTAGTGATTAAGATTAAGCTTTATTTGAAACAATTACCGTTTTTGGAATAAATAGTTGTCTTTCATTTGATTCAATAAATTTTATTCGAATAAAATTAGCTTTGTTTGAATGCAATTCAGCGGAATATGAATTATTAAGCTTGTGCATTATCTGAAACAATTAGCATTTTTGGAAACAATAGTTTACTTTCATTTGATTAAACAAGCTATGTTTGAATGCAATCGAACTTCATTTGATTCAATAAGCTTTATTCAAATAAAATTAGCTTTTGTTTGAATGCAATTGAGTGGAATCTTAATGCTTAAGCTTATGCTTTATTTCAACCAATTACCATTTTTGGAAAGAATAGTTGACTTTCATTTGATTAAACAAGTTAAGTTTGAATGCAATTTGCATTCATTTGATTCAATAAGCTTTATTCGAATCAAATTAGCTTTGTTTGGATGCAATTTAGCGGAATCTTAGTGATTAAGATTAAGCTTTATTTGAAACAATTACCGTTTTTGGAATAAATAGTTGTCTTTCATTTGATTCAATAAATTTTATTCGAATAAAATTAGCTTTGTTTGAATGCAATTCAGCGGAATATGAATGATTAAGCTTGTGCATTATCTGAAACAATTAGCATTTTTGGAAACAATAGTTTACTTTCATTTGATTAAACAAGCTATGTTTGAATGCAATCGAACTTCATTTGATTCAATAAGCTTTATTCAAATAAAATTAGCTTTTGTTTGAATGCAATTGAGTGGAATCTTAATGCTTAAGCTTATGCTTTATTTCAACCAATTACCATTTTTGGAAAGAATAGTTGACTTTCATTTGATTAAACATTATGTTTGAATGCAATTGACTTTCATTTGACTCAATAAGCTTTATTCGAATCAAATTAGCTTTGTTTGAATGCAATTGAGTGGAATGTTAATGATGAAGCTTAAGCTTTATTTGAAACAATTACCATTTTTGGAAAGAATACTTGACTTTGATTTGATTAAACAAGCTATGTTTGAATGCAATTGACTTTAATTTGATTCAATAAGCTTTATTTGAATCAAATTATCTTTGTTTGAATGCAATTGAGTGGAATCTTAATGCTTAAGCTTATGCTTTATTTCAACCAATTACCATTTTTGGAAAGAATACTTGACTTTGATTTGATTAAACAAGCGACGTTTGAATGCAATTGACTTTAATTTGATTCAATAACCTTTATTCGAATCAAATTATCTTTGTTTGAATGCTATTGAGTGGAATCTTAATGATCAAGCTTAAGCTTTATTTGAAACAATTACCATTTTTGGAAAGAATACTTGACTTTGATTTGATTAAACAAGCTATGTTTGAATGCAATTGACTTTCATTTGATTCAATAAGCTTTATTATAATCAAATTAGCTTTGTGTGAATGTAACTGAGTGGAATCTTATTGATTAAGCTTTGTTTGAAACAATTACCATTTTTGGAAACAATAGTTGACTTTCTTTCGATTAAACAAGCTATGTTTCAATACAATTGAATTTCATTTGATTCAATAAGCTTTATTCGAATCGAATTAGCTTTGTTTGAATACAATTGAGTGGAATTTTAATGCTTAAGCTTATGCTTTATTTGAACCAATTACCATTTTTGGAAAGAATAGTTGACTTTCATTTGATTAAACAAGTTAAGTTTGAATGCAATTTACATTCATTTGATTCAATAAGCTTTATTCGAATCAAATTAGCTTTGTTTGGATGCAATTGAGCGGAATCTTAGTGATTAAGATTAAGCTTTATTTGAAACAATTACCGTTTTTGGAATAAATAGTTGTCTTTCATTTGATTCAATAAATTTTATTCGAATAAAATTAGCTTTGTTTGAATGCAATTCAGCGGAATATGAATTATTAAGCTTGTGCATTATCTGAAACAATTAGCATTTTCGGAAACAATAGTTTACTTTCATTTGATTAAACAAGCTATGTTTGAATGCAATCGAACTTCATTTGATTCAATAAGCTTTATTCAAATAAAATTAGCTTTTGTTTGAATGCAATTGAGTGGAATCTTAATGCTTAAGCTTATGCTTTATTTCAACCAATTACCATTTTTGGAAAGAATAGTTGACTTTCATTTGATTAAACAAGTTATGTTTGAATGCAATTGACTTTCATTTGACTCAATAAGCTTTATTCGAATCAAATTAGCTTTGTTTGAATGCAATTGAGTGGAATGTTAATGATGAAGCTTAAGCTTTATTTGAAACAATTACCATTTTTGGAAAGAATACTTGATTTTGATTTGATTAAACAAGCTATGTTTGAATGCAATTGACTTTAATTTGATTCAATAAGCTTTATTTGAATCAAATTATCTTTGTTTGAATGCAATTGAGTGGAATCTTAATGCTTAAACTTATGCTTTATTTCAACCAATTACCATTTTTGGAAAGAATACTTGACTTTGATTTGATTAAACAAGCGACGTTTGAATGCAATTGACTTTAATTTGATTCAATAACCTTTATTCGAATCAAATTATCTTTGTTTGAATGCTATTGAGTGGAATCTTAATGATCAAGCTTAAGCTTTATTTGAAACAATTACCATTTTTGGAAAGAATACTTGACTTTGATTTGATTAAACAAGCTATGTTTGAATGCAATTGACTTTCATTTGATTCAATAAACTTTATTATAATCAAATTAGCTTTGTGTGAATGTAACTGAGTGGAATCTTATTGATTAAGCTTTGTTTGAAACAATTACCATTTTTGGAAACAATAGTTGACTTTCTTTCGATTAAACAAGCTATGTTTCAATACAATTGAATTTCATTTGATTCAATAAGCTTTATTCGAATCAAATTAGCTTTGTTTGAATACAATTGAGTGGAATTTTAATGCTTAAGCTTATGCTTTATTTGAACCAATTACCATTTTTGGAAAGAATATTTGACTTTCATTTGATTAAACAAGTTATGTTTGAATGTAATTTACGTTCATTTTATTCAATAAGCTTTATTCGAATCAAATTAGCTTTGTTTGAATGCAATTGAGTGGTATCTTAATGATTAAGCTTAAGCTTTATTTGAAACAATTACCATTTTTGGAATAAATAGTTTTCTTTCATTTGATTCAATAAGTTTTATTCGAATAAAATTAGCTTTGTTTGAATGCAATTGAGTGGAATATTAATGATTAAGCTTGTGCATTATTTGAAACAATTACCATTTTTGGAAACAATAGTTTACTTTCATTTGATTAAACAAGCTATGTTTGAATGCAATCGAACTTCATTTCATTCAATAAGCTTTATTTAAATAAAATTAGCTTTGTTTGAATGCAATTGAGTTGAATCTTAATGCTTAAACTTATGTTTTATTTCAACCAATTACCATTTTTGGAAAGAATAGTTGACTTTCATTTGATTAAACAAGTTATGTTTGAATGCAATTGACTTTCATTTGACTCAATAAGCTTTATTCGAATCAAATTAGCTTTGTTTGAATGCAATTGAGTGGAATGTTAATGATCAAGCTTAAGCTTTATTTGAAACAATTACCATTTTTGGAAAGAATACTTGACTTTGATTTGATTAAAGAAGCTATGTTTGAATGCAATTGACTTTAATTTGATTCAATAAGCTCTATTCGAATCAAATTATCTTTGTTTGAATGCAATTAAGTGGAATCTTAATGATCAAGCTTAAGCTTTATTTGAAACAATTACCATTTTTGGAACGAATACTTGACTTTGATTTGATTAAACAAGCTATCTTTGAATGCAATTGACTTTCATTTGATTCAATAAGCTTTATTAAATTCAAATTAGCTTTGTTTGAATGTAACTGAGTGGAATCTTAGTGATTAAGCTTAAGCTTTGTTTGAAACAATTACTATTTTTGGAAACTATAGTTGACTTTCTTTCGATTAAACAAGCTATGTTTCAATACAATTGAATTTCATTTCATTCAATTAGCTTTATTCGAATCAAATTAGCTTTGTTTGAATACAATTGAGTGGAATCTTAATGCTTAAGCTTATGCTTTATTTGAACCAATTACCATCTTTGGAAAGAATAGTTGACTTTCATTTGATTAAACAACTTATGTTTGAATGCAATTTACGTTCAATTGATTCAATAAGCTTTATTCGAATCAAATTAGCTTTGTTTGAAAGCAATTGAGTGGAATCTTAATGATTAAGCTTAAGCTTTATTTGAAACAATTACCATTTTTGGAATAAATAGTTGTCTTTCATTTGATTCAATAAGTTTTATTCGAATAAAATTAGCTTTGTTTGAATGCAATTGAGTGGAATATTAATGATTGAGCTTGTGCATTATTTGAAACAATTACCATTTTTGGAAACAATAGTTTACTTTCATTTGATTAAACAAGCTATGTTTGAATGCAATTGAATTTCATTTGATTCAATAAGCTTTATTCAAATAAAATTAGCTTTGTTTGAATGCAATTGAGTGGAATCTTAATGTTTAAGCTTATGCTTTATTTCAACCAATTACCATTTTTGGAAAGAATAGTTGACTTTCATTTGATTAAACAAGTTAAGTTTGAATGCAATTCGCATTCATTTGATTCAATAAGCTTTATTCGAATCAAATTAGCTTTGTTTGGATGCAATTTAGCGGAATCTTAGTGATTAAGATTAAGCTTTATTTGAAACAATTACCGTTTTTGGAATAAATAGTTGTCTTTCATTTGATTCAATAAATTTTATTCGAATAAAATTAGCTTTGTTTGAATGCAATTCAGCGGAATATGAATGATTAAGCTTGTGCATTATCTGAAACAATTAGCATTTTTGGAAACAATAGTTTACTTTCATTTGATTAAACAAGCTATGTTTGAATGCAATCGAACTTCATTTGATTCAATAAGCTTTATTCAAATAAAATTAGCTTTTGTTTGAATGCAATTGAGTGGAATCTTAATGCTTAAGCTTATGCTTTATTTCAACCAATTACCATTTTTGGAAAGAATAGTTGACTTTCATTTGATTAAACATTATGTTTGAATGCAATTGACTTTCATTTGACTCAATAAGCTTTATTCGAATCAAATTAGCTTTGTTTGAATGCAATTGAGTGGAATGTTAATGATGAAGCTTAAGCTTTATTTGAAACAATTACCATTTTTGGAAAGAATACTTGACTTTGATTTGATTAAACAAGCTATGTTTGAATGCAATTGACTTTAATTTGATTCAATAAGCTTTATTTGAATCAAATTATCTTTGTTTGAATGCAATTGAGTGGAATCTTAATGCTTAAACTTATGCTTTATTTCAACCAATTACCATTTTTGGAAAGAATACTTGACTTTGATTTGATTAAACAAGCGACGTTTGAATGCAATTGACTTTAATTTGATTCAATAACCTTTATTCGAATCAAATTATCTTTGTTTGAATGCTATTGAGTGGAATCTTAATGATCAAGCTTAAGCTTTATTTGAAACAATTACCATTTTTGGAAAGAATACTTGACTTTGATTTGATTAAACAAGCTATGTTTGAATGCAATTGACTTTCATTTGATTCAATAAGCTTTATTATAATCAAATTAGCTTTGTGTGAATGTAACTGAGTGGAATCTTATTGATTAAGCTTTGTTTGAAACAATTACCATTTTTGGAAACAATAGTTGACTTTCTTTCGATTAAACAAGCTATGTTTCAATACAATTGAATTTCATTTGATTCAATAAGCTTTATTCGAATCAAATTAGCTTTGTTTGAATACAATTGAGTGGAATTTTAATGCTTAAGCTTATGCTTTATTTGAACCAATTACCATTTTTGGAAAGAATAGTTGACTTTCATTTGATTAAACAAGTTAAGTTTGAATGCCATTTACATTCATTTGATTCAATAAGCTTTATTCTAATCAAATTAGCTTTTTTTGGATGCAATTGAGCGGAATCTTAGTGATTAAGATTAAGCTTTATTTGAAACAATTACCGTTTTTGGAATAAATAGTTGTCTTTCATTTGATTCAATAAATTTTATTCGAATAAAATTAGCTTTGTTTGAATGCAATTCAGCGGAATATGAATTATTAAGCTTGTGCATTATCTGAAACAATTAGCATTTTTGGAAACAATAGTTTACTTTCATTTGATTAAACAAGCTATGTTTGAATGCAATCGAACTTCATTTGATTCAATAAGCTTTATTCAAATAAAATTAGCTTTTGTTTGAATGCAATTGAGTGGAATCTTAATGCTTAAGCTTATGCTTTATTTCAACCAATTACCATTTTTGGAAAGAATAGTTGACTTTCATTTGATTAAACAAGTTAAGTTTGAATGCAATTTGCATTCATTTGATTCAATAAGCTTTATTCGAATCAAATTAGCTTTGTTTGGATGCAATTTAGCGGAATCTTAGTGATTAAGATTAAGCTTTATTTGAAACAATTACCGTTTTTGGAATAAATAGTTGTCTTTCATTTGATTCAATAAATTTTATTCGAATAAAATTAGCTTTGTTTGAATGCAATTCAGCGGAATATGAATGATTAAGCTTGTGCATTATCTGAAACAATTAGCATTTTTGGAAACAATAGTTTACTTTCATTTGATTAAACAAGCTATGTTTGAATGCAATCGAACTTCATTTGATTCAATAAGCTTTATTCAAATAAAATTAGCTTTTGTTTGAATGCAATTGAGTGGAATCTTAATGCTTAAGCTTATGCTTTATTTCAACCAATTACCATTTTTGGAAAGAATAGTTGACTTTCATTTGATTAAACATTATGTTTGAATGCAATTGACTTTCATTTGACTCAATAAGCTTTATTCGAATCAAATTAGCTTTGTTTGAATGCAATTGAGTGGAATGTTAATGATGAAGCTTAAGCTTTATTTGAAACAATTACCATTTTTGGAAAGAATACTTGACTTTGATTTGATTAAACAAGCTATGTTTGAATGCAATTGACTTTAATTTGATTCAATAAGCTTTATTTGAATCAAATTATCTTTGTTTGAATGCAATTGAGTGGAATCTTAATGCTTAAGCTTATGCTTTATTTCAACCAATTACCATTTTTGGAAAGAATACTTGACTTTGATTTGATTAAACAAGCGACGTTTGAATGCAATTGACTTTAATTTGATTCAATAACCTTTATTCGAATCAAATTATCTTTGTTTGAATGCTATTGAGTGGAATCTTAATGATCAAGCTTAAGCTTTATTTGAAACAATTACCATTTTTGGAAAGAATACTTGACTTTGATTTGATTAAACAAGCTATGTTTGAATGCAATTGACTTTCATTTGATTCAATAAGCTTTATTATAATCAAATTAGCTTTGTGTGAATGTAACTGAGTGGAATCTTATTGATTAAGCTTTGTTTGAAACAATTACCATTTTTGGAAACAATAGTTGACTTTCTTTCGATTAAACAAGCTATGTTTCAATACAATTGAATTTCATTTGATTCAATAAGCTTTATTCGAATCAAATTAGCTTTGTTTGAATACAATTGAGTGGAATTTTAATGCTTAAGCTTATGCTTTATTTGAACCAATTACCATTTTTGGAAAGAATAGTTGACTTTCATTTGATTAAACAAGTTAAGTTTGAATGCCATTTACATTCATTTGATTCAATAAGCTTTATTCTAATCAAATTAGCTTTTTTTGGATGCAATTGAGCGGAATCTTAGTGATTAAGATTAAGCTTTATTTGAAACAATTACCGTTTTTGGAATAAATAGTTGTCTTTCATTTGATTCAATAAATTTTATTCGAATAAAATTAGCTTTGTTTGAATGCAATTCAGCGGAATATGAATTATTAAGCTTGTGCATTATCTGAAACAATTAGCATTTTTGGAAACAATAGTTTACTTTCATTTGATTAAACAAGCTATGTTTGAATGCAATCGAACTTCATTTGATTCAATAAGCTTTATTCAAATAAAATTAGCTTTTGTTTGAATGCAATTGAGTGGAATCTTAATGCTTAAGCTTATGCTTTATTTCAACCAATTACCATTTTTGGAAAGAATAGTTGACTTTCATTTGATTAAACAAGTTAAGTTTGAATGCAATTTGCATTCATTTGATTCAATAAGCTTTATTCGAATCAAATTAGCTTTGTTTGGATGCAATTTAGCGGAATCTTAGTGATTAAGATTAAGCTTTATTTGAAACAATTACCGTTTTTGGAATAAATAGTTGTCTTTCATTTGATTCAATAAATTTTATTCGAATAAAATTAGCTTTGTTTGAATGCAATTCAGCGGAATATGAATGATTAAGCTTGTGCATTATCTGAAACAATTAGCATTTTTGGAAACAATAGTTTACTTTCATTTGATTAAACAAGCTATGTTTGAATGCAATCGAACTTCATTTGATTCAATAAGCTTTATTCAAATAAAATTAGCTTTTGTTTGAATGCAATTGAGTGGAATCTTAATGCTTAAGCTTATGCTTTATTTCAACCAATTACCATTTTTGGAAAGAATAGTTGACTTTCATTTGATTAAACATTATGTTTGAATGCAATTGACTTTCATTTGACTCAATAAGCTTTATTCGAATCAAATTAGCTTTGTTTGAATGCAATTGAGTGGAATGTTAATGATGAAGCTTAAGCTTTATTTGAAACAATTACCATTTTTGGAAAGAATACTTGACTTTGATTTGATTAAACAAGCTATGTTTGAATGCAATTGACTTTAATTTGATTCAATAAGCTTTATTTGAATCAAATTATCTTTGTTTGAATGCAATTGAGTGGAATCTTAATGCTTAAACTTATGCTTTATTTCAACCAATTACCATTTTTGGAAAGAATACTTGACTTTGATTTGATTAAACAAGCGACGTTTGAATGCAATTGACTTTAATTTGATTCAATAACCTTTATTCGAATCAAATTATCTTTGTTTGAATGCTATTGAGTGGAATCTTAATGATCAAGCTTAAGCTTTATTTGAAACAATTACCATTTTTGGAAAGAATACTTGACTTTGATTTGATTAAACAAGCTATGTTTGAATGCAATTGACTTTCATTTGATTCAATAAGCTTTATTATAATCAAATTAGCTTTGTGTGAATGTAACTGAGTGGAATCTTATTGATTAAGCTTTGTTTGAAACAATTACCATTTTTGGAAACAATAGTTGACTTTCTTTCGATTAAACAAGCTATGTTTCAATACAATTGAATTTCATTTGATTCAATAAGCTTTATTCGAATCAAATTAGCTTTGTTTGAATACAATTGAGTGGAATTTTAATGCTTAAGCTTATGCTTTATTTGAACCAATTACAATTTTTGGAAAGAATAGTTGACTTTCATTTGATTAAACAAGTTAAGTTTGAATGCCATTTACATTCATTTGATTCAATAAGCTTTATTCTAATCAAATTAGCTTTTTTTGGATGCAATTGAGCGGAATCTTAGTGATTAAGATTAAGCTTTATTTGAAACAATTACCGTTTTTGGAATAAATAGTTGTCTTTCATTTGATTCAATAAATTTTATTCGAATAAAATTAGCTTTGTTTGAATGCAATTCAGCGGAATATGAATTATTAAGCTTGTGCATTATCTGAAACAATTAGCATTTTTGGAAACAATAGTTTACTTTCATTTGATTAAACAAGCTATGTTTGAATGCAATCGAACTTCATTTGATTCAATAAGCTTTATTCAAATAAAATTAGCTTTTGTTTGAATGCAATTGAGTGGAATCTTAATGCTTAAGCTTATGCTTTATTTCAACCAATTACCATTTTTGGAAAGAATAGTTGACTTTCATTTGATTAAACAAGTTATGTTTGAATGCAATTGACTTTCATTTGACTCAATAAGCTTTATTCGAATCAAATTAGCTTTGTTTGAATGCAATTGAGTGGAATGTTAATGATGAAGCTTAAGCTTTATTTGAAACAATTACCATTTTTGGAAAGAATACTTGACTTTGATTTAATTAAACAAGCTATGTTTGAATGCAATTGACTTTAATTTGATTCAATAAGCTTTATTTGAATCAAATTATCTTTGTTTGAATGCAATTGAGTGGAATCTTTATGCTTAAACTTATGCTTTATTTCAACCAATTACCATTTTTGGAAAGAATACTTGACTTTGATTTGATTAAACAAGCGACGTTTGAATGCAATTGACTTTAATTTGATTCAATAACCTTTATTCGAATCAAATTATCTTTGTTTGAATGCTATTGAGTGGAATCTTAATGATCAAGCTTAAACTTTATTTGAAACAATTACCATTTTTGGAAAGAATACTTGACTTTGATTTGATTAAACAAGCTATGTTTGAATGCAATTGACTTTCATTTGATTCAATAAGCTTTATTATAATCAAATTAGCTTTGTGTGAATGTAACTGAGTGGAATCTTATTGATTAAGCTTTGTTTGAAACAATTACCATTTTTGGAAACAATAGTTGACTTTCTTTCGATTAAACAAGCTATGTTTCAATACAATTGAATTTCATTTGATTCAATAAGCTTTATTCGAATCGAATTAGCTTTATTTGAATACAATTGAGTGGAATTTTAATGCTTAAGCTTATGCTTTATTTGAACCAATTACCATTTTTGGAAAGAATAGTTGACTTTCATTTGATTAAACAAGTTAAGTTTGAATGCAATTTACATTCATTTGATTCAATAAGCTTTATTCGAATCAAATTAGCTTTGTTTGGATGCAATTGAGCGGAATCTTAGTGATTAAGATTAAGCTTTATTTGAAACAATTACCGTTTTTGGAATAAATAGTTGTCTTTCATTTGATTCAATAAATTTTATTCGAATAAAATTAGCTTTGTTTGAATGCA
Organism: Salicornia ramosissima; assembly: GCA_951394345.1. Taxonomy (NCBI): domain Eukaryota; kingdom Viridiplantae; phylum Streptophyta; class Magnoliopsida; order Caryophyllales; family Amaranthaceae; genus Salicornia; species Salicornia ramosissima. Next base: position 34,442,289 of record OX596233.1, on the reverse strand, counting down.
ATTCAGCGGAATATGAATTATTAAGCTTGTGCATTATCTGAAACAATTAGCATTTTCGGAAACAATAGTTTACTTTCATTTGATTAAACAAGCTATGTTTGAATGCAATCGAACTTCATTTGATTCAATAAGCTTTATTCAAATAAAATTAGCTTTTGTTTGAATGCAATTGAGTGGAATCTTAATGCTTAAGCTTATGCTTTATTTCAACCAATTACCATTTTTGGAAAGAATAGTTGACTTTCATTTGATTAAACAAGTTATGTTTGAATGCAATTGACTTTCATTTGACTCAATAAGCTTTATTCGAATCAAATTAGCTTTGTTTGAATGCAATTGAGTGGAATGTTAATGATGAAGCTTAAGCTTTATTTGAAACAATTACCATTTTTGGAAAGAATACTTGACTTTGATTTAATTAAACAAGCTATGTTTGAATGCAATTGACTTTAATTTGATTCAATAAGCTTTATTTGAATCAAATTATCTTTGTTTGAATGCAATTGAGTGGAATCTTTATGCTTAAACTTATGCTTTATTTCAACCAATTACCATTTTTGGAAAGAATACTTGACTTTGATTTGATTAAACAAGCGACGTTTGAATGCAATTGACTTTAATTTGATTCAATAACCTTTATTCGAATCAAATTATCTTTGTTTGAATGCTATTGAGTGGAATCTTAATGATCAAGCTTAAGCTTTATTTGAAACAATTACCATTTTTGGAAAGAATACTTGACTTTGATTTGATTAAACAAGCTATGTTTGAATGCAATTGACTTTCATTTGATTCAATAAGCTTTATTATAATCAAATTAGCTTTGTGTGAATGTAACTGAGTGGAATCTTATTGATTAAGCTTTGTTTGAAACAAGTACCATTTTTGGAAACAATAGTTGACTTTCTTTCGATTAAACAAGCTATGTTTCAATACAATTGAATTTCATTTGATTCAATAAGCTTTATTCGAATCGAATTAGCTTTGTTTGAATACAATTGAGTGGAATTTTAATGCTTAAGCTTATGCTTTATTTGAACCAATTACCAGTTTTGGAAAGAATAGTTGACTTTCATTTGATTAAAAAAGTTAAGTTTGAATGCATTTTACGTTCATTTGATTCAATAAGCTTTATTCGAATCAAATTAGCTTTGTTTGGATGTAATTGAGCGGAATCTTAGTGATTAAGATTAAGCTTTATTTGAAACAATTACCGTTTTTGGAATAAATAGTTGTCTTTCATTTGATTCAATAAATTTTATTCGAATAAAATTAGCTTTGTTTGAATGCAATTCAGCGGAATATGAATGATTAAGCTTGTGCATTATCTGAAACAATTACCATTTTTGGAAACAATAGTTTACTTTCATTTGATTAAACAAGCTATGTTTGAATGCAATCGAACTTCATTTGATTCAATAAGCTTTATTCAAATAAAATTAGCTTTTGTTTGAATACAATTGAGTGGAATCTTAATGCTTAAGCTTATGCTTTATTTCAACCAATTACCATTTTTGGAAAGAATAGTTGACTTTCATTTGATTAAACAAGTTATGTTTGAATGCAATTGACTTTCATTTGACTCAATAAGCTTTATTCGAATCAAATTAGCTTTGTTTGAATGCAATTGAGTGGAATGTTAATGATCAAGCTTAAGCTTTATTTGAAACAATTACCATTTTTGGAAAGAATACTTGACTTTGATTTGATTAAACAAGCTATGTTTGAATGCAATTGACTTTAATTTGATTCAATAAGCTTTATTTGAATCAAATTATCTTTGTTTGAATGCAATTGAGTGGAATCTTAATGCTTAAACTTATGCTTTATTTCAACCAATTACCATTTTTGGAAAGATTACTTGACTTTGATTTGATTAAACAAGCGACGTTTGAATGCAATTGACTTTAATTTGATTCAATAACCTTTATTCGAATCAAATTATCTTTGTTTGAATGCTATTGAGTGGAATCTTAATGATCAAGCTTAAGCTTTATTTGACACAATTACCATTTTTGGAAAGAATACTTGACTTTGATTTGATTAAACAAGCTATGTTTGAATGCAATTGACTTTCATTTGATTCAATAAGCTTTATTATAATCAAATTAGCTTTGTGTGAATGTAACTGAGTGGAATCTTATTGATTAAGCTTTGTTTGAAACAATTACCATTTTTGGAAACAATAGTTGACTTTCTTTCGATTAAACAAGCTATGTTTCAATACAATTGAATTTCATTTGATTCAATAAGCTTTATTCGAATCAAATTAGCTTTGTTTGAATACAATTGAGTGGAATTTTAATGCTTAAGCTTATGCTTTATTTGAACCAATTACCATATTTGGAAAGAATAGTTGACTTTCATTTGATTAAACAAGTTATGTTTGAATGCAATTTACGTTCATTTTATTCAATAAGCTTTATTCGAATCAAATTAGCTTTGTTTGAATGCAATTGAGTGGTATCTTAATGATTAAGCTTAAGCTTTATTTGAAACAATTACCATTTTTGGAATAAATAGTTGTCTTTCATTTGATTCAATAAGTTTTATTCGAACAAAATTAGCTTTGTTTGAATGCAATTGAGTGGAATATTAATTATTAAGCTTGTGCATTATTTGAAACAATTACCATTTTTGGAAACAATAGTTTACTTTCATTTGATTAAACAAGCTATGTTTGAATGCAATCGAACTTCATTTGATTCAATAAGCTTTATTTAAATAAAATTAGCTTTGTTTGAATGCAATTGAGTTGAATCTTAATGCTTAAACTTATGTTTTATTTCAACCAATTACTTTTTTTGGAAAGAATAGTTGACTTTCATTTGATTAAACAAGTTATGTTTGAATGCAATTGACTTTCATTTAACTCAATAAGCTTTATTCGAATCAAATTAGCTTTGTTTGAATGCAATTGAGTGGAATGTTAATGATCAAGCTTAAGCTTTATTTGAAACAATTACCATTTTTGGAAAGAATACTTGACTTTGATTTGATTAAACAAGCTATAATTGAATGCAATTGACTTTAATTTGATTCAATAAGCTCTATTCGAATCAAATTATCTTTGTTTGAATGCAATTAAGTGGAATCTTAATGATTAAGCTTAAGCTTTATTTGAAACAATTACCATTTTTGGAAAGAATACTTGACTTTGATTTGATTAAACAAGGGACGTTTGAATGCAATTGACTTTAATTTGATTCAATAACCTTTATTCGAATCAAATTATCTTTGTTTGAATGCTATTGAGTGGAATCTTAATGATCAAGCTTAAGCTTTATTTGAAACAATTACCATTTTTGGAAAGAATACTTGACTTTGATTTGATTAAACAAGCTATGTTTGAATGCAATTGACTTTCATTTGATTCAATAAGCTTTATTATAATCAAATTAGCTTTGTGTGAATGTAACTGAGTGGAATCTTATTGATTAAGCTTTGTTTGAAACAATTACCATTTTTGGAAACAATAGTTGACTTTCTTTCGATTAAACAAGCTATGTTTCAATACAATTGAATTTCCTTTGATTCAATAAGCTTTATTCGAATCAAATTAGCTTTGTTTGAATACAATTGAGTGGAATTTTAATGCTTAAGCTTATGCTTTATTTGAACCAATTACCATTTTTGGAAAGAATAGTTGACTTTCATTTGATTAAACAAGTTATGTTTGAATGCAATTTACGTTCATTTTATTCAATAAGCTTTATTCGAATCAAATTAGCTTTGTTTGAATGCAATTGAGTGGTATCTTAATGATTAAGCTTAAGCTTTATTTGAAACAATTACCATTTTTGGAATAAATAGTTGTCTTTCATTTGATTCAATAAGTTTTATTCGAATAAAATTAGCTTTGTTTGAATGCAATTGAGTGGAATATTAATGATTAAGCTTGTGCATTATTTGAAACAATTACCATTTTTGGAAACAATAGTTTACTTTCATTTGATTAAACAAGCTATGTTTGAATGCAATTGAATTTCATTTGATTCAATAAGCTTTATTCAAATAAAATTAGCTTTGTTTGAATGCAATTGAGTGGAATCTTAATGTTTAAGCTTATGCTTTATTTCAACCAATTACCATTTTTGGAAAGAATAGTTGACTTTCATTTGATTAAACAAGTTAAGTTTGAATGCAATTTACATTCATTTGATTCAATAAGCTTTATTCGAATCAAATTAGCTTTGTTTGGATGCAATTGAGCGGAATCTTAGTGATTAAGATTAAGCTTTATTTGAAACAATTACCATTTTTGGAATAAATAGTTGTCTTTCATTTGATTCAATAAGTTTTATTCGAATAAAATTAGCTTTGTTTGAATGCAATTGAGTGGAATATTAATGATTAAGCTTGTGCATTATTTGAAACAATTACCATTTTTGGAAACAATAGTTTACTTTCATTTGATTAAACAAGCTATGTTTGAATGCAATCGAACTTCATTTGATTCAATAAGCTTTATTTAAATAAAATTAGCTTTGTTTGAATGCAATTGAGTTGAATCTTAATGCTTAAACTTATGTTTTATTTCAACCAATTACCATTTTTGGAAAGAATAGTTGACTTTCATTTGATTAAACAAGTTATGTTTGAATGCAATTGACTTTCATTTGACTCAATAAGCTTTATTCGAATCAAATTAGCTTTGTTTGAATGCAATTGAGTGGAATGTTAATGATCAAGCTTAAGCTTTATTTGAAACAATTACCATTTTTGGAAAGAATACTTGACTTTGATTTGATTAAACAAGCTATGTTTGAATGCAATTGACTTTAATTTGATTCAATAAGCTCTATTCGAATCAAATTATCTTTGTTTGAATGCAATTAAGTGGAATCTTAATGATCAAGCTTAAGCTTTATTTGAAACAATTACCATTTTTGGAACGAATACTTGACTTTGATTTGATTAAACAAGCTATCTTTGAATGCAATTGACTTTCATTTGATTCAATAAGCTTTATTAAATTCAAATTAGCTTTGTTTGAATGTAACTGAGTGGAATCTTAGTGATTAAGCTTAAGCTTTGTTTGAAACAATTACTATTTTTGGAAACTATAGTTGACTTTCTTTCGATTAAACAAGCTATGTTTCAATACAATTGAATTTCATTTCATTCAATTAGCTTTATTCGAATCAAATTAGCTTTGTTTGAATACAATTGAGTGGAATCTTAATGCTTAAGCTTATGCTTTATTTGAACCAATTACCATCTTTGGAAAGAATAGTTGACTTTCATTTGATTAAACAAGTTATGTTTGAATGCAATTTACGTTCAATTGATTCAATAAGCTTTATTCGAATCAAATTAGCTTTGTTTGAAAGCAATTGAGTGGAATCTTAATGATTAAGCTTAAGCTTTATTTGAAACAATTACCATTTTTGGAATAAATAGTTGTCTTTCATTTGATTCAATAAGTTTTATTCGAATAAAATTAGCTTTGTTTGAATGCAATTGAGTGGAATATTAATGATTGAGCTTGTGCATTATTTGAAACAATTACCATTTTTGGAAACAATAGTTTACTTTCATTTGATTAAACAAGCTATGTTTGAATGCAATTGAATTTCATTTGATTCAATAAGCTTTATTCAAATAAAATTAGCTTTGTTTGAATGCAATTGAGTGGAATCTTAATGTTTAAGCTTATGCTTTATTTCAACCAATTACCATTTTTGGAAAGAATAGTTGACTTTCATTTGATTAAACAAGTTAAGTTTGAATGCAATTCACATTTATTTGATTCAATAAGCTTTATTCGAATCAAATTAGCTTTGTTTGGATGCAATTGAGCGGAATCTTAGTGATTAAGATTAAGCTTTATTTGAAACAATTACCGTTTTTGGAATAAATAGTTGTCTTTCATTTGATTCAATAAATTTTATTCGAATAAAATTAGCTTTGTTTGAATGCAATTCAGCGGAATATGAATGATTAAGCTTGTGCATTATCTGAAACAATTAGCATTTTTGGAAACAATAGTTTACTTTCATTTGATTAAACAAGCTATGTTTGAATGCAATCGAACTTCATTTGATTCAATAAGCTTTATTCAAATAAAATTAGCTTTTGTTTGAATGCAATTGAGTGGAATCTTAATGCTTAAGCTTATGCTTTATTTCAACCAATTACCATTTTTGGAAAGAATAGTTGACTTTCATTTGATTAAACAAGTTATGTTTGAATGCAATTGACTTTCATTTGACTCAATAAGCTTTATTCGAATCAAATTAGCTTTGTTTGAATGCAATTGAGTGGAATGTTAATGATGAAGCTTAAGCTTTATTTGAAACAATTACCATTTTTGGAAAGAATACTTGACTTTGATTTGATTAAACAAGCTATGTTTGAATGCAATTGACTTTAATTTGATTCAATAAGCTTTATCTGAATCAAATTATCTTTGTTTGAATGCAATTGAGTGGAATCTTAATGCTTAAACTTATGCTTTATTTCAACCAATTACCATTTTTGGAAAGAATACTTGACTTTGATTTGATTAAACAAGCGACGTATGAATGCAATTGACTTTAATTTGATTCAATAACCTTTATTCGAATCAAATTATCTTTGTTTGAATGCTATTGAGTGGAATCTTAATGATCAAGCTTAAGCTTTATTTGAAACAATTACCATTTTTGGAAAGAATACTTGACTTTGATTTGATTAAACAAGCTATGTTTGAATGCAATTGACTTTCATTTGATTCAATAAGCTTTATTATAATCAAATTAGCTTTGTGTGAATGTAACTGAGTGGAATCTTATTGATTAAGCTTTGTTTGAAACAATTACCATTTTTGGAAACAATAGTTGACTTTCTTTCGATTAAACAAGCTATGTTTCAATACAATTGAATTTCATTTGATTCAATAAGCTTTATTCGAATCAAGTTAGCTTTGTTTGAATACAATTGAGTGGAATTTTAATGCTTAAGCTTATGCTTTATTTGAACCAATTACCATTTTTGGAAAGAATAGTTGACTTTCATTTGATTAAACAAGTTAAATTTGAATGCAATTTACATTCATTTGATTCAATAAGCTTTATTCGAATCAAATTAGCTTTGTTTGGATGTAATTGAGCGGAATCTTAGTGATTAAGATTAAGCTTTATTTGAAACAATTACCGTTTTTGGAATAAATAGTTGTCTTTCATTTGATTCAATAAATTTTATTCGAATAAAATTAGCTTTGTTTGAATGCAATTCAGCGTAATATGAATTATTAAGCTTGTGCATTATCTGAAACAATTAACATTTTTGGAAACAATAGTTTACTTTCATTTGATTAAACAAGCTATGTTTGAATGCAATCGAACTTCATTTGATTCAATAAGCTTTATTCAAATAAAATTAGCTTTTGTTTGAATACAATTGAGTGGAATCTTAATGCTTAAGCTTATGCTTTATTTCAACCAATTACCATTTTTGGAAAGAATAGTTGACTTTCATTTGATTAAACAAGTTATGTTTGAATGCAATTGACTTTCATTTGACTCAATAAGCTTTATTCGAATCAAATTAGCTTTGTTTGAATGCAATTGAGTGGAATGTTAATGATCAAGCTTAAGCTTTATTTGAAACAATTACCATTTTTGGAAAGAATACTTGACTTTGATTTGATTAAACAAGCTATGTTTGAATGCAATTGACTTTAATTTGATTCAATAAGCTCTATTCGAATCAAATTATCTTTGTTTGAATGCAATTAAGTGGAATCTTAATGATCAAGCTTAAGCTTTATTTGAAACAATTACCATTTTTGGAACGAATACTTGACTTTGATTTGATTAAACAAGCTATCTTTGAATGCAATTGACTTTCATTTGATTCAATAAGCTTTATTAAATTCAAATTAGCTTTGTTTGAATGTAACTGAGTGGAATCTTAGTGATTAAGCTTAAGCTTTGTTTGAAACAATTACTATTTTTGGAAACTATAGTTGACTTTCTTTCGATTAAACAAGCTATGTTTCAATACAATTGAATTTCATTTCATTCAATTAGCTTTATTCGAATCAAATTGGCTTTGTTTGAATACAATTGAGTGGAATCTTAATGCTTAAGCTTATACTTTATTTGAACCAATTACCATCTTTGGAAAGAATAGTTGACTTTCATTTGATTAAACAAGTTATGTTTGAATGCAATTTACGTTCAATTGATTCAATAAGCTTTATTCGAATCAAATTAGCTTTGTTTGAAAGCAATTGAGTGGAATCTTAATGATTAAGCTTAAGCTTTATTTGAAACAATTACCATTTTTGGAATAAATAGTTGTCTTTCATTTGATTCAATAAGTTTTATTCGAATAAAATTAGCTTTGTTTGAATGCAATTGAGTGGAATATTAATGATTGAGCTTGTGCATTATTTGAAACAATTACCATTTTTGGAAACAATAGTTTACTTTCATTTGATTAAACAAGCTATGTTTGAATGCAATTGAATTTCATTTGATTCAATAAGCTTTATTCAAATAAAATTAGCTTTGTTTGAATGCAATTGAGTGGAATCTTAATGTTTAAGCTTATGCTTTATTTCAACCAATTACCATTTTTGGAAAGAATAGTTGACTTTCATTTGATTAAACAAGTTAAGTTTGAATGCAATTTACATTCATTTGATTCAATAAGCTTTATTCGAATCAAATTAGCTTTGTTTGGATGCAATTGAGCGGAATCTTAGTGATTAAGATTAAGCTTTATTTGAAACAATTACCGTTTTTGGAATAAATAGTTGTCTTTCATTTGATTCAATAAATTTTATTCGAATAAAATTAGCTTTGTTTGAATGCAATTCAGCGGAATATGAATGATTAAGCTTGTGCATTATCTGAAAAAATTAGCATTTTTGGAAACAATAGTTTACTTTCATTTGATTAAACAAGCTATGTTTGAATGCAATCGAACTTCATTTGATTCAATAAGCTTTATTCAAATAAAATTAGCTTTTGTTTGAATGCAATTGAGTGGAATCTTAATGCTTAAGCTTATGCTTTATTTCAACCAATTACCATTTTTGGAAAGAATAGTTGACTTTCATTTGATTAAACAAGTTATGTTTGAATGCAATTGACTTTCATTTGACTCAATAAGCTTTATTCGAATCAAATTAGCTTTGTTTGAATGCAATTGAGTGGAATGTTAATGATGAAGCTTAAGCTTTATTTGAAACAATTACCATTTTTGGAAAGAATACTTGACTTTGATTTGATTAAACAAGCTATGTTTGAATGCAATTGACTTTAATTTGATTCAATAAGCTTTATTTGAATCAAATTATCTTTGTTTGAATGCAATTGAGTGGAATCTTAATGCTTAAACTTATGCTTTATTTCAACCAATTACCATTTTTGGAAAGAATACTTGACTTTGATTTGATTAAACAAGCGACGTTTGAATGCAATTGACTTTAATTTGATTCAATAACCTTTATTCGAATCAAATTATCTTTGTTTGAATGCTATTGAGTGGAATCTTAATGATCAAGCTTAAGCTTTATTTGAAACAATTACCATTTTTGGAAAGAATACTTGACTTTGATTTGATTAAACAAGCTATGTTTGAATGCAATTGACTTTCATTTGATTCAATAAGCTTTATTATAATCAAATTAGCTTTGTGTGAATGTAACTGAGTGGAATCTTATTGATTAAGCTTTGTTTGAAACAATTACCATTTTTGGAAACAATAGTTGACTTTCTTTCGATTAAACAAGCTATGTTTCAATACAATTGAATTTCATTTGATTCAATAAGCTTTATTCGAATCAAATTAGCTTTGTTTGAATACAATTGAGTGGAATTTTAATGCTTAAGCTTATGCTTTATTTGAACCAATTACCATTTTTGGAAAGAATAGTTGACTTTCATTTGATTAAACAAGTTAAATTTGAATGCAATTTACATTCATTTGATTCAATAAGCTTTATTCGAATCAAATTAGCTTTGTTTGGATGTAATTGAGCGGAATCTTAGTGATTAAGATTAAGCTTTATTTGAAACAATTACCGTTTTTGGAATAAATAGTTGTCTTTCATTTGATTCAATAAATTTTATTCGAATAAAATTAGCTTTGTTTGAATGCAATTCAGCGGAATATGAATTATTAAGCTTGTGCATTATCTGAAACAATTAACATTTTTGGAAACAATAGTTTACTTTCATTTGATTAAACAAGCTATGTTTGAATGCAATCGAACTTCATTTGATTCAATAAGCTTTATTCAAATAAAATTAGCTTTTGTTTGAATACAATTGAGTGGAATCTTAATGCTTAAGCTTATGCTTTATTTCAACCAATTACCATTTTTGGAAAGAATAGTTGACTTTCATTTGATTAAACAAGTTATGTTTGAATGCAATTGACTTTCATTTGACTCAATAAGCTTTATTCGAATCAAATTAGCTTTGTTTGAATGCAATTGAGTGGAATGTTAATGATCAAGCTTAAGCTTTATTTGAAACAATTACCATTTTTGGAAAGAATACTTGACTTTGATTTGATTAAACAAGCTATGTTTGAATGCAATTGACTTTAATTTGATTCAATAAGCTTTATTTGAATCAAATTATCTTTGTTTGAATGCAATTGAGTGGAATCTTAATGCTTAAACTTATGCTTTATTTCAACCAATTACCATTTTTGGAAAGATTACTTGACTTTGATTTGATTAAACAAGCGACGTTTGAATGCAATTGACTTTAATTTGATTCAATAACCTTTATTCGAATCAAATTATCTTTGTTTGAATGCTATTGAGTGGAATCTTAATGATCAAGCTTAAGCTTTATTTGAAACAATTACCATTTTTGGAAAGAATACTTGACTTTGATTTGATTAAACAAGCTATGTTTGAATGCAATTGACTTTCATTTGATTCAATAAGCTTTATTATAATCAAATTAGCTTTGTGTGAATGTAACTGAGTGGAATCTTATTGATTAAGCTTTGTTTGAAACAATTACCATTTTTGGAAACAATAGTTGACTTTCTTTCGATTAAACAAGCTATGTTTCAATACAATTGAATTTCATTTGATTCAATAAGCTTTATTCGAATCAAATTAGCTTTGTTTGAATACAATTGAGTGGAATTTTAATGCTTAAGCTTATGCTTTATTTGAACCAATTACCATATTTGGAAAGAATAGTTGACTTTCATTTGATTAAACAAGTTATGTTTGAATGCAATTTACGTTCATTTTATTCAATAAGCTTTATTCGAATCAAATTAGCTTTGTTTGAATGCAATTGAGTGGTATCTTAATGATTAAGCTTAAGCTTTATTTGAAACAATTACCATTTTTGGAATAAATAGTTGTCTTTCATTTGATTCAATAAGTTTTATTCGAATAAAATTAGCTTTGTTTGAATGCAATTGAGTGGAATATTAATTATTAAGCTTGTGCATTATTTGAAACAATTACCATTTTTGGAAACAATAGTTTACTTTCATTTGATTAAACAAGCTATGTTTGAATGCAATCGAACTTCATTTGATTCAATAAGCTTTATTTAAATAAAATTAGCTTTGTTTGAATGCAATTGAGTTGAATCTTAATGCTTAAACTTATGTTTTATTTCAACCAATTACTTTTTTTGGAAAGAATAGTTGACTTTCATTTGATTAAACAAGTTATGTTTGAATGCAATTGACTTTCATTTGACTCAATAAGCTTTATTCGAATCAAATTAGCTTTGTTTGAATGCAATTGAGTGGAATGTTAATGATCAAGCTTAAGCTTTATTTGAAACAATTACCATTTTTGGAAAGAATACTTGACTTTGATTTGATTAAACAAGCTATGTTTGAATGCAATTGACTTTAATTTGATTCAATAAGCTCTATTCGAATCAAATTATCTTTGTTTGAATGCAATTAAGTGGAATCTTAATGATCAAGCTTAAGCTTTATTTGAAACAATTACCATTTTTGGAAAGAATACTTGACTTTGATTTGATTAAACAAGCGACGTTTGAATGCAATTGACTTTAATTTGATTCAATAACCTTTATTCGAATCAAATTATCTTTGTTTGAATGCTATTGAGTGGAATCTTAATGATCAAGCTTAAGCTTTGTTTGAAACAATTACCATTTTTGGAAACAATAGTTGACTTTCTTTCGATTAAACAAGCTATGTTTCAATACAATTGAATTTCATTTGATTCAATAAGCTTTATTCGAATCAAATTAGCTTTGTTTGAATACAATTGAGTGGAATTTTAATGCTTAAGCTTATGCTTTATTTGAACCAATTACCATATTTGGAAAGAATAGTTGACTTTCATTTGATTAAACAAGTTATGTTTGAATGCAATTTACGTTCATTTTATTCAATAAGCTTTATTCGAATCAAATTAGCTTTGTTTGAATGCAATTGAGTGGTATCTTAATGATTAAGCTTAAGCTTTATTTGAAACAATTACCATTTTTGGAATAAATAGTTGTCTTTCATTTGATTCAATAAGTTTTATTCGAATAAAATTAGCTTTGTTTGAATGCAATTGAGTGGAATATTAATGATTAAGCTTGTGCATTATTTGAAACAATTACCATTTTTGGAAACAATAGTTTACTTTCATTTGATTAAACAAGCTATGTTTGAATGCAATTGAATTTCATTTGATTCAATAAGCTTTATTCAAATAAAATTAGCTTTGTTTGAATGCAATTGAGTGGAATCTTAATGTTTAAGCTTATGCTTTATTTCAACCAATTACCATTTTTGGAAAGAATAGTTGACTTTCATTTGATTAAACAAGTTAAGTTTTAATGCAATTTACATTCATTTGATTCAATAAGCTTTATTCGAATCAAATTAGCTTTGTTTGGATGCAATTGAGCGGAATCTTAGTGATTAAGATTAAGCTTTATTTGAAACAATTACCATTTTTGGAATAAATAGTTGTCTTGCATTTGATTCAATAAGTTTTATTCGAATAAAATTAGCTTTGTTTGAATGCAATTGAGTGGAATATTAATGATTAAGCTTGTGCATTATTTGAAACAATTACCATTTTTGGAAACAATAGTTTACTTTCATTTGATTAAACAAGCTATGTTTGAATGCAATCGAACTTCATTTGATTCAATAAGCTTTATTTAAATAAAATTAGCTTTGTTTGAATGCAATTGAGTTGAATCTTAATGCTTAAACTTATGTTTTATTTCAACCAATTACCATTTTTGGAAAGAATAGTTGACTTTCATTTGATTAAACAAGTTATGTTTGAATGCAATTGACTTTCATTTGACTCAATAAGCTTTATTCGAATCAAATTAGCTTTGTTTGAATGCAATTGAGTGGAATGTTAATGATCAAGCTTAAGCTTTATTTGAAACAATTACCATTTTTGGAAAGAATACTTGACTTTGATTTGATTAAACAAGCTATGTTTGAATGCAATTGACTTTAATTTGATTCAATAAGCTCTATTCGAATCAAATTATCTTTGTTTGAATGCAATTAAGTGGAATCTTAATGATCAAGCTTAAGCTTTATTTGAAACAATTACCATTTTTGGAACGAATACTTGACTTTGATTTGATTAAACAAGCTATCTTTGAATGCAATTGACTTTCATTTGATTCAATAAGCTTTATTAAATTCAAATTAGATTTGTTTGAATGTAACTGAGTGGAATCTTAGTGATTAAGCTTAAGCTTTGTTTGAAACAATTACTATTTTTGGAAACTATAGTTGACTTTCTTTCGATTAAACAAGCTATGTTTCAATACAATTGAATTTCATTTCATTCAATTAGCTTTATTCGAATCAAATTAGCTTTGTTTGAATACAATTGAGTGGAATCTTAATGCTTAAGCTTATGCTTTATTTGAACCAATTACCATCTTTGGAAAGAATAGTTGACTTTCATTTGATTAAACAAGTTATGTTTGAATGCAATTTACGTTCAATTGATTCAATAAGCTTTATTCGAATCAAATTAGCTTTGTTTGAAAGCAATTGAGTGGAATCTTAATGATTAAGCTTAAGCTTTATTTGAAACAATTACCATTTTTGGAATAAATAGTTGTCTTTCATTTGATTCAATAAGTTTTATTTGAATAAAATTAGCTTTGTTTGAATGCAATTGAGTGGAATATTAATGATTGAGCTTGTGCATTATTTGAAACAATTACCATTTTTGGAAACAATAGTTTACTTTCATTTGATTAAACAAGCTATGTTTGAATGCAATTGAATTTCATTTGATTCAATAAGCTTTATTCAAATAAAATTAGCTTTGTTTGAATGCAATTGAGTGGAATCTTAATGTTTAAGCTTATGCTTTATTTCAACCAATTACCATTTTTGGAAAGAATAGTTGACTTTCATTTGATTAAACAAGTTAAGTTTGAATGCAATTTACATTCATTTGATTCAATAAGCTTTATTCGAATCAAATTAGCTTTTTTTGGATGCAATTGAGCGGAATCTTAGTGATTAAGATTAAGCTTTATTTGAAACAATTACCGTGTTTGGAATAAATAGTTGTCTTTCATTTGATTCAATAAATTTTATTCGAATAAAATTAGCTTTGTTTGAATGCAATTCAGCGGAATATGAATGATTAAGCTTGTGCATTATCTGAAACAATTAGCATTTTTGGAAACAATAGTTTACTTTCATTTGATTAAACAAGCTATGTTTGAATGCAATCGAACTTCATTTGATTCAATAAGCTTTATTCAAATAAAATTAGCTTTTGTTTGAATGCAATTGAGTGGAATCTTAATGCTTAAGCTTATGCTTTATTTCAACCAATTACCATTTTTGGAAAGAATAGTTGACTTTCATTTGATTAAACAAGTTATGTTTGAATGCAATTGACTTTCATTTGACTCAATAAGCTTTATTCGAATCAAATTAGCTTTGTTTGAATGCAATTGAGTGGAATGTTAATGATGAAGCTTAAGCTTTATTTGAAACAATTACCATTTTTGGAAAGAATACTTGACTTTGATTTGATTAAACAAGCTATGTTTGAATGCAATTGACTTTAATTTGATTCAATAAGCTTTATTTGAATCAAATTATCTTTGTTTGAATGCAATTGAGTGGAATCTTAATGCTTAAACTTATGCTTTATTTTAACCAATTACCATTTTTGGAAAGAATACTTGACTTTGATTTGATTAAACAAGCGACGTTTGAATGCAATTGACTTCAATTTGATTCAATAACCTTTATTCGAATCAAATTATCTTTGTTTGAATGCTATTGAGTGGAATCTTAATGATCAAGCTTAAGCTTTATTTGAAACAATTACCATTTTTGGAAAGAATACTTGACTTTGATTTGATTAAACAAGCTATGTTTGAATGCAATTGACTTTCATTTGATTCAATAAGCTTTATTATAATCAAATTAGCTTTGTGTGAATGTAACTGAGTGGAATCTTATTGATTAAGCTTTGTTTGAAACAATTACCATTTTTGGAAACAATAGTTGACTTTCTTTCGATTAAACAAGCTATGTTTCAATTCAATTGAATTTCATTTGATTCAATAAGCTTTATTCGAATCAAATTAGCTTTGTTTGAATACAATTGAGTGGAATTTTAATGCTTAAGCTTATGCTTTATTTGAACCAATTACCATTTTTGGAAAGAATAGTTGACTTTCATTTGATTAAACAAGTTAAGTTTGAATGCAATTTACATTCATTTGATTCAATAAGCTTTATTCGAATCAAATTAGCTTTGTTTGGATGCAATTGAGCGGAATCTTAGTGATTAAGATTAAGCTTTATTTGAAACAATTACCGTTTTTGGAATAAATAGTTGTCTTTCATTTGATTCAATAAATTTTATTCGAATAAAATTAGCTTTGTTTGAATGCAATTCAGCGGAATATGAATTATTAAGCTTGTGCATTATCTGAAACAATTAGCATTTTTGGAAACAATAGTTTACTTTCATTTGATTAAACAAGCTATGTTTGAATGCAATCGAACTTCATTTGATTCAATAAGCTTTATTCAAATAAAATTAGCTTTTGTTTGAATACAATTGAGTGGAATCTTAATGCTTAAGCTTATGCTTTATTTCAACCAATTAACATTTTTGGAAAGAATAGTTGAATTTCATTTGATTAAACAAGTTATGTTTGAATGCAATTGACTTTCATTTGACTCAATAAGCTTTATTCGAATCAAATTAGCTTTGTTTGAATGCAATTGAGTGGAATGTTAATGATCAAGCTTAAGCTTTATTTGAAACAATTACCATTTTTGGAAAGAATACTTGACTTTGATTTGATTAAACAAGCTATGTTTGAATGCAATTGACTTTAATTTGATTCAATAAGCTTTATTTGAATCAAATTATCTTTGTTTGAATGCAATTGAGTGGAATCTTAATGCTTAAACTTATGCTTTATTTCAACCAATTACCATTTTTGGAAAGAATAGTTGACTTTCATTTGATTAAACAAGTTATGTTTGAATGCAATTGACTTTCATTTGACTCAATAAGCTTTATTCGAATCAAATTAGCTTTGTTTGAATGCAATTGAGTGGAATGTTAATGATGAAGCTTAAGCTTTATTTGAAACAATTACCATTTTTGGAAAGAATACTTGACTTTGATTTGATTAAACAAGCTATGTTTGAATGCAATTGACTTTAATTTGATTCAATAAGCTTTATTTGAATCAAATTATCTTTGTTTGAATGCAATTGAGTGGAATCTTAATGCTTAAACTTATGCTTTATTTCAACCAATTACCATTTTTGGAAAGAATACTTGACTTTGATTTGATTAAACAAGCGACGTTTGAATGCAATTGACTTCAATTTGATTCAATAACCTTTATTCGAATCAAATTATCTTTGTTTGAATGCTATTGAGTGGAATCTTAATGATCAAGCTTAAGCTTTATTTGAAACAATTACCATTTTTGGAAAGAATACTTGACTTTGATTTGATTAAACAAGCTATGTTTGAATGCAATTGACTTTCATTTGATTCAATAAGCTTTATTATAATCAAATTAGCTTTGTGTGAATGTAACTGAGTGGAATCTTATTGATTAAGCTTTGTTTGAAACAATTACCATTTTTGGAAACAATAGTTGACTTTCTTTCGATTAAACAAGCTATGTTTCAATTCAATTGAATTTCATTTGATTCAATAAGCTTTATTCGAATCAAATTAGCTTTGTTTGAATACAATTGAGTGGAATTTTAATGCTTAAGCTTATGCTTTATTTGAACCAATTACCATTTTTGGAAAGAATAGTTGACTTTCATTTGATTAAACAAGTTAAGTTTGAATGCAATTTACATTCATTTGATTCAATAAGCTTTATTCGAATCAAATTAGCTTTGTTTGGATGCAATTGAGCGGAATCTTAGTGATTAAGATTAAGCTTTATTTGAAACAATTACCGTTTTTGGAATAAATAGTTGTCTTTCATTTGATTCAATAAATTTTATTCGAATAAAATTAGCTTTGTTTGAATGCAATTCAGCGGAATATGAATTATTAAGCTTGTGCATTATCTGAAACAATTAGCATTTTTGGAAACAATAGTTTACTTTCATTTGATTAAACAAGCTATGTTTGAATGCAATCGAACTTCATTTGATTCAATAAGCTTTATTCAAATAAAATTAGCTTTTGTTTGAATACAATTGAGTGGAATCTTAATGCTTAAGCTTATGCTTTATTTCAACCAATTAACATTTTTGGAAAGAATAGTTGAATTTCATTTGATTAAACAAGTTATGTTTGAATGCAATTGACTTTCATTTGACTCAATAAGCTTTATTCGAATCAAATTAGCTTTGTTTGAATGCAATTGAGTGGAATGTTAATGATCAAGCTTAAGCTTTATTTGAAACAATTACCATTTTTGGAAAGAATACTTGACTTTGATTTGATTAAACAAGCTATGTTTGAATGCAATTGACTTTAATTTGATTCAATAAGCTTTATTTGAATCAAATTATCTTTGTTTGAATGCAATTGAGTGGAATCTTAATGCTTAAACTTATGCTTTATTTCAACCAATTACCATTTTTGGAAAGATTACTTGACTTTGATTTGATTAAACAAGCGACGTTTGAATGCAATTGACTTTAATTTGATTCAATAACCTTTATTCGAATCAAATTATCTTTGTTTGAATGCTATTGAGTGGAATCTTAATGATCAAGCTTAAGCTTTATTTGAAACAATTACCATTTTTGGAAAGAATACTTGACTTTGATTTGATTAAACAAGCTATGTTTGAATGCAATTGACTTTCATTTGATTCAATAAGCTTTATTATAATCAAATTAGCTTTGTGTGAATGTAACTGAGTGGAATCTTATTGATTAAGCTTTGTTTGAAACAATTACCATTTTTGGAAACAATAGTTGACTTTCTTTCGATTAAACAAGCTATGTTTCAATACAATTGAATTTCATTTGATTCAATAAGCTTTATTCGAATCAAATTAGCTTTGTTTGAATACAATTGAGTGGAATTTTAATGCTTAAGCTTATGCTTTATTTGAACCAATTACCATTTTTGGAAAGAATAGTTGACTTTCATTTGATTAAACAAGTTAAGTTTGAATGCAATTTACATTCATTTGATTCAATAAGCTTTATTCGAATCAAATTAGCTTTGTTTGGATGCAATTGAGCGGAATCTTAGTGATTAAGATTAAGCTTTATTTGAAACAATTACCGTTTTTGGAATAAATAGTTGTCTTTCATTTGATTCAATAAATTTTATTCGAATAAAATTAGCTTTGTTTGAATGCAATTCAGCGGAATATGAATTATTAAGCTTGTGCATTATCTGAAACAATTAGCATTTTTGGAAACAATAGTTTACTTTCATTTGATTAAACAAGCTATGTTTGAATGCAATCGAACTTCATTTGATTCAATAAGCTTTATTCAAATAAAATTAGCTTTTGTTTGAATGCAATTGAGTGGAATCTTAATGCTTAAGCTTATGCTTTATTTCAACCAATTACCATTTTTGGAAAGAATAGTTGACTTTCATTTGATTAAACAAGTTATGTTTGAATGCAATTGACTTTCATTTGACTCAATAAGCTTTATTCGAATCAAATTAGCTTTGTTTGAATGCAATTGAGTGGAATGTTAATGATCAAGCTTAAGCTTTATTTGAAACAATTACCATTTTTGGAAAGAAAACTTGACTTTGATTTGATTAAACAAGCTATGTTTGAATGCAATTGACTTTAATTTGATTCAATAAGCTCTATTCGAATCAAATTATCTTTGTTTGAATGCAATTAAGTGGAATCTTAATGATCAAGCTTAAGCTTTATTTGAAACAATTACCATTTTTGGAACGAATACTTGACTTTGATTTGATTAAACAAGCTATCTTTGAATGCAATTGACTTTCATTTGATTCAATAAGATTTATTAAATTCAAATTAGCTTTGTTTGAATGTAACTGAGTGGAATCTTAGTGATTAAGCTTAAGCTTTGTTTGAAACAATTACTATTTTTGGAAACTATAGTTGACTTTCTTTCGATTAAACAAGCTATGTTTCAATACAATTGAATTTCATTTCATTCAATTAGCTTTATTCGAATCAAATTAGCTTTGTTTGAATACAATTGAATGGAATCTTAATGCTTAAGCTTATGCTTTATTTGAACCAATTACCATCTTTGGAAAGAATAGTTGACTTTCATTTGATTAAACAAGTTATGTTTGAATGCAATTTACGTTCAATTGATTCAATAAGCTTTATTCGAATCAAATTAGCTTTGTTTGAAAGCAATTGAGTGGAATCTTAATGATTAAGCTTAAGCTTTATTTGAAACAATTACCATTTTTGGAATAAATAGTTGTCTTTCATTTGATTCAATAAGTTTTATTCGAATAAAATTAGCTTTGTTTGAATGCAATTGAGTGGAATATTAATGATTGAGCTTGTGCATTATTTGAAACAATTACCATTTTTGGAAACAATAGTTTACTTTCATTTGATTAAACAAGCTATGTTTGAATACAATCGAACTTCATTTGATTCAATAAGCTTTATTCAAATAAAATTAGCTTTGTTTGAATGCAATTGAGTGGAATCTTAATGCTTAAGCTTATGCTTTATTTCAACCAATTACCATTTTTGGAAAGAATAGTTGACTTTCATTTGATTAAACAAGTTATGTTTGAATGCAATTGACTTTCATTTGACTCAATAAGCTTTATTCGAATCAAATTAGCTTTGTTTGAATGCAATTGAGTGGAATGTTAATGATGAAGCTTAAGCTTTATTTGAAACAATTACCATTTTTGGAAAGAATACTTGACTTTGATTTGATTAAACAAGCTATGTTTGAATGCAATTGACTTTAATTTGATTCAATAAGCTTTATTTGAATCAAATTATCTTTGTTTGAATGCAATTGAGTGGAATCTTAATGCTTAAACTTATGTTTTATTTCAACCAATTACCATTTTTGGAAAGAATACTTGACTTTGATTTGATTAAACAAGCGACGTTTGAATGCAATTGACTTTAATTTGATTCAATAACCTTTATTCGAATCAAATTATCTTTGTTTGAATGCTATTGAGTGGAATCTTAATGATCAAGCTTAAGCTTTATTTGAAACAATTACCATTTTTGGAAAGAATACTTGACTTTGATTTGATTAAACAAGCTATGTTTGAATGCAATTGACTTTCATTTGATTCAATAAGCTTTATTATAATCAAATTAGCTTTGTGTGAATGTAACTGAGTGGAATCTTATTGATTAAGCTTTGTTTGAAACAATTACCATTTTTGGAAACAATAGTTGACTTTCTTTCGATTAAACAAGCTATGTTTCAATACAATTGAATTTCATTTGATTCAATAAGCTTTATTCAAATAAAATTAGCTTTGTTTGAATGCAATTGAGTGGAATCTTAATGTTTAAGCTTATGCTTTATTTCAACCAATTACCATTTTTGGAAAGAATAGTTGACTTTCATTTGATTAAACAAGTTAAGTTTGAATGCAATTTACATTCATTTGATTCAATAAGCTTTATTCGAATCAAATTAGCTTTTTTTGGATGCAATTGAGCGGAATCTTAGTGATTAAGATTAAGCTTTATTTGAAACAATTACCGTTTTTGGAATAAATAGTTGTCTTTCTTTTGATTCAATAAATTTTATTCGAATAAAATTAGCTTTGTTTGAATGCAATTCAGCGGAATATGAATGATTAAGCTTGTGCATTATCTGAAACAATTAGCATTTTTGGAAACAATAGTTTACTTTCATTTGATTAAACAAGCTATGTTTGAATGCAATCGAACTTCATTTGATTCAATAAGCTTTATTCAAATAAAATTAGCTTTTGTTTGAATGCAATTGAGTGGAATCTTAATGCTTAAGCTTATGCTTTATTTCAACCAATTACCATTTTTGGAAAGAATAGTTGACTTTCATTTGATTAAACAAGTTATGTTTGAATGCAATTGACTTTCATTTGACTCAATAAGCTTTATTCGAATCAAATTAGCTTTGTTTGAATGCAATTGAGTGGAATGTTAATGATGAAGCTTAAGCTTTATTTGAAACAATTACCATTTTTGGAAAGAATACTTGACTTTGATTTGATTAAACAAGCTATGTTTGAATGCAATTGACTTTAATTTGATTCAATAAGCTTTATTTGAATCAAATTATCTTTGTTTGAATGCAATTGAGTGGAATCTTAATGCTTAAACTTATGCTTTATTTCAACCAATTACCATTTTTGGAAAGAATACTTGACTTTGATTTGATTAAACAAGCGACGTTTGAATGCAATTGACTTTAATTTGATTCAATAACCTTTATTCGAATCAAATTATCTTTGTTTGAATGCTATTGAGTGGAATCTTAATGATCAAGCTTAAGCTTTATTTGAAACAATTACCATTTTTGGAAAGAATACTTGACTTTGATTTGATTAAACAAGCTATGTTTGAATGCAATTGACTTTCATTTGATTCAATAAGCTTTATTATAATCAAATTAGCTTTGTGTGAATGTAACTGAGTGGAATCTTATTGATTAAGCTTTGTTTGAAACAATTACCATTTTTGGAAACAATAGTTGACTTTCTTTCGATTAAACAAGCTATGTTTCAATACAATTGAATTTCATTTGATTCAATAAGCTTTATTCGAATCAAATTAGCTTTGTTTGAATACAATTGAGTGGAATTTTAATGCTTAAGCTTATGCTTTATTTGAACCAATTACCATTTTTGGAAAGAATAGTTGACTTTCATTTGATTAAACAAGTTAAGTTTGAATGCAATTTACATTCATTTGATTCAATAAGCTTTATTCGAATCAAATTAGCTTTGTTTGGATGCAATTGAGCGGAATCTTAGTGATTAAGATTAAGCTTTATTTGAAACAATTACCGTTTTTGGAATAAATAGTTGTCTTTCATTTGATTCAATAAATTTTATTCGAATAAAATTAGCTTTGTTTGAATGCAATTCAGCGGAATATGAATTATTAAGCTTGTGCATTATCTGAAACAATTAGCATTTTTGGAAACAATAGCTTACTTTCATTTGATTAAACAAGCTATGTTTGAATGCAATCGAACTTCATTTGATTCAATAAGCTTTATTCAAATAAAATTAGCTTTTGTTTGAATGCAATTGAGTGGAATCTTAATGCTTAAGCTTATGCTTTATTTCAACCAATTACCATTTTTGGAAAGAATAGTTGACTTTCATTTGATTAAACAAGTTATGTTTGAATGCAATTGACTTTCATTTGACTCAATAAGCTTTATTCGAATCAAATTAGCTTTGTTTGAATGCAATTGAGTGGAATGTTAATGATCAAGCTTAAGCTTTATTTGAAACAATTACCATTTTTGGAAAGAAAACTTGACTTTGATTTGATTAAACAAGCTATGTTTGAATGCAATTGACTTTAATTTGATTCAATAAGCTCTATTCGAATCAAATTATCTTTGTTTGAATGCAATTAAGTGGAATCTTAATGATCAAGCTTAAGCTTTATTTGAAACAATTACCATTTTTGGAACGAATACTTGACTTTGATTTGATTAAACAAGCTATCTTTGAATGCAAGTGACTTTCATTTGATTCAATAAGATTTATTAAATTCAAATTAGCTTTGTTTGAATGTAACTGAGTGGAATCTTAGTGATTAAGCTTAAGCTTTGTTTGAAACAATTACTATTTTTGGAAACTATAGTTGACTTTCTTTCGATTAAACAAGCTATGTTTCAATACAATTGAATTTCATTTCATTCAATTAGCTTTATTCGAATCAAATTAGCTTTGTTTGAATACAATTGAATGGAATCTTAATGCTTAAGCTTATGCTTTATTTGAACCAATTACCATCTTTGGAAAGAATAGTTGACTTTCATTTGATTAAACAAGTTATGTTTGAATGCAATTTACGTTCAATTGATTCAATAAGCTTTATTCGAATCAAATTAGCTTTGTTTGAAAGCAATTGAGTGGAATCTTAATGATTAAGCTTAAGCTTTATTTGAAACAATTACCATTTTTGGAATAAATAGTTGTCTTTCATTTGATTCAATAAGTTTTATTCGAATAAAATTAGCTTTGTTTGAATGCAATTGAGTGGAATATTAATGATTGAGCTTGTGCATTATTTGAAACAATTACCATTTTTGGAAACAATAGTTTACTTTCATTTGATTAAACAAGCTATGTTTGAATGCAATCGAACTTCATTTGATTCAATAAGCTTTATTCAAATAAAATTAGCTTTGTTTGAATGCAATTGAGTGGAATCTTAATGCTTAAGCTTATGCTTTATTTCAACCAATTACCATTTTTGGAAAGAATAGTTGACTTTCATTTGATTAAACAAGTTATGTTTGAATGCAATTGACTTTCATTTGACTCAATAAGCTTTATTCGAATCAAATTAGCTTTGTTTGAATGCAATTGAGTGGAATGTTAATGATGAAGCTTAAGCTTTATTTGAAACAATTACCATTTTTGGAAAGAATACTTGACTTTGATTTGATTAAACAAGCTATGTTTGAATGCAATTGACTTTAATTTGATTCAATAAGCTTTATTTGAATCAAATTATCTTTGTTTGAATGCAATTGAGTGGAATCTTAATGCTTAAACTTATGCTTTATTTCAACCAATTACCATTTTTGGAAAGAATACTTGACTTTGATTTGATTAAACAAGCGACGTTTGAATGCAATTGACTTTAATTTGATTCAATAACCTTTATTCGAATCAAATTATCTTTGTTTGAATGCTATTGAGTGGAATCTTAATGATCAAGCTTAAGCTTTATTTGAAACAATTACCATTTTTGGAAAGAATACTTGACTTTGATTTGATTAAACAAGCTATGTTTGAATGCAATTGACTTTCATTTGATTCAATAAGCTTTATTATAATCAAATTAGCTTTGTGTGAATGTAACTGAGTGGAATCTTATTGATTAAGCTTTGTTTGAAACAATTACCATTTTTGGAAACAATAGTTGACTTTCTTTCGATTAAACAAGCTATGTTTCAATACAATTGAATTTCATTTGATTCAATAAGCTTTATTCAAATAAAATTAGCTTTGTTTGAATGCAATTGAGTGGAATCTTAATGTTTAAGCTTATGCTTTATTTCAACCAATTACCATTTTTGGAAAGAATAGTTGACTTTCATTTGATTAAACAAGTTAAGTTTGAATGCAATTTACATTCATTTGATTCAATAAGCTTTATTCGAATCAAATTAGCTTTTTTTGGATGCAATTGAGCGGAATCTTAGTGATTAAGATTAAGCTTTATTTGAAACAATTACCGTTTTTGGAATAAATAGTTGTCTTTCTTTTGATTCAATAAATTTTATTCGAATAAAATTAGCTTTGTTTGAATGCAATTCAGCGGAATATGAATGATTAAGCTTGTGCATTATCTGAAACAATTAGCATTTTTGGAAACAATAGGTTACTTTCATTTGATTAAACAAGCTATGTTTGAATGCAATCGAACTTCATTTGATTCAATAAGCTTTATTCAAATAAAATTAGCTTTTGTTTGAATGCAATTGAGTGGAATCTTAATGCTTAAGCTTATGCTTTATTTCAACCAATTACCATTTTTGGAAAGAATAGTTGACTTTCATTTGATTAAACAAGTTATGTTTGAATGCAATTGACTTTCATTTGACTCAATAAGCTTTATTCGAATCAAATTAGCTTTGTTTGAATGCAATTGAGTGGAATGTTAATGATGAAGCTTAAGCTTTATTTGAAACAATTACCATTTTTGGAAAGAATACTTGACTTTGATTTGATTAAACAAGCTATGTTTGAATGCAATTGACTTTAATTTGATTCAATAAGCTTTATTTGAATCAAATTATCTTTGTTTGAATGCAATTGAGTGGAATCTTAATGCTTAAACTTATGCTTTATTTCAACCAATTACCATTTTTGGAAAGAATACTTGACTTTGATTTGATTAAACAAGCGACGTTTGAATGCAATTGACTTTAATTTGATTCAATAACCTTTATTCGAATCAAATTATCTTTGTTTGAATGCTATTGAGTGGAATCTTAATGATCAAGCTTAAGCTTTATTTGAAACAATTACCATTTTTGGAAAGAATAATTGACTTTGATTTGATTAAACAAGCTATGTTTGAATGCAATTGACTTTCATTTGATTCAATAAGCTTTATTATAATCAAATTAGCTTTGTGTGAATGTAACTGAGTGGAATCTTATTGATTAAGCTTTGTTTGAAACAATTACCATTTTTGGAAACAATAGTTGACTTTCTTTCGATTAAACAAGCTATGTTTCAATACAATTGAATTTCATTTGATTCAATAAGCTTTATTCGAATCAAATTAGCTTTGTTTGAATACAATTGAGTGGAATTTTATTGCTTAAGCTTAAGCCTTATTTGAACCAATTTCTATTTTAGGAAAGAAGTTGACTTTCATTTGATTAAACAAGCTATGTTTGAATGCAATTGACTTTCATTTGATTCAATAAGCCTTATTCAAATAAAATTAGCTTTGTTTAAATGTAATTGAGTGGAATCTTAGTGATTAAGCTTAAGCATTATTTGAAACAATTACCATTTGTGGAAAGAATAGTTGAATTTCATTTGATTAAATAAGCTATATTTGACTGCAATTGACTTTCATTTGATTAAGCTTTCTTCGAATCAAATTAGCTTTTTTTGAATGAAATTGAGTGGAATATTAATGATTAAGCTTGAGCATTATTTGAAACAATTACAATTTTTGGAAACAATAGTTTATTTTCATTTGATTAAACCAGCTATGTTTGAATCCAATTGAGCGGAATCTTAATGCTTAAGCTTATGCTTTATTTGAACCAATTACCATTTTTGGAAAGAATACTTGACTTTGATTTGATTAAGCAAGCTATGTTTGAATGCAATTGACTTTAATTTGATTCAATAAGCTTTATTTGAATCAAATTATCTATGTTTAAATGCAATTGAGTGGAATCTTAATGATTAAGCTTAAGCTTTATTTGAACCAATTACAATTTTTGGAAAGAAGTTGACTTTCATTTCATTAAACAAGCTATGTTTGAATGCAATTGACTTTCATTTGATTCAATAAGCTTTATTAAAATCAAATTAGCTTTGTTTGAATGTAACTGAGTGGAATCTTAGTGATTAAGGTTAAGCTTTATTTGAACCAATTTCCATTTTTAGAAAGAAGCTGACTTTCATTTGATTAAACAAGCTATGTTTGAATGCAATTGACTTTCATTTAATTCAATAAGCTCTATTCGAATCAAATTAGCTTTGTTTGAATGAAATTGAGTGGAATCTTAATGATTAAGTTTAACCTTTATTTGAAAAATGTACCATTTTTTGTAAGAATAGTTGACTTTCATTTGATTAAACAAGCTATGTTTGAATGCAATTGACTTTCATTTGATTCAATAAGCTTGATTTGAATCAAATTAGCTTTGTTTGAATGCAATTGAGTGGAATCTTAATGATTAAGCTTAAGATTTAGTTGAAACAATTACCATTTTTGAAGACAATAGTTGACTTTCATTTTATTAAACAAGCTATGTTTGAATGCAGTTGACTTTCATTTGATTGAATAAGCTTTATTCGAATCAAATTAGCTTTGTTTGAATGCAATTGAGTGGAATCTTAATGCTTAAGCTTAAGCTTTATTTGAACTAGTTTCTATTTTAGGAAAGAAGTTGATTTTCATTTGATTAAACAAGCTATGTTTGAATGCTATTGAATTTCATTTGATTAAATAAGCTTTATTCAAATAAAATTAGCTTTGTTTAAATGTAATTGAGTGGAATCTTAGTGATTAAGCTTAAGCTTTATTTGAAACAATTACCATTTTTGAAAAGAATAGTTGACTTTCATTTGATGAAACAAGCTATGTTTGAATGCAATTGACTTTCATTTGATTCAATAAGCTTGATTCGAATCAAATTAGCTTGAATACAATTGAGTGGAATCTTAATGATTAAGCTTAAGCTTTATTTGAAACAATTACCATTTTTCGAATAAATAGTTGACTTTCATTTGATTAAACAAGCTATGTTTGAATGCAATTTTCTTTGCTTGAATGCAATTGAGTGGAATCCTAATGATTAAGCTTAAGCTTTATTTGAAACAATTACCATTTTTAAAAAGAATAGTTGACTTTCATTTGATAAAACAAATAATGTTTAAATGCAAATGAATTTCATTTGATACAATAAGCTTTATTCGAATCAAATTAGCTTTGTTTGAATGCAATTGACTGGAATCTTAATGATAAAGATTAAGCTTTAATTGAATCAATAATAATTTTTGGAAAGGAGTTTACTTTAATTTAATTAAACATGCTATGTTTGAATGCAATTGACTTTCATTTTATTCAATAAGCTTTATTCGAATCAAAGTTGCTTTGTTTGAATGCAAATGAGTCCAATCTTAATGATTAAGCTTAACCTTTATTTGAAAAATTACCATTTTTGGAAAGAATAGTTGACTTTCATTTGATTAAACAAGCTATGTTTGAATGCAATTGACCTTCATTTGATTCAATAAGCTTTATTCAAATAAAATTAGCTTTGTTTGAATCCCATTGAGTGGAATCTTAATGCTTAAGCTTATGCTTTATTTCAACCAATTACCATTTTTGGAAAGAATAGTTGACTTTCATTTGATTAAACAAGTTAGGCTTGAATGCAATTGACTTTCATTTGATTCAATAGCTTTATTCGAATCAAATTAGCTTTGTTTGAATGCAATTGAGTGGATCTTAATGATTAAGGTTAACCTTTATTTGAAAAAAGTACCATTTTTGGTAAGAATAGTTGACTTTCATTTGATTAAACAAGCTACGTTTGAATGCAATTGATTTTCATTTGATTCAATAAGCTTGATTCGAATCAAATTAGCTTTGGTTGAATGCAATTGAGTAGAATCTTAATGATTAAGTTTAAGATTGAGTTGAAACAATTACCATTTTTGAAAACAATAGTTGACTTTCATTTGATTAAACAACCTATGTTTGAACGCAATTGAGTGGAATTTTAATGATTAAGGTTAACTTTATTTGAACCAATTTCCATTTTTGGATAGAAGTTGACTTTCATTTGATTAAACAAGCTATGTATGAATGCAATTGACTTTCATTTGATTTAATAAGCTTTATTCGATTCAAATTAGCTTTGTTTGAATGCAATTGAGTGGAATCTTAATGATTAAGCTTATGCCTTATTTGAACCAATTTCTATTTTAGAAAAGAATTTGACTATCATTTGATTAAACAAGCTTTGTTTGAATGCAATTGACTTTCATTTGATTCAATAAGCTTTATTCAAATAAAATTAGCTTTGTTTAAATGTAATTGAGTGGAATCTTAGTGATTAAGCTTAAGCATTATTTGAAACAATTACCATTTGTGGAAGGAATAGTTGAATTTCATTTGATTAAACAAGCTATATTTGACTGCAACTGACTTTCATTTGATTCAATATGCGTTATTCGAATGAAATTAGCTTTGTTTGAATGCAATTGAGTGGAATCCTAATGATTAAGCTTAAGCTTTATTTGAAACAATTACCATTTTTAAAAAGAATAGTTGACTTTCATTTGATTAAACAAATAATGTTTTAATGCAAATGACTTTCATTTGATACAATAAGCTTTATTCGAATCAAATTAGCTTTGTTTGAATGCAATTGAGTGGAACCTTAATGATAAAGCTTAAGCTTTATTTGAATCAATAACCATTTTTGGAAAGAATAGTTGACTTTCATTTGATTAAACAAGCTATGTTTGAATGCAATTGACTTTCATTTGATTCAATAAGCTTGATTCGAATCAAATTAGCTTTGTTTGAATGCAATTGAGTGGAATCTTAATGATTATGCTTAAGCTTTAGTTGACACAATTACCATATTTGAAGACAATAGTTGACTTTCATTTGATTAAACAAGCTATATTTGAACGCAATTGACTTTCATTTGATTCAATAAGCTTTATTCAAATCAAATTAGCTTTGCTTGAATGCAATTGAGTGGAATCTTAATGATTAAGCTTACCCTTTATTTGAAAAAAGTACCATTTTTGGTAACAATAGTTGACTTTCATTTGATTAAACAAGCTATGTTTGAAAGCAATTGACTTTCATTTGATTCAATAAGCTAGATTCGATTCAAATTAGCTTTGTTTGAATGCAATTGAGTGGAATCTTAATGATTAAGCTTAAGCTTTACTAGAAAGAATTACCATTTTTTAAAACAATAGTTGACTTTCATTTGATTAAATAAGCTATGTTTGAATGGAGTTGACATTCATTTGATTCAATATGCTTTATTCGAATCAAATTAGCTTTGTTTGAATGCAATTGAGTGGAATCTTAATGATTAAGCTTAAGCTTTATTTGAACCAATTTCTATTTTAGGAAAGAAGTTGACTTTCATTTGATTAAACAAGCTATGTTTGAATGCAATTGACTTTCATTTGATTCAAAAAGATTTATTCAAATAAAATTAGATATGTTTAAATGTAATTGAGTGGAATCTTAGTGATTAAGCTTAAGCATTATTTGAAAAAATTACCATTTTTGGAAAGAATAGTTGAATTTCATTTGATTAAACAAGCTAAGTTTGACAGCAATTGACTTTCGTTTGATTCAATATGCTTTATTCGAATGAAATTAACTTTGTTTGAATGCAATTGAGTGGAATCTTAATGATTAAGCTTAAGCTTTATTTGAAACAATTACCATTTTTGGAATAAATAGTTGCCTTTCATTTGATTAAACAAGCTATGTTTGAATTCAATTTTCTTTGTTTGAATGCAATTGAGTGGAATCCTAATGATTCAGCTTAAGCTTTATTTGAAACAATTACCATTTTTTTAAAAAATAGTTGACTTTCATTTGATTAAACAAGCTATGTTTGAATGCAATTTTCTTTGTTTGAATGCAATTGAGTGGAATCCTAATGATTAAGCTTAAGCTTTATTTGAAACAATTACCATTTTTTAAAAGAATAGTTGACTTTGATTTGATTAAACAAATAATGTTTAAATGCAAATGACTTTCATTTGATACAATAAGCTTTATTCGAATCAAATTAGCTTTATTTGAATGGAATGGAGTGAAATCTTAATTATAAAGCTTAAGCTTTATTTGAATCAATAACAATTTTTGGAAAGAAGTTTACTTTAATTTAATTAAACATGTTATGTTTGAATGCAATTGACTTTCATTTGATTCAATAAGCTTTATTCGAATCAAATTTGCTTTGTTTGAATGCAAATGAGTTGAATATTAATGATTAAGCTTAACCTTTATTTGAAAAAATTACCACTTTGGAAAGAATAGTTGACTTTCATTTGATTAAACAAGCTATGTTTGAATGCAACTGACTTTTATTTGATTCAATAAGCTTGATTCGAATCAAATTAGCTTTGTTTGAATGCAATTGAGTGGAATCTTAATGACTATGCTTAAGCTTTAGTTGAAACAATTACCATTTTTGAAGACAATAGTTGACTTTCATTTGATTAAACAAGCTATGTTTGAACCCAGTTGACTTTCATTTGATTCAATAAGCTTTATTCGAATTAAATTAGCTTTGCTTGAATGCAATTGAGTGGAATCTTAATGATTAAGCTTACCCTTTATTTGAAAAAAGTACCATTTTTGGTAAGAATAGTTGACTTTCATTTTATTAAATAACCTATGTTTGAATGCAGTTGACATTCATTTGATTCAATAAGCATTATTCGAATCAAATTAGCTTTGTTTAAATGCAATTGAGTGGAATCTTAATGATTAAGCTTAAGCTTTGTTTGAACCAATTTCTATTTTTTCATTTGATTAAACAAGCTATGTTTGAATGCAATTGACTTTCATTTGATTCAATAAACTTTATTCAAATAAAATTAGCTTTGTTTAAATGTAATTCAGTGGCATCTTAGTGATTAAGCTTTAGCATTATTTGAAACAATTACCATTTTTGGAAAGAATAGTTGAATTTCATTTGATTAAACAAGCTATATTTGACTGCAATTGACTTTCATTTGATTAAGCTTTCTTCGAATCAAATTAGCTTTTTTTGAATGAAATTGAGTGGAATATTAATGATTAAGCTTGAGCATTATTTGAAACCATTACAATTTTTGGAAACAATAGTTTATTTTCATTTGATTAAACAAGCTATGTTTGAATCCAATTGAGCGGAATCTTAATGCTTAAGCTTATGCTTTATTTGAACCAATTACCATTTTTGGAAAGAATACTTGACTTTGATTTGATTAAGCAAGCTATGTTTGAATGCAATTGACTTTAATTTGATTCAATAAGCTTTATTTGAATCAAATTATCTTTGTTTGAATGCAATTGACTTTCATTTGATTAAACAAGCTATGTTTGAATGCAATTTTCTTTGTTTGAATGCAATTGAGTGGAATCCTAATGATTAAGCTTAAGCTTTATTTGAAACAATTACCATTTTTTAAAAGAATAGTTGACTTTGATTTGATTAAACAAATAATGTTTAAATGCAAATGAATTTCATTTGATACAAAAAGCTTTATTCGAATCAAATTAGCTTTGTTTAAATGCAATTGAGTGGAATCTTAATGATAAAGCTTAAGATTTATTTGAATCAATAATAATTTTTGGAAAGAAGTTTACTTTAATTTAATTAAACATGCTATGTTTGAATGCAATTGACTTTCATTTGATTCAATAAGCTTTTTTCGAATCAAATTTGCTTTATTTGAATGCAAATGAGTTCAATCTTAATGATTAAGCTTCAATTTTAGTTGAAACAATTAACATTTTTGAAGACAATAGTTGATTTTCATTTGATTAAACAAGCTATGTTTGAACGCAGTTGACTTTCATTTGATTCAATAAGCTTTATTCGAATTAAATTAGCTTTGTTTGAATGCAATTGAGTGGAATCTTAATGATTAAGCTTAAGCCTTATTTGAACCAATTTCTATTTTAGGAAAGAAGTTGACTTTCATTTGATTAAACAAGCTATGTTTGAATGCAATTGACTTTCATTTGATTCAATAAGCTTTATTCAAATAAAATTAGCTTTGTTTAAATGTAATTGAGTGGAATCTTAGTGATTAAGCTTAAGCATTATTTGAAACAATTACCATTTGTGGAAAGAATAGTTGAATTTCATTTGATTAAACAAGCTATATTTGACTGCAATTGACTTTCATTTGATTAAGCTTTCTTCGAATCAAATTAGCTTTTTTTGAATGAAATTGAGTGGAATATTAATGATTAAGCTTGAGCATTATTTGAAACAATTACAATTTTTGGAAACAATAGTTTATTTTCATTTGATTAAACAAGCTATGTTTGAATCCAATTGAGCGGAATCTTAATGCTTAAGCTTATGCTTTATTTGAACCAATTACCATTTTTGGAAAGAATACTTGACTTTGATTTGATTAAGCAAGCTATGTTTGAATGCAATTGACTTTAATTTGATTCAATAAGCTTTATTTGAATCAAATTATCTATGTTTAAATGCAATTGAGTGGAATCTTAATGATTAAGCTTAAGCTTTATTTGAACCAATTATAATTTTTGGAAAGAAGTTGACTTTCATTTCATTAAACAAGCTATGTTTGAATGCAATTGACTTTCATTTGATTCAATAAGCTTTATTAAAATCAAATTAGCTTTGTTTGAATGTAACTGAGTGGAATCTTAGTGATTAAGCTTAAGCTTTGTTTCAAACAATTACCATTTTTGGAAACAATAGTTGACTTTCATTTGATTAAACAAGCTATGTTTCAATACAATTGAATTTCATTTGATTCAATAAGCTTTATTCGAATAAAATTAGCTTTGTTTGAATACAATTGAATGGAATCTTAATGCTTAAGCTTATGCTTTATTTGAAACAATTACCATTTTTGGAATAAATAGTTGTCTTTCATTTGATTCAATAAGTTTTATTCGAATAAAATTAGCGTTGTTTGAATCCAATTGAGTGGAAAATTAATGATTAAGCTTGTGCATTATTTAAAACAATTACCATTTTTGGAAACAATAGTTTACTTTAATTTGATTAAACAAGCTATGTTTGAATGCAATCGAATTTCATTTGATTCAATAAGCTTAATTCAAATAAAATTAGCTTTTTTTGAATGCAATTGAGTGGAATCTTAATGCTTAAGCTTATGCTTTATTTGAAACAATTACTATTTTTGGAAAGAATAGTTGACTTTCATTTGATTAAACAAGTTATGTTTGAATGCAATTGACATTCATTTGATTCAATAAGCTTTATTCGAATCAAATTAGCTTATCTTAATGATAAAGCTTAACCTTTATTTGAATCAATAACCATTTTTGGAAAGAAGTTTACTTTATTTTGATTACACATGCTATGTTTGAATGCAATTGACTTTCACTTGATTCAATAAGCTTTATTCGAATCAAATTTTCTTTGTTTCAATGCAATTGAGTCGAATCTTAATCATTAACCTTAACCTTTATTTGAAAAAATTACCATTTTTGGAAAGAATAGTTGACTTTCATTTGATTAAACAAGCTATGTTTGAATGCAATTGACTTTCATTGATTCAATAAGCTTTATTCGAATCAAATTAGCTTTGTTTGAATGCAATTAAGTCGAATCTTAATGCTTATGCTTCATTTTAACCAATTACCATTTTTGGAAAGAATAGTTGACTTTCATTTGATTAAACAAGTTATGGTTGAATGCAATTGACTTTCATTTGATTCAATAAGCTTTATTCGAATCAAATTAGCTTTGTTTGAATGCAATTGAGTGGAATCTTAATGATAAAGGTTAAGCTTTATTTGAACCAATTTCTATTTTGGGAAAGAAGTTGACTGTCATTTGATTAAACAAGCAATGTTTGAATGCAATCGAATTTCATTTGATTCAATAAGCTTCATTCGAATCAAATTAGCTTTGTTTGAATGCAATTGAGTCGAATCTTAATGATTAAGCTTAACCTTTATTTGAAAAAGGTACCATTTTTTGTAAGAATAGTTGGCTTTCATTTGATTAAACAAGTTATGGTTGAATGCAATTGACTTTCATTTGATTCAATAAGCTTTATTCGAATCAAATTAGCTTTGTTTGAATGCAATTGAGTGGAATCTTAATGATAAAGGTTCAGCTTTATTTGAATCAATAACCATTTTTGGAAAGAAGTTTACATTAATTTGATTAAACATGCTATGTTTGAATGCAATTGACTTTCATTTGATTCAATAAGCTTTATTCGAATCAAATTGGCTTTGTTTGAATGCAATTGAGTCGAATCTTAATAATTAAGCTTAACCTTTATTTGAAAAAATTACCATTTTTGGAAAGAATAGTTGACTTTCATTTGATTAAACAAGCTATGTTTGAATGCAATTGACTTTCATTTGATTCAATAAGCTTTATCCAAATAAAATTAGCTTTGTTTGAATGCAATTGAGTGGAATCTTAATGCTTAAGCTTATGCTTTAATTGAACCAATTACCATTTTTGGAAAGAATAGTTGGCTTTCATTTGATTAAATTTGTTATGTTTGAATGCAATTGACTGTCGTTTTATTCAATAAGCTTTATTCGAATCAAATTAGTTTTGTTTGAATGCAATTGAATGGAATCTTAATGATTAAGCTTAACCTTTATTTGAAAATGGTATCATTTTTGGTAAGAGTAGTTGATTTTCATTTGATTAAACAAGCGATGTTTGAATGCAATTGACTTTCCTTTGATTCAATAAGCTTGATTAATATCAAATTAGCTTTGTTTGAATGTAACTTAGTGGAATCTTAGTGATTAAGCTTAAGCTTTGTTTCAAACAATTACCATTTTTGAAAACAATAGTTGACTTTCATTTGATTTAACAAGCTATGTTTGAACGTAGTTGACTTTCATTTTGATTCAATAAGCTTTATTCGAATCAAAATTAGCTTTGTTTGAATGCACTTGAGTGGAATCTTAATGATTAAGGTTAAGCTTAATTTGAACTAATTTCTATTTTCGGAAAGAAGTTGACTTTCATTTGATTAAACAAGCAATGTTTGAATGCAATCGAATTTCATTTGATTCAATAAGCTTTATTCAAATAAAATTATCTTTGTTTGAATGCAATTGAGTGGAATCTTAATACTTAAGCTTATGCTTTATTTTAACCAATTACCATTTTTGGAAAGAATAGTTGACTTTCATTTGATTAAACAAGTTATGTTTGAATGCAATTGACTTTCATTTGATTAAATAAGCTTTATTAGAATCAAATTAGCTTTGTTTGAATGCAATTGAGTGGAATCTTAATGATAAAGGTTAAGCTTTATTTGAACCAATTTCTATTTTGGGAAAGAAGTTGACTGTCATTTGATTAAACAAGCAATGTTTGAATGCAATCGAATTTCATTTGATTCAAGAAGCTTCATTCGAATCAAATTAGCTTTGTTTGAATGCAATTGAGTCGAATCTTAATGATTAAGCTTAACCTTTATTTGAAAAAGGTACCATTTTTGGTAAGAATAGTTGGCTTTCATTTGATTAAACAAGTTATGGTTGAATGCAATTGACTTTCATTTGATTCAATAAGCTTTGAGAAGTGTGCCGCAATAAAGCCAAAATGACAATCACCACTTTTGGAGCATTGGTCAACTTTGAAAGGCCATAACCTGTTACATACTTATCATTTTAAGGTGATTCAAGTTGGAGGTTAAAGCTCGTTTCGATAGCTTCGAAACGCCTGGTCATAAGCTAAATTCTGATAAGAAATGAAGGAGTTATGACGTTTCTAAAACTGACTGTTCTGGCTTTCCAGCGGCCGCTGAGCCGTTTCCAGCGCCCGCTGAGACCTTCTCAGCGCCCGCTGAGATCTCCAGCGCTCGCTGAACTGGCCAGAATAGTCAGTAGCTCATTTTTTGGCTCCAGCGGCCGCTGAGACCCCTCCAGCGCCCGCTGAGACCCCTCCAGCGCCCGCTGTCTTCTCCTCAGCGCCCACTGAAGTGCTTTTCTGCGATATTTTTATTACTTTTCTTCTGTTTTTGCTGGGATTTTTTGGGGAACTATAAATAGCCCCCTCCCCTCATTTTAGAAGCCAGCTGATGTTAGAAGCTCATAGTTAGGGTTAGGCTTAGTTTTCTTGCTTTCTTCTTCAATCCTCTTGTAATTTTACATTTGTTCTTCAATTTATGCAAAGTTCTTAGTTTGTTCATCTTCTTCTTCTTGTTCTCCATCTCAAGGTATTTTTATTTTCTTTCTTTCACTTGCTTTTATTTGCTTTATGTACTTAGTTCTTCATTGTTTCTTGTTAGTAATGCTTTAGATTCTCATGTTTATGTTGTTTTAATTTAGTTGTTATGCTTGATTTTGTTGTTGATTTTGTTGTTTATATTGTTTAGTTGGTAGTTTTTGGTGTTTATATAATGTTCATGTTTTTTCCATGTTTTAGTTGTTAATTTGTTTTGTTCATAGTTTTAGGTTTAATTATGTTTTTAGTTTTAGTTTTAATTATGTTTTTATTAATTAATTTTGAGTAGTTAATTTCTAGGGTTTGAGTGAAACTTCTCAATTCCTCCGTGATTGTGGTTTAGTTGTTTTTAGGCTTGGTTGTGATTTTGTCGGTACCTTAGGATTCGATAATGTTGAGTTATATGTTTAGCTAGCATAGGATTCATTGAAGAATCCCCACCGAAGGATCGAAAGGTGAACGTGGGTGATGACTTCCTTTGCCCGATTGATGGAAGCACCAAGAAAGTTGGGCCTTCGATCAAGGGAAAGTTACCGGTCTTCGTGATTTTGTGCTTAGGACTCGTTAGATGTGTCGTTGCACGAAAGTGAGTTGTATATGTCTTTCCGGTCATCGTACTAGCTCGAAAGAGTAGTACGATCATAGAACGACCTCCCCTTATCCACGACCTAAGTCTAAGTTCGATTGACTCATAATTCATGGTGGCATGAGTTGTGGATCTCTTACCCTAGTCCCTTTTGCTTTTGTTTCCTTAGTGTAGTTTTAGTTAGTTCCCTTCGCCTCTCACGACCATTATTTGACCTAGCTTGTTCGACGCTCACGCCTAGGCTAGTGCGAAGTACCTTCC
The DNA here is from genome assembly GCA_951394345.1 of Salicornia ramosissima. Lineage (NCBI taxonomy): Eukaryota > Viridiplantae > Streptophyta > Magnoliopsida > Caryophyllales > Amaranthaceae > Salicornia > Salicornia ramosissima. Next base: position 34,404,674 of record OX596233.1, on the reverse strand, counting down.
CAGTGTTCGACACCCCCCTCATACTACGACGGGGGTTTTTTATTTGGTAAGAAATCCCTCATATCATTAAGCTTAACCTTTATTTGAAAAAATTACCACTTTTGGAAAGAATAGTTGACTTTCATTTGATTAAACAAGCTATGTTTGAATGCAATTGACTTTCACTTGATTCAATAAGCTTTATTCGAATCTTAATGATTAAGCTTAACCTTTATTTGAAAAAGGTACCATTTTTGGTAAGAATAGTTGGCTTTCATTTGATTAAACAAGTTATGGTTGAATGCAATTGACTTTCATTTGATTCAATAAGCTTTATTCGAATCAAATTAGCTTTCTTTGAATGCAATTGAGTGGAATCTTAATGATAAAGGTTAAGCTTTATTTGAATCAATAACAATTTTTGGAAAGAAGTTTACATTAATTTGATTAAACATGCTATGTTTGAATGCAATTGACTTTCATTTGATTCAATAAGCTTTATTCGAATCAAATTCGCTTTGTTTGAATGCAATTGAGTCGAATCTTAATGATTAAGCTTAACCTTTATTTGAAAAAATTACAATTTTTGGAAAGAATAGTTGACTTTCATTTGATTAAACAAGCTATGTTTGAATGCAATTGACTTTCACTTGATTCAATAAGCTTTATCCAAATAAAATTAGCTTTGTTTGAATGCAATTGAGTGGAATCTTAATGCTTAAGCTTATGCTTTAATTGAACCAATTACCATTTTTGGAAAGAATAGTTGGCTTTCATTTGATTAAACAAGTTATGTTTGAATGCAATTGACTTTCGTTTTATTCAATAAGCTTTATTCGAATCAAATTAGTTTTGTTTGAATGCAATTGAATGGAATCTTAATGATTAAGCTTAACCTTTATTTGAAAATGGTATCATTTTTGGTAAGAATAGTTGATTTTCATTTGATTAAACAAGCTATGTTTGAATGCAATTAACTTTCATTTGATTCAATAAGCTTGATTAATATCAAATTAGCTTTGTTTGAATTTAACTTAGTGGAATCTTAGTGATTAAGCTTAAGCTTGGTTTCAAACAATTACCATTTTTGAAAACAATAGTTGACTTTCATTTGATTAAACAAGCTATGTTTGAACGTAGTTGACTTTCATTTGATTCAATAAGCTTTATTCGAATCAAAATTAGCTTTGTTTGAATGCAATTGAGTGGAATCTTAATGATTAAGGTTAAGCTTAATTTGAACTAATTTCTATTTTCGGAAAGAAGTCGACTTTCATTTGATTAAATAAGCAATGTTTGAATGCAATTGAATTTCATTTGATTCAATAAGCTTTATTCAAATAAAATTAGCTTTGTTTGAATGCAATTGAGTGGAATCTTAATACTTAAGCTTATGCTTTATTTTAACCAATTACCATTTTTGGAAAGAATAGTTGACTTTCATTTGATTAAACAAGTTATGTTTGAATGCAATTGACTTTCATTTGATTCAATAAGCTTTATTAGAATCAAATTAGCTTTGTTTGAATGCAATTGAGTGGAATCTTAATGATAAAGGTTAAGCTTTATTTGAACCAATTCCTATTTTGGGAAAGAAGTTGACTGTCATTTGATTAAACAAGCAATGTTTGAATGCAATCGAATTTCATTTGATTCAATAAGCTTCATTCGAATCAAATTAGCTTTGTTTGAATGCAATTGAGTCGAATCTTAATGATTAAGCTTAACCTTTATTTGAAAAAGGTACCATTTTTGGTAAGAATAGTTGGCTTTCATTTGATTAAACAAGTTATGGTTGAATGCAATTGACTTTCATTTGATTCAATAAGCTTTATTCGAATCAAATTAGCTTTCTTTGAATGCAATTGAGTGGAATCTTAATGATAAAGGTTAAGCTTTATTTGAATCAATAACAATTTTTGGAAAGAAGTTTACATTAATTTGATTAAACATGCTATGTTTGAATGCAATTGACTTTCATTTGATTCAATAAGCTTTATTCGAATCAAATTCGCTTTGTTTGAATGCAATTGAGTCGAATCTTAATGATTAAGCTTAACCTTTATTTGAAAAAATTACCATTTTTGGAAAGAATAGTTGACTTTCATTTGATTAAACAAGCTATGTTTGAATGCAATTGACTTTCACTTGATTCAATAAGCTTTATCCAAATAAAATTAGCTTTGTTTGAATGCAATTGAGTGGAATCTTAATGCTTAAGCTTATACTTTAATTGAACCAATTACCATTTTTGGAAAGAATAGTTGGCTTTCATTTGATTAAACAAGTTATGTTTGAATGCAATTGACTTTCGTTTTATTCAATAAGCTTTATTCGAATCAAATTAGTTTTGTTTGAATGCAATTGAATGGAATCTTAATGATTAAGCTTAACCTTTATTTGAAAATGGTATCATTTTTGGTAAGAATAGTTGATTTTCATTTGATTAAACAAGCTATGTTTGAATGCAATTAACTTTCATTTGATTCAATAAGCTTGATTAATATCAAATTAGCTTTGTTTGAATTTAACTTAGTGGAATCTTAGTGATTAAGCTTAAGCTTGGTTTCAAACAATTACCATTTTTGAAAACAATAGTTGACTTTCATTTGATTAAACAAGCTATGTTTGAACGTAGTTGACTTTCATTTGATTCAATAAGCTTTATTCGAATCAAAATTAGCTTTGTTTGAATGCAATTGAGTGGAATCTTAATGATTAAGGTTAAGCTTAATTTGAACTAATTTATATTTTCGGAAAGAAGTCGACTTTCATTTGATTAAATAAGCAATGTTTGAATGCAATTGAATTTCATTTGATTCAATAAGCTTTATTCAAATAAAATTAGCTTTGTTTGAATGCAATTGAGTGGAATCTTAATACTTAAGCTTATGCTTTATTTTAACCAATTACCATTTTTGGAAAGAATAGTTGACTTTCATTTGATTAAACAAGTTATGTTTGAATGCAATTGACTTTCATTTGATTCAATAAGCTTTATTAGAATCAAATTAGCTTTGTTTGAATGCAATTGAGTGGAATCTTAATGATAAAGGTTAAGCTTTATTTGAACCAATTCCTATTTTGGGAAAGAAGTTGACTGTCATTTGATTAAACAAGCAATGTTTGAATGCAATCGAATTTCATTTGATTCAATAAGCTTCATTCGAATCAAATTAGCTTTGTTTGAATGCAATTGAGTCGAATCTTAATGATTAAGCTTAACCTTTATTTGAAAAAGGTACCATTTTTGGTAAGAATAGTTGGCTTTCATTTGATTAAACAAGTTATGGTTGAATGCAATTGACTTTCATTTGATTCAATAAGCTTTATTCGAATCAAATTAGCTTTCTTTGAATGCAATTGAGTGGAATCTTAATGATAAAGGTTAAGCTTTATTTGAATCAATAACAATTTTTGGAAAGAAGTTTACATTAATTTGATTAAACATGCTATGTTTGAATGCAATTGACTTTCATTTGATTCAATAAGCTTTATTCGAATCAAATTCGCTTTGTTTGAATGCAATTGAGTCGAATCTTAATGATTAAGCTTAACCTTTATTTGAAAAAATTACCATTTTTGGAAAGAATAGTTGACTTTCATTTGATTAAACAAGCTATGTTTGAATGCAATTGACTTTCACTTGATTCAATAAGCTTTATCCAAATAAAATTAGCTTTGTTTGAATGCAATTGAGTGGAATCTTAATGCTTAAGCTTATACTTTAATTGAACCAATTACCATTTTTGGAAAGAATAGTTGGCTTTCATTTGATTAAACAAGTTATGTTTGAATGCAATTGACTTTCGTTTTATTCAATAAGCTTTATTCGAATCAAATTAGTTTTGTTTGAATGCAATTGAATGGAATCTTAATGATTAAGCTTAACCTTTATTTGAAAATGGTATCATTTTTGGTAAGAATAGTTGATTTTCATTTGATTGAACAAGCTATGTTTGAATGCAATTAACTTTCATTTGATTCAATAAGCTTGATTAATATCAAATTAGCTTTGTTTGAATTTAACTTAGTGGAATCTTAGTGATTAAGCTTAAGCTTGGTTTCAAACAATTACCATTTTTGAAAACAATAGTTGACTTTCATTTGATTAAACAAGCTATGTTTGAACGTAGTTGACTTTCATTTGATTCAATAAGCTTTATTCGAATCAAAATTAGCTTTGTTTGAATGCAATTGAGTGGAATCTTAATGATTAAGGTTAAGCTTAATTTGAACTAATTTATATTTTCGGAAAGAAGTCGACTTTCATTTGATTAAATAAGCAATGTTTGAATGCAATTGAATTTCATTTGATTCAATAAGCTTTATTCAAATAAAATTAGCTTTGTTTGAATGCAATTGAGTGGAATCTTAATACTTAAGCTTATGCTTTATTTTAACCAATTACCATTTTTGGAAAGAATAGTTGACTTTCATTTGATTAAACAAGTTATGTTTGAATGCAATTGACTTTCATTTGATTCAATAAGCTTTATTAGAATCAAATTAGCTTTGTTTGAATGCAATTGAGTGGAATCTTAATGATAAAGGTTAAGCTTTATTTGAACCAATTCCTATTTTGGGAAAGAAGTTGACTGTCATTTGATTAAACAAGCAATGTTTGAATGCAATCGAATTTCATTTGATTCAATAAGCTTCATTCGAATCAAATTAGCTTTGTTTGAATGCAATTGAGTCGAATCTTAATGATTAAGCTTAACCTTTATTTGAAAAAGGTACCATTTTTGGTAAGAATAGTTGGCTTTCATTTGATTAAACAAGTTATGGTTGAATGCAATTGACTTTCATTTGATTCAATAAGCTTTATTCGAATCAAATTAGCTTTCTTTGAATGCAATTGAGTGGAATCTTAATGATAAAGGTTAAGCTTTATTTGAATCAATAACAATTTTTGGAAAGAAGTTTACATTAATTTGATTAAACATGCTATGTTTGAATGCAATTGACTTTCATTTGATTCAATAAGCTTTATTCGAATCAAATTCGCTTTGTTTGAATGCAATTGAGTCGAATCTTAATGATTAAGCTTAACCTTTATTTGAAAAAATTACCATTTTTGGAAAGAATAGTTGACTTTCATTTGATTAAACAAGCTATGTTTGAATGCAATTTACTTTCACTTGATTCAATAAGCTTTATCCAAATAAAATTAGCTTTGTTTGAATGCAATTGAGTGGAATCTTAGTGCTTAAGCTTATGCTTTAATTGAACCAATTACCATTTTTGGAAAGAATAGTTGGCTTTCATTTGATTAAACAAGTTATGTTTGACTGCAATTGACTTTCGTTTTATTCAATAAGCTTTATTCGAATCAAATTAGTTTTGTTTGAATGCAATTGAATGGAATCTTAATGATTAAGCTTAACCTTTATTTGAAAATGGTATCATTTTTGGTAAGAATAGTTGATTTTCATTTGATTAAACAAGCTATGTTTGAATGCAATTAACTTTCATTTGATTCAATAAGCTTGATTAATATCAAATTAGCTTTGTTTGAATTTAACTTAGTGGAATCTTAGTGATTAAGCTTAAGCTTGGTTTCAAACAATTACCATTTTTGAAAACAATAGTTGACTTTCATTTGATTAAACAAGCTATGTTTGAACGTAGTTGACTTTCATTTGATTCAATAAGCTTTATTCGAATCAAAATTAGCTTTGTTTGAATGCAATTGAGTGGAATCTTAATGATTAAGGTTAAGCTTAATTTGAACTAATTTATATTTTCGGAAAGAAGTCGACTTTCATTTGATTAAATAAGCAATGTTTGAATGCAATTGAATTTCATTTGATTCAATAAGCTTTATTCAAATAAAATTAGCTTTGTTTGAATGCAATTGACTGGAATCTTAATACTTAAGCTTATGCTTTATTTTAACCAATTACCATTTTTGGAAAGAATAGTTGACTTTCATTTGATTAAACAAGTTATGTTTGAATGCAATTGACTTTCATTTGATTCAATAAGCTTTATTAGAATCAAATTAGCTTTGTTTGAATGCAATTGAGTGGAATCTTAATGATAAAGGTTAAGCTTTATTTGAACCAATTCCTATTTTGGGAAAGAAGTTGACTGTCATTTGATTAAACAAGCAATGTTTGAATGCAATCGAATTTCATTTGATTCAATAAGCTTCATTCGAATCAAATTAGCTTTGTTTGAATGCAATTGAGTCGAATCTTAATGATTAAGCTTAACCTTTATTTGAAAAAGGTACCATTTTTGGTAAGAATAGTTGGCTTTCATTTGATTAAACAAGTTATGGTTGAATGCAATTGACTTTCATTTGATTCAATAAGCTTTATTCGAATCAAATTAGCTTTCTTTGAATGCAATTGAGTGGAATCTTAATGATAAAGGTTAAGCTTTATTTGAATCAATAACAATTTTTGGAAAGAAGTTTACATTAATTTGATTAAACATGCTATGTTTGAATGCAATTGACTTTCATTTGATTCAATAAGCTTTATTCGAATCAAATTCGCTTTGTTTGAATGCAATTGAGTCGAATCTTAATGATTAAGCTTAACCTTTATTTGAAAAAATTACCATTTTTGGAAAGAATAGTTGACTTTCATTTGATTAAACAAGCTATGTTTGAATGCAATTTACTTTCACTTGATTCAATAAGCTTTATCCAAATAAAATTAGCTTTGTTTGAATGCAATTGAGTGGAATCTTAGTGCTTAAGCTTATGCTTTAATTGAACCAATTACCATTTTTGGAAAGAATAGTTGGCTTTCATTTGATTAAACAAGTTATGTTTGACAGCAATTGACTTTCGTTTTATTCAATAAGCTTTATTCGAATCAAATTAGTTTTGTTTGAATGCAATTGAATGGAATCTTAATGATTAAGCTTAACCTTTATTTGAAAATGGTATCATTTTTGGTAAGAATAGTTGATTTTCATTTGATTAAACAAGCTATGTTTGAATGCAATTAACTTTCATTTGATTCAATAAGCTTGATTAATATCAAATTAGCTTTGTTTGAATTTAACTTAGTGGAATCTTAGTGATTAAGCTTAAGCTTGGTTTCAAACAATTACCATTTTTGAAAACAATAGTTGACTTTCATTTGATTAAACAAGCTATGTTTGAACGTAGTTGACTTTCATTTGATTCAATAAGCTTTATTCGAATCAAAATTAGCTTTGTTTGAATGCAATTGAGTGGAATCTTAATGATTAAGGTTAAGCTTAATTTGAACTAATTTCTATTTTCGGAAAGAAGTCGACTTTCATTTGATTAAATAAGCAATGTTTGAATGCAATTGAATTTCATTTGATTCAATAAGCTTTATTCAAATAAAATTAGCTTTGTTTGAATGCAATTGAGTGGAATCTTAATACTTAAGCTTATGCTTTATTTTAACCAATTACCATTTTTGGAAAGAATAGTTGACTTTCATTTGATTAAACAAGTTATGTTTGAATGCAATTGACTTTCATTTGATTCAATAAGCTTTATTAGAATCAAATTAGCTTTGTTTGAATGCAATTGAGTGGAATCTTAATGATAAAGGTTAAGCTTTATTTGAACCAATTCCTATTTTGGGAAAGAAGTTGACTGTCATTTGATTAAACAAGCAATGTTTGAATGCAATCGAATTTCATTTGATTCAATAAGCTTCATTCGAATCAAATTAGCTTTGTTTGAATGCAATTGAGTCGAATCTTAATGATTAAGCTTAACCTTTATTTGAAAAAGGTACCATTTTTGGTAAGAATAGTTGGCTTTCATTTGATTAAACAAGTTATGGTTGAATGCAATTGACTTTCATTTGATTCAATAAGCTTTATTCGAATCAAATTAGCTTTCTTTGAATGCAATTGAGTGGAATCTTAATGATAAAGGTTAAGCTTTATTTGAATCAATAACAATTTTTGGAAAGAAGTTTACATTAATTTGATTAAACATGCTATGTTTGAATGCAATTGACTTTCATTTGATTCAATAAGCTTTATTCGAATCAAATTCGCTTTGTTTGAATGCAATTGAGTCGAATCTTAATGATTAAGCTTAACCTTTATTTGAAAAAATTACCATTTTTGGAAAGAATAGTTGACTTTCATTTGATTAAACAAGCTATGTTTGAATGCAATTTACTTTCACTTGATTCAATAAGCTTTATCCAAATAAAATTAGCTTTGTTTGAATGCAATTGAGTGGAATCTTAGTGCTTAAGCTTATGCTTTAATTGAACCAATTACCATTTTTGGAAAGAATAATTGGCTTTCATTTGATTAAACAAGTTATGTTTGACTGCAATTGACTTTCGTTTTATTCAATAAGCTTTATTCGAATCAAATTAGTTTTGTTTGAATGCAATTGAATGGAATCTTAATGATTAAGCTTAACCTTTATTTGAAAATGGTATCATTTTTGGTAAGAATAGTTGATTTTCATTTGATTAAACAAGCTATGTTTGAATGCAATTAACTTTCATTTGATTCAATAAGCTTGATTAATATCAAATTAGCTTTGTTTGAATTTAACTTAGTGGAATCTTAGTGATTAAGCTTAAGCTTGGTTTCAAACAATTACCATTTTTGAAAACAATAGTTGACTTTCATTTGATTAAACAAGCTATGTTTGAACGTAGTTGACTTTCATTTGATTCAATAAGCTTTATTCGAATCAAAATTAGCTTTGTTTGAATGCAATTGAGTGGAATCTTAATGATTAAGGTTAAGCTTAATTTGAACTAATTTATATTTTCGGAAAGAAGTCGACTTTCATTTGATTAAATAAGCAATGTTTGAATGCAATTGAATTTCATTTGATTCAATAAGCTTTATTCAAATAAAATTAGCTTTGTTTGAATGCAATTGAGTGGAATCTTAATACTTAAGCTTATGCTTTATTTTAACCAATTACCATTTTTGGAAAGAATAGTTGACTTTCATTTGATTAAACAAGTTATGTTTGAATGCAATTGACTTTCATTTGATTCAATAAGCTTTATTAGAATCAAATTAGCTTTGTTTGAATGCAATTGAGTGGAATCTTAATGATAAAGGTTAAGCTTTATTTGAACCAATTCCTATTTTGGGAAAGAAGTTGACTGTCATTTGATTAAACAAGCAATGTTTGAATGCAATCGAATTTCATTTGATTCAATAAGCTTCATTCGAATCAAATTAGCTTTGTTTGAATGCAATTGAGTCGAATCTTAATGATTAAGCTTAACCTTTATTTGAAAAAGGTACCATTTTTGGTAAGAATAGTTGGCTTTCATTTGATTAAACAAGTTATGGTTGAATGCAATTGACTTTCATTTGATTCAATAAGCTTTATTCGAATCAAATTAGCTTTCTTTGAATGCAATTGAGTGGAATCTTAATGATAAAGGTTAAGCTTTATTTGAATCAATAACAATTTTTGGAAAGAAGTTTACATTAATTTGATTAAACATGCTATGTTTGAATGCAATTGACTTTCATTTGATTCAATAAGCTTTATTCGAATCAAATTCGCTTTGTTTGAATGCAATTGAGTCGAATCTTAATGATTAAGCTTAACCTTTATTTGAAAAAATTACCATTTTTGGAAAGAATAGTTGACTTTCATTTGATTAAACAAGCTATGTTTGAATGCAATTGACTTTCACTTGATTCAATAAGCTTTATCCAAATAAAATTAGCTTTGTTTGAATGCAATTGAGTGGAATCTTAATGCTTAAGCTTATGCTTTAATTGAACCAATTACCATTTTTGGAAAGAATAGTTGGCTTTCATTTGATTAAACAAGTTATGTTTGAATGCAATTGACTTTCGTTTTATTCAATAAGCTTTATTCGAATCAAATTAGTTTTGTTTGAATGCAATTGAATGGAATCTTAATGATTAAGCTTAACCTTTATTTGAAAATGGTATCATTTTTGGTAAGAATAGTTGATTTTCATTTGATTAAACAAGCTATGTTTGAATGCAATTGACTTTCATTTGATTCAATAAGCTTGATTAATATCAAATTAGCTTTGTTTGAATGTAACTGTGTGGAATCTTAGTGATTAAGCTTAAGCTTTGTTTGAAACAATTACCATTTTTGGAAACAATAGTTGACTTTCATTTGATTAAATAAGCTATGTTTGAACGCAGTTGACTTTCATTTGATTCAATAAGCTTTATTCGATTCAAATTAGCTTTGTTTGAATGCAATTCAGTGGAATTTTAATGATTAAGGTTAAGCTTAATTTGAACCAATTTCTATTTTGGGAAAGAAGTTGACTTTCATTTGATTAAACAAGCAATGTTTGAATGCAATCGAATTTCATTAGATTCAATAAGCTTGATTCAAATAAAATTACCTTTGTGTGAATGCAATTGAGTGGAATCTTAATGCTTAAGCTTATGCTTCATTTTAACCAACTACCATTTTTGGAAAGAATAGTTGTCTTTCATTTGATTAAACAAGTTATGTTTGAATGCAATTGACTTTCGTTTGATTCAATAAGCTTTATTTGAATCAAATTAGTTTTGTTTGAATGCGATTGAATGGAATCTTAATGATTAAGCTTAACCTTTATTCGAAAATGGTATCATTTTTGGTAGGAATAGTTGAGTTTCATTTGATTAAACAAGCTATGTTTGAATGCAATTGACTTTCATTTGATTCAATAAGCTTGATTAATATCAAATTAGCTTTGTTTGAATGTAACTGAGTGGAATCTTAGTGATTAAGCTTAAGCTTTGTTTGAAACAATTACCATTTTTGGAAACAATGGTTGACTTTGATTTGATTAAAGAAGCTATGTTTGAACGCAGTTGACTTTCATTTGATTCAATAAGCTTTATTCGAATCAAATTAGCTTTGTTTGAATGCAAATGAGTGGAATCTTAATGATAAAGGTTAAGCTTTATTTGAACCAATTTCTATTTTGGGAAAGAAGTTGACTGTCATTTGATTAAACAAGCAATGTTTGAATGCAATCGAATTTCATTTGATTCAATAAGCTTTATTCAAATAAAATTAGCTTTGTTTGAATGCAATTGAGTGGAATCTTAATACTTAAGCTTATGCTTTATTTTAACCAATTACCATTTTTGGAAAGAATAGTTGACTTTCATTTGATTATACAAGTTATGTTTGAATGCAATTGACTTTCATTTGATTCAATAAGCTTTATTAGAATCAAATTAGCTTTGTTTGAATGCAATTGAGTGGAATCTTAATGATAAAGGTTAAGCTTTATTTGAACCAATTTCTATTTTGGGAAAGAAGTTGACTGTCATTTGATTAAACAAGCAATGTTTGAATGCAATCGAATTTCATTTGATTCAATAAGCTTCATTCGAATCAAATTAGCTTTGTTTGAATGCAATTGAGTCGAATCTTAATGATTAAGCTTAACCTGTATTTGAAAAAGGTACCATTTTTGGTAAGAATAGTTGGCTTTCATTTGATTAAACAAGTTATGGTTGAATGCAATTGACTTTCATTTGATTCAATAAGCTTTATTCCAATAAAATTAGCTTTGTTTGAATGCAATTGAGTGGAATCTTAATACTTAAGCTTATGCTTTATTTTAACCAATTACCATTTTTGGAAAGAATAGTTGACTTTCATTTGATTAAACAAGTTATGTTTGAATGCAATTGACTTTCATTTGATTCAATAAGCTTTATTAGAATCAAATTAGCTTTGTTTGAATGCAATTGAGTGGAATCTTAATGATAAAGGTTAAGCTTTATTTGAACCAATTTCTATTTTGGGAAAGAAGTTGACTGTCATTTGATTAAACAAGCAATGTTTGAATGCAATCGAATTTCATTTGATTCAATAAGCTTCATTCGAATCAAATTAGCTTTGTTTGAATGCAATTGAGTCGAATCTTAATGATTAAGCTTAACCTTTATTTGAAAAAGGTACCATTTTTGGTAAGAATAGTTGGCTTTCATTTGATTAAACAAGTTATGGTTGAATGCAATTGACTTTCATTTGATTCAATAAGCTTTATTCGAATCAAATTAGCTTTGTTTGAATGCAATTGAGTGGAATCATAATGATAAATGTTAAGCTTTATTTGAATCAATAACCATTTTTGTAAAGAAGTTTACATTAATTTGATTAAACATGCTATGTTTGAATGCAATTGACTTTCATTTGATTCAATAAGCTTTATTCGAATCAAATTTGCTTTGTTTGAATGCAATTGAGTCGAATCTTAATGATTAAGCTTAACCTTTATTTGAAAAAATTACCATTTTTGGAAAGAATAGTTGACTTTCATTTGATTAAACAAGCTATGTTTGAATGCAATTTACTTTCATTTGATTCAATAAGCTTTATCCAAATAAAATTAACTTTGTTTGAATGCAATTGAGTGGAATCTTAATGCTTAAGCTTTTGCTTTAATTGAACCAATTACCATTTTTGGAAAGAATAGTTGGCTTTCATTTGATTAAACAAGTTATGTTTGAATACAATTGACTTTCGTTTTATTCAATAAGCTTTATTCGAATCAAATTAGTTTTGTTTGAATGCAATTGAATGAAATCTTAATGATTAAGCTTAACCTTTATTTGAAAATGGTATCATTTTTGGTAAGAATAGTTGACTTTCATTTGATTAAACAAGCTATGTTTGAATGCAATTGACTTTCATTTGATTCAATAAACTTGATTAATATCAAATTAGCTTTGTTTGAATGTAACTGTGTGGAATCTTAGTGATTAAGCTTAAGCTTTGTTTGAAACAATTACCATTTTTGGAAACAATAGTTGACTTTCATTTGATTAAATAAGCTATGTTTGAACACAGTTGACTTTCATTTGATTCAATAAGCTTTATTCGATTCAAATTAGCTTTGTTTGAATGCAATTCAGTGGAATTTTAATGATTAAGGTTAAGCTTAATTTGAACCAATTTCTATTTTGGGAAAGAAGTTGACTTTCATTTGATTAAACAAGCAATGTTTGAATGCAATCGAATTTCATTAGATTCAATAAGCTTTATTCAAATAAAATTACCTTTGTTTGAATGCAATTGAGTGGAATCTTAATGCTTAAGCTTATGCTTCATTTTAACCAATTACCATTTTTGGAAAGAATAGTTGTCTTTCATTTGATTAAACAAGTTATGTTTGAATGCAATTGACTTTCGTTTGATTGAATAAGCTTTATTTGAATCAAATTAGTTTTGTTTGAATGCGATTGAATGGAATCTTAATGATTAAGCTTAACCTTTATTCGAAAATGGTATCATTTTTGGTAGGAATAGTTGAGTTTCATTTGATTAAACAAGCTATGTTTGAATGCAATTGACTTTCATTTGATTCAATAAGCTTGATTAATATCAAATTAGCTTTGTTTGAATGTAACTGAGTGGAATCTTAGTGATTAAGCTTAAGCTTTGTTTGAAACAATTACCATTTTTGGAAACAATGGTTGACTTTGATTTGATTAAAGAAGCTATGTTTGAACGCAGTTGACTTTCATTTGATTCAATAAGCTTTATTCGAATCAAATTAGCTTTGTTTGAATGCAAATGAGTGGAATCTTAATGATAAAGGTTAAGCTTTATTTGAACCAATTTCTATTTTGGGAAAGAAGTTGACTGTCATTTGAATAAACAAGCAATGTTTGAATGCAATCGAATTTCATTTGATTCAATAAGCTTTATTCAAATAAAATTAGCTTTGTTTGAATGCAATTGAGTGGAATCTTAATACTTAAGCTCATGCTTTATTTTAACCAATTACCATTTTTGGAAAGAATAGTTGACTTTCATTTGATTATACAAGTTATCTTTGAATGCAATTGACTTTCATTTGATTCAATAAGCTTTATTAGAATCAAATTAGCTTTGTTTGAATGCAATTGAGTGGAAACTTAATGATAAAGGTTAAGCTTTATTTGAACCAATTTCTATTTTGGGAAAGAAGTTGACTGTCATTTGATTAAACAAGCAATGTTTGAATGCAATCGAATTTCATTTGATTCAATAAGCTTCATTCGAATCAAATTAGCTTTGTTTGAATGCAATTGAGTCGAATCTTAATGATTAAGCTTAACCTTTATTTGAAAAAGGTACCATTTTTGGTAAGAATAGTTGGCTTTCATTTGATTAAACAAGTTATGGTTGAATGCAATTGACTTTCATTTGATTCAATAAGCTTTATTCGAATCAAATTAGCTTTGTTTGAATGCAATTGAGTGGAATCATAATGATAAATGTTAAGCTTTATTTGAATCAATAACCATTTTTGGAAAGAAGTTTACATTAATTTGATTAAACATGCTATGTTTGAATGCAATTGACTTTCATTTGATTCAATAAGCTTTATTCGAATCAAATTTGCTTTGTTTGAATGCAATTGAGTCGAATCTTAATGATTAAGCTTAACCTTTATTTGAAAAAATTACCATTTTTGGAAAGAATAGTTGACTTTCATTTGATTAAACAAGCTATGTTTGAATGCAATTTACTTTCATTTGATTCAATAAGCTTTATCCAAATAAAATTAACTTTGTTTGAATGCAATTGAGTGGAATCTTAATGCTTAAGCTTTTGCTTTAATTGAACCAATTACCATTTTTGGAAAGAATAGTTGGCTTTCATTTGATTAAACAAGTTATGTTTGAATACAATTGACTTTCGTTTTATTCAATAAGCTTTATTCGAATCAAATTAGTTTTGTTTGAATGCAATTGAATGAAATCTTAATGATTAAGCTTAACCTTTATTTGAAAATGGTATCATTTTTGGTAAGAATAGTTGACTTTCATTTGATTAAACAAGCTATGTTTGAATGCAATTGACTTTCATTTGATTCAATAAACTTGATTAATATCAAATTAGCTTTGTTTGAATGTAACTGTGTGGAATCTTAGTGATTAAGCTTAAGCTTTGTTTGAAACAATTACCATTTTTGGAAACAATAGTTGACTTTCATTTGATTAAATAAGCTATGTTTGAACGCAGTTGACTTTCATTTGATTCAATAAGCTTTATTCGATTCAAATTAGCTTTGTTTGAATGCAATTCAGTGGAATTTTAATGATTAAGGTTAAGCTTAATTTGAACCAATTTCTATTTTGGGAAAGAAGTTGACTTTCATTTGATTAAACAAGCAATGTTTGAATGCAATCGAATTTCATTAGATTCAATAAGCTTTATTCAAATAAAATTACCTTTGTGTGAATGCAATTGAGTGGAATCTTAATGCTTAAGCTTATGCTTCATTTTAACCAACTACCATTTTTGGAAAGAATAGTTGTCTTTCATTTGATTAAACAAGTTATGTTTGAATGCAATTGACTTTCGTTTGATTCAATAAGCTTTATTTGAATCAAATTAGTTTTGTTTGAATGCGATTGAATGGAATCTTAATGATTAAGCTTAACCTTTATTCGAAAATGGTATCATTTTTGGTAGGAATAGTTGAGTTTCATTTGATTAAACAAGCTATGTTTGAATGCAATTGACTTTCATTTGATTCAATAAGCTTGATTAATATCAAATTAGCTTTGTTTGAATGTAACTGAGTGGAATCTTAGTGATTAAGCTTAAGCTTTGTTTGAAACAATTACCATTTTTGGAAACAATGGTTGACTTTGATTTGATTAAAGAAGCTATGTTTGAACGCAGTTGACTTTCATTTGATTCAATAAGCTTTATTCGAATCAAATTAGCTTTGTTTGAATGCAAATGAGTGGAATCTTAATGATAAAGGTTAAGCTTTATTTGAACCAATTTCTATTTTGGGAAAGAAGTTGACTGTCATTTGATTAAACAAGCAATGTTTGAATGCAATCGAATTTCATTTGATTCAATAAGCTTTATTCAAATAAAATTAGCTTTGTTTGAATGCAATTGAGTGGAATCTTAATACTTAAGCTTATGCTTTATTTTAACCAATTACCATTTTTGGAAAGAATAGTTGACTTTCATTTGATTATACAAGTTATGTTTGAATGCAATTGACTTTCATTTGATTCAATAAGCTTTATTAGAATCAAATTAGCTTTGTTTGAATGCAATTGAGTGGAATCTTAATGATAAAGGTTAAGCTTTATTTGAACCAATTTCTATTTTGGGAAAGAAGTTGACTGTCATTTGATTAAACAAGCAATGTTTGAATGCAATCGAATTTCATTTGATTCAATAAGCTTCATTCGAATCAAATTAGCTTTGTTTGAATGCAATTGAGTCGAATCTTAATGATTAAGCTTAACCTGTATTTGAAAAAGGTACCATTTTTGGTAAGAATAGTTGGCTTTCATTTGATTAAACAAGTTATGGTTGAATGCAATTGACTTTCATTTGATTCAATAAGCTTTATTCCAATAAAATTAGCTTTGTTTGAATGCAATTGAGTGGAATCTTAATACTTAAGCTTATGCTTTATTTTAACCAATTACCATTTTTGGAAAGAATAGTTGACTTTCATTTGATTATACAAGTTATGTTTGAATGCAATTGACTTTCATTTGATTCAATAAGCTTTATTAGAATCAAATTAGCTTTGTTTGAATGCAATTGAGTGGAATCTTAATGATAAAGGTTAAGCTTTATTTGAACCAATTTATATTTTGGGAAAGAAGTTGACTGTCATTTGATTAAACAAGCAATGTTTGAATGCAATCGAATTTCATTTGATTCAACAAGCTTCATTCGAATCAAATTAGCTTTGTTTGAATGCAATTGAGTCGAATCTTAATGATTAAGCTTAACCTTTATTTGAAAAAGGTACCATTTTTGGTAAGAATAGTTGGCTTTCATTTGATTAAACAAGTTATGGTTGAATGCAATTGACTTTCATTTGATTCAATAAGCTTTATTCGAATCAAATTAGCTTTGTTTGAATGCAATTGAGTGGAATCATAATGATAAAGGTTAAGCTTTATTTGAATCAATAACCATTTTTGGAAAGAAGTTTACATTAATTTGATTAAACATGCTATGTTTGAATGCAATTGACTTTCATTTGATTCAATAAGCTTTATTCGAATCAAATTTGCTTTGTTTGAATGCAATTGAGTCGACTCTTAATGATTAAGCTTAACCTTTATTTGAAAAAATTACCATTTTTGGAAAGAATAGTTGACTTTCATTTGATTAAACAAGCTATGTTTGAATGCAATTTACTTTCATTTTATTCAATAAGCTTTATCCAAATCAAATTAACTTTGTTCGAATGCAATTGAGTGGAATCTTAATGCTTAAGCTTTTGCTTTAATTGAACCAATTACCATTTTTGGAAAGAATAGTTGGCTTTCATTTGATTAAACAAGTTATGTTTGAATGCAATTGACTTTCGTTTTATTCAATAAGCTTTATTCGAATCAAATTAGTTTTGTTTGAATGCAATTGAATGAAATCTTAATGATTAAGCTTAACCTTTATTTGAAAATGGTATCATTTTTGGTAAGAATAGTTGACTTTCATTTGATTAAACAAGCTATGTTTGAATGCAATTGACTTTCATTTGATTCAATAAACTTGATTAATATCAAATTAGCTTTGTTTGAATGTAACTGTGTGGAATCTTAGTGATTAAGCTTAAGCTTTGTTTGAAACAATTACCATTTTTGGAAACAATAGTTGACTTTCATTTGATTAAATAAGCTATGTTTGAACGCAGTTGACTTTCATTTGATTCAATAAGCTTTATTCGAATCAAATTAGCTTTGTTTGAATGCAATTCAGTGGAATTTTAATGATTAAGGTTAAGCTTAATTTGAACCAATTTCTATTTTGGGAAAGAAGTTGACTTTCATTTGATTAAACAAGCAATGTTTGAATGCAATCGAATTTCATTAGATTCAATAAGCTTCATTCGAATCAAATTAGCTTTGCTTGAATGCAATTGAGTGGAATCTTAATGATTAAGCTTAACCTTTATTTGAAAAAGGTACCATTTTTGGTAAGAATAGTTGGCTTTCATTTGATTAAACAAGTTATGGTTGAATGCAATTGACTTTCATTTGATTCAATAAGCTTTATTCGAATCAAATTAGCTTTGTTTGAATGCAATTGAGTGGAATCATAATGATAAAGGTTAAGCTTTATTTGAATCAATAACCATTTTTGGAAAGAATTTTACATTAATTTGATTAAACATGCTATGTTTGAATGCAATTGACTTTCATTTGATTCAATAAGCTTTATTCGAATCAAATTTGCTTTGTTTGAATGCAATTGAGTCGACTCTTAATGATTAAGCTTAACCTTTATTTGAAAAAATTACCATTTTTGGAAAGAATAGTTGACTTTCATTTGATTAAACAAGCTATGTTTGAATGCAATTGACTTTCATTTCATTCAATAAGCTTTATCCAAATAAAATTAGCTTTGTTTGAATGCAATTGAGTGGAATCTTAATGCTTAAGCTTATGCTTTAATTGAACCAATTACCATTTTTGGAAAGAATAGTTGGCTTTCATTTGATTAAACAAGTTATGTTTGAATGCAATTGACTTTCGTTTTATTCAATAAGCTTTATTCGAATCAAATTAGTTTTGTTTGAATGCAATTGAATGGAATCTTAATGATTAAGCTTAACCTTTATTTGAAAATGGTATCATTTTTGGTAAGAATAGTTGATTTTCATTTGATTAAACAAGCTATGTTTGAATGCAATTAACTTTCATTTGATTCAATAAGCTTGATTAATATCAAATTAGCTTTGTTTGAATTTAACTTAGTGGAATCTTAGTGATTAAGCTTAAGCTTGGTTTCAACCAATTACCATTTTTGAAAACAATAGTTGACTTTCATTTGATTAAACAAGCTATGTTTGAACGTAGTTGACTTTCATTTGATTCAATAAGCTTTATTCGAATCAAAATTAGCTTTGTTTGAATGCAATTGAGTGGAATCTTAATGATTAAGGTTAAGCTTAATTTGAACTAATTTCTATTTTCGGAAAGAAGTCGACTTTCATTTGATTAAACAAGCAATGTTTGAATGCAATCGAATTTCATTTGATTCAATAAGCTTTATTCAAATAAAATTAGCTTTGTTTAAATGCAATTGAGTGGAATCTTAATGCGTAAGCTTATGCTTCATTTTAACCAATTACCATTTTTGGAAAGAATAGTTGACTTTCATTTGATTAAACAAGCTATGTTTGAATGCAATTGACTTTCATTTGATTCAATAAGCTTTATTCAAATTAAATTAGCTTTGTTTGAATGCAATTGAGTGGAATCTTAATGCTTTAGCTTATGCTTTATTTGAACCAATTACTATTTTTGGAAAGAATAGTTGGTTTTCATTTAATTAAACAAGTTATGTTTGAATGCATTTGACTTTCATTTGATTCAATAAGCTTGATTCGAATCAAATTAGCTTTGTTTGAATGCAATTGAGTGGAATCTTAATAAATAAGCTTAAGCTTTAGTTGAAACAATTACCATTTTTGAAAACAATAGTTGACTTTCATTTGATTAAAAAAGCTATGTTTGAACGTAGTTGACTTTCATTTGATTCAATAAGCTTTATTCGAATTAAAATTAGCTTTGTTTGAATGCAATTGAGTAGAATCTTAATGATTAAGGTTAAGCTTAATTTGAACTAATTTCTATTTTCGGAAAGAAATTGACTTTCATTTGATTAAACAAGCAATGTTTGAATGCAATCGAATTTCATTTGATTCAATAAGCT
Source organism: Salicornia ramosissima (assembly GCA_951394345.1). Classification (NCBI taxonomy): domain Eukaryota; kingdom Viridiplantae; phylum Streptophyta; class Magnoliopsida; order Caryophyllales; family Amaranthaceae; genus Salicornia; species Salicornia ramosissima. The sequence goes on along the minus strand of OX596233.1, from coordinate 34,385,056 downwards.
TTATTCAAATAAAATTAGCTTTGTTTGAATGCAATTGAGTGGAATCTTAATACTTAAGCTTATGCTTTATTTTAACCAATTACCATTTTTGGAAAGAATAGTTGACTTTCATTTGATTAAACAAGTTATGTTTGAATGCAATTGACTTTCATTTGATTCAATAAGCTTTATTAGAATCAAATTAGCTTTGTTTGAATGCACTTGAGTTGAATCTTAATGATTAAGCTTAACCTTTATTTGAAAAAGGTACCATTTTTGGTAAGAATAGTTGGCTTTCATTTGATTAAACACGTTATGGTTGAATGCAATTGACTTTCATTTGATTGAATAAGCTTTATTCGAATCAAATTAGCTTTGTTTGAATGCAATTGAGTGGAATCTTAATGATAAAGGTTAAGCTTTATTTGAATCAATAACTATTTTTGGAAAGAAGTTTACATTAATTTGATTAAACATGCTATGTTTGAATGCAAGTGACTTTCATTTGATTCAATAATCTTTATCCAAATAAAATTAACCTTGTTTGAATGCAATTGAGTGGAATCTTAATGCTTAAGCTTATGCTTTAATTGAACCAATTACCATTTTTGGAAAGAATAGTTGGCTCTCATTTGATTAAACAAGTTATGTTTGAATGCAATTGACTTTCGTTTTATAAAATAAGCTTTATTCGAATCAAATTAGTTTTGTTTGAATGCAATTGAATGGAATCTTAATGATTAAGCTTAACCTTTATTTGAAAATGGTATTATTTTTGGTAGGAATAGTTGATTTTCATTTGATTAAACAAGCTATGTTTGATTGCAATTGACTTTCATTTGATTCAATAAGCTTGATTAATATCAAATTAGCTTTGTTTGAATGTAACTTAGTGGAATCTTAGTGATTAAGCTTAAGCTTGGTTTCAAACAATTACCATTTTTGAAAACAATAGTTGACTTTCATTTGATTAAACAAGCTATGTATGAACGTAGTTGACTTTCATTTGATTCAATAAGCTTTATTCTAATCAAAATTAGCTTTGTTTGAATGCAATTGAGTGGAATCTTAATGATTAAGGTTAAGCTTAATTTGAACTAATTTATATTTTCGGAAAGAAGTTGACTTTCATTTGATTAAACAAGCAATGTTTGAATGCATTCGAATTTCATTTGATTCAATAAGCTTTATTCAAATAAAATTAGCTTTGTTTATATGCAATTGAGTGGAATCTTAATACTTAAGCTTATGCTTGATTTTAACCAATTACCATTTTTGGAAAGAGTAGTTGACTTTCATTTGATTAAACAAGTTATGTTTGAATGCAATTGACTTTCATTTGATTCAATAAGCTTTATTCGAATCAAATTAGCTTTGTTTGAATGCAATTGAGTGGAATCTTAATGATAAAGGTTAAGCTTTATTTGAACCAATTTCTATTTTGGGAAAGAAGTTGACTGTCATTTGATTAAACAAGCAATGTTTGAATGCAATCGAATTTCATTTGATTCAATAAGCTTCATTCGAATCAAATTAGCTTTGTTTGAATGCAATTGAGTCGAATCTTAATGACTAAGCTTAACCTTTATTTGAAAAAGGTACCATTTTTGGTAAGAATAGTTGGCTTTCATTTGATTAAACAAGTTATGGTTGAATGCAATTGACTTTCATTTGATTCAATAAGCTTTATTCGAATCAAATTAGCTTTGTTTGAATGCAATTGAGTGGAATCATAATGATAAAGGTTAAGCTTTATTTGAATCAATAACCATTTTTGGAAAGAAGTTTACATTAATTTGATTAAACATGCTATGTTTGAATGCAATTGACTTTCATTTGATTCAATAAGCTTTATTCGAATCAAATTTGCTTTGTTTGAATGCAATTGAGTCGAATCTTAATGATTAAGCTTAACCTTTATTTGAAAAAATTATCATTTTTGGAAAGAATAGTTGACTTTCATTTGATTAAACAAGCTATGTTTGAATGCAATTTACTTTCATTTGATTCAATAAGCTTTATCCAAATAAAATTAACTTTGTTTGAATGCAATTGAGTGGAATCTTAATGCTTAAGCTTTTGCTTTAATTGAACCAATTACCATTTTTGGAAAGAATTGTTGGCTTTCATTTGATTAAACAAGTTATGTTTGAATGCAATTGACTTTCGTTTTATTCAATAAGCTTTATTCGAATCAAATTAGTTTTGTTTGAATGCAATTGAATGAAATCTTAATGATTAAGCTTAACCTTTATTTGAAAATGGTATCATTTTTGGTAAGAATAGTTGACTTTCATTTGATTAAACAAGCTATGTTTGAATGCAATTGACTTTCATTTGATTCAATAAGCTTGATTAATATCACATTAGCTTTGTTTGAATGTAACTGAGTGGACTCTTAGTGATTAAGCTTAAGCTTTGTTTGAAACAATTACCATTTTTGGAAACAATAGTTGACTTTCATTTGATTAAACAAGCTATGTTTGAACGCAACTGACTTTCATTTGATTCAATAAGCTTTATTCGAATCAAATTAGCTTTGTTTGAATGCAAATGAGTGGAATCTTAATGATTAAGGTTAAGCTTTATTTGAACCAATTTCTATTTTGGGGAAGAAGTTGACTTTCATTTGATTAAACAAACAATGTTTGAATGCAATCGAATTTCATTTGATTCAATAAGCTTTATTCGAATACAATTAGCTTTGTTTGAATGTAATTCAGTCGAATCTTAATGATTAAGCTTAACTTTTTTTTGAAAAAGGTACCATTTTTGTTAAGAATAGTTGACTTTCATTTGATTAAACAAATTATGGTTGAATGCAATTCACTTTCATTTGATTCAATAAGCTATATTCGAAACAAATTAGCTTTGTTTGAATGCGATTGAGTGGAATCTTAATGATAAAGGTTAAGCTTTATTTGAATCAATAACCATTTTTGGAAAGAAGTTTACATTAATTTGATTAAACATCCTATGTTTGAATGCAATTGACTTTCATTTGATTCAATAAGCTTTATTCGAATCAAATTTGCTTTGTTTGAATGCAATTGAGTCGAATCGTAATGATTAACCTTAACCTTTATTTGATAAAATTACCATTTTTGCAAAGAATAGTTGGCTTTCATTTAATTAAACAAGTTATGTTTGAATGCAATTGACTTTCATTTGATTAAATAAGCTTTATTCGAATAAAATTAGTTTTGTTTGAATACAATTGAATGGAATCTTAATGATTAAGCTATACCTATATTTGAAAATGGTATCATATTTGGTAAGAATAGTTGACTTTCATTTGATTAAACAAGCTATGTTTGAATGCAATTGACTTTCATTTGATTCAATAAACTTGATTAATATCAAATTAGCTTTGTTTGAATGTAACTGTGTGGAATCTTAGTGATTAAGCTTAAGCTTTGTTTGAAACAATTACCATATTTGGAAACAATATTTGACTTTCATTTGATTAAACAAGCTATGTTTGAACGCAGTTGACTTTCATTTGATTCAATAAGCTTTATTCGAATCAAATTAGCTTTGTTTGAATGCAATTCAGTGGAATCTTAATGATTAAGGTTAAGCTTAATTTGAACCAATTTCTATTTTGGGAAAGAAGTTGACTTTCATTTGATTAAACAAGCAATGTTTGAATGCAATCGAATTTCATTAGATTCAATAAGCTTTATTCAAATAAAATTACCTTTGTTTGAATGCAATTGAGTGGAATCTTAATGCTTAAGCTTATGCTTCATTTTAACCAATTACCATTTTTGGAAAGAATAGCTGGCTTTCATTTGATTAAACAAGTTATGTTTGAATGCAATTGACTTTCGTTTAATTGAATAAGCTTTATTCGAATCAAATTAGTTTTGTTTGAATGCAATTGAATGGAATCTTAATGATTAAGGTTAACCTTTATTTGAAAATGGTATCATTTTTGGTAAGAATAGTTGATTTTCATTTGATTAAACAAGCTATGTTTGAATGCAATTGACTTTCATTTGATTCAATAAGCTTGATTAATATTAAATTAGCTTTGTTTGAATGTTACTGAGTGGAATCTTAGTGATTAAGCTTAAGCTTTGTTTGAAACAATTACCAGTTTTGGAAACAATAGTTGACTTTCATTTGATTAAACAAGCTATGTTTGAACGCAGTTGACTTTCATTTGATTCAATAAGCTTCATTCGAATCAAATTAGCTTTGTTTGAATGCAATTGAGTGGAATCTTAATAATTAAGGTTAGGCTTTATTTGAACCAATTTCTATTTTGGGAAAGAAGTTGACTTTCATTTGATTAAACAAGCAATGTTTGAATGCAATCGAATTTCATTTGATTCAATAAGTTTTATTCAAATAAAATTAGCTTTGTTTAAATGCAATTGAGTGGAATCTTAATGCGTAAGCTTATGCTTCATTTTAACCAATTACCATTTTTGGAAAGAATAGTTGACTTTCATTTGATTATACAAGCTCTGTTTGAATGCAATTGACTTTCATTTGATTCAATAAGCTTTATTCAAATAAAATTAGCTTTGTTTGAATGCAATTGAGTGGAATCTTAATGCTTTAGCTTATGCTTTATTTGAACCAATTACTATTTTTGGAAAGAATAGTTGGCTTTCATTTAATTAAACAAGTTATGTTTGAATGCATTTGACTTTCATTTGATTCAATAAGCTTGATTTGAATCAAATTAGCTTTGTTTGAATGCAATTGAGTGGAATCTTAATGAATAAGCTTAAGCTTTAGTTGAAACAATTACCATTTTTGAAAACAATAGTTGACTTTCATTTGATTAAACAAGCTATGTTTGAAAGTAGTTGACTTTCACTTGATTCAATAAGCTTTATTCGAATCAAATTTTCTTTGTTTCAATGCAATTGAGTCGAATCTTAATCATTAACCTTAACCTTTATTTGAAAAAATTACCATTTTTGGAAAGAATAGTTGATTTTCATTTGATTAAACAAGCTATGTTTGAATGCAATTGACTTTCATTTGATTGAATAAGCTTGATTAATATCAAATTAGCTTTGTTTGAATGTAACTTAGTGGAATCTTAGTGATTAAGCTTAAGCTTGGTTTCAAACAATTACCATTTTTGAAAACAATAGTTGACTTTCATTTGATTAAACAAGCTATGTTTGAAAGTAGTTGACCTTAATTTGATTCAATAAGCTTTATTCGAATCAAAATTAGCTTTGTTTGAATGCAATTGAGTGGAATCTTAATGATTAAGGTTAAGCTTAATTTGAACTAATTTCTATTTTCGGAAAGAAGTCGACTTTCATTTGATTAAACAAGCAATGTTTGAATGCAATCGAATTTCATTTGATTCAATAAGCTTTATTCAAATAAAATTAGCTTTGTTTATATGCAATTGAGTGGAATCCTAATACTTAAGCTTATGCTTGATTTTAACAAATTACCATTTTTGGAAAGAGTAGTTGACTTTCATTTGATTAAACAAGTTATGTTTGAATGCAATTGACTTTCATTTGATTCAATAAGCTTTATTAGAATAAACTTAGCTTTGTTTGAATGCAATTGAGTGGAATCTTAATGATAAAGGTTAAGCTTTATTTGAACCAATTTCTATTTCGGGAAAGAAGTTGACTTTCATTTGATTAAACAAGCAATGTTTGAATGCAATCGAATTTCATTTGATTCAATAAGCTTTATTCGAATCAAATTAGCTTTGTTTGAATGCAATTGAGTCGAATCTTAATGATTAAGCTTAACCTTTATTTGAAAAAGGTACCATTTTTGGTAAGAATAGTTTACTTTCATTTGATTAAACAAGCTATGTTTGAATGCAATTGACTTTCATTTGATTCAATAAGCGTGATTCGAATCAAATTAGCTTTGTTTGAATGCAATTGAGTGGAATCTTAATGAATAAGCTTAAGCTTTAGTTGAAACAATTACCATTTTTGAAAACAATAGTTGACTTTCATTTGATTAAACACGCTATGTTTGAACGCAGTTGACTTTCATTTGATTCAATAAGCTTTATTCGAATCAAATTAGATTTGTTTGAATGCAATTGAGTGGAATCTTAATGTTTAAGGTTAAGCTTTATTTTAACCAATTTCTATTTTGGGAAAAAAAGTTGACTTTCATTTGATTAAACAAGCAATGTTTGAATGCAATCGAATTTCATTTGATTCAATAAGCTTTATTCAAATAAAATTACCTTTGTTTGAATGCAATTGAGTGGAATCTTAATGCTTAAGCTTATGCTTCATTTTAACCAATTACCATTTTTGGAAAGAATAGCTGGCTTTCATTTGATTAAACAAGTTATGTTTGAATACAATTGACTTTCGTTTGATTCAATAAGCTTTATTTGAATCAAATTAGTTTTTGTTTGAATGCAATTGAATAGATTCTTAATGATTAAGCTTAACCTTTATTTGAAAATGGTATCATTTTTGGTAAGAATAGTTGGCTTTCATTTGATTAAACAAGTTATGGTTGAATGCAATTGACTTTCATTTGATTCAATAAGCTTTATTCGAATCAAATTAGCTTTGTTTGAATGCATTTGAGTGGAATCTTAATGATAAAGGTTAACCTTTATTTGAATCAATAACCATTTTTGGAAAGAAGTTTACATTAATTTGATTAAACATGCTATGTTTGAATGCAATTGACTTTCATTTGATTCAATAAGCTTTATTCGAATCAAATTTGCTTTGTTTGAATGCAATTGAGTCGAATCTTAATGATTAAGCTTAACCTTTATTTGAAAAAATTACCATTTTTGGAAAGAATAGTTGACTTTCATTTGATTAAACAAGCTATGTTTGAATGCAATTGACTTTCATTTGATTCAATAAGCTTTATCCAAATAAAATTAGCTTTGTTTGAATGCAATTGAGTGGAATCTTAATGCTTAAGGTTTTGCTTTAATTGAACCAATTACCATTTTTGGAAATAATAGTTGGCTTTCATTTGATTAAACAAGTTATGTTTGAATGCAATTGACTTTCGTTTTATTCAATAAGCTTTATTCGAATCAAATTAGTTTTGTTTGAATGCAATTGAATTAAATCTTAATGATTAAGCTTAACCTTTATTTGAAAATGGTATCATTTTTGGTAAGAATAGTTGACTTTCATTTGATTAAACAAGCTATGTTTGAATGCAATTGACTTTCATTTGATTCAATAAACTTGATTAATATCAAATTAGCTTTGTTTGAATGCAATTCAGTGGAATCTTAATGATTAAGGTTAAGCTTAATTTGAACCAATTTCTATTTTTGGAAAGAAGTTGACTTTCCTTTGATTAAACAAGCAATGTTTGAATGCAATCGAATTTCATTAGATTCAATAACCTTTATTCAAATAAAATTAGCTTTGTTTGAATGCAATTGAGTGGAATCTTAATGCTTAAGCTTATGCTTTATTTTAACCAATTACCATTTTTGGAAAGAATAGTTGACTTTCATTTGATTAAACAAGTTATGTTTGAATGCTATTGACTTTCATTTGATTCAATAAGCTTTATTCCAATCAAATTAGCTTTGTTTGAATGCAATTGAGTGGAATCTTAATGATAAAGGTTAAGCTTTATTTGAATCAATAACCATTTTTGGAAAGAAGTTTACTTTAATTTGATTAAACATGCTATGTTTGAATACAATTGACTTTCATTTAATTCAATAAGCTTTATTCGAATCAAATTAGCTTTGTTAGAATGCAATTGAGTCGAATCTTAATGATTAAGCTTAACTTTTATTTGAAAAAGGTACCATTATTGGTAAGAATAGTTCACTTTCATTTGATTAAACAAGCTATGTTTGAATGCAATTGACTTTCATTTGATTCAATAAGCTTGTTTCGAAACAAATTAACTTTGTTTGAATGCAATTGAGTGGAATCTTAATGAATAAGCTTTAGCTTTGGTTGAAACAATTACCATTTTTGAAAACAATAGTTGACTTTCATTTGATTAAACAAGCTATGTTTGAACGTAGTTGAATTTCATTTGATTCAATAAGCTTTATTCGAATCAAATTAGCTTTGTTTGAATGCAATTGAGTGGAATCTTAATGATAAAGGTTAAGCTTTATTTGAACCAATTTCTATTTTGGGAAAGGAGTTGACTTTTATTTGATTAAACAAGCAATGTTTGAATGCAATCGAATTTCATTTGATTCAATAAGCTTTATTCAAATCAAATTAGGTTTGTTTGAATGCAATTGAGTCGAATCTTAATGATTAAGCTTAACCTTTATTTGAAAAAGGTACCATTTTTGGTAAGAATAGTTGACTTTCATTTGATTAAACAAGCAATGTTTGAACGCAGTTGACTTTCATTTCATTCAATAAGCTTTATTCGAATCAAATTAGATTTGTTTGAATGCAATTGAGTGGAATCTTAATGATTAAGGTTAAGCTTTATTTGAACCAATTTCTATTTTGGGAAAAAAAGTTGACTTTCATTTGATTAAACAAGCAATGTTTGAATGCAATCTAATTTCATTTGATTCAATAAGCTTTATTCAAATAAAATTAGCTTTGTTTGAATGCAATTGAGTGGAATCTTAATGCTTAAGCTTATGCTTTATTTTAACCAATTACCATTTTTGGAAAGAATAGTTGACTTTCATTTGATTAAACAAGTTATGTTTGAATGCAATTGACTTTCATTTAATTCAATAAGCTTTATTCGAATCAAATTAGCTTTATTTGAATGCAATTTAGTCGAATCTTAATGATTAAGCTTAACCTTTATTTGAAAAAGGTACCATTATTGGTAAGAATAGTTGACTTTCATTTGATTAAACAAGCTATGTTTGAATGCAATTGACTTAAATTTGATTCAATAAGCTTGTTTCGAATCAAATTAACATTGTTTGAATGCAATTGAGTGGAATCTTAATGAATAAGCTTTAGCTTTGGTTGAAACAATTACCATTTTTGAAAACAATAGTTGACTTTCATTTGATTAAACAAGCTATGTTTGAACGTAGTTGAATTTTATTTGATTCAATAAGCTTTATTCGAATCAAATTAGCTTTGTTTGAATGCAATTGAGTGGAATCTTAATGATTAAGGTTAAGCTTAATTTGAACCAATTTCTATTTTGGGAAAGAAGTTGACTTTCATTTTATTAAACAAGCAATGTTTGAATGCAATCGAATTTCATTTGATTCAATAAGCTTTATTCAAATAAAATTAGCTTTGTTTGAATGCAATTGAGTGGAATCTTAATGCTTAAGCTTATGCTTTATTTTAACCAATTACCATTTTTGGAAAGAATAGTTGACTTTCATTTCATTAAACAAGTTATGTTTGAATGCAATTGACTTTCATTTGATTCAATAAGCTTTTATTTGAATCAAATTAGCTTTGTTAGAGTGCAATTGATTGGAATCTTAATGATAAAGGTTAAGCTTTATTTGAACCAATTTCTATTTTGGGAAAGAAGTTGACTTTCATTTGATTAAACAAGCAATGTTTGAATGCAATCGAATTTCACTTGATTCAATAATCTTTATTCGAATCAAATTAGCTTTGTTTGAATGCAATTGAGTCGAATCTTAATGATTAAGCTTAACCTTTATTTGAAAAAGGTACCATTTTTGGTAAGAATAGGTTATTTTCATTTGATTAAACAAGCTATGTTTGAATGCAATTGACTTTCATTTGATTCAATAAGCTTGATTCGAATCGAATTAGCTTTGTTTGAATGCAATTGAGTGGAATCTTAATGAATAAGCTTAAGCTTTAGTTGAAACAATTACCATTTTTGAAAACAATAGTTGACTTTCATTTGATTAAACAAGCTATGTTTGAACGCAGTTGACTTTCATTTGATTCAATAAGCTTTATTCGAATCAAATTAGATTTGTTTGAATGCAATTGAATGGAATCTTAATGATTAAAGTTAAGCTTTATTTGAACCAATTTCTATTTTGGGAAAAAAAGTTGACTTTCATTTGATTAAACAAGCAATGTTTGAATGCAATCGAATTTCATTTGATTCAATAAGCTTTATTCAAATAAAATTACCTTTGTTTGAATGCAATTGAGTGGAATCTTAATGCTTAAGCTTATGCTTCATTTTAACCAATTACCATTTTTGGAAAGAATAGCTGGCTTTCATTTGATTAAACAAGTTATGTTTGAATGCAATTGACTTTCGTTTGATTCAATAAGCTTTATTTGAATCAAATTAATTTTTGTTTGAATGCAATTGAATGGAATCTTAATGATTAAGCTTAACCTTTATTTGAAAATGGTATCATTTTTGGTAGGAATAGTTGATTTTTATTTGATTAAACAAGCTATGTTTGAATGCAATTGAATTTCATTTGATTCAATAAGCTTGATTAATATCAAATAAGCTTTGTTTGAATGTAACTGAGTGGACTCTTAGTGATTAAGCTTAAGCTTTGTTTGAAACAATTACCATTTTTGGAAACAATAGTTGACTTTCATTTGATTAAACAAGCTATGTTTGAACGCAGTTGAATTTCATTTGATTCAATAAGCTTTATTCAAATAAAATTAGCTTTGTTTGAATGCAATTGAGTGGAATCTTAATGCTTAAGCATATGCTTTATTTTAACCAATTACCATTTTTGGAAAGAATAGTTGACTTTCATTTGATTAAACAAGTTATGTTTGAATGCAATTGACTTTCATTTAATTCAATAAGCTTTATTCGAATCAAATTAGCTTTGTTTGAATGCAATTGAGTCGAATCTTAATGATTAAGCTTAACCTTTATTTGAAAAGGTACCATTATTGGTAAGAATAGTTGACTTTCATTTGATTAAAAAAGCTATGTTTGAATGCAATTGACTTAAATTTGATTCAATAAGCTTGTTTCGAATCAAATTAACTTTGTTTGAATGCAATTGAGTGGAATCTTAATGAATAAGCTTTAGCTTTGGTTGAAACAATTACCATTTTTGAAAACAATAATTGACTTTCATTTGATTAAACAAGCTATGTTTGAACGTAGTTGAATTTCATTTGATTCAATAAGCTTTATTCGAATCAAATTAGCTTTGTTTGAATGCAATTGAGTGGAATCTTAATGATTAAGGTTAAGCTTAATTTGAACCAATTTCTATTTTGGGAAAGAAGTTGACTTTCATTTGATTAAACAAGCAATGTTTGAATGCAATCGAATTTCATTTGCTTCAATAAGCTTTATTCAAACAAAATTAGCTTTGTTTGAATGCAATTGAGTGAAATCTTAATGCTTAAGCTTATGCTTCATTTTAACCAATTACCATTTTTGGAAAAAATAGCTGGCTTTCATTTGATTAAACAAGTTATGTTTGAATGCAATTGACTTTCGTTTGATTCAATAAGCTTTATTTGAATCAAATTAGTTTTGGTTTGAATGCAATTGAATGGAATCTTAATGATTAAGCTTAACCTTTATTTGAAAATGGTATCATTTTTGGTAGGAATAGTTGATTTTTATTTGATTAAACAAGCTATGTTTGAATGCAATTGACTTTCATTTGATTCAATAAGCTTGATTAATATCAAATTAGCTTTGTTTGAATGTAACTGAGTGGACTCTTAGTGATTAAGCTTAAGCTTTGTTTGAAACAATTACCATTTTTGGAAACAATAGTTGACTTTCATTTGATTAAACAAGCTATGTTTGAACGCAGTTGAATTTCATTTGATTCAATAAGCTTTATTCGAATCAAATTAGCTTTGTTTAATGCAATTGAGTGCAATCTTAATGATTAAGGTTAAGCTTTATTTGAACCAATTTCTATTTTGGGAAAGAAGTTGACTTTCATTTGATTAAACAAGCAATGTTTGAATGCAATCGAATTTCATTTGATTCAATAAGCTTTATTCAAGAAAAATTAGCTTTGTTTGAATGCAATTGAGTGGAATCTTAATGCTTAAGCTTATGCTTTATTTTAACCAAGTACCATTTCTGGTAAGAATAGTTAACTTTCATTTGATTAAACAAGCAATGTTTGAATGCAATTGACTTTCATTTGATTCAATAAGCTTTATTCGAATCAAATTAGCTTTGTTTGAATGCAATTGAGTGGAATCTTAATGAATAAGCTTAAGCTTTAGTTGAAACAATTACCATTTTTTAAAACAATAGTTGACTTTCATTTGATTAAACAAGCTATGTTTGAACGTAGTTGCCTTTCATTTGATTCAATAAGCTTTATTCGAATCAAATTAGCTTTGTTTGAATGCAATTGGGTGGAATCTTAATGATTAAGGTTAAGCTTTATTTGAGCTAATTTCAATTTTTGGAAAGAAGTTGACTTTCATTTGATTGAACAAGCTATGTTTGAATGGAACTAACTTTCATTTGATTCAATAAGCGTTATTCAAATCAAATTACCTTTGTTTGAATGTAATTGAGTGGAACCTTAATGCTTAAGCTTATGCTTTATGTGAACCAATTACCATTTTTGGAAAGAATAGTTGACTTTCATTTGATTAAACAAGTTATGTTTGAATGCAATTTACGTTCATTTGATTCAATAAGCTTTATTCGAATCAAATTAGCTTTGTTTGAATGCAATAGAGTGGTATCTTAATGATCAAGCTTAAGCTTTATTTGTAACAATTACCATTTTTGGAAAGAATACCTGACTTTGATTTGATTAAACAAGTTATGCTTGAATGCAATTGACTTTAATTTGATTCAATAAGCTTTATATGAATCAAATTATCTTTGTTTGAATGCAATTGAGTGGAATCTTAATGCTTAAGCTTATGCTTTATTTCTACCAAGTACAATTTTTGGAAAGAATACTTGACTTTGATTTGATTAAACAAGCTACATTTGAATGCAATTGACTTTAATTTGATTCAATAAGCTTTATTCGAATCAAATTATCTTTGTTGGAATGCAATTGAGTGGAATCTTAATGATCAAGCTTAAGCTTTATTTGAAACAATTACCATTTTTGGAAAGAATACTTGACTTTGATTTGATTAAACACGCTATGTTTGAATGCAATTGACTTTCATTTGATTCAATAAGCTTTATTAAAATCAAATTAGCTTTGTTTGAATGTAACTGAGTGGAATCTTAGTGATTAAGCTGAAGCTTTGTTTGAAACAATTACCATTTTTGGAAACAATAGTTGACTTTCTTTCGATTAAACATGCTATGTTTCAATACAATTGAATTTCATTTGATTCAATAAGCTTTATTCGAATCAAAATAGCTTTGTTTGAATACAATTGAGTGGAATCTTGATGCTTAAGCTTATGCTTTATTTGAACCAATTACCATTTTTGGAAAGAATAGTTGACTTTCATTTGATTAAACAAGTTATGTTTGAATGCAATTTACGTTCATTTGATTCAATAAGCTTTATTCGAATCAAATTAGCTTTGTTTGAATGCAATAGAGTGGTATCTTAATGATCAAGCTTAAGCTTTATTTGTAACAATTACCATTTTTGGAAAGAATACCTGACTTTGATTTGATTAAACAAGTTATGCTTGAATGCAATTGACTTTAATTTGATTCAATAAGCTTTATATGAATCAAATTATCTTTGTTTGAATGCAATTGAGTGGAATCTTAATGCTCAAGCTTATGCTTTATTTCTACCAAGTACAATTTTTGGAAAGAATACTTGACTTTGATTTGATTAAACAAGCTACATTTGAATGCAATTGACTTTAATTTGATTCAATAAGCTTTATTCGAATCAAATTATCTTTGTTGGAATGCAATTGAGTGGAATCTTAATGATCAAGCTTAAGCTTTATTTGAAACAATTACCATTTTTGGAAAGAATACTTGACTTTGATTTGATTAAACAAGCTATGTTTGAATGCAATTGACTTTCATTTGATTCAATAAGCTTTATTAAAATCAAATTAGCTTTGTTTGAATGTAACTGAGTGGAATCTTAGTGATTAAGCTGAAGCTTTGTTTGAAACAATTACCATTTTTGGAAACAATAGTTGACTTTCTTTCGATTAAACATGCTATGTTTCAATACAATTGAATTTCATTTGATTAAATAAGCTTTATTCGAATCAAAATAGCTTTGTTTGAATACAATTGAGTGGAATCTTGATGCTTAAGCTTATGCTTTATTTGAACCAATTACCATTTTTGGAAAGAATAGTTGACTTTCATTTGATTAAACAAGTTATGTTTGAATGCAATTTACGTTCATTTGATTCAATAAGCTTTATTCGAATCAAATTAGCTTTGTTTGGATGCAATTGAGCGGAATCTTAATGATTAAGATTAAGCTTTATTTGAAACAATTACCGTTTTTGGAATAAATAGTTGTCTTTCATTTGATTCAATAAGTTTTATTCGAATAAAATTAGCTTTGTTTGAATGCAATTGAGTGGAATATTAATGATTAAGCTTGTGCATTATTTGAAACAATTACCATTTTTGGAAACAATAGTTTACTTTCATTTGATTAAACAAGCTATGTTCGAATGCAATCGAACTTCATTTGATTCAATAAGCTTTATTCAAATAAAATTAGCTTTGTTTGAATGCAATTGAGTGGAATCTTAATGCTAAAGCTTATGCTTTATTCGAATCAAATTAGCTTTGTTTGAATGCAATTGAGTGGAATCTTAATGATTAAGCTTAACCTTTATTTGAAAAAAGTACCATTTTTGGTAAGAATAGTTGACTTTCATTTGATTAAACAAGCTATGTTTGAATGCAATTGACTTTCATTTGATTCAATAAGCTTGATTCGAATCAAATTAGTTTTGTTTGAATGCAATTGAGTGAAATCTTAATCATCAAGGTTAAGTTTTATTTGAAACAAATACCATTTTGGGAAAGAATACTTGACTTTCATTTGATTAAACAAGTTATGTTTGAATGCAATTGACTTTAATTTGATTCAATAAGCTTTATTCGAATCAAATTAGCTTTGTTTGAATGCAATTGAGTGGAATCTTAATGATTAAGGTTAAGCTTTATTTGAACCAATTTCCATATTTGGAAAGAAGTTGACTTTCATTTGAATAAACAAGCTATGTTTGACTGCAATTGACTTTCATTAGATTCAATAAGCTTTATTCAAATCAAATTAGCTTTGTTTGAGTGTAATTGAGTGGAATCTTAATGATTAGGTTTATGCTTTATTTGAACCAATTACCATTTTTGGAAAGAATATTTGACTTTCATTTGATTAAAGAAGTTATGTTTGAAAGCCATTTACGTTCATTTGATTCAATAAGCTTTATTCGAATCAAATTGTCTTTGTTTGAATGCAATATAGTGGTATCTTAGTGATTAAGCTTAAGCTTTATTTGAAACAATTACCATTTTTGGAACAAATGGTTGTCTTTCATTTGATTCAATAAGCTTTTTTTGAATGCAATTGAGTGGAATATTAATGATTAAGCTTGAGCATTATTTCAAACAATTACCATTTTTGGAAACAATAGTTTATTTTGATTTGATTAACCAGCTATGTTTGAATGCAATTAAGTGGAATCTTAATTCGTAAGCATACGCTTTATTTGAACCAATTACCATTTTTGGAAAGAATAGTTGACTTTCATTTGATTAAAAAAGTTATGTTTGAATGCAATTGACTTTCATTAGATTCAATAAGCCTTATTCGAATCAAATTAGCTTTGTTTGAATGCAATTGAGTGGAATCTTAATGATTAAGTTTAACCTTTATTTGAAAAAGTACCATTTCTGGTAAGAATAGTTAACTTTCATTTGATTAAACAAGCAATGTTTGAATGCAATTGACTTTCATTTGTTTCAATAAGCTTGATTTGAATCAAATTAGCTTTGTTTGAATGCAATTGAGTGGAATCTTAATGAATAAGCTTAAGCTTTAGCTGAAACAATTACCATTTTTTAAAACAATAGTTGACTTTCATTTGATTAAACAAGCTATGTTTGAACGTAGTTGCCTTTCATTTGATTCAATAAGCTTTATTCGAATCAAATTAGCTTTGTTTGAATGCAATTGGGTGGAATCTTAATGATTGAGATTAAGCTTTATTTGAGCCAATTTCAATTTTTGGAAAGAAGTTGACTTTCATTTGATTGAAAAAGCTATGTTTGATGCAATAAACTTTCATTTGATTTAATAAGCTTTATTCAAATCAAATTAGCTTTGTTTTAATGCAATTGAGTGGAATCTTTATGCTTAAGCTTATGCTTTATTTGAACCAATTACCATTTTTGGAAAGAATAGTTGACTTTCATTTGATTATACAAGTTATGTTTGAATGCAATTTACGTTCATTTGATTCAATAAGCTTTATTCGAATCAAATTATCTTTGTTTGAATGCAATTGAGTGGTATCTTAATGATTAAGCTTAATCTTTATTTTAAACAATTACCATTTTTGGAATAAATAGTTGTCTTTCATTTGATTCAATAATCTCTATTCAAATAAAATTAGCTTTGTTTGAATGCAATTGAGTGGAATCTTAATGCTTAAGCTTATGCTTTATTTCAACCAATTACCATTTTTGGAAAGAATAGTTGACTTTCATTTGATTAAACAAGTTATGTTTGAATGCAATTGACTTTCATTTGACTCAATAAGCTTTATTCGAATCAAATTATCTTTGTTTGAATGCAATTGAGTGGAATGTTAATGCTTAAGCTTATGCTTTATTTCAACCAATTACCATTTTTGGAAAGAATACTTGACTTTGATTTGATTAAACAAGCTACGTTTGAATGCAATTGACTTTAATTTGATTCAATAACCTTTATTCGAATCAAATTATCTTTGTTTGAATGCAATTGAGTGGAATCTTAATGATCAAGCTTAAACTTTATTTGAAACAATTACCATTTTTGGAAAGAATACTTGACTTTGATTTGATTAAACAAGCTATGTTTGAATGCAATTGACTTTCATTTGATTCAATAAGCTTTATTAAAATCAAATTAGCTTTGTTTGAATGTAACTGAGTGGAATCTTAGTGATTAAGCTTAAGGTTTGTTTGAAACAATTACCATTTTTGGAAACAATAGTTGACTGTCTTTCGATTAAACAAGCTATGTTTCAATACAATTGAATTTCATTTGATTCAATAAGCTTTATTCGAATCAAATTAGCTTTGTTTGAATACAATTGAGTGGAATTTTAATGCTTAAGCTTATGCTTTATTTGAACCAATTACCATTTTTGGAAAGAATAGTTGACTTTCATTTGATTAAACAAGTTATGTTTGAATGCAATTTACGTTGATTTGATTCAATAAGCTTTATTCGAACCAAATTGTCTTTGTTTGAATGCAATAGAGTGGTATCTTAATGATTAAGGTTAAGCTTTATTTGAAACAATTACCATTTTTGGAACAAATGGTTGTCTTTCATTTGATTCAATAAGCTTTATTCGAATCAAATTAGCTTTTTTTGAATGCAATTGAGTGGACTATTAATGATTAAGCTTGAGCATTATTTGAAACAATTACCATTTTTGGAAACAATAATTTATTTTGATTTGATTAACCAGCTATGTTTGAATGCAATTGAGTGGAATCTTAATTCTTAAGCATACGCTTTATTTGAAGCAATTACCATTTTTGGAAAGAATAGTTGACTTTCATTTGATTAAAAAAGTTATGTTTGAATGCAATTGACTTTCATTTGATTCAATAAGCTTTATTCGAATCAAATTAGCTTTGTTTAAAAGCAATTGAGTGGAATCTTAATGATTAAGCTTAACCTTTATTTGAAAAAAGTACCATTTTTGGTAAGAATAGTTAACTTTCATTTGATTAAACAAGCAATGTTTGAATGCAATTGACTTTCATTTGATTCAATAAGCTTTATTCGAATCAAATTAGCTTTGTTTGAATGCAATTGAGTGGAATCTTAATGATTAAGGTTAAGCTTTATTTGAACCAATTTCCATATTTGGAAAGAAGTTGACTTTCATTTGATTAAACAAGCTATGTTTGAATGCAATTGACTTTCATTAGATTCAATAAGCTTTATTCAAATCAAATTAGCTTTGTTTGAGTGTAATTGAGTGGAATCTTAATGCTTAAGTTTATGCTTTATTTGAACCAATTACCATTTTTGGAAAGAATAGTTGACTTTCATTTGATTAAACAAGATATGTTTGAATGCAATTTACGTTCATTTGATTCAATAAGCTTTATTCGAATCAAATTGTCTTTATTTGAAACAATTACCATTTTTGGAACAAATGGTTGACTTTCATTTGATTCAATAAGCTTGATTCGAATCAAATTAGCTTTGTTTGAATGCAATTGAGTGGAATCTTAATGAATAAGCTTAAGCTTTAGTTGAAACAATTACCATTTTTGAAAACAATAGTTGACTTTCATTTGATTAAACAAGCTATGTTTGAACGTAGTTGCCTTTCATTTGACTCAATAAGCTTTATTCGAATCAAATTAGCTGTGTTTGAATGCAATTGGGTGAAATCTTAATGATTAAGATTAAGCTTTATTTGAGCCAATTTCAATTTTTGGAAAGAAGTTGACTTTCATTTGATTGAACAAGCTATGTTTGAATGCAATTGACTTTCATTTGATTTAATAAGCTTTATTCAAATCAAATTAGCTACGTTTGAATGCAATTGAGTGGAATCTTTATGCTTAAGCTTATGCTTTAATTGAACCAATTACCATTTTTGGAAAGAATAGTTGACTTTCATTTGATTAAACAAGTTATGTTTGAATGCAATTTACGTTCATTTGATTCAATAAGCTTTATTCGAATCAAATTAGCTTTTTTTGAATGCAATTGGGTGGAATATTAATGATTAAGCTTGAGCATTATTTGAAACAATTACCATTTTTGGAAACAATAGTTTATTTTGATTTTATTAACCAGCTATGTTTGAATGCAATTGAGTGGAATCTTAATTGTTAAGCTTATGCTTTATTTGAACCAATTACCATTTTTGGAAAGAATAGTTCACTTTCATTTGATTCAATAAGCTTTATTCGAATCAAATTAGCTTTGTTTGAATGCAATTGAGTGGAATCTTAATGATTAAGCTTAACCTTTATTTGAAAAAAGTACCATTTTTGGTAAGAATAGTTGACTTTCATTTGATTAAACAAGCTATGTTTGAATGCAATTGACTTTCATTTGATTCAATAAGCTTGATTCGAATCAAATTAGCTTTATTTGAATGCAATTGAGTGAAATCTTAATCATCAAGGTTAAGCTTTATTTGAAACAATTACCATTTTTAGAAAGAATACTTGACTTTCATTTGATTAAACAAGTTATGTTTCAATGCAATTGACTTTACTTTGAGTCAATAAGCTTTATTCGAATCAAATTATCTTTGTTTGAATGCAATTGAGTGGAATCTTAATGATTAAGCTTAAGCATTATTTGAACCAATTACAATTTTTGGAAAGAAGTTGACTTTCACTTGATTAAACAAGCTATGTTTGAATGCAATTGACTTTCATTTGATTTAATAAGCTTTATTCAAATCAAATTAGCTTTGTTTGAGTGTAATTGAGTGGAATCTTTATGCTTAAGCTTATGCTTTATTTGAACCAATTACCATTTTTGGAAAGAATAGTTGACTTTCATTTGATTAAACAAGTTATGTTTGAATGCAATTTTCGTTCATTTGATTCAATAAGCTTTATTCGAATCAAATTGTCTTTGTTTGAATGCAATTGAGTGGTATCTTAATGATTAAGCTTAAGCTTTATTTGAAACAATTACCATTTTTGGAACAAATGGTTGTCTTTCATTTGATTCAATAAGCTTTATTCGAATCAAATTAGCTTTTTTTGAATGCAATTGAGTGGAATATTAATGATTAAGCTTGAGCATTATTTGAAACAATTACCATTTTTCGAAACAATATTTTATTTTGATTTGATTAACCAGCTATGTTTGAATGCAATTGAGTGGAATCTTAATTCTTAAGCATACGCTTTATTTGAACCAATTACCATTTTTGGAAAGAATAGTTCCCTTTCATTTGATTAAAAAAGTTATGTTTGAATGCAATTGACTTTCATTAGATTCAATAAGCTTTATTCGATTCAAATTAGCTTTGTTTGAATGCAATTGAGTGGAATATTAATGATTAAGCTTACCCTTTATTTGAAAAAAGTACCATCTCTGGTAAGAATAGTTAACTTTCATTTGATTGAACAAGCAATGTTTTAATGCAATTGACTTTCATTTGATTCAATAAGCTTGATTCGAATCAAATTAGCTTTGTTTGAATACAATTGAGTGGAATCTTAATGAATAAGCTTAAGCTTTAGTTGAAACAATTACCATTTTTGAAAACAATAGTTGACTTTCATTTGATTAAACAAGCTATGTTTGAACGTAGTTGCCTTTTATTTGATTCAATAAGCTTTATTCGAATCAAATTAGCTTTGTTTGAATGCAATTGGGTGAAATGTTAATGATTAAGATTAAGCTTTATTTGAGCCAATTTCAATTTTTGGAAAGAAGTTGACTTTCATTTGATTGAACAAGCTATGTTTGAATGCAATTGACTTTCATTTGATTTAATAAGCTTTATTCAAATCAAATTAGCTTTGTTTGAATGCAATTGAGTGGAATCTTTATGCTTAAGCTTATACTTTATTTGAACCAATTACCATTTTTGGAAAGAATAGTTCACTTTCATTTGATTCAATAAGCTTTATTCGAATCAAATTAGCTTTGTTTGAATGCAATTGAGTGGAATCTTAATGATTAAGCTTAACCTTTATTTGAAAAAAGTACAATTTTTGGTAAGAATAGTTGACTTTCATTTGATTAAACAAGCTATGTTTGAATGCAATTGACTTTCATTTGATTCAATAAGCTTGATTCGAATAATATTAGCTTTGTTTGAATGCAATTGAGTGAAATCTTAATCATCAAGGTTAAGCTTTATTTGAAACAATTACCATTTTTGGAAAGAATACTTGACTTTCATTTGATTAAACAAGTTATGTTTGGATGCAATTGACTTTAATTTGATTCAATAAGCTTTATTCGAATCAAATAATCTTTGTTTGAATGCAATTGAGTGGAATCTTAATGATTAAGCTTAAGCATTATTTGAACCAATTACAATTTTTGGAAAGAAGTTGACTTTCATTTGATTAAACAAGCTATGTTTGAATCTAATTGACCTTCATTAGATTCAATAAGCTTTATTCAAATCAAATTAGCTTTGTTTTAGTGCAATTGAGTTGAATCTTTATGCTTAAGCTTATGCTTTATTTGAACCGATTACCATTTTTGGAAAGAATAGTTGACTTTCATTTGATTACACAAGTTATGTTTGAAAGCAATTTACGTTCATTTGATTGAATAAGCTTTATTCGAATCAAATTATCATTGTTTGAATGCAATTGAGTTGTATCTTAATGATTAAGCTTAAGCTTTATTTGAAACAATTACCATTTTTGGAATAAATAGTTGTCTTTCATTTGATTCAATAAGCTTTATTCGAATCAAATTAGCTTTTTTTGAATGCAATTGAGTGGAATATTAATGATTAAGCTTGAGCATTATTTGAAACAATTACCATTTTTGGAAACAATAGTTTATTTTGATTATATTAACCAGCTATGTTTGAATGCAATTGAGTGGAATCTTAATTGTTAAGCTTATGCTTTATTTGAACCAATTACCATTTTTGGAAAGAATAGTTAACTTTCATTTGATTCAATAAGCTTTATTCGAATCAAATTAGCTGTGTTTGAATGCAATTGAGTGAAATCTTAATCATCAAGGTTATGCTTTATTTGAAACAATTACCATTTTTGGAAAGAATACTTGACTTTCATTTGATTAAACAAGTTATGTTTGAATGTAATTGACTTTAATTTGATTCAATAAGCTTTATTCGAATCAAATTATCTTTGTTTGAATGCAATTGAGTGGAATCTTAATGATTAAGCTTAAGCATTATTTGAACCAATTACAATTTGGAAAGAAGTTGACTTTCATTTGATTAAACAAGCTATGTTTGAATGCTATTGACTTTCATTTGATTCAATAAGCTTTATTCGAATCAAATTAGCTTTGTTTGAATGCAATGTAGTGGAATCTTAATGATTAAGGTTAAGCTTTATTTGAACCAATTTCCATATTTGGAAAGAAGTTGACTTTCATTTGATTAAACAAGCTATGTTTGAATGCAATTGACTTTCATTAGATCAATAAGCTTTATTCAAATCAAATTAGCTTTGTTTGAGTGTAATTGAGTGGAATCTTAATGCTTAAGTTTATGCTTTATTTGAACCAATTACCATTTTTGGAAAGAATAGTTGACTTTCATTTGATTAAACAAGCTATGTTTGAATGCAATTTACATTCATTTGATTCAATAAGCTTTATTCGAATCAAATTGTCTTTGTTTGAATACAATTGAGTGGTATCTTAATGATTAAGCTTAAGCTTTATTTGAAACAATTTCCATTTTTGGAACAAATGGTTGTCTTTCATTTGATTCAATAAGCTTTATTCGAATCAAATTAGCTTTTTTTGAATGCAATTGAGTGGAATATTAATGATTAATCTTGAGCATTATTTGAAGCAATTACCATTTTTGGAAACAATAGTTTATTTTGATTTGATTAACCAGCTATGTTTGAATGCAATTGAGTGGAATCTTAATTCTTAAGCATACGCTTTATTTGAACCAATTACCATTTTTGGAAAGAATAGTTGACTTTCATTTGATTAAAAAAGTTATGTTTGAATGCAATTGACTTTCATTAGATTCAATAAGCTTTATTCGAATCAAATTAGCTTTGTTTGAATGCAATTGAGTGGAATCTTAATGATTAAGGTAAAGCTTTATTTGAACCAATTTCCATATTTGAAAGAAGTTGACTTTCATTTGATTAAACAAGCTATGTTTGAATGCAATTGACTTTCATTAGATTCAATAAGCTTTATTCAAATCAAATTAGGTTTGTTTGAGTGTAATTGAGTGGAATCTTAATGCTTAAGTTGATGCTTTATTTGAACCAATTACCATTTTTGGAAAGAATAGTTGACTTTCATTTAATTAAACAAGTTATGTTTGAATGCAATTGACGTTCATTTGATTCAATAAGCTTTATTCGAATCAAATTGTCTTTGTTTGAATGCAATTGAGTGGTACCTTAATGATTAAGCTTAAGCTTTATTTGAAACAATTACCATTTTTGGAACAAATGGTTGTCTTTCATTTGATTCAATAAGCTTTATTCGAATCAAATTAGCTTTTTTTGAATGCAATTGAGTAGAATATTAATGATTAAGCTTGAGCATTATTTGAAACAATTACCATTTTTGGAAACAATAGTTTATTTTCATTTGATTAACCAGCTATGTTTAAATGCAATTGAGTGGAATCTTAATTCTTAAGCATACGCTTTATTTGAACAAATTATCATTTTTGGAAAGAATAGTTGACTTTCATTTAATTAAAAAAGTTATGTTTGAATGCAATTGACTTTCATTAGATTCAATAAGCTTTATTCGAATCAAATTAGCTTTGTTTGAATGCAATTGAGGGGAATCTTAATGATTAAGCTTAACCTTTAATTGAAAAAAGTACCATTTCTGGTAAGAATAGTTAACTTTCATTTGATTAAACAAGCAATGTTTGATTGCAATTGACTTTCATTTGATTCAATAAGCTTGATTCGAATCAAATTAGCTTTGTTTCAATGCAATTGAGTGGAATCTTAATGAATAAGCTTAAGCTTTAGTTGAAACAATTACCATTTTTGAAAACAATAGTTGACTTTCATTTGATTAAACAAGCTATGTTTGAACGTAGTTGCCTTTCATTTGATTCAATAAGCTTTATTCGAATCAAATTAGCTTTGTTTGAATGCAATTGGGTGGAATCTTAATGATTAAGATTAAGCTTTATTTTAGCTAATTTCAATTTTTGGATATAAGTTGACTTTCATTTGATTGAACAAGCTATGTTTGAATGCAATTGACTTTCATTTGATTTAATAAGCTTTATTCAAATCAAATTAGCTTTGTTTGAATGTAATTGAGTGGAATCTTTATGCTTAAGCTTATGCTTTATTTGAACCAATTACCATTTTTGGAAAGAATAGTTGACTTTCATTTGATTAAAAAAGTTATGTTTGAATGCAATTGACATTCATTAGATTCAATAAGCTTTATTCGAATCAAATTAACTTTGTTTGAATGCAATTGAGGGGAATCTTAATGATTAAGCTTAACCTTTAATTGAAAAAAGTACCATTTCTGGTAAGAATAGTTAACTTTCATTTGATTAAACAAGCAATGTTTGATTGCAATTGACTTTCATTTGATTCAATAAGCTTGATTCGAATCAAATTAGCTTTGTTTCAATGCAATTGAGTGGAATCTTAATGAATAAGCTTAAGCTTTAGTTGAAACAATTACCATTTTTGAAAACAATAGTTGACTTTCATTTGATTAAACAAGCTATGTTTGAACGTAGTTGCCTTTCATTTGATTCAATAAGCTTTATTCGAATCAAATTAGCTTTGTTTGAATGCAATTGGGTGGAATCTTAATGATTAAGATTAAGCTTTATTTGAGCTAATTTCAATTTTTGGATAGAAGTTGACTTTCATTTGATTGAAGAAGCTATGTTTGAATGCAATTGACTTTCATTTGATTTAATAAGCTTTATTCAAATCAAATTAGCTTTGTTTGAATGTAATTGAGTGGAATCTTTATGCTTAAGCTTATGCTTTATTTGAACCAATTACCATTTTTGGAAAGAATAGTTGACTTTCATTTGATTAAACAAGTTATGTTTTAATGCAATTGACGTTCATTTGATTCAATAAGCTTTATTCGAATCAAATTATCTTTGTTTGAATGCAATTGAGTGGTATCTTAATGATTAAGCTTAAGCTTTATTTGAAACAATTACCATTTTTGGAATAAATAGTTGTCTTTTGATTTGATTCAATAAGCTTTATTCGAATCAAATTAGCTTTTTTTGAATGCAATTGAGTGGAATATTAATGATTAAGCTTGAGCATTATTTGAAACAATTACCATTTTTGGAAACAATAGTTTATTCTGATTTTATTAACCAGCTATGTTTGAATGCAATTGAGTGGAATCTTAATTGTTAAGGTTATGCTTTATTTGAATCAATTACCATTTTTGGAAAGAATAGTTGACTTTCATTTGATTAAAAAAGTTATGTTTGAATGCAATTGACTTTCATTAGATTCAATAAGCTTTATTCGAATCAAATTAGCTTTGTTTGAATGCAATTGAGTGGAATCTTAATGATTAAGCTTAACCTTTATTTGAAAAAAGTACCATTTCTGGTAAGAATAGTTAACTTTCATTTGATTAAACAAGCAATGTTTGATTGCAATTGACTTTCATTTGATTCAATAAGCTTGATTTTAATCAAATTAGCTTTGTTTCAATGCAATTGAGTGGAATCTTAATGAATAAGCTTAAGCTTTAGTTGAAACAATTACCATTTTTGAAAACAATAGTTGACTTTCATTTGATTAAACAAGCTATGTTTGAACGTAGTTGCCTTTCATTTGATTCAATAAGCTTTATTCGAATCAAATTAGCTTTGTTTGAATGCAATTGGGTGGAATCTTAATGATTAAGATTAAGCTTTATTTGAGCTAATTTCAATTTTTGGATAGAAGTTGACTTTCATTTGATTGAACAAGCTATGTTTGAATGCAATTGACTTTCATTTGATTTAATAAGCTTTATTCAAATCAAATTAGCTTTGTTTGAATGTAATTGAGTGGAATCTTTATGCTTAAGCTTATGCTTTATTTGAACCAATTACCATTTTTGGAAAGAATAGTTGACTTTCATTTGATTAAAAAAGTTATGTTTGAATGCAATTGACTTTCATTAGATTCAATAAGCTTTATTCGAATCAAATTAGCTTTGTTTGAATGCAATTGAGGGGAATCTTAATGATTAAGCTTAACCTTTAATTGAAAAAAGTACCATTTCTGGTAAGAATACTTAACTTTCATTTGATTAAACAAGCAATGTTTGATTGCAATTGACTTTCATTTGATTCAATAAGCTTGATTCGAATCAAATTAGCTTTGTTTCAATGCAATTGAGTGGAATCTTAATGAATAAGCTTAAGCTTTAGTTGAAACAATTACCATTTTTGAAAACAATAGTTGACTTTCATTTGATTAAACAAGCTATGTTTGAACGTAGTTGCCTTTCATTTGATTCAATAAGCTTTATTCGAATCAAATTAGCTTTGTTTGAATGCAATTGGGTGGAATCTTAATGATTAAGATTAAGCTTTATTTTAGCTAATTTCAATTTTTGGATATAAGTTGACTTTCATTTGATTGAACAAGCTATGTTTGAATGCAATTGACTTTCATTTAATTTAATAAGCTTTATTCAAATCAAATTAGCTTTGTTTGAATGTAATTGAGTGGAATCTTTATGCTTAAGCTTATGCTTTATTTGAACCAATTACCATTTTTGGAAAGAATAGTTGACTTTCATTTGATTAAAAAAGTTATGTTTGAATGCAATTGACATTCATTAGATTCAATAAGCTTTATTCGAATCAAATTAGCTTTGTTTGAATGCAATTGAGGGGAATCTTAATGATTAAGCTTAACCTTTAATTGAAAAAAGTACCATTTCTGGTAAGAATAGTTAACTTTCATTTGATTAAACAAGCAATGTTTGATTGCAATTGACTTTCATTTGATTCAATAAGCTTGATTTTAATCAAATTAGCTTTGTTTCAATGCAATTGAGTGGAATCTTAATGAATAAGCTTAAGCTTTAGTTGAAACAATTACCATTTTTGAAAACAATAGTTGACTTTCATTTGATTAAACAAGCTATGTTTGAACGTAGTTGCCTTTCATTTGATTCAATAAGCTTTATTCGAATCAAATTAGCTTTGTTTGAATGGAATTGGGTGGAATCTTAATGATTAAGATTAAGCTTTATTTGAGCTAATTTCAATTTTTGGATAGAAGTTGACTTTCATTTGATTGAACAAGCTATGTTTGAATGCAATTGACTTTCATTTGATTTAATAAGCTTTATTCAAATCAAATTAGCTTTGTTTGAATGTAATTGAGTGGAATCTTTATGCTTAAGCTTATGCTTTATTTGAACCAATTACCATTTTTGGAAAGAATAGTTGACTTTCATTTGATTAAAAAAGTTATGTTTGAATGCAATTGACTTTCATTAGATTCAATAAGCTTTATTCGAATCAAATTAGCTTTGTTTGAATGCAATTGAGGGGAATCTTAATGATTAAGCTTAACCTTTAATTGAAAAAAGTACCATTTCTGGTAAGAATAGTTAACTTTCATTTGATTAAACAAGCAATGTTTGATTGCAATTGACTTTCATTTGATTCAATAAGCTTGATTCGAATCAAATTAGCTTTGTTTCAATGCAATTGAGTGGAATCTTAATGAATAAGCTTAAGCTTTAGTTGAAACAATTACCATTTTTGAAAACAATAGTTGACTTTCATTTGATTAAACAAGCTATGTTTGAACGTAGTTGCCTTTCATTTGATTCAATAAGCTTTATTCGAATCAAATTAGCTTTGTTTGAATGCAATTGGGTGGAATCTTAATGATTAAGATTAAGCTTTATTTTAGCTAATTTCAATTTTTGGATATAAGTTGACTTTCATTTGATTGAACAAGCTATGTTTGAATGCAATTGACTTTCATTTGATTTAATAAGCTTTATTCAAATCAAATTAGCTTTGTTTGAATGTAATTGAGTGGAATCTTTATGCTTAAGCTTATGCTTTATTTGAACCAATTACCATTTTTGGAAAGAATAGTTGACTTTCATTTGATTAAAAAAGTTATGTTTGAATGCAATTGACATTCATTAGATTCAATAAGCTTTATTCGAATCAAATTAGCTTTGTTTGAATGCAATTGAGGGGAATCTTAATGATTAAGCTTAACCTTTAATTGAAAAAAGTACCATTTCTGGTAAGAATAGTTAACTTTCATTTGATTAAACAAGCAATGTTTGATTGCAATTGACTTTCATTTGATTCAATAAGCTTGATTCGAATCAAATTAGCTTTGTTTCAATGCAATTGAGTGGAATCTTAATGAATAAGCTTAAGCTTTAGTTGAAACAATTACCATTTTTGAAAACAATAGTTGACTTTCATTTGATTAAACAAGCTATGTTTGAACGTAGTTGCCTTTCATTTGATTCAATAAGCTTTATTCGAATCAAATTAGCTTTGTTTGAATGCAATTGGGTGGAATCTTAATGATTAAGATTAAGCTTTATTTGAGCTAATTTCAATTTTTGGATAGAAGTTGACTTTCATTTGATTGAACAAGCTATGTTTGAATGCAATTGACTTTCATTTGATTTAATAAGCTTTATTCAAATCAAATTAGCTTTGTTTGAATGTAATTGAGTGGAATCTTTATGCTTAAGCTTATGCTTTATTTGAACCAATTACCATTTTTGGAAAGAATAGTTGACTTTCATTTGATTAAACAAGTTATGTTTTAATGCAATTGACGTTCATTTGATTCAATAAGCTTTATTCGAATCAAATTATCTTTGTTTGAATGCAATTGAGTGGTATCTTAATGATTAAGCTTAAGCTTTATTTGAAACAATTACCATTTTTGGAATAAATAGTTGTCTTTTGATTTGATTCAATAAGCTTTATTCGAATCAAATTAGCTTTTTTTGAATGCAATTGAGTGGAATATTAATGATTAAGCTTGAGCATTATTTGAAACAATTACCATTTTTGGAAACAATAGTTTATTCTGATTTTATTAACCAGCTATGTTTGAATGCAATTGAGTGGAATCTTAATTGTTAAGGTTATGCTTTATTTGAATCAATTACCATTTTTGGAAAGAATAGTTGACTTTCATTTGATTAAAAAAGTTATGTTTGAATGCAATTGACTTTCATTAGATTCAATAAGCTTTATTCGAATCAAATTAGCTTTGTTTGAATGCAATTGAGTGGAATCTTAATGATTAAGCTTAACCTTTATTTGAAAAAAGTACCATTTCTGGTAAGAATAGTTAACTTTCATTTGATTAAACAAGCAATGTTTGATTGCAATTGACTTTCATTTGATTCAATAAGCTTGATTTTAATCAAATTAGCTTTGTTTCAATGCAATTGAGTGGAATCTTAATGAATAAGCTTAAGCTTTAGTTGAAACAATTACCATTTTTGAAAACAATAGTTGACTTTCATTTGATTAAACAAGCTATGTTTGAACGTAGTTGCCTTTCATTTGATTCAATAAGCTTTATTCGAATCAAATTAGCTTTGTTTGAATGCAATTGGGTGGAATCTTAATGATTAAGATTAAGCTTTATTTGAGCTAATTTCAATTTTTGGATAGAAGTTGACTTTCATTTGATTGAACAAGCTATGTTTGAATGCAATTGACTTTCATTTGATTTAATAAGCTTTATTCAAATCAAATTAGCTTTGTTTGAATGTAATTGAGTGGAATCTTTATGCTTAAGCTTATGCTTTATTTGAACCAATTACCATTTTTGGAAAGAATAGTTGACTTTCATTTGATTAAAAAAGTTATGTTTGAATGCAATTGACTTTCATTAGATTCAATAAGCTTTATTCGAATCAAATTAGCTTTGTTTGAATGCAATTGAGGGGAATCTTAATGATTAAGCTTAACCTTTAATTGAAAAAAGTACCATTTCTGGTAAGAATAGTTAACTTTCATTTGATTAAACAAGCAATGTTTGATTGCAATTGACTTTCATTTGATTCAATAAGCTTGATTCGAATCAAATTAGCTTTGTTTCAATGCAATTGAGTGGAATCTTAATGAATAAGCTTAAGCTTTAGTTGAAACAATTACCATTTTTGAAAACAATAGTTGACTTTCATTTGATTAAACAAGCTATGTTTGAACGTAGTTGCCTTTCATTTGATTCAATAAGCTTTATTCGAATCAAATTAGCTTTGTTTGAATGCAATTGGGTGGAATCTTAATGATTAAGATTAAGCTTTATTTGAGCTAATTTCAATTTTTGGATAGAAGTTGACTTTCATTTGATTGAACAAGCTATGTTTGAATGCAATTGACTTTCATTTGATTTAATAAGCTTTAGTCAAATCAAATTAGCTTTGTTTGAATGTAATTGAGTGGAATCTTTATGCTTAAGCTTATGCTTTATTTGAACCAATTACCATTTTTGGAAAGAATAGTTGACTTTCATTTGATTAAACAAGTTATGTTTGAATGCAATTGACGTTCATTTGATTCAATAAGCTTTATTCGAATCAAATTATCTTTGTTTGAATGCAATTGAGTGGTATCATAATGATTAAGCTTAAGCTTTATTTGAAACAATTACCATTTTTGGAATAAATAGTTGTCTTTTGATTTGATTCAATAAGCTTTATTCGAATCAAATTAGCTTTTTTTGAATGCAATTGAGTGGAATATTAATGATTAAGCTTGAGCATTATTTGAAACAATTACCATTTTTGGAAACAATAGTTTATTCTGATTTTATTAACCAGCTATGTTTGAATGCAATTGAGTGGAATCTTAATTGTTAAGCTTATGCTTTATTTGAATCAATTACCATTTTTGGAAAGAATAGTTGACTTTCATTTGATTAAAAAAGTTATGTTTGAATGCAATTGACTTTCATTAGATTCAATAAGCTTTATTCGAATCAAATTAGCTTTGTTTGAATGCAATTGAGTGGAATCTTAATGATTAAGCTTAACCTTTATTTGAAAAAAGTACCATTTCTGGTAAGAATAGTTAACTTTCATTTGTTTAAACAAGCAATGTTTGATTGCAATTGACTTTCATTTGATTCAATAAGCTTGATTTTAATCTAATTAGCTTTGTTTCAATGCAATTGA
The DNA here is from genome assembly GCA_951394345.1 of Salicornia ramosissima. NCBI lineage: Eukaryota > Viridiplantae > Streptophyta > Magnoliopsida > Caryophyllales > Amaranthaceae > Salicornia > Salicornia ramosissima. The sequence continues at coordinate 34,354,242 of OX596233.1, read as the reverse complement.
GTGGAATCTTAATGAATAAGCTTAAGCTTTAGTTGAAACAATTACCATTTTTGAAAACAATAGTTGACTTTCATTTGATTAAACAAGCTATGTTTGAACGTAGTTGCCTTTCATTTGATTCAATAAGCTTTATTCGAATCAAATTAGCTTTGTTTGAATGCAATTGGGTGGAATCTTAATGATTAAGATTATGCTTTATTTGAGCTAATTTCAATTTTTGGATAGAAGTTGACTTTCATTTGATTGAACAAGCTATGTTTGAATGCAATTGACTTTCATTTGATTTAATAAGCTTTATTCAAATCAAATTAGCTTTGTTTGAATGTAATTGAGTGGAATCTTTATGCTTAAGCTTATGCTTTATTTGAACCAATTACCATTTTTGGAAAGAATAGTTGACTTTCATTTGATTAAACAAGTTATGTTTTAATGCAATTGACGTTCATTTGATTCAATAAGCTTTATTCGAATCAAATTATCTTTGTTTGAATGCAATTGAGTGGTATCTTAATGATAAAGCTTAAGCTTTATTTGAAACAATTACCATTTTTGGAATAAATAGTTGTCTTTTGATTTGATTCAATAAGCTTTATTCGAATCAAATTAGCTTTTTTTGAATGCAATTGAGTGGAATATTAATGATTAAGTTTGAGCATTATTTGAAACAATTACCATTTTTGGAAACAATAGTTTATTCTGATTTTATTAACCAGCTATGTTTGAATGCAATTGAGTGGAATCTTAATTGTTAAGCTTATGCTTTATTTGAATCAATTACCATTTTTGGAAAGAATAGTTGACTTTCATTTGATTAAAAAAGTTATGTTTGAATGCAATTGACTTTCATTTGATTCAATAAGCTTTATTCGAATCAAATTAGCTTTGTTTGAATGCAATTGAGTGGAATCTTAATGATTAAGCTTAACCTTTATTTGAAAAAAGAACCATTTTTGGTAAGAATAGTTGACTTTCATTTGATTAAACAAGCTATGTTTGAATGCAATCGACTTTCATTTGATTAAATAAGCTTGATTCGAATCAAATTAGCTTTGTTTGAATGCAATTGAGTGGAATCTTAATGATTAAGGTTAAGCTTTATTTGACCCAATTCCCATATTTGGAAAGAAGTTGACTTTCATTTGATTAAACAAGCTATGTTTGAATGCCATTGACTTTCATTAGATTCAATAAGCTTTATTCAAATCAAATTAGCTTTGTTTGAGTGTAATTGAGTGGAATCTTAATGCTTAAGTTTATGCTTTATTTGAACCAATTACCATTTTTGGAAAGAATAGTTGACTTTCATTTGATTAAACAAGTTATGTTTGAATGCAATTTACGTTCATTTGATTCAATAAGCTTTATTTGAATCAAATTGTCTTTGTTTAAATGCAATTGAGTGGTATCTTAATGATCAAGCTTAAGCTTTATTTGAAACAATTACCATTTTTGGAACAAATGGTTGTCTTTCATTTGATTCAATAAGCTTTATTCGAATCAAATTAGCTTTTTTTTGAATGCAATTGAGTGGAATCTTAATGAATAAGCTTAAGCTTTATTTGAAACAATTATCATTTTTGAAAACAATAGTTGACTTTCATTTGATTAAACCAGCTATGTTTGAACGTAGTTGCCTTTCATTTGATTCAATAAGCTTTATTCGAATCAAATTAGCTTTGTTTGAATGCAATTGGGTGGAATCTTAATGATTAAGATTAAGCTTTATTTGAGCCAATTTCAATTTTTGGAAAGAAGTTTACTTTCATTTGATTGAACAAGCTATGTTTAAATGCAATTGACTTTCATTTGATTTAATAAGCTTTATTCAAATCAAATTAGCTTTGTTTGAATGTAATTGAGTGGAATCTTTATCCTTAAGCTTATGCTTTATTTGAACCAATTACCATTTTTGGAAAGAATAGTTGACTTTAATTGGATTAAACAAGTTATGATTGAATGCAATTTACGTTCATTTGATTCAATAAGCTTTATTCGAATTAAATTATCTTTGTTTGAATGCAATTGAGTGGTATCTTAATGATTAAGCTTAAACTTTATTTGAAACAATTACCATTTTTGGCATAAATAGTTGTCTTTCATTTGATTCAATAAGCTTTATTCGAATCAAATTAGGTTTTTTTTAATGCAATTGAGTGGAATATTAATGATTAAGCTTGAGCATTATTTGAAACAATTACCATTTTTGGAAACAATAGTTTATTTTGATTTTATTAACCAGCTATGTTTGAATGCAATTGAGTGGAATCTTAATTGTTAAGCTTATGCTTTATTTGAACAAATTACCATTTTTGGAAAGAATAGTTGACTTTCATTTGATTAAAAACAGTTATGTTTGAATGCAATTGACTTTCATTTGATTCAATAAGCTTTATTCGAATCAAATTATCTTTGTTTGAATGCAATTGAGTGGAATCTTAATGATTAACCTTAAGCATTATTTGAACCAATTACAATTTTTGGAAAGAAGTTGACTTTCATTTGATTAAACAAGCTATGTTTGAATGCAATTGACTTTCATTTGATTCAATAAGCTTTATTCGAATCAAATTAGCTTTGTTTGAATGCAATTGAGTGGAATCTTAATGATTAAGGTTAAGCTTTATTTGAACCAATTTCCATATTTGGAAAGAAGTTGACTTTCATTTGATTAAACAAGCTATGTTTGAATGCAATTGACTTTCATTAGATTCAATAAGCTTTATTCGAATCAAATAAGCTTTGTTTGAATGCAATTGAGTGAAATCTTAATCATTAAGGTTAAGCTTTATTTGAAACAATTACCATTTTTGGAATGAATACTTGACTTTCATTTGATTAAACAAGTTATGTTTGAATGCAATTGACTTTAATTTGATTCAATAAGCTTTATTCGAATCAAATTATCTTTGTTTGAATGCAATTGAGTGGAATCTTAATGAATAAGCTTAAGCTTTATTTGAAACAATTACCATTTTTGAAAACAATAGTTGACTTTCATTTGATTAAACAAGCTATGTTTGAACGTAGTTGCCTTTCATTTGATTCAATAAGCTTTATTCGAATCAAATTAGCTTTGTTTGAATGCAATTGGGTGGAATCTTAATGATTAAGCTTAACCTTTATTTGAAAAAAGTACCATGTCTGCTAAGAATAGTTAACTTTCATTTGATTAAACAAGCAATGTGTGAATGCAATTGACTTTCATTTGACTCAATAAGCTTGATTCGAATCAATTAGCTTTGTTTGAATGCAATTGAGTGGAATCTTAATGAACAAGCTTAAGCTTTAGTTGAAACAATTACCATTTTTGAAAACAATAGTTCACTTTCATTTTATTAAACAAGCTATGTTTGAACGTAGTTGCCTTTCATTTGATTCAATAAGCTTTATTCGAATCAAATTAGCTTTGTTTGAATGCAATTGGGTGGAATCTTAATGATTAAGATTAAGCGTTATTTGAGCCAATTTTAATTTTTGGAAAGAAGTTGACTTTCATTTGATTGAACAAGCTATGTTTGAATGCAATTGACTTTCATTTGATTTAATAAGCTTTATCCAAATCAAATTAGCTTTGTTTGAATATAATTGAGTGGAATCTTTATGCTTAAGCTTATGCTTTATTTGAACCAATTACCATTTTTGGAAAGAATAGTTGACTTTCATTTGATTAAACAAGTTATGTTTGAATGCAATTGACGTTCATTTGATTCAATAAGCTTTATTCGAATCAAATTATCTTTGTTTGAATGCAATTGAGTGGTTTCTTAATGATAAAGCTTAAGCTTTATTTGAAACAATTACCATTTTTGGAATAAATAGTTGTCTTTTGATTTGATTCAATAAGCTTTATTCGAATCAAATTAGCTTTTTTTGAATGCAATTGAGTGGAATATTAATGATTAAGTTTGAGCATTATTTGAAACAATTACCATTTTTGGAAACAATAGTTTATTCTGATTTTATTAACCAGCTATGTTTGAATGCAATTGAGTGGAATCTTAATTGTTAAGCTTATGCTTTATTTGAATCAATTACCATTTTTGGAAAGAATAGTTGACTTTCATTTGATTAAAAAAGTTATGTTTGAATGCAATTGACTTTCATTTGATTCAATAAGCTTTATTCGAATCAAATTAGCTTTGTTTGAATGCAATTGAGTGGAATCTTAATGATTAAGCTTAACCTTTATTTGAAAAAAGAACCATTTTTGGTAAGAATAGTTGACTTTCATTTGATTAAACAAGCTATGTTTGAATGCAATCGACTTTCATTTGATTAAATAAGCTTGATTCGAATCAAATTAGCTTTGTTTGAATGCAATTGAGTGGAATCTTAATGATTAAGGTTAAGCTTTATTTGACCCAATTCCCATATTTGGAAAGAAGTTGACTTTCATTTGATTAAACAAGCTATGTTTGAATGCCATTGACTTTCATTAGATTCAATAAGCTTTATTCAAATCAAATTAGCTTTGTTTGAGTGTAATTGAGTGGAATCTTAATGCTTAAGTTTATGCTTTATTTGAACCAATTACCATTTTTGGAAAGAATAGTTGACTTTCATTTGATTAAACAAGTTATGTTTGAATGCAATTTACGTTCATTTGATTCAATAAGCTTTATTTGAATCAAATTGTCTTTGTTTAAATGCAATTGAGTGGTATCTTAATGATCAAGCTTAAGCTTTATTTGAAACAATTACCATTTTTGGAACAAATGGTTGTCTTTCATTTGATTCAATAAGCTTTATTCGAATCAAATTAGCTTTTTTTTGAATGCAATTGAGTGGAATCTTAATGAATAAGCTTAAGCTTTATTTGAAACAATTATCATTTTTGAAAACAATAGTTGACTTTCATTTAATTAAACCAGCTATGTTTGAACGTAGTTGCCTTTCATTTGATTCAATAAGCTTTATTCGAATCAAATTAGCTTTGTTTGAATGCAATTGGGTGGAATCTTAATGATTAAGATTAAGCTTTATTTGAGCCAATTTCAATTTTTGGAAAGAAGTTTACTTTCATTTGATTGAACAAGCTATGTTTAAATGCAATTGACTTTCATTTGATTTAATAAGCTTTATTCAAATCAAATTAGCTTTGTTTGAATGTAATTGAGTGGAATCTTTATCCTTAAGCTTATGCTTTATTTGAACCAATTACCATTTTTGGAAAGAATAGTTGACTTTAATTGGATTAAACAAGTTATGATTGAATGCAATTTACGTTCATTTGATTCAATAAGCTTTATTCGAATTAAATTATCTTTGTTTGAATGCAATTGAGTGGTATCTTAATGATTAAGCTTAAACTTAATTTGAAACAATTACCATTTTTGGCATAAATAGTTGTCTTTCATTTGATTCAATAAGCTTTATTCGAATCAAATTAGGTTTTTTTTAATGCAATTGAGTGGAATATTAATGATTAAGCTCGAGCATTATTTGAAACAATTACCATTTTTGGAAACAATAGTTTATTTTGATTTTATTAACCAGCTATGTTTGAATGCAATTGAGTGGAATCTTAATTGTTAAGCTTATGCTTTATTTGAACAAATTACCATTTTTGGAAAGAATAGTTGACTTTCATTTGATTAAAAAAAGTTATGTTTGAATGCAATTGACTTTCATTTGATTCAATAAGCTTTATTCGAATCAAATTATCTTTGTTTGAATGCAATTGAGTGGAATCTTAATGATTAACCTTAAGCATTATTTGAACCAATTACAATTTTTGGAAAGAAGTTGACTTTCATTTGATTAAACAAGCTATGTTTGAATGCAATTGACTTTCATTTGATTCAATAAGCTTTATTCGAATCAAATTAGCTTTGTTTGAATGCAATTGAGTGGAATCTTAATGATTAAGGTTAAGCTTTATTTGAACCAATTTCCATATTTGGAAAGAAGTTGACTTTCATTTGATTAAACAAGCTATGTTTGAATGCAATTGACTTTCATTAGATTCAATAAGCTTTATTCGAATCAAATAAGCTTTGTTTGAATGCAATTGAGTGAAATCTTAATCATTAAGGTTAAGCTTTATTTGAAACAATTACCATTTTTGGAATGAATACTTGACTTTCATTTGATTAAACAAGTTATGTTTGAATGCAATTGACTTTAATTTGATTCAATAAGCTTTATTCGAATCAAATTATCTTTGTTTGAATGCAATTGAGTGGAATCTTAATGAATAAGCTTAAGCTTTATTTGAAACAATTACCATTTTTGAAAACAATAGTTGACTTTCATTTGATTAAACAAGCTATGTTTGAACGTAGTTGCCTTTCATTTGATTCAATAAGCTTTATTCGAATCAAATTAGCTTTGTTTGAATGCAATTGGGTGGAATCTTAATTATTAAGCTTAACCTTTATTTGAAAAAAGTACCATGTCTGCTAAGAATAGTTAACTTTCATTTGATTAAACAAGCAATGTGTGAATGCAATTGACTTTCATTTGACTCAATAAGCTTGATTCGAATCAATTAGCTTTGTTTGAATGCAATTGAGTGGAATCTTAATGAACAAGCTTAAGCTTTAGTTGAAACAATTACCATTTTTGAAAACAATAGTTCACTTTCATTTTATTAAACAAGCTATGTTTGAACGTAGTTGCCTTTCATTTGATTCAATAAGCTTTATTCGAATCAAATTAGCTTTGTTTGAATGCAATTGGGTGGAATCTTAATGATTAAGATTAAGCGTTATTTGAGCCAATTTTAATTTTTGGAAAGAAGTTGACTTTCATTTGATTGAACAAGCTATGTTTGAATGCAATTGACTTTCATTTGATTTAATAAGCTTTATCCAAATCAAATTAGCTTTGTTTGAATGTAATTGAGTGGAATCTTTATGCTTAAGCTTATGCTTTATTTGAACCAATTACCATTTTTGGAAAGAATAGTTGACTTTCATTTGATTAAACAAGTTATGTTTGAATGCAATTGACGTTCATTTGATTCAATAAGCTTTATTCGAATCAAATTATCTTTGTTTGAATGCAATTGAGTGGTTTCTTAATGATAAAGCTTAAGCTTTATTTGAAACAATTACCATTTTTGGAATAAATAGTTGTCTTTTGATTTGATTCAATAAGCTTTATTCGAATCAAATTAGCTTTTTTTGAATGCAATTGAGTGGAATATTAATGATTAAGTTTGAGCATTATTTGAAACAATTACCATTTTTGGAAACAATAGTTTATTCTGATTTTATTAACCAGCTATGTTTGAATGCAATTGAGTGGAATCTTAATTGTTAAGCTTATGCTTTATTTGAATCAATTACCATTTTTGGAAAGAATAGTTGACTTTCATTTGATTAAAAAAGTTATGTTTGAATGCAATTGACTTTCATTTGATTCAATAAGCTTTATTCGAATCAAATTAGCTTTGTTTGAATGCAATTGAGTGGAATCTTAATGATTAAGCTTAACCTTTATTTGAAAAAAGAACCATTTTTGGTAAGAATAGTTGACTTTCATTTGATTAAACAAGCTATGTTTGAATGCAATCGACTTTCATTTGATTAAATAAGCTTGATTCGAATCAAATTAGCTTTGTTTGAATGCAATTGAGTGGAATCTTAATGATTAAGGTTAAGCTTTATTTGACCCAATTCCCATATTTGGAAAGAAGTTGACTTTCATTTGATTAAACAAGCTATGTTTGAATGCCATTGACTTTCATTAGATTCAATAAGCTTTATTCAAATCAAATTAGCTTTGTTTGAGTGTAATTGAGTGGAATCTTAATGCTTAAGTTTATGCTTTATTTGAACCAATTACCATTTTTGGAAAGAATAGTTGACTTTCATTTGATTAAACAAGTTATGTTTGAATGCAATTTACGTTCATTTGATTCAATAAGCTTTATTTGAATCAAATTGTCTTTGTTTAAATGCAATTGAGTGGTATCTTAATGATCAAGCTTAAGCTTTATTTGAAACAATTACCATTTTTGGAACAAATGGTTGTCTTTCATTTGATTCAATAAGCTTTATTCGAATCAAATTAGCTTTTTTTTGAATGCAATTGAGTGGAATCTTAATGAATAAGCTTAAGCTTTATTTGAAACAATTATCATTTTTGAAAAAAATAGTTGACTTTCATTTAATTAAACCAGCTATGTTTGAACGTAGTTGCCTTTCATTTGATTCAATAAGCTTTATTCGAATCAAATTAGCTTTGTTTGAATGCAATTGGGTGGAATCTTAATGATTAAGATTAAGCTTTATTTGAGCCAATTTCAATTTTTGGAAAGAAGTTTACTTTCATTTGATTGAACAAGCTATGTTTAAATGCAATTGACTTTCATTTGATTTAATAAGCTTTGTTCAAATCAAATTAGCTTTGTTTGAATGTAATTGAGTGGAATCTTTATCCTTAAGCTTATGCTTTATTTGAACCAATTACCATTTTTGGAAAGAATAGTTGACTTTAATTGGATTAAACAAGTTATGATTGAATGCAATTTACGTTCATTTGATTCAATAAGCTTTATTCGAATTAAATTATCTTTGTTTGAATGCAATTGAGTGGTATCTTAATGATTAAGCTGAAACTTAATTTGAAACAATTACCATTTTTGGCATAAATAGTTGTCTTTCATTTGATTCAATAAGCTTTATTCGAATCAAATTAGGTTTTTTTTAATGCAATTGAGTGGAATATTAATGATTAAGCTTGAGCATTATTTGAAACAATTACCATTTTTGGAAACAATAGTTTATTTTGATTTTATTAACCAGCTATGTTTGAATGCAATTGAGTGGAATCTTAATTGTTAAGCTTATGCTTTATTTGAACAAATTACCATTTTTGGAAAGAATAGTTGACTTTCATTTGATTAAAAAAAGTTATGTTTGAATGCAATTGACTTTCATTTGATTCAATAAGCTTTATTCGAATCAAATTATCTTTGTTTGAAAGCAATTGAGTGGAATCTTAATGATTAACCTTAAGCATTATTTGAACCAATTACAATTTTTGGAAAGAAGTTGACTTTCATTTGATTAAACAAGCTATGTTTGAATGCAATTGACTTTCATTTGATTCAATAAGCTTTATTCGAATCAAATTAGCTTTGTTTGAATGCAATTGAGTGGAATCTTAATGATTAAGGTTAAGCTTTATTTGAACCAATTTCCATATTTGGAAAGAAGTTGACTTTCATTTGATTAAACAAGTTATGTTTGAATGCAATTGACTTTCATTAGATTCAATAAGCTTTATTCGAATCAAATAAGCTTTGTTTGAATGCAATTGAGTGAAATCTTAATCATTAAGGTTAAGCTTTATTTGAAACAATTACCATTTTTGGAATGAATACTTGACTTTCATTTGATTAAACAAGTTATGTTTGAATGCAATTGACTTTAATTTGATTCAATAAGCTTTATTCGAATCAAATTATCTTTGTTTGAATGCAATTGAGTGGAATCTTAATGAATAAGCTTAAGCTTTATTTGAAACAATTACCATTTTTGAAAACAATAGTTGACTTTCATTTGATTAAACAAGCTATGTTTGAACGTAGTTGCCTTTCATTTGATTCAATAAGCTTTATTCGAATCAAATTAGCTTTGTTTGAATGCAATTGGGTGGAATCTTAATGATTAAGCTTAACCTTTATTTGAAAAAAGTACCATGTCTGGAAAGAATAGTTAACTTTCATTTGATTAAAGAAGCAATGTGTGAATGCAATTGACTTTCATTTGACTCAATAAGCTTGATTCGAATCAATTAGCTTTGTTTGAATGCAATTGAGTGGAATCTTAATGAACAAGCTTAAGCTTTAGTTGAAACAATTACCATTTTTGAAAACAATAGTTCACTTTCATTTTATTAAACAAGCTATGTTTGAACGTAGTTGCCTTTCATTTGATTCAATAAGCTTTATTCGAATCAAATTAGCTTTGTTTGAATGCAATTGGGTGGAATCTTAATGATTAAGATTAAGCGTTATTTGAACCAATTTTAATTTTTGGAAAGAAGTTGACTTTCATTTGATTGAACAAGCTATGTTTGAATGCAATTGACTTTCATTTGATTTAATAAGCTTTATCCAAATCAAATTAGCTTTGTTTGAATGCAATTGAGTGGAATATTTATGCTTAAGCTTATGCTTTATTTGACCCAATTACCATTTTTGGAAAGAATAGTTGACTTTCATTTTATTAAACAAGTTATGTTTGAATGCAATTTACGTTCATTTGATTGAATAAGCTTTATTCGAATCAAATTATCTTTGTTTGAATGCAATTGAGTGGTATCTTAATGATTAAGCTTAAGCTTTATTTGAAACAATTACCATTTTTGGAATAAATAGTTGTCTTTCATTTGATTCAATAAGCTTTATTCGACTCAAATTAGCTTTTTTTGAATGCAATTAAGTGGAATATTAATGATTAAACTTGAGCATTATTTGAAACAATTACCATTTTTGGAAACAATAGTTTATTTTGATTTTATTAAGCAGCTATGTTTGAATGCAATTGAGTGGAATCTTAATTGTTAAGCTTATGCTTTATTTGAAACAATTATCATTTTTGAAAACAATAGTTGACTTTCATTTGATTAAACCAGCTATGTTTGAACGTAGTTGCCTTTCATTTGATTCAATAAGCTTTATTCGAATCAAATTAGCTTTGTTTGAATGCAATTGGGTGGAATCTTAATGATTAAGATTAAGCTTTATTTGAGCCAATTTCAATTTTTGGAAAGAAGTTGACTTTCATTTGATTGAACAAGCTATGTTTAAATGCAATTGACTTTCATTTGATTTAATAAGTTTTATTCAAATCAAATTAGCTTTGTTTGAATGTAATTGAGTGGAATCTTTATCCTTAAGCTTATGCTTTATTTGAACCAATTACCATTTTTGGAAAGAATAGTTGACTTTAATTGGATTAAACAAGTTATGATTGAATGCAATTTACGTTCATTTGATTCAATAAGCTTTATTCGAATTAAATTATCTTTGTTTGAATGCAATTGAGTGGTATCTTAATGATTAAGCTTAAACTTTATTTGAAACAATTACCATTTTTGGAATAAATAGTTGTCTTTCATTTGATTCAATAAGCTTTATTCGAATCAAATTAGGTTTTTTTTAATGCAATTGAGTGGAATATTAATGATTAAGCTTGAGCATTATTTGAAACAATTACCATTTTTGGAAACAATAGTTTATTTTGATTTTATTAACCAGCTATGTTTGAATGCAATTGAGTGGAATCTTAATTGTTAAGCTTATGCTTTATTTGAACCAATTACCATTTTTGGAAAGAATAGTTGACTTTCATTTGATTAAAAAAAGTTATGTTTGAATGCAATTGACTTTCATTTGATTCAATAAGCTTTATTCGAATCAAATTATCTTTGTTTGAATGCAATTGAGTGGAATCTTAATGATTAACCTTAAGCATTATTTGAACCAATTACAATTTTTGGAAAGTAGTTGACTTTCATTTGATTAAACAAGCTATGTTTGAATGCAATTGACTTTCATTTGATTCAATAAGCTTTATTCGAATCAAATTAGCTTTGTTTGAATGCAATTGAGTGGAATCTTAATGATTAAGGTTAAGCTTTATTTGAACCAATTTCTATTTTTGGAAAGAAGTTGACTTTCATTTGATTAAACAAGCTATGTTTGAATGCAATTGACTTTCATTAGATTCAATAAGCTTTATTCGAATCAAATAAGCTTTGTTTGAATGCAATTGAGTGAAATCTTAATCATTAAGGTTAAGCTTTATTTGAAACAATTACCATTTTTGGAAAGAATACTTGACTTTCATTTGATTAAACAAGTTATGTTTGAATGCAATTGACTTTAATTTGATTCAATAAGCTTTATTCGAATCAAATTATCTTTGTTTGAATGCAATTGAGTGGAATCTTAATGAATAAGCTTAAGCTTTATTTGAAACAATTACCATTTTTGAAAACAAGAGTTGACTTTCATTTGATTAAACAAGCTATGTTTGAACGTAGTTGCCTTTCATTTGATTCAATAAGCTTTATTCGAATCAAATTAGCTTTGTTTGAATGCAATTGGGTGGAATCTTAATGATTAAGCTTAACCTTAATTTGAAAAAAGTACCATGTCTGGTAAGAATAGTTAACTTTCATTTGATTAAACAAGCAATGTGTGAATGCAATTGACTTTCATTTGACTCAATAAGCTTGATTCGAATCAATTAGCTTTGTTTGAATGCAATTGAGTGGAATCTTAATGAACAAGCTTAAGCTTTAGTTGAAACAATTACCATTTTTGAAAACAATAGTTCACTTTCATTTTATTAAACAAGCTATGTTTGAACGTAGTTGCCTTTCATTTGATTCAATAAGCTTTATTCGAATCAAATTAGCTTTGTTTGAATGCAATTGGGTGGAATCTTAATGATTAAGATTAAGCGTTATTTGAGCCAATTTTAATTTTTGGAAAGAAGTTGACTTTCATTTGATTGAACAAGCTATGTTTGAATGCAATTGACTTTCATTTGATTTAATAAGCTTTATCCAAATCAAATTAGCTTTGTTTGAATGCAATTGAGTGGAATATTTATGCTTAAGCTTATGCTTTATTTGACCCAATTACCATTTTTGGAAAGAATAGTTGACTTTCATTTTATTAAACAAGTTATGTTTGAATGCAATTTACGTTCATTTGATTGAATAAGCTTTATTCGAATCAAATTATCTTTGTTTGAATGCAATTGAGTGGTATCTTAATGATTAAGCTTAAGCTTTATTTGAAACAATTACCATTTTTGGAATAAATAGTTGTCTTTCATTTGATTCAATAAGCTTTATTCGACTCAAATTAGCTTTTTTTTAATGCAATTAAGTGGAATATTAATGATTAAGCTTGAGCATTATTTGAAACAATTACCATTTTTGGAAACAATAGTTTATTTTGATTTTATTAAGCAGCTATGTTTGAATGCAATTGAGTGGAATCTTAATTGTTAAGCTTATGCTTTATTTGAAACAATTATCATTTTTGAAAACAATAGTTGACTTTCATTTGATTAAACCAGCTATGTTTGAACGTAGTTGCCTTTCACTTGATTCAATAAGCTTTATTCGAATCAAATTAGCTTTGTTTGAATGCAATTGGGTGGAATCTTAATGATTAAGATTAAGCTTTATTTGAGCCAATTTCAATTTTTGGAAAGAAGTTGACTTTCATTTGATTGAACAAGCTATGTTTAAATGCAATTGACTTTCATTTGATTTAACAAGCTTTATTCAAATCAAATTAGCTTTGTTTGAATGTAATTGAGTGGAATCTTTATCCTTAAGCTTATGCTTTATTTGAACCAATTACCATTTTTGGAAAGAATAGTTGACTTTAATTGGATTAAAGAAGTTATGATTGAATGCAATTTACGTTCATTTGATTCAATAAGCTTTATTCGAATCAAATTAGGTTTTTTTAATGCAATTGAGTGGAATATTAATGATTAAGCTTGAGCATTATTTGAAACAATTACCATTTTTGGAAACAATAGTTTATTTTGACTTTATTAACCAGGTATGTTTGAATGCAATTGAGTGGAATCTTAATTGTTAAGCTTATGCTTTATTTGAACCAATTACCATTTTTGGAAAGAATAGTTGACTTTCATTTGATTAAAAAAAGTTATGTTTGAATGCAATTGACTTTCATTTGATTCAATAAGCTTTATTCGAATCAAATTATCTTTGTTTGAATGCAATTGAGTGGAATCTTAATGATTAAGGTTAAGCTTTATTTGAACCAATTTCCATATTTGGAAAGAAGTTGACTTTCATTTGATTAAACAAGCTATGTTTGAATGCAATTGACTTTCATTAGATTCAATAAGCTTTATTCGAATCAAATAAGCTTTGTTTGAATGCAATTGAGTGAAATCTTAATCATTAAGGTTAAGCTTTATTTGAAACAATTACCATTTTTGGAAAGAATACTTGACTTTCATTTGATTAAACAAGTTATGTTTGAATGCAATTGACTTTAATTTGATTCAATAAGCTTTATTCGAATCAAATTATCTTTGTTTGAATGCAATTGAGTGGAATCTTAATGAATAAGCTTAAGCTTTATTTGAAACAATTACCATTTTTGAAAACAAGAGTTGACTTTCATTTGATTAAACAAGCTATGTTTGAACGTAGTTGCCTTTCATTTGATTCAATAATTTTTATTCGAATCAAATTAGCTTTGTTTGAATGCAATTGGGTGGAATCTTAATGATTAAGCTTAACCTTTATTTGAAAAAAGTACCATGTCTGGTAAGAATAGTTAACTTTCATTTGATTAAACAAGCAATGTGTGAATGCAATTGACTTTCATTTGACTCAATAAGCTTGATTCGAATCAATTAGCTTTGTTTGAATGCAATTGAGTGGAATCTTAATGAACAAGCTTAAGCTTTAGTTGAAACAATTACCATTTTTGAAAACAATAGTTCACTTTCATTTTATTAAACAAGCTATGTTTGAACGTAGTTGCCTTTCATTTGATTCAATAAGCTTTATTCGAATCAAATTAGCTTTGTTTGAATGCAATTGGGTGGAATCTTAATGATTAAGATTAAGCGTTATTTGAGCCAATTTTAATTTTTGGAAAGAAGTTGACTTTCATTTGATTGAACAAGCTATGTTTGAATGCAATTGACTTTCATTTGATTTAATAAGCTTTATCCAAATCAAATTAGCTTTGTTTGAATGCAATTGAGTGGAATATTTATACTTAAGCTTATGCTTTATTTGACCCAATTACCATTTTTGGAAAGAATAGTTGACTTTCATTTTATTAAACAAGTTATGTTTGAATGCAATTTACGTTCATTTGATTGAATAAGCTTTATTCGAATCAAATTATCTTTGTTTGAATGCAATTGAGTGGTATCTTAATGATTAAGCTTAAGCTTTATTTGAAACAATTACCATTTTTGGAATAAATAGTTGTCTTTCATTTGATTCAATAAGCTTTATTCGACTCAAATTAGCTTTTTTTGAATGCAATTAAGTGGAATATTAATGATTAAGCTTGAGCATTATTTGAAACAATTACCATTTTTGGAAACAATAGTTTATTTTGATTTTATTAAGCAGCTATGTTTGAATGCAATTGAGTGGAATCTTAATTGTTAAGCTTATGCTTTATTTGAAACAATTATCATTTTTGAAAACAATAGTTGACTTTCATTTGATTAAACCAGCTATGTTTGAACGTAGTTGCCTTTCATTTGATTCAATAAGCTTTATTCGAATCAAATTAGCTTTGTTTGAATGCAATTGGGTGGAATCTTAATGATTAAGATTAAGCTTTATTTGAGCCAATTTCAATTTTTGGAAAGAAGTTGACTTTCATTTGATTGAACAAGCTATGTTTAAATGCAATTGACTTTCATTTGATTTAACAAGCTTTATTCAAATCAAATTAGCTTTGTTTGAATGTAATTGAGTGGAATCTTTATCCTTAAGCTTATGCTTTATTTGAACCAATTACCATTTTTGGAAAGAATAGTTGACTTTAATTGGATTAAACAAGTTATGATTGAATGCAATTTACGTTCATTTGATTCAATAAGCTTTATTCGAATTAAATTATCTTTGTTTGAATGCAATTGAGTGGTATCTTAATGATTAAGCTTAAACTTTATTTGAAACAATTACCATTTTTGGAATAAATAGTTGTCTTTCATTTGATTCAATAAGCTTTATTCGAATCAAATTAGGTTTTTTTTAATGCAATTGAGTGGAATATTAATGATTAAGCTTGAGCATTATTTGAAACAATTACCATTTTTGGAAACAATAGTTTATTTTGATTTTATTAACCAGCTATGTTTGAATGCAATTGAGTGGAATCTTAATTGTTAAGCTTATGCTTTATTTGAACCAATTACCATTTTTGGAAAGAATAGTTGACTTTCATTTGATTAAAAAAAGTTATGTTTGAATGCAATTGACTTTCATTTGATTCAATAAGCTTTATTCGAATCAAATTATCTTTGTTTGAATGCAATTGAGTGGAATCTTAATGATTAACCTTAAGCATTATTTGAACCAATTACAATTTTTGGAAAGAAGTTGACTTTCATTTGATTAAACAAGCTATGTTTGAATGCAATTGACTTTCATTTGATTCAATAAGCTTTATTCGAATAAAATTAGCTTTGTTTGAATGCAATTGAGTGGAATCTTAATGATTAAGGTTAAGCTTTATTTGAACCAATTTCCATATTTGGAAAGAAGTTGACTTTAATTTGATTAAACAAGCTATGTTTGAATGCAATTGACTTTCATTTGATTCAATAAGCTTTATTCGAATCAAATAAGCTTTGTTTGAATGCAATTGAGTGAAATCTTAATCATTAAGGTTAAGCTTTATTTGAAACAATTACCATTTTTGGAAAGAATACTTGACTTTCATTTGATTAAACAAGTTATGTTTGAATGCAATTGACTTTAATTTGATTCAATAAGCTTTATTCGAATCAAATTATCTTTGTTTGAATGCAATTGAGTGGAATCTTAATGAATAAGCTTAAGCTTTATTTGAAACAATTACCATTTTTGAAAACAATAGTTGACTTTCATTTGATTAAACAAGCTATGTTTGAACGTAGTTGCCTTTCATTTGATTCAATAAGCTTTATTCGAATCAAATTAGCTTTGTTTGAATGCAATTGGGTGGAATCTTAATGATTAAGCTTAACCTTTATTTGAAAAAAGTACCATGTCTGGTAAGAATAGTTAACTTTCATTTGATTAAACAAGCAATGTGTGAATGCAATTGACTTTTATTTGACTCAATAAGCTTGATTCGAATCAATTAGCGTTGTTTGAATGCAATTGAGTGGAATCTTAATGAACAAGCTTAAGCTTTAGTTGAAACAATTACCATTTTTGAAAACAATAGTTCACTTTCATTTTATTAAACAAGCTATGTTTGAACGTAGTTGCCTTTCATTTGATTCAATAAGCTTTATTCGAATCAAATTAGCTTTGCTTGAATGCAATTGGGTGGAATCTTAATGATTAAGATTAAGCGTTATTTGAGCCAATTTTAATTTTTGGAAAGAAGTTGACTTTCATTTGATTGAACAAGCTATGTTTGAATGCAATTGACTTTGATTTGATTTAATAAGCTTTATCCAAATCAAATTAGCTTTGTTTGAATGCAATTGAGTGGAATATTTATGCTTAAGCTTATGTTTTATTTGACCCAATTACCATTTTTGGAAAGAATAGTTGACTTTCATTTGATTAAACAAGTTATGTTTGAATGCAATTTACGTTCATTTGATTGAATAAGCTTTATTCGAATCAAATTATCTTTGTTTGAATGCAATTGAGTGGTATCTTAATGATTAAGCTTAAGCTTTATTTGAAACAATTACCATTTTTGGAATAAATAGTTGTCTTTCATTTGATTCAATAAGCTTTATTCGACTCAAATTAGCTTTTTTTTAATGCAATTAAGTGGAATATTAATGATTAAGCTTGAGCATTATTTGAAACAATTACCATTTTTGGAAACAATAGTTTATTTTGATTTTATTAAGCAGCTATGTTTGAATGCAATTGAGTGGAATCTTAATTGTTAAGCTTATGCTTTATTTGAACCAATTACCATTTTTGGAAAGAATAGTTGACTTTCATTTGATTAAAAAAGTTATGTTTGAATGCAATTGACTTTCATTTGATTCAGTAAGCTTTATTCGAATCAAATTAGCTTTGTTTGAATGCAATTGAGTGGAATCTTAATGATTAAGCTTAAGCTTTATTTGAAAAAAGTACAATTTTTGGTAAGAATAGTTGACTTTCATTTGATTAAACAAGCTATATTTGAATGCAATTGACTTTCATTTGATTCAATAAGCTTGATTCGAATCAAATTAGCTTTGTTTGAATGCAATTGAGTGAAATCTTAATCATCAAGGTTAAGCTTTATTTGAAACAATTACCATTTTTGGAAAGAATACTTGACTTTCACTTGATTAAACAAGTTATCTTTGAATGCAATTGACTTTAATTTGATTCAATAAGCTTTATTCGATTCAAATTATCTTTGTTTGAATGCAATTGAGTGGAATCTTAATGATTAAGCTTAAGCATTATTTGAACCAATTACAATTTTTGGAAAGAAGTTGACTTTCATTTGATTAAACAAGCTATGTTTGAATGCAATTGACTTTCATTTGATTCAATAAGCTTTATTCGAATCAAATTAGCTTTGTTTGAATGCAATTGAGTGGAATCTTAATGATTAAGGTTAAGCTTTATTTGAACCAATTTCCATATTTGGAAAGAAGTTGACTTTCATTTGATTAAACAAGCTATGTTTGAATGCAATTGACTTTCATTAGATTCAATAAGCTTTATTCAAATCAAATTAGCTTTGTTTGAGTGTAATTGAGTGGAATCTTAATGAATAAGCTTAAGCTTTAGTTGAAACAATTACCATTTTTGAAAACAATAGTTGACTTTCATTTGATTAAACAAGCTATGTTTTAACGTAGTTGCCTTTCATTTGATTCAATAAGCTTTATTCGAATCAAATTAGCTTTGTTTGAATGCAATTGGGTGGAATCTTAATGATTAAGATTAAGCTTTATTTGAGCCAATTTCAATTTTTGGAAAGAAGTTGACTTTCATTTGATTGAACAAGCTATGTTTGAATGCAATTGACTTTCATTTGATTTAATAAGCTTTATTCAAATCAAATTAGTTTTGTTTGAATGTAATTGAGTGGAATCTTTATGCTTAAGCTTATGCTTTATTTGAACCAATTACCATTTTTGGAAAGAATAGTTGACTTTCATTTGATTAAACAAGTTATGTTTGAATGCAATTTACGTTCATTTCATTCAATAAGCTTTATTCGAATCAAATTGTCTTTGTTTGAATGCAATTGAGAGGTACCTTAATGATTAAGCTTAAGCTTTATTTGAAACAATTACCATTTTTGGAACAAATGGTTGTCTTTCATTTGATTGAATAAGCTTTATTCGAATCAAATTAGCTTTTTTTAATGCAATTGAGTGGAATATTAATGATTAAGCTTGAGCATTATTTGAAACAATTACCATTTTTGGAAACAATAGTTTATTTTGATTTGATTAACCAGCTATGTTTGAATGCAATTGAGTGGAATCTTAATTCTTAAGCATACGCTTTATTTGAACAAATTACCATTTTTGGTGAACTATAATTAGTCTTGAAGTCAATCAAGCAAATAATTAGAGTTGAGAAGATAATGAAATAACTCAAAAGAATCACTCTTAAGAAAATATTCCCTACTAAATTCAGTAGAAAGAATCACTCTTACACTCAATTCAGGTTGATTAAATCACTTAGAGAATCACTCTCAAAGCTCACTAATCGGTTTAGAAAACTTGTAGTTAAAACTCCCAAGTAATCAATTCAAAGAAAGCTAAGTTACTTTAGCCTCAAGGATGAACAAAGTTCAAGTTTTTATAAAATTCAAAGTAGTTTACAAATGATACATCAAAGTCTACTTAAAGAAAGAAATGTACAATTATACGTATAATTATACGTATATTCGTACAATACGCAACCGAATACGTACAAACTATTATACGTATCAAGTATAATACAAGTATAATACTACATAAGGATATGCTCAAGCAATAAACAAAGGCTAAAGTAATGAAAATATCAAGCCAAAATCAGCCTCCTTAAGCAACTTGAGCTACTTGCACCCACTTGCACCAAAATAGACCAATGAGCTTCTCTTAGCCTTCATGACACTCCAAGCCTTTCATCATGACTCCCAAAGGTAGTATGACATCTAGCTAGGCTAGTAGATGACTAATCAAGGCTATTACTCAACTTGCAAGCAAAAGCAAAAATACCCATTAAGCAAAAACAAGCAGCTGAAACACGTAGCCAGGACAGAGCCTGGGTCGCGACTCGCGACCCATACTCGCGACTCGCGAGGCTCTACTTGAACCCCACTCCTTAGCCTTGCTCAAGTACGTAGCCAAGGCAGAACAAAGTCGCAACTCGCGACTCGCGAGATCCTTCTGGACCATGCACCTGCAATGCTTCAAAGTACGCAGCTCAAGCCAAGTAGGCTCGCGACTCGTGGACAAAACTCGCGACTCGCGATTCACCTCTGAACTCTAAGTTCAATTCTCAACATTCAAGTCGCACCTCATGACCCCTGCTTCAAAGATAGTGTAATCTACTACTTAATACAAACCAAAACAAATAAACTACGAGCTAAAGTTTTAAGTTTACAAACCGGACTAAACAGGACCAAGATTGGACATAAGTGATACAAAGGAACTAATAAAAGGACCATGAAAAGAACTAATCTCAAAGATGGGATTAGCACTAAGGAGTATCTCTTTCGTCGTTTCAAGATCAGGCACTGATCCTGGTTCATCCCCTCCCTCTTCAACAGGAATTGACCTCAATTCTAGCAGTTCATCATCTTCTAAATAAGGAGATAAGTCACCCACGTTGAAGGTTGCAGCAACTCCATAATCACCCGGAAGATCGATCTTATAAGCATTATCACCATAACGCTCTAAGACCTTAAAAGGACCATCTGCTCTCGGCATTAGCTTGTGTTTCCGCTTCCCCGGGAACCTCTCTTTCCTCAAATGAATCCACACCAAATCTCCTGGAGCAAAGATTTTTGGCTTCCTCCTCTTGTTGGCCTTTTTCTTGTACCCCTCATTAGCTTTCTCAATGTTTCCTCGGACCTCCTTGTGAATCTTCACCATGGCTTCGGCCTGAGCTCTAGCATCACCGTGAACATAAGAATCCCTAGGTAAAGCAATAAGATCAATAGGAACGTAAGGGTTAATGCCATAAACAATTTCAAATGGGGAGTGTTTTGTAGCATAAGTAGGTGTCCTGTTGTAAGCGAACTCAGCATGACATAGTTTCACATCCCAATCCTTGCCGGTTTTGCTCACTAGACCCCGAAGCAACGACCCCAATGTCTTGTTAGTCACCTCCGTTTGCCCATCTGTTTGTGGATGATGAGCTGTGCTGAATAGTAGTTTAGTTCCCATAAGCCTCCACAAAGTTCTCCAGAAGTAACTCAAAAACTTACTATCACGATCAGAGACAATAGTTTTAGGGACCCCATGTAAGCGCACCACTTCCCGGAAGTACAAGCAAGCGACATTCACCGCATCTTCAGTCTTGTGACATGGAATAAAGTGTGCCATCTTTGAAAATCTATCCACCACCACCATAACTGAGTCTCTCCCCCTTTGAGTTCTAGGCAGTGCCACTATAAAGTCCATGCTCACATCCTCCCACGGCCTTTCCGGAACTGGTAACGGGGTGTACGGCCCTTGTTGAAAAGAACTCTTCGACCTCTGACAAACCCCACATCGAGCCAATACAGCTTGGATCTCACCAACCATGCGTGGCCAATGAAAGTGCTCCTGTAGTAACTCAGTAGTTTTGTTGATGCCGAAATGACCAGCCAACCCACCTCCATGAGCCTCCCGAATCAATAACTCCCTAACCGGACATTTTGGAACACAGAGCTTGTTCCCTCTAAATAAGAACCCATCCACCAACTGATAATTATTTTTTGAACCGGACTCACAATCAACAAACAAATCACGAAAATCACCATCGAGTGCAT
Organism: Salicornia ramosissima; assembly: GCA_951394345.1. Lineage (NCBI taxonomy): Eukaryota > Viridiplantae > Streptophyta > Magnoliopsida > Caryophyllales > Amaranthaceae > Salicornia > Salicornia ramosissima. The sequence goes on along the minus strand of OX596233.1, from coordinate 34,332,596 downwards.
AGTATTCTTTTATCAATTCGAACCCAAGAACCTTGGTATCCACCGTTGTCAGTAGTGAATGTTTCCTGGAAAGAGCATCAGCAACAATATTTGCCTTTCCGGCTTTGTATTTAGCAAAAAAGTCAAAAGATTGTAAAAATTCTACCCATTTAGCATGTCGTGCACTGAGCTTATGCTGCCCATGTATGTACTTTAACGACTCATGATCAGAATGTAAAACAAAGGAAGCAGGACGCAAATAATGACTCCAATGTCCTAAAGCTCTAACCATAGCATAAAACTCCTTATCATAAGTAGAATAGTTCAATCTAGCACCACTAAGCTTCTCGCTAAAATAAGCGATAGGCTTACCCGACTGAATCAAAACAGCCCCAACACCTGTCCCACTCGCATCACACTCAACCTCGAAAGGTTTAGTAAAATCAGGTAATGATAACACAGGTGCTTCACACATCTTAACTTTAATCAATTCAAAGGCCCTTTGAGCAGCAACAGTCCACTCAAATTTCCCATGTTTAGTACACTCAGTTATAGGAGCTAATAAAGTACTGAAATTTTTTATAAATCTCCTATAAAAAGACGCTAAACCATGAAAAGACCTCACATCAGTCACACATTTTGGAACCGGCCAAGTAGAAATGGCGTCTACTTTAGCAGGATCCGCCTTCACCCCTACATCAGAAATAATGAAACCCAGAAAACTAACTTCATTTTGCATGAAAGAACACTTCTCTAACTTCCCAAAAAGTTTATGTTTCCTTAGTGTTTCAAATAACTGACACAAATGATTCAAATGATCCTCCTTGTTAGCAGAATAAACAAGAATATCATCTAAATATACCACTACAAATTTGCCTAAAAATGGCCTAAGTACTTCATTCATCAATCTCATGAACGTACTTGGGGCATTTGTTAGACCGAAAGGCATGACAAGCCATTCATACAAGCCATATTTTGTTTTAAAAGCGGTCTTCCACTCATCACCCTCACGCATACAAATTTGATGGTACCCACTCCTAAGATCAATTTTAGAGAACAAATTAGACCCACTCAATTCATCTAACATGTCATCTAATCTAGGAATTGGAAACCTGTACTTGATAGTAATATTGTTAACAGATCGACTATCAATACACATCCTCCAAGACCCATCTTTTTTTGGGACAAGTAAGGCCGGAACAGCACACGGACTCATACTCTCCTTCACATATCCTCTCTCAATCAACTCACTTATTTGTCGTTGTAATTCCCTACTCTCCTCGGGATTACACCTATAGGATGGCTTATTTGGAATAGGGGCTCCGGGAATGAGATCAATCTGATGCTCAATTCCTCTTTTTGGTGGTAAACCAGGAGGTACTTCGTGAGGAAAAACATCCTGAAATTCATTTAAAACCTCCCCCAACTCAGAATCTGTAATCGCCACTCCCTCTATTTTTTCTTGACTTACTAACACAAACGCACACCCCTCTTGGTCAAACAACTTCTCGAATTCTTTTCTCCCTAATAACACACTCCCATTGTCCGAATTGGACTTTGATTTAGGCTTGGTGTTTAGGATTTTTGAGGGTGCTAAAGGTAACAAAGTTTTCATTTTTCCATCTTTATTAACTTTATAAGTGTTAGTTACACCATCGTGAATTACTCCCCGATCAAACTGCCAGGGACGCCCAAGTAACAAGTGACATGCCGTCATTGGGATTACATCACACAAAATTTCATCGACATAATTACCAATGCTAAAATTAATCAAGACTCTATTCCGCACCTTAACCTCACTTTCATCATCTAACCATTTTAGTTTATAAGGATTAGGGTGTTTCACCAACGGCAAAGACAACTTATTCACCAATTCAGTGGACGCTACATTCGCACAACTACCCCCATCTACAATCAACGTGCATAATTTTTTTTGGATCAGACATTTCGAATGAAATATCGTCTCTCTTTGTTCACTTTCTTTTGCCACGTTGTTGGTATACAGATTTCTCCTAATAACCAGATTTTCCCCCTCTAATTCAGGTTGACAAAGTTCTTCTACATCCTCCTCTTCCTCTTTATCATGTTCATGAGCTAGAAGAGCTAATTTTTCTATTTCATCTATTTCTTCTATATCATGTAAGGTCATAATTCGGGCAGTAGGACAATTAGATTGGTAATGACCATAACCTTGACACTTATAGCATTTTACTTTGTCATTAACAGTTCTAATAGGCACATTAGCTTTCTTATTCCTATCATGATCAGTACTAACATTAACATTGCTACTACTAGTACTAGGCTTAAAAGTTGAAGATCTAGTAAAAGGTTTAGCAATTGTACCACTCGATTTCTTCCTTTGACTCTCCAAAGTAGGCGCCATTTTGCAATCTTCCGCATAAGTAAGGAAAGGAAACACTTCCAACTTCTCCCTCAAATCCGTGTTCAACCCACCTAGGAACCGTCCTAGTCTTTGTTCTTCGGATTCATCTATTTCACAAACCATGGCAAGCTTTTCGAATTCCTTGATGAACTCCAAAACCGGCATGGTTCCTTGCTTCAAAGTCGACCACCTCACATATTGGTGTTGCTTGTAGTTCGAAGGCACAAATCTCTTCCTCAATTGCTTCTTTAGCTTACTCCAGGTTTGGATTCTGGACTTGTTCTCCTTCTCCCTTTGTTTCTTCAACCCTTCCAACCATATTGAAGCATATTTTGTCAACTTCAAAACCGCCACCTTGTATTGCCTCTCTTCTGGTGTTTCTTTGTACTCAAAAAACCTCTCCAAAGATCTTTCCCATTCAAGGTACACCTCTGGATCAGTAGTACCATCGAATTCAGGAACATCGATTTTCAAACCCCTATCATCCCCATACGATTCCTTCTGTTCTTCATTTGTTTTTTTGTTTTTCAATACTTCCAATGTTAATTGGGTCATCATATCATGCAAAGCATCATTTTGCTTGGACAAAGCTTCAATCAGTTGATCCCTCTTCAAGTTTGCAGCAGCTTCATCACCCATGTTGAACTTAAGCTCTTGATACCACTTGAACTATAATTAGTCTTGAAGTCAATCAAGCAAATAATTAGAGTTGAGAAGATAATGAAATAACTCAAAAGAATCACTCTTAAGAAAATATTCCCTACTAAATTCAGTAGAAAGAATCACTCTTACACTCAATTCAGGTTGATTAAATCACTTAGAGAATCACTCTCAAAGCTCACTAATCGGTTTAGAAAACTTGTAGTTAAAACTCCGAAGTAATCAATTCAAAGAAAGCTAAGTTACTTTAGCCTCAAGGATGAACAAAGTTCAAGTTTTTATAAAATTCAAAGTAGTTTACAAATGATACATCAAAGTCTACTTAAAGAAAGAAATGTACAATTATACGTATAATTATACGTATATTCGTACAATACGCAACCGAATACGTACAAACTATTATACGTATCAAGTATAATACAAGTATAATACTACATAAGGATATGCTCAAGCAATAAACAAAGGCTAAAGTAATGAAAATATCAAGCCAAAATCAGCCTCCTTAAGCAACTTGAGCTACTTGCACCCACTTGCACCAAAATAGACCAATGAGCTTCTCTTAGCCTTCATGACACTCCAAGCCTTTCATCATGACTCCCAAAGGTAGTATGACATCTAGCTAGGCTAGTAGATGACTAATCAAGGCTATTACTCAACTTGCAAGCAAAAGCAAAAATACCCATTAAGCAAAAACAAGCAGCTGAAACACGTAGCCAGGACAGAGCCTGGGTCGCGACTCGCGACCCATACTCGCGATTCGCGAGGCTCTACTTGAACCCCACTCCTTAGCCTTGCTCAAGTACGTAGCCAAGGCAGAACAAAGTCGCGACTCGCGACCCAAAACTCGCGACTCGCGAGATCCTTCTGGACCATGCACCTGCAATGCTTCAAAGTACGCAGCTCAAGCCAAGTAGGCTCGCGACTCGTGGACAAAACTCGCGACTCGCGATTCACCTCTGAACTCTAAGTTCAATTCTCAACATTCAAGTCGCACCTCGTGACCCCTGCTTCAAAGATAGTGTAATCTACTACTTAATACAAACCAAAACAAATAAACTACGAGCTAAAGTTTTAAGTTTACAAACCGGACTAAACAGGACCAAGATTGGACATAAGTGATACAAAGGAACTAATAAAAGGACCATGAAAAGAACTAATCTCAAAGATGGGATTAGCACTAAGGAATATCTCTTTCGTCGTTTCAAGATCAGGCACTGATCCTGGTTCATTTGGAAAGAATAGTTGACTTTCATTTGATTAAAAAAGTTATGTTTGAATGCAATCGACTTTCATTAGATTCAATAAGCTTTATTCGAATCAAATTAGCTTTGTTTGAATGCAATTGGGTGGAATCTTAATGATTAAGATTAAGCTTTATTTGAGCCAATTTCAATTTTTGGAAAGAAGTTGACTTTCATTTGATTGAACAAGCTATGTTTGAATACAATTGACTTTCATTTGATTCAATAAGCTTTATTCGAATCAAATTAGCTTTGTTTGAATGCAATTGAGTGGAATCTTAATGATTAAGGTTAAGCTTTATTTGAACCAATTTCCATATTTGGAAAGAAGTTGACTTTCATTTGATTAAACAAGCTATGTTTGAATGCAATTGACTTTCATTAGATTCAATAAGCTTTATTCAAATCAAATTAGCTTTGTTTGAGTGTAATTGAGTGGAATCTTAATGCTTAAGTTTAAGCTTTATTTGAACCAATTACCATTTTTGGAAAGAATAGTTGACTTTCATTTGATTAAACAAGTTATGTTTGAATGCAATTTACGTTCATTTGATTCAATAAGCTTTATTCGAATCAAATTGTCTTCGTTTGAATGAAATTGAGCGGTACCTTAATGATTAAGCTTAAGCTTTATTTGAAACAATTACCATTTTTGGAACAAATGGTTGTCTTTCATTTGATTCAATAAGCTTTATTCGAATCAAATTAGCTTTTTATAATGCAATTGAGTGGAATATTAATGATTAAGCTTGAGCATTATTTGAAACAATTACCATTTTTGGAAACAATAGTTTATTTTGATTTGATTAACCAGCTATGTTTGAATGCAATTGAGTGGAATCTTAATTCTTAAGCATACGCTTTATTTGAACAAATTACCATTTTTGGAAAGAATAGTTGACTTTCATTTGATTAAAAAAGTTATGTTTGAATGCAATTGACTTTCATTAGATTCAATAAGCTTTATTCGAATCAAATTAGCTTTGTTTGAATGCAATTGAGTGGAATCTTAATGATTAAGCTTAACCTTTATTTGAAAAAAGTACCATTTCTGGTAAGAATAGTTAACTTTCATTTGATTAAACAAGCAATGTTTGAACGTAGTTGCCTTTCATTTGATTCAATAAGCTTTATTCGAATCAAATTAGCTTTGTTTGAATGCAAATGGGTGGAATCTTAATGATTAAGATTAAGCTTTATTTGAGCCAATTTCAATTTTTGGAAAGAAGTTGACTTTCATTTGATTGAACAAGCTATGTTTGAATGCAATTGACTTTCCTTTGATTCAATAAGCTTGATTCGAATCAAATTAGCTTTGTTTGAATGCAATTGAGTGGAATCTTAATGATTAAGGTTAAGCTTTATTTGAACCAATTTCCATATTTGGAAAGAAGTTGACTTTCATTTGATTAAACAAGCTATGTTTGAATGCAATTGACTTTCATTAGATTCAATAAGCTTTATTCAAATCAAATTAGCTTTGTTTGAGTGTAATTGAGTGGAATCTTAATGAATAAGCTTAAGCTTTAGTTGAAACAATTACCATTTTTGAAAACAATAGTTGACTTTCATTTGATTAAACAAGCTATGTTTGAATGCAAATTACGTTCATTTGATTCAATAAGCTTTATTCGAATCAAATTGTCTTCGTTTGAATGCAATTGAGTGGTACCTTAATGATTAAGCTTAAGCTTTATTTGAAACAATTACCATTTTTGGACAAATGGTTGTCTTTCATTTGATTCAATAAGCTTTATTCGAATCAAATTAGCTTTTTTTGAATGCAATTGAATGGAATATTAATGATTAAGCTTGAGCATTACTTGAAACAATTACCATTTTTTGAAACAATAGTTTATTTTGATTTGATTAACCAGCTATGTTTGAATGCAATTGAGCGGAATCTTAATTCTTAAGCATACGCTATATTTGAACCAATTACCATTTTTTGAAAGAATAGTTGACTTTCATTTGATTAAAAAAGTTATGTTTGAATGCAATTGACTTTCATTAGATTCAATAAGCTTTATTCGAATCAAATTAGCTTTGTTTGAATGCAATTGAGTGGAATCTTAATGATTAAGCTTAACCTTTATTTGAAAAAAGTACCATTTCTGGTAAGAATAGTTAACTTTCATTTGATTAAACAAGCAATGTTTGAATGCAATTGACTTTCATTTGATTCAATAAGCTTGATTCGAATCAAATTAGCTTTGTTTGAATGCAATTGAGTGAAATCTTAATGAATAAGATTAAGCTTTAGTTGAAACAATTACCATTTTTGAAAACAATAGTTGACTTTCATTTGATTAAACAAGCTATGTTTGAACGTAGTTGCCTTTCATTTGATTCAATAAGCTTTATTCGAATCAAATTAGCTTTGTTTGAATGCAATTGGGTGGAATCTTAATGATTAAGATTAAGCTTTATTTGAGCCAATTTCAATTTTTGGAAAGAAGTTGACTTTCATTTGATTGAACAAGCTATGTTTGAATGCAATTGACTTTCATTTGATTTAATAAGCTTTATTCAAATCAAATTAGCTTTGTTTGAATGTAATTGAGTGGAATCTTTATGCTTAAGCTTATGCTTTATTTGAACCAATTACCATTTTTGGAAAGAATAGTTGACTTTCATTTGATTAAACAAGTTATGTTTGAATGCAATTTACGTTCATTTGATTCAATAAGCTTTATTCGAATCAAATTATCTTTGTTTGAATGCAATTGAGTGGTATCTTAATGATTAAGCTTAAGCTTTATTTGAAACAATTACCATTTTTGGAATACATAGTTGTCTTTCATTTGATTCAATAAGCTTTATTCGAATCAAATTAGCTTTTTTTGAATGCAATTGAGTGGAATATTAATGATTAAGCTTGATCATTATTTGAAACAACTACCATTTTTGGAAACAATAGTTTATTTTGATTTTATTAACCAGCTATGTTTGAATACAATTGAGTGGAATCTTAATTCTTAAGCATACGCTTTATTTGAACCAATTACCATGTTTGGAAAGAATAGTTGACTTTCATTTGATTAAAAAAGTTATGTTTGAATGCAATTGACTTTCATTAGATTCAATAAGCTTTATTGGAATCAAATTAGCTTTGTTTGAATGCAATTGAGTGGAATCTTAATGATTAAGCTTAAGCTTTATTTGAATCAATTACCAATTTTGGAATAAATAGTTGTCTTTCATTTGATTCAATAAGCTTTATTCGAATCAAATTAGCTTTTTTTTAATGCAATTGAGTGGAATATTAATGATTAAGCTTGAGCATTATTTGAAACAATTACCATTTTTGGAAACAATAGTTTATTTTGATTTTATTAACCAGCTATTTTTGAATGCAATTGAGTGGAATCTTAATTGTTAAGCTTATGCTTTATTTGAACCAATTACCAATTTTGGAAAGAATAGTTGACTTTCATTTGATTAAAAAAGTTATGTTTGAATGCAATTGACTTTCATTTGATTCAATAAGCTTTATTCGAATCAAATTAGCTTTGTTTGAATGCAATTGAGTGGAATCTTAATGATTAAACTTAACCTTTATTTGAAAAAAGAAGCATTTCGGGTAAGAATAGTTAACTTTCATTTGATTAAACAAGCAATGTTTGAATGCAATTGACTTTAATTTGATTCAATAACCTTTATTCGAATCAAATTGTCTTCGTTTGAATGCAATTGAGTGGTACCTTAATGATTAAGCTTATGCTTTATTTGAAACAATTACCATTTTTGGACAAATGGTTGTCTTTCATTTGATTCAATAAGCTTTATTCGAATCAAATTAGCTTTTTTTGAATGCAATTGAATGGAATATTAATGATTAAGCTTGAGCATTATTTGAAACAATTACCATTTTTTGAAACAATAGTTTATTTTGATTTGATTAACCAGCTATGTTTGAATGCAATTGAGTGGAATCTTAATTCTTAACCATACGCTATATTTGAACCAATTACCATTTTTGGAAAGAATAGTTGACTTTCATTTGAATAAAAAAGTTATGTTTGAATGCAATTGACTTTCATTAGATTCAATAAGCTTTATTCGAATCAAATTAGCTTTGTTTGAATGCAATTGAGTGGAATCTTAATGATTAAGCTTAACCTTTATTTGAAAAAAGTACCATTTCTGGTAAGAATAGTTAACTTTCATTTGATTAAACAAGCAATGTTTGAATGCAATTGACTTTCATTTGATTCAATAAGCTTTATTCAAATAAAATTAGCTTTGTTTGAATGCAATTGAGTGAAATCTTAATGAATAAGATTAAGCTTTAGTTGAAACAATTACCTTTTTTGAAAACAATAGTTGACTTTCATTTGATTAAACAAGCTATGTCTGAACGTAGTTGCCTTTCATTTGATTCAATAAGCTTTATTCGAATCAAATTAGCTTTGTTTGAATGCAATTGGGTGGAATCTTAATGATTAAGATTAAGCTTTATTTGAGCCAATTTCAATTTTTGGAAAGAAGTTGACTTTCATTTGATTGAACAAGCTATGTTTGAATGCAATTGACTTTCATTTGATTTAATAAGCTTTATTCAAATCAAATTAGCTTTGTTTGAATGTAATTGAGTGGAATCTTTATGCTTAAGCTTATGCTTTATTTGAACCAATTACCATTTTTGGAAAGAATAGTTGACTTTCATTTGATTAAACAAGTTATGTTTGAATGCAATTTACGTTCATTTGATTCAATAAGCTTTATTCGAATCAAATTATCTTTGTTTGAATGCAATTGAGTGGTATCTTAATGATTAAGCTTAAGCTTTATTTGAAACAATTACCATTTTTGGAATAAATAGTTGTCTTTCATTTGATTCAATAAGCTTTATTCGAATCAAACTAGCTTTTTTTGAATGCAATTGAGTGGAATATTAATGATTAAGCTTGAGCATTATTTGAAACAATTACCATTTTTGGAAACAATAGTTTATTTTGATTTGATTAAGCAGCTATGTTTGAATGCAATTGAGTGGAATCTTAATTGTTAAGCTTATGCTTTATTTGGACCAATTACCATTTTTGGAAAGAATAGTTGACTTTCATTTGATTAAAAAAGTTATGTTTGAATGCAACTGGCTTTTATTTGATTCAATAAGCTTTATTCGAATCAAATTAGCTTTGTTTGAATGTAATTGAGTGGAATCTTAATGCTTAAGCTTATGCTTTATTTGAACCAATTACCATTTTTGGAAAGAATAGTTGACTTTCATTTGATTAAAAAAGTTATGTTTGAATGCAATTGGCTTTCATTTGATTCAATAAGCTTTATTCGAATCAAATTAGCTTTGTTTGAATGCAATTGAGTGGAATCTTAATGATTAAGCTTAAACTTTATTTGAAAAAAGTACCATTTTTGGTAAGAATAGTTGACTTTCATTTGATTAAACAAGCTATGTTTGAATGCAATCGACTTTCATTTGATTCAATAAGCTTGATTCGAATCAAATTATCTTTGATTGAATGCAATTGAGTGGAATCTTAATCATCAAGGTTAAGCTTTATTTGAACCAATTTCCATTTTCGGAAAGAAGTTGACTTTCATTTGATTAAACAAGCGATGTTTCAATGCAACTGACTTTCATTTGATTCAATAAGCGTTATTCAAATCAAATTAGCTTTGTTTGAATGTAATTGAGTGGAATCTTAATGCTTAAGCTTATGCTTTATTTGAACCAATTACCATTTTTGGAAAGAATAGTTGACTTTCATTTGATTAAACAAGTTATGTTTGAATGCAATTTACGTTCATTTGATTGAATAAGCTTTATTCGAATCAAATTATCTTTTTTTGAATGCAATTGAGTGGTATCTTAATGATTAAGCTTAAGCTTTATTTGAAACAATTACCATTTTTGGAATAAATAGTGGTCTTTCATTTGATTCAATAAGCTTTATTCGACTCAAATTAGCTTTTTTTGAATGCAATTAAGTGGAATATTAATGATTAAGCTTGAGCATTATTTGAAACAATTACCATTTTTGGAAACAATAGTTTATTTTGATTTTATTAAGCAGCTATGTTTGAATACAATTGAGTGGAATCTTAATTGTTAAGCTTATGCTTTATTTGAACCAATTACCATTTTTGGAAAGAATAGTTGACTTTCATTAGATTAAAAAAGTTATGTTTGAATGCAATTGACTTTCATTTGATTCAATAAGCTTTATTCGAATCAAATTAGCTTTGTTTGAATGCAATTGAGTGGAATCTTAATGATTAAGCTTAAGCTTTATTTGAAAAAAGTACCATTTTTGGTAAGAATAGTTGACTTTCATTTGATTAAACAAGCTATGTTTGAATGCAATTGACTTTCATTTGATTCAATAAGCTTGATTCGAATCAAATTAGCTTTGTTTGAATGCAATTGAGTGAAATCTTAATCATCAAGGTTAAGCTTTATTTGAAACAATTACCATTTTTGGAAAGAATACTTGACTTTCATTTGATTAAACAAGTTATGTTTGAATGCAATTGACTTTAATTTGATTCAATAAGCTTTATTCGATTCAAATTATCTTTGTTTGAATGCAATTGAGTGGAATCTTAATGATTAAGCTTAAGCATTATTTGAACCAATTACAATTTTTGGAAAGAAGTTGACTTTCATTTTTTTAAACAAGCTATGTTTGAATGCAATTTACTTTCATTAGATTCAATAAGCTTTATTCAAATCAAATTAGTTTGTGTTTGAGTGTAATTGAGTGGAATCTTAATGCTTAAGTTTATGCTTTATTTGAACCAATTACCATTTTTGGAAAGAATAGTTGACTTTCATTTGATTAAACAAGTTATGTTTGAATGCAATTTACGTTCATTTGATTCAATAAGCTTTATTCGAATCAAATTGTCTTTGTTTGAATGCAATTGAGTGGTACCTTAATGATTAAGCTTAAGCTTTATTTGAAACAATTACCATTTTTGGAACAAATGGTTGTCTTTCATTTGATTGAATAAGCTTTATTCGAATCAAATTAGCGTTTTTTGAATGCAATTGAGTGGAATATTAATGATTAAGCTTGAGCATTATTTGAAACAATTACCATTTTTGGAAACAATAGTTTGTTTTGATTTGATTAACCAGCTATGTTTGAATGCAATTGAGTGGAATCTTAATTGTTAAGCTTATGCTTTATTTGAACCAATTACCATTTTTGGAAAGAATAGTTGACTTTCATTTGATTAAAAAAGTTATGTTTGAATGCAATTGCCTTTCATTAGATTCAATAAGCTTTATTCGAATCAAATTAGCTTTGTTTGAATGCAATTGAGTGGAATCTTAATGATTAAGCTTAACCTTTATTTGAAAAAAGTACCATTTCTGGTAAGAATAGTTAACTTTCATTTGATTAAACAAGCAATGTTTGAATGCAATTGACTTTCATTTGATTCAATAAGCTTGATTCGAATCAAATTAGCTTTGTTTGAATGCAATTGAGTGGAATCTTAATCATCAAGATTAAGCTTTATTTGAACCAATTTCCATTTTCGGAAAGAAGTTGACTTTCATTTGATTAAACAAGCGATGTTCCAATGCAACTGACTTTCATTTGATTCAATAAGCGTTATTTAAATCAAATTAGCTTTGTTTGAATGTAATTGAGTGGAATCTTAATGCTTAAGCTTATGCTTTATTTGAACCAGTTACCATTTTTGGAAAGAATAGTTGACTTTCATTTGATTAAACAAGTTATGTTTGAATGCAATTTACGTTCATTTGATTCAATGAGCTTTATTCGAATCAAATTGTCTTTGTTTGAATGCAATTGAGTGGTATCTTAATGATTAAGCTTAAGCATTATTTGAACCAATTACCATTTTTGGAAAGAAGTTGACTTTCATTTGATTAAACAAGCTATGTTTGAATCCAATTGACTTTCATTTGATTCAATAAGCTATATTCGAATCAAATTAGCTTTGTTTGAATGCCATTGAGTAGAATCTTAATGATTAAGGTTAAGCTCTATTTGAACCAATTTCCATATTTGGAAAGAAGTTCACTTTCATTTGATTAAACAAGCTATGTTTGAATGCAATTGACTTTCATTAGATTCAATAAGCGTTATTCAAATCAAATTAGCTTTGTTTGAATGTAATTGAGTGGAATCATAATGCTTAACCTTATGCTTTATTTGAACCAATTACCATTTTTGGAATGAATAGTTGACTTTCATTTGATTAAACAAGTTATGTTTGAATGCAATTTACGTTCATTTGATTCAATAAGCTTTATTCGAATCAAATTGTCTTTGTTTGAATGCAATTGAGTGGTATCTTAATGATTAAGCTTAAGCATTATTTGAACCAATTACAATTTTTGGAAAGAAGTTGACTTTCATTTGATTAAACAAGCTATGTTTGAATGCAATTGACTTTCATTTGATTCAATAAGCTTTATTCGAATCAAATTAGCTTTGTTTGAATGCAATTGAGTAGAATCTTAATGATTAAGGTTAAGCATTATTTGAACCAATTTCCATATTTGGAAAGAAGTTGACTTTCATTTGGTTAAACAAGCTATGTTTCAATGCAATTGACTTTCATTAGATTCAATAAGCTTTATTCAAATCAAATTAGCTTTGTTTGAGTGTAATTGAGTGGAATCTTAATGCTTATGTTTATGCTTTATTTTAACCAATTACCATTTTTGGAAAGAATAGTTGACTTTCATTTGATTAAACAAGTTATGTTTGAATGCAATTTACGTTCATTTGATTCAATAAGCTTTATTCGAATCAAATTGTCTTTGTTTGAATGCAATTGAGTGGTATCTTAATGATCAAGCTTAAGCTTTATTTGAAACAATTACCATTTTTGGAATAAATAGTTGTCTTTCATTTGATTCAATAAGCTTTATTCGAATCAAATTAGCTTTTTTTGAATGCAATTGAGTGGAATATTAATGATTAAGCTTGAGCATTATTTGAAACAATTACCATTTTTGAAAACAATAGTTTATTTTGATTTTATTAACCAGCTATGTTTGAATGCAATTGAGTGGAATCTTAATTGTTAAGCTTATGCTTTATTTGAACCAATTACCATTTTTGGAAAGAATAGTTGACTTTCATTTGATTAAAAAAGTTATGTTTGAATGCAATTGACTTTCATTTGATTCAATAAGCTTTATTCGAATCAAATTAGCTTTGTTTGAATGCAATTGAGTGGAATCTTAATGCTTAAGCTTATGCTTTATTTGAACCAATTACCATTTTTGGAAAGACTAGCTGACTTTCATTTGATTAAACAAGTTATGTTTGAATGCAATTTACGTTCATTTGATTGAATAAGCTTTATTCGAATAAAATTATCTTTGTTTGAATGCAATTGAGTGGTATCTTAATGATTAAGCTTAAGCTTTATTTGAAACAATTACCATTTTTGGAATAAATAGTTGTCTTTCATTTGATTCAATAAGCTTTATTCGAATCAAATTGAGTGGAATGTTAATGATAAACCTTGATCATTATTTGAAACAATTACCATTTTTGGAAACAATAGTTTATTTTGATTTTATTAACCAACTATTTTGAATGCAATTGAGTGGAATCTTAATTGTTAAGCTTATGCTTTATTTGAACCAATTACCATTTTTGGAAAGAATAGTTGACTTTCATTTGATTAAAAAAGTTATGTTTGAATGCAATTGACTTTCATTTGATTCAATAAGCTTTATTCGAATCAAATTAGCTTTGTTTGAATGCAATTGAGTGGAACCTTAATGATTAAGCTTAACCTTTATTTGAAAAAAGTACCATTTTTGGTAAGAATAGTTGACCTTCATTTGATTAAACAAGCTATGTTTGAATGCAATCGACTTTCATTTGATTCAATAAGCTTGATTCGAATCAAATTAGCTTTGTTTAAATGCAATTGAGTGGAATCTTAATCATCAAGGTTAAGCTTTATTTGAACTAATTTCCATTTTCGGAAAGAAGTTGACTTTCATTTGATTAAACAAGCGATGTTCCAATGCAACTGACTTTCATTTGATTCAATAAGCGTTATTCAAATCAAATTAGCTTTGTTTGAATGTAATTGAGTGGAATCTTAATGCTTAAGCTTATGCTTTATTTGAACCAATTACCATTTTTGGAAAGAATAGTTGACTTTCATTTGATTAAACAAGTTATGTTTGAATGGAATTTACGTTCATTTGATTGAATAAGCTTTATTCGAATCAAATCATCTTTGTTTGAATGCAATTGAGTGGTATCTTAATGATTAAGCTTAAGCTTTATTTGAAACAATTACCATTTTTGGAATAAATAGTTGTCTTTCATTTGATTCAATAAGCTTTATTCGAATCAAATTAGCTTTTTTTGAATGCAATTGAGTGGAATATTAATGATTAAGCTTGATCATTATTTGAAACAATTACCATTTTTGGAAACAATAGTTTATTTTGATTTTATTAACCAGCTATGTTTGAATGCAATTGAGTGGAATCTTAATTGTTAAGCTTATGATTTATTTGAACCAATTACCATTTTTGGAAAGAATAGTTGACTTTCATTTGATTAAAAAAGTTATGTTTGAATGCAATTGACTTTCATTTGATTCAATAAGCTTTATTCGAATCAAATTAGCTTTGTTTGAATGCAATTGAGTGGAACCTTAATGATTAAGCTTAACCTTTATTTGAAAAAAGTACCATTTTTGGTAAGAATAGTTGACCTTCATTTGATTAAACAAGCTATGTTTGAATGCAATCGACTTCATTTGATTCAATAAGCTTGATTCGAATCAAATTAGCTTTGTTTAAATGCAATTGAGTGGAATCTTAATCATCAAGGTTAAGCTTTATTTGAACCAATTTCCATTTTCGGAAAGAAGTTGACTTTCATTTGATTAAACAAGCGATGTTCCAATGCAACTGACTTTCATTTGATTCAATAAGCGTTATTCAAATCAAATTTGCTTTGTTTGAATGCAATTGAGTGGAATCTTAATCATCAAGGTTAAGCTTTATTTGAACCAATTTCTATTTTCGGAAAGAAGTTGACTTTCATTTGATTAAACAAGCGATGTTCCAATGCAACTGACTTTCATTTGATTCAATAAGCGTTATTCAAATCAAATTAGCTTTGTTTGAATGTAATTGAGTGGAATCTTAATGCTTAAGCTTATGCTTTATTTGAACCAATTACCATTTTTGGAAAGAATAGTTGACTTTCATTTGATTAAACAAGTTATGTTTGAATGCAATTTACGTTCATTTGATTCAATAAGCTTTATTCGAATCAAATTGTCTTTGTTTGAATGCAATTGAGTGGTATCTTAATGATTAAGCTTAAGCATTATTTGAACCAATTACAATTTTTGGAAAGAAGTTGACTTTCATTTGATTAAACAAGCTATGTTTGAATGCAATTGACTTTCATTTGATTCAATAAGCTTTATTCGAATCAAATTATCTTTGTTTGAATGCAATTGAGTGGTATCTTAATGATTAAGCTTAAGCTTTTTTTGAAACAATTACCATTTTTGGAATAAATAGTTGTCTTTCATTTGATTCCATAAGCTTTATTCGAATCAAATTAGCTTTTTTTGAATGCAATTGAGTGGAATATTAATGATTAAGCTTGACCATTATTTGAAACAATTACCATTTTTGGAAACAATAGTTTATTTTGATTTTATTAACCAGCTATGTTTGAATGCAATTGAGTGGAATCTTAATTGTTAAGCTTATGCTTTATTTGAACCAATTACCATTTTTGGAAAGAATAGTTGACTTTCAATTGATTAAAAAAGTTATGTTTGAATGCAATTGACTTTCATTTGATTCAATAAGCTTTATTCGAATCAAATTAGCTTTGTTTGAATGCAATTGAGTGGAATCTTAATGATTAAGCTTAACCTTTATTTGAAAAAAGTACCATTTTTGGTAAGAATAGTTGACTTTCATTTGATTAAACAAGCTATGTTTGAATGCAATCGACTTTCATTTGATTCAATAAGTTTTATTCGAATCAAATTAGCTTTGTTTGAATGCAATTGAGTGGAATCTTAATCATCAAGGTTAAGTTTTATTTGAACCAATTTCCATTTTCGGAAAGAAGTTGACTTTCATTTGATTAAACAAGCGATGTTCCAATGCAACTGATTTTCATTTGATTCAATAAGCGTTATTCAAATCAAATTACCTTTGTTTGAATGTAATTGAGTGGAATCTTAATGCTTAAGCTTATGCTTTATTTGAACCAATTACCATTTTTGGAAAGAATAGTTGACTTTCATTTGATTAAACAAGTTATGTTTGAATGCAATTTACGTTTATTTGATTCAATAAGATTTATTCGAATCAAATTGTCTTTGTTTGAATGCAATTGAGTGGTATCTTAATGATTAAGCTTAAGCATTATTTGAACCAATTACAATTTTTGGAAAGAAGTTGACTTTGATTTGATTAAACAAGCTATGTTTGAATGCAATTGACTTTCATTTGATTCAATAAGCTTTATTCGAATCAAATTATCTTTGTTTGAATGCAATTGAGTGGTATCTTAATGATTAAGCTTAAGCTTTATTTGAAACAATTACCATTTTTGGAATAAATAGTTGTCTTTCATTTGATTCAATAAGCTTTATTCGAATCAAATTAGCTTTTTTTGAATGCAATTGAGTGGAATATTAATGATTAAGCTTGACCATTATTTGAAACAATTACCATTTTTGGAAACAATAGTTTATTTTGATTTTATTAACCAGCTATATTTGAATGCAATTGAGTGGAATCTTAATTGTTAAGCTTATGCTTTATTTGAACCAATTACCATTTTTGGAAAGAATAGTTGACTTTCAATTGATTAAAAAAGTTATGTTTGAATGCAATTGACTTTCATTTGATTCAATAAGCTTTATTCGAATCAAATTAGCTTTGTTTGAATGCAATTGAGTGGAATCTTAATGATTAAGCTTAACCTTTATTTGAAAAAAGTACCATTTTTGGTAAGAATAGTTGACTTTCATTTGATTAAACAAGCTATGTTTGAATGCAATCGACTTTCATTTGATTCAATAAGTTTTATTCGAATCAAATTAGCTTTGTTTGAATGCAATTGAGTGGAATCTTAATCATCAAGGTTAAGCTTTATTTGAACCAATTTCCATTTTCGGAAAGAAGTTGACTTTCATTTGATTAAACAAGCGATGTTCCAATGCAACTGATTTTCATTTGATTCAATAAGCGTTATTCAAATCAAATTACCTTTGTTTGAATGTAATTGAGTGGAATCTTAATGCTTAAGCTTATGCTTTATTTGAACCAATTACAATTTTTGGAAAGAAGTTGACTTTCATTTGATTAAACAAGCTATGTTTGAATGCAATTGACTTTTATTTGATTCAATAAGCTTTATTCGAATCAAATGAGCTTTGTTTGAATGCAATTGAGTAGAATCTTAATGATTAAGGTTAAGCTTTATTTGAACCAATTTCCATATTTGGAAAGAAGTTGACTTTCATTTGATTAAACAAGCTATGTTTTAATGCAACTGACTTTCATTAGATTCAATAAGCTTTATTCAAATCAAATTAGCTTTGTTTGAGTGTAATTGAGTGGAATCTTAATGCTTAAGTTTATGCTTTATTTGAACCAATTACCATTTTTGGAAAGAATAGTTGACTTTCATTTGATTAAACAAGTTATGTTTGAATGCAATTTACGTTCATTTGATTCAATAAGCTTTATTCGAATCAAATTGTCTGTCTTTGAATGCAATTGAGTGGTATCTTAATGATTAAGCTTAAGCTTTATTTGAAACAATTACCATTTTTGGAACAAATGGTTGTCTTTCATTTGATTCAATAAGCTTTATTCGAATCGAATTAGCTTTTTTGAATGCAATTGAGTGGAATATTAATGATTAAGCTTGAGCATTAGTTGAAACAATTACCATTTTTGGAAACAATAGTTTATTTTGATTTGATTAACCAGCTATGTTTGAATGCAATTGAGTGGAATATTAATTCTTAAGCATACACTTTATTTGAACCAATTACCATTTTTGGAAAGAATAGTTGACTTTCATTTGATTAAAAAAGTTATGTTTGAATGCAATTGACTTTCGTTAGATTCAATAAGCTTTATTCGAATCAAATTAGCTTTGTTTGAATGCAATTGAGTGGAATCTTAATGATTAAGCTTAACCTTTATTTGAAAAAAGTACCATTTCTGGTAAGAATAGTTAACTTTCATTTGATTAAACAAGCAATGTTTGAATGCAATTGACTTTCATTTGATTCAATAAGCTTGATTCGAATCAAATTAGCTTTGTTTGAATGCAATTGAGTGGAATCTTAATGAATAAGCTTAAGCTTTAGTTGAAACAATTACCATTTTTGAAAACAATAGTTCACTTTCATTTGATTAAACAAGCTACGTTTGAACGTAGTTGCCTTTCATTTGATTCAATAAGCTTTATTCGAATCAAATTAGCTTTGTTTGAATGAAATTGGGTGGAATCTTAATGATTAAGATTAAGCTTTATTTGAGCCAATTTCAATTTTTGGAAAGAAGTTGACTTTCATTTGATTGAACAAGCTATGTTTGAATGCAATTGACTTTCATTTGATTTAATAAGCTTTATTCAAATCAAATTAGCTTTGTTTGAATGCAATTGAGTGGAATCTTTATGCTTAAGCTTATGCTTTATTTGAACCAATTACCATTTTTGGAAAGAATAGTTGACTTTCATTTGATTAAACAAGTTATGTTTGAATGCAATTTACGTTCATTTGATTGAATAAGCTTTATTCGAATCAAATTATCTTTGTTTGAATGCAATTGAGTGGTATCTTAATGATTAAGCTTAAGCTTTATTTGAAACAATTACCATTTTTGGAATAAATAGTTGTCTTTCATTTGATTCAATAAGCTTTATTCGAATCAAATTAGCTTTTTTTGAATGCAATTGTGTGGAATATTAATGATTAAGCTTGAGCATTATTTGAAACAATTACCATTTTTGGAAAGAATACTTGACTTTCATTTGATTAAACAAGTTATGTTTGAATGCAATTGACTTTAATTTTATTCAATACGCTTTATTCGAATCAAATTATCTTTGTTTGAATGCAATTGAGTGGAATCTTAATGATTAAGCTTAAACATTATTTGAACCAATTACAATTTTTGGAAAGAAGTTGACTTTCATTTGATTAAACAAGCTATGTTTGAATGCAATTGACTTTCATTTGATTCAATAAGCTTTATTCGAATCAAATTAGCTTTGTTTGAATGCAATTGAGTGGAATCTTAATGATTAAGCTTGACCTTTATTTGAAAAAAGTACCATTTTTGGTAAGAATAGTTGACTTTCATTTGATTAAACAAGCTATGTTTGAATGCAATCGACTTTCATTTGATTCAATAAGCTTGATTCGAATCAAATTAGCTTTGTTTGAATGCAATTGAGTGGAATCTTAATCATCAAGATTAAGCTTTATTTGAACCAATTTCCATTTTCGGAAAAAAGTTGACTTTCATTTGATTAAACAAGCGATGTTCCAATGCAACTGACTTTCATTTGATTCAATAAGCGTTATTCAAATCAAATTAGCTTTGTTTGAATGTAATTGAGTGGAATCTTAATGCTTAAGCTTATGCTTTATTTGAACCAATTACCATTTTTGGAAAGAATAGTTGACTTTCATTTGATTAAACAAGTTATGTTTGAATGCAATTTACGTTCATTTGATTGAATAAGCTTTATTCGAATCAAATTATCTTTGTTTGAATGCAATTGAGTGGTATCTTAATGATTAAGCTTAAGCTTTATTTTAAACAATTACCATTTTTGGAATAAATAGTTGTCTTTCATTTGATTCAATAAGCTTTATTCGAATCAAATTAGCTTTTTTTGAATGCAATTGTGTGGAATATTAATGATTAAGCTTGATCATTATTCGAAACAATTACCATTTTTGGAAACAATAGTTTATTTTGATTTTATTAACCAGCTATGTTTGAATGCAATTGAGTGGAATCTTAATTGTTAAGCTTATGCTTTATTTAAACCAATTACCATTTTTGGAAAGAATAGTTGACTTTCATTTGATTAAAAAAGTTATGTTTGAATGCGATTAACTTTCATTTGATTCAATAAGCTTTATTCGAATCAAATTAGCTTTGTTTGAATGCAATTGAGTGGAATCTTAATGATTAAGCTTAACCTTTATTTGAAAAAATTACCATTTTTGGTAAGAATAGTTGACTTTCATTTGATTAAACAAGCTATGTTTGAATGCAATCGACTTTCATTTGATTCAATAAGCTTGATTCGAATCAAATTAGCTTTGTTTGAATGTAATTGAGTAGAATCTTAATGCTTAAGCTTATGCTTTATTTGAACCAATTACCATTTTTGGAAAGAATAGTTGACTTTCATTTGATTAAACAAGTTATGTTTGAATGCAATTTACGTTCATGTGATTCAATAAGCTTTATTCGAATCAAATTGTCTTTGTTTGAATGCAATTGAGCGGTATCTTAATGATTAAGCTTAAGCATTATTTGAACCAATTACAATTTTTGGAAAGAAGTTGACTTTCATTTGATTAAACAAGCTATGTTTGAATGCAATTGACTTTTATTTGATTCAATAAGCTTTATTCGAATCAAATGAGCTTTGTTTGAATGCAATTGAGTAGAATCTTAATGATTAAGGTTAAGCTTTATTTGAACCAATTTCCATATTTGGAAAGAAGTTGACTTTCATTTGATTAAACAAGCTATGTTTGAATGCAACTGACTTTCATTAGATTCAATAAGCTTTATTCAAATCAAATTAGCTTTGTTTGAGTGGAATCTTAATGCTTAAGTTTATGCTTTATTTGAACCAATTACCATTTTGGGAAAGAATAGTTGACTTTCATTTGATTAAACAAGTTATGTTTGAATGCAATTTACGTTCATTTGATTCAATAAGCTTTATTCGAATCAAATTGTCTGTCTTTGAATGCAATTGAGTGGTATCTTAATGATTAAGCTTAAGCTTTATTTGAAACAATTACCATTTTTGGAACAAATGGTTGTCTTTCATTTGATTCAATAAGCTTTATTCGAATCAAATTAGCTTTTTTTTAATGCAATTGAGTGGAATATTAATGATTAAGCTTGAGCATTAGTCGAAACAATTACCATTTTTGGAAAAAATAGTTTATTTTGATTTGATTAACCAGCTATGTTTGAATGCAATTGAGTGGAATCTTAATTCTTAAGCATACACTTTATTTGAACCAATTACCATTTTTGGAAAGAATAGTTGACTTTCATTTGATTAAAAAAGTTATGTTTGAATGCAATTGACTTTCGTTAGATTCAATAAGCTTTATTCGAATCAAATTAGCTTTGTTTGAATGCAATTGAGTGGAATCTTAATGATTAAGCTTAACCTTTATTTGAAAAAAGTACCATTTCTGGTAAGAATAGTTAACTTTCATTTGATTAAACAAGCAATGTTTGAATGCAATTGACTTTCATTTGATTCAATAAGCTTGATTCGAATCAAATCAGCTTTGTTTGAATGCAATTGAGTGGAATCTTAATGAATAAGCTTAAGCTTTAGTTGAAACAATTACCATTTTTGAAAACAATAGTTCACTTTCATTTGATTAAACAAGCTACGTTTGAACGTAGTTGCCTTTCATTTGATTCAATAAGCTTTATTCGAATCAAATTAGCTTTGTTTGAATGAAATTGGGTGGAATCTTAATGATTAAGATTAAGCTTTATTTGAGCCAATTTCAATTTTTGGAAAGAAGTTGACTTTCATTTGATTGAACAAGCTATGTTTGAATGCAATTGACTTTCATTTGATTTAATAAGCTTTATTCAAATCAAATTAGCTTTGTTTGAATGCAATTGAGTGGAATCTTTATGCTTAAGCTTATGCTTTATTTGAACCAATTACCATTTTTGGAAAGAATAGTTGACTTTCATTTGATTAAACAAGTTATGTTTGAATGCAATTTACGTTCATTTGATTGAATAAGCTTTATTCGAATCAAATTATCTTTGTTTGAATGCAATTGAGTGGTATCTTAATGATTAAGCTTAAGCTTTATTTGAAACAATTACCGTTTTTGGAATAAATAGTTGTCTTTCATTTGATTCAATAAGCTTTATTCGAATCAAATTAGCTTTTTTTGAATGCAATTGTGTGGAATATTAATGATTAAGCTTGAGCATTATTTGAAACAATTACCATTTTTGGAAAGAATACTTGACTTTCATTTGATTAAACAAGTTATGTTTGAATGCAATTGACTTTTATTTGATTCAATACGCTTTATTCGAATCAAATTATCTTTGTTTGAATGCAATTGAGTGGAATCTTAATGATTAAGCTTAACCTTTATTTGAAAAAATTACCATTTTTGGTAAGAATAGTTGACTTTCATTTGATTAAACAAGCTATGTTTGAATGCAATCGACTTTCATTTGATTCAATAAGCTTGATTCGAATCAAAGTAGCTTTGTTTGAATGTAATTGAGTGGAATCTTAATGCTTAAGCTTATGCTTTATTTGTACCAATTACCATTTTTGGAAAGAATAGTTGACTTTCATTTGATTAAACAAGTTATGTTTGAATGCAATTTACGTTCATTTGATTCAATAAGCTTTATTCGAATCAAATTGTCTTTGTTTGAATGCAATTGAGTGGTATCTTAATGATTAAGCTAAAGCATTATTTGATCCAATTACAATTTTTGGAAAGAAGTTGACTTTCATTTGATTAAACAAGCTATGTTTGAATGCAATTGACTTTCATTTGATTCAATAAGCTTTATTCGAATCAAATTAGCTTTGTTTGAATGCAATTGAGTAGAATCTTAGTGATTAAGGTTAAGCTTTATTTGAACCAATTTCCATATTTGGAAAGAAGTTGACTTTCATTTGATTAAACAAGCTATGTTTGAATGCAATTGACTTTCATTAGATTCAATAAGTTTTATTCGAATCAAATTAGCTTTGTTTGAATGCAATTGAGTGGAATCTTAATCATCAAGGTTAAGCTTTATTTGAACCAATTTCCATTTTCGGAAAGAAGTTGACTTTCATTTGATTAAACAAGCGATGTTCCAATGCAACTGATTTTCATTTGATTCAATAAGCGTTATTCAAATCAAATTACCTTTGTTTGAATGTAATTGAGTGGAATCTTAATGCTTAAGCTTATGCTTTATTTGAACCAATTACCATTTTTGGAAAGAATAGTTGACTTTCATTTGATTAAACAAGTTATGTTTGAATGCAATTTACGTTCATGAGATTCAATAAGCTTTATTCGAATCAAATTGTCTTTGTTTGAATGCAATTGAGCGGTATCTTAATGATTAAGCTTAAGCATTATTTGACCCAATTACAATTTTTGGAAAGAAATTGACTTTCATTTGATTAAACAAGCTATGTTTGAATGCAATTGACTTTTATTTGATTCAATAAGCTTTATTCGAATCAAATTAGCTTTGTTTGAATGCAATTGAGTAGAATCTTAATGATTAAGGTTAAGCTTTATTTGAACCAATTTCCATATTTGGTAAGAAGTTGACTTTCATTTGATTAAACAAGCTATGTTTGAATGCAACTGACTTTCATTAGATTCAATAAGCTTTATTCAAATCAAATTAGCTTTGTTTGAGTGGAATCTTAATGCTTAAGTTTATGCTTTATTTGAACCAATTACCATTTTTGGAAAGAATAGTTGACTTTCATTTGATTAAACAAGTTATGTTTGAATGCAATTTACGTTCATTTGATTCAATAAGCTTTATTCGAATCAAATTGTCTGTCTTTGAATGCAATTGAGTGGTATCTTAATGATTAAGCTTAAGCTTTATTTGAAACAATTACCATTTTTGGAACAAATGGTTGTCTTTCATTTGATTCAATAAGCTTTATTCGAATCAAATTAGCTTTTTTTGAATGCAATTGAGTGGAATATTAATGATTAAGCTTGAGCATTAGTTGAAACAATTACCATTTTTGGAAACAATAGTTTATTTTGATTTGATTAACCAGCTATGTTTGAATGCAATTGAGTGGAATCTTAATTCTTAAGCATACACTTTATTTGAACCAATTACCATTTTTGGAAAGAATAGTTGACTTTCATTTGATTAAAAAAGTTATGTTTGAATGCAATTGACTTTCGTTAGATTCAATAAGCTTTATTCGAATCAAATTAGCTTTGTTTGAATGCAATTGAGTGGAATCTTAATGATTAAGCTTAACCTTTATTTGAAAAAAGTACCATTTCTGGTAAGAATAGTTAACTTTCATTTGATTAAACAAGCAATGTTTGAATGCAATTGACTTTCATTTGATTCAATAAGCTTGATTCGAATCAAATTAGCTTTGTTTGAATGCAATTGAGTGGAATCTTAATGAATAAGCTTAAGCTTTAGTTGAAACAATTACCATTTTTGAAAACAATAGTTCACTTTCATTTGATTAAACAAGCTACGTTTGAACGTAGTTGCCTTTCATTTGATTCAATAAGCTTTATTCGAATCAAATTAGCTTTGTTTTAATGCAATTGGGTGGAATCTTAATGATTAAGATTAACCTTTATTTGAGCCAATTTCAATTTTTGGAAAGAAGTTGACTTTCATTTGATTGAACAAGCTATGTTTGAATGCAATTGACTTTCATTTGATTTAATAAGCTTTATTCAAATCAAATTAGCTTTGTTTGAATGCAATTGAGTGGAATCTTTATGCTTAAGCTTATGCTTTATTTGAACCAATTACCATTTTTGGAAAGAATAGTTGACTTTCATTTGATTAAACAAGTTATGTTTGAATGCAATTTACGTTCATTTGATTGAATAAGCTTTATTCGAATCAAATTATCTTTGTTTGAATGCAATTGAGTAGAATCTTAATGATTAAGGTTAAGCTTTATTTGAACCAATTTCCATATTTGGAAAGAAGTTGACTTTCATTTGATTAAACAAGCTATGTTTGAATGCAATTGACTTTCATTAGATTCAATAAGCTTTATTCAAATCAAATTAGCTTTGTTTGAGTGTAATTGAGTGGAATCTTAATGCTTATGTTTATGCTTTATTTTAACCAATTACCATTTTTGGAAAGAATAGTTGACTTTCATTTGATTAAACAAGTTATGTTTGAATGCAATTTACGTTCATTTGATTCAATAAGCTTTATTCGAATCAAATTGTCTTTGTTTGAATGCAATTGAGTGGTATCTTAATAATCAAGCTTAAGCTTTATTTGAAACAATTACCATTTTTGGAATAAATAGTTGTCTTTCATTTGATTCAATAAGATTTATTCGAATCAAATTAGCTTTTTTTGAATGCAATTGAGTGGAATATTAATGATTAAGCTTGATCATTATTTGAAACAATTACCATTTTTGGAAACAATAGTTTATTTTGATTTTATTAACCAGCTATGTTTGAATGCAATTGAGTGGAATCTTAATTGTTAAGCTTATGCTTTGTTTGAACCAATTACCATTTTTGGAAAGAATAGTTGACTTTCATTTGATGAAAAAAGTTATGTTTGAATGCAATTGACTTTCATTTGATTCAATAAGCTTTATTCGAATCAAATTAGCTTTGTTTGAATGCAATTGAGTGGAATCTTAATGATTAAGCTTAACCTTTATTTGAAAAAAGTACCATTTTTGGTAAGAATAGTTGACTTTCATTTGATTAAACAAGCTATGTTTGAATGCAATCGACTTTCATTTGATTCAATAAGCTTGATTCGAATCAAATTAGCTTTATTTGAATGCAATTGAGTGGAATCTTAATCATCAAGATTAAGCTTTATTTTAACCAATTTCCATTTTCCGAAAGAAGTTGACTTTCATTTGATTAAACAAGCGATGTTCCAATGCAACTGACTTTCATTTGATTCAATAAGCGTTATTCAAATCAAATTAGCTTTGTTTGAATGTAATTGAGTGGAATCTTAATGTTTAAGCTTATGCTTTATTTGAACCAATTACCATTTTTGGAAAGAATAGTTGACTTTCATTTGATTAAACAAGTTATGTTTGAATGCAATTTACGTTCATTTGATTGAATAAGCTTTATTCGAATCAAATTGTCTTTGTTTGAATGCAATTGAGTGGTATCTTAACGATTAAGCTTAAGCATTATTTGAACCAATTACCATTTTTGGAATAAATAGTTGTCTTTCATTTGATTCACTAAGCTTTATTCGAATCAAATTACCTTTTTGTGAATGCAATTGAGTGGAATATTAATGATTAAGCTTGATCATTATTTGAAACAATTACCATTTTTGGAAACAATAGTTCATTTTGATTTTATTAACCAGCTATGTTTGAATGCAATTGAGTGGAATCTTAATTGTTAAGCTTATGCTTTATTTGAACCAATTACCATTTTTGGAAAGAATAGTTGACTTTCATTTGATTAAAAAAGTTATGTTTGAATGCAATTGACTTTCATTTGATTCAATAAGCTTTATTCGAATCAAATTAACTTTGTTTGAATGCAATTGAGCGGAATCTTAATGATTAAGCTTAACCTATATTTGAAAAAAGTAGCATTTTTGGTAAGAATAGTTGACTTTCATTTGATTAAACAAGCTATGTTTGAATGCAATCGACTTTCATTTGATTCAATAAGCTTGATTCGAATCAAATTAGCTTTGTTTGAATGCAATTGAGTGGAATCTTAATCATCAAGGTTAAGCTTTATTTGAACCAATTTCCATTTTCGGAAAGAAGTTGACTTTCATTTGATTAAACAAGCGATGTTCCAATGCAACTGACTTTCATTTGATTCAATAAGCGTTATTCAAATCAAATTAGCTTTGTTTGAATGTAATTGAGTGGAATCTTAATGCTTAAGCTTATGCTTTATTTGAACCAATTACCATTTTTGGAAAGAATAGTTGACTTTCATTTGATTAAACAAGTTATGTTTGAATGCAATTTACGTTCATTTGATTCAATAAGCTTTATTCGAATCAAATTGTCTTTGTTTGAATGCAATTGAGTGGTATCTTAATGATTAAGCTTAAGCATTATTTGAACCAATTACAATTTTTGGAAAGAAGTTGAGTTTCATTTGATTAAGCAAGCTATGTTTGAATGCAATTGACTTTTATTTGATTCAATAAGCTTTATTCGAATCAAATTATCTTTGTTTGAATGCAATTGAGTGGTATCTTAATGATTAAGCTTAAGCTTTATTTGAAACAATTACCATTTTCGGAATAAATAGTTGTCTTTCATTTAATTCAATAAGCTTTATTCGAATCAAATTAGCTTTTTTTGAATGCAATTGAGTGGAATATTAATGATTAAGCTTGACCATTATTTGAAACAATTACCATTTTTGGAAACAATAGTTTATTTTGATTTTATTAACCAGCTATGTTTGAATGCAATTGAGTGGAATCTTAATTGTTAAGCTTATGCTTTATTTGAACCAATTACCATTTTTGGAAAGAATAGTTGACTTTCATTTGATTAAAAAAGTTATGTTTGAATGCAATCGACTTTCATTTGATTTAATAAGCTTTATTCGAATCAAATTAGCTTTGTTTGAATGCAATTGAGTGGAATCTTAATCATCAAGGTTAAGCTTTATTTGAACCAATTTCCATTTTCGGAAAGAAGTTGACTTTCATTTGATTAAACAAGCGATGTTCCAATGCAACTGATTTTCATTTGATTCAATAAGCGTTATTCAAATCAAATTACCTTTGTTTGAATGTAATTGAGTGGAATCTTAATGCTTAAGTTTATGCTTTATTTGAACCAATTACCATTTTTGGAAAGAATAGTTGACTTTCATTTGATTAAACAAGTTATGTTTGAATGCAATTTACGTTCATTTGATTCAATAAGCTTTATTCGAATCAAATTGTCTTTGTTTGAATGCAATTGAGTGGTATCTTAATGATTAAGCTTAAGCTTTATTTGAAACAATTACCATTTTTGGAACAAATGGTTGTCTTTCATTTGATTCAATAAGCTTTATTCGAATCAAATTAGCTTTTTTTGAATGCAATTGAGTGGAATATTAATGATTAAGCTTGAGCATTAGTTGAAACAATTACCATTTTTGGAAACAATAGTTTATTTTGATTTGATTAACCAGCTATGTTTGAATGCAATTGAGTGGAATCTTAATTCTTAAGCATACGCTTTATTTGAACCAATTACCATTTTTGGAAAGAATAGTTGACTTTCATTTGATTAAAAAAGTTATGTTTGAATGCAATTGACTTTCGTTAGATTCAATAAGCTTGATTCGAATCAAATTAGCTTTGTTTGAATGCAATTGAGTGGAATCTTAATCATCAAGGTTAAGCTTTATTTGAACCAATTTCCATTTTCGGAAAGAAGTTGACTTTCATTTGATTAAACAAGCGATGTTCCAATGCAACTGATTTTCATTTGATTCAATAAGCGTTATTCAAATCAAATTACCTTTGTTTGAATGTAATTGAGTGGAATCTTAATGCTTAAGCTTATGCTTTATTTGAACCAATTACCATTTTTGGAAAGAATAGTTGACTTTCATTTGATTAAACAAGTTATGTTTGAATGCAATTTACGTTCATGTGATTCAATAAGATTTATTCGAATCAAATTGTCTTTGTTTGAATGCAATTGAGTGGTATCTTAATGATTAAGCTTAAGCATTATTTGAACCAATTACGATTTTTGGGAAGAAGTTGACTTTCATTTGATTAAACAAGCTATGTTTGAATGCAATTGACTTTTATTTGATTCAATAAGCTTTATTCGAATCAAATTAGCTTTGTTTGAATGCAATTGAGTGGAATCTTAATGAATAAGCTTAAGCTTTAGTTGAAACAATTACCATTTTTGAAAACAATAGTTCACTTTCATTTGATTAAACAAGCTACGTTTGAACGTAGTTGCCTTTCATTTGATTCAATAAGCTTTATTCGAATCAAATTAGCTTTGTTTTAATGCAATTGGGTGGAATCTTAATGATTAAGATTAACCTTTATTTGAGCCAATTTCAATTTTTGGAAAGAAGTTGACTTTCATTTGATTGAACAAGCTATGTTTGAATGCAATTGACTTTCATTTGATTTAATAAGCTTTATTCAAATCAAATTAGCTTTGTTTGAATGCAATTGAGTGGAATCTTTATGCTTAAGCTTATGCTTTATTTGAACCAATTACCATTTTTGGAAAGAATAGTTGACTTTCATTTGATTAAACAAGTTATGTTTGAATGCAATTTACGTTCATTTGATTGAATAAGCTTTATTCGAATCAAATTATCTTTGTTTGAATGCAATTGAGTAGAATCTTAATGATTAAGGTTAAGCTTTATTTGAACCAATTTCCATATTTGGAAAGAAGTTGACTTTCATTTGATTAAACAAGCTATGTTTGAATGCAATTGACTTTCATTAGATTCAATAAGCTTTATTCAAATCAAATTAGCTTTGTTTGAGTGTAATTGAGTGGAATCTTAATGCTTATGTTTATGCTTTATTTTAACCAATTACCATTTTTGGAAAGAATAGTTGACTTTCATTTGATTAAACAAGTTATGTTTGAATGCAATTTACGTTCATTTGATTCAATAAGCTTTATTCGAATCAAATTGTCTTTGTTTGAATGCAATTGAGTGGTATCTTAATAATCAAGCTTAAGCTTTATTTGAAACAATTACCATTTTTGGAATAAATAGTTGTCTTTCATTTGATTCAATAAGATTTATTCGAATCAAATTAGCTTTTTTTGAATGCAATTGAGTGGAATATTAATGATTAAGCTTGATCATTATTTGAAACAATTACCATTTTTGGAAACAATAGTTTATTTTGATTTTATTAACCAGCTATGTTTGAATGCAATTGAGTGGAATCTTAATTGTTAAGCTTATGCTTTGTTTGAACCAATTACCATTTTTGGAAAGAATAGTTGACTTTCATTTGATGAAAAAAGTTATGTTTGAATGCAATTGACTTTCATTTGATTCAATAAGCTTTATTCGAATCAAATTAGCTTTGTTTGAATGCAATTGAGTGGAATCTTAATGATTAAGCTTAACCTTTATTTGAAAAAAGTACCATTTTTGGTAAGAATAGTTGACTTTCATTTGATTAAACAAGCTATGTTTGAATGCAATCGACTTTCATTTGATTCAATAAGCTTGATTCGAATCAAATTAGCTTTATTTGAATGCAATTGAGTGGAATCTTAATCATCAAGATTAAGCTTTATTTTAACCAATTTCCATTTTCCGAAAGAAGTTGACTTTCATTTGATTAAACAAGCGATGTTCCAATGCAACTGACTTTCATTTGATTCAATAAGCGTTATTCAAATCAAATTAGCTTTGTTTGAATGTAATTGAGTGGAATCTTAATGTTTAAGCTTATGCTTTATTTGAACCAATTACCATTTTTGGAAAGAATAGTTGACTTTCATTTGATTAAACAAGTTATGTTTGAATGCAATTTACGTTCATTTGATTGAATAAGCTTTATTCGAATCAAATTGTCTTTGTTTGAATGCAATTGAGTGGTATCTTAACGATTAAGCTTAAGCATTATTTGAACCAATTACCATTTTTGGAATAAATAGTTGTCTTTCATTTGATTCACTAAGCTTTATTCGAATCAAATTACCTTTTTGTGAATGCAATTGAGTGGAATATTAATGATTAAGCTTGATCATTATTTGAAACAATTACCATTTTTGGAAACAATAGTTCATTTTGATTTTATTAACCAGCTATGTTTGAATGCAATTGAGTGGAATCTTAATTGTTAAGCTTATGCTTTATTTGAACCAATTACCATTTTTGGAAAGAATAGTTGACTTTCATTTGATTAAAAAAGTTATGTTTGAATGCAATTGACTTTCATTTGATTCAATAAGCTTTATTCGAATCAAATTAACTTTGTTTGAATGCAATTGAGCGGAATCTTAATGATTAAGCTTAACCTATATTTGAAAAAAGTAGCATTTTTGGTAAGAATAGTTGACTTTCATTTGATTAAACAAGCTATGTTTGAATGCAATCGACTTTCATTTGATTCAATAAGCTTGATTCGAATCAAATTAGCTTTGTTTGAATGCAATTGAGTGGAATCTTAATCATCAAGGTTAAGCTTTATTTGAACCAATTTCCATTTTCGGAAAGAAGTTGACTTTCATTTGATTAAACAAGCGATGTTCCAATGCAACTGACTTTCATTTGATTCAATAAGCGTTATTCAAATCAAATTAGCTTTGTTTGAATGTAATTGAGTGGAATCTTAATGCTTAAGCTTATGCTTTATTTGAACCAATTACCATTTTTGGAAAGAATAGTTGACTTTCATTTGATTAAACAAGTTATGTTTGAATGCAATTTACGTTCATTTGATTCAATAAGCTTTATTCGAATCAAATTGTCTTTGTTTGAATGCAATTGAGTGGTATCTTAATGATTAAGCTTAAGCATTATTTGAACCAATTACAATTTTTGGAAAGAAGTTGAGTTTCATTTGATTAAGCAAGCTATGTTTGAATGCAATTGACTTTTATTTGATTCAATAAGCTTTATTCGAATCAAATTATCTTTGTTTGAATGCAATTGAGTGGTATCTTAATGATTAAGCTTAAGCTTTATTTGAAACAATTACCATTTTCGGAATAAATAGTTGTCTTTCATTTAATTCAATAAGCTTTATTCGAATCAAATTAGCTTTTTTTGAATGCAATTGAGTGGAATATTAATGATTAAGCTTGACCATTATTTGAAACAATTACCATTTTTGGAAACAATAGTTTATTTTGATTTTATTAACCAGCTATGTTTGAATGCAATTGAGTGGAATCTTAATTGTTAAGCTTATGCTTTATTTGAACCAATTACCATTTTTGGAAAGAATAGTTGACTTTCATTTGATTAAAAAAGTTATGTTTGAATGCAATCGACTTTCATTTGATTTAATAAGCTTTATTCGAATCAAATTAGCTTTGTTTGAATGCAATTGAGTGGAATCTTAATCATCAAGGTTAAGCTTTATTTGAACCAATTTCCATTTTCGGAAAGAAGTTGACTTTCATTTGATTAAACAAGCGATGTTCCAATGCAACTGATTTTCATTTGATTCAATAAGCGTTATTCAAATCAAATTACCTTTGTTTGAATGTAATTGAGTGGAATCTTAATGCTTAAGTTTATGCTTTATTTGAACCAATTACCATTTTTGGAAAGAATAGTTGACTTTCATTTGATTAAACAAGTTATGTTTGAATGCAATTTACGTTCATTTGATTCAATAAGCTTTATTCGAATCAAATTGTCTTTGTTTGAATGCAATTGAGTGGTATCTTAATGATTAAGCTTAAGCTTTATTTGAAACAATTACCATTTTTGGAACAAATGGTTGTCTTTCATTTGATTCAATAAGCTTTATTCGAATCAAATTAGCTTTTTTTGAATGCAATTGAGTGGAATATTAATGATTAAGCTTGAGCATTAGTTGAAACAATTACCATTTTTGGAAACAATAGTTTATTTTGATTTGATTAACCAGCTATGTTTGAATGCAATTGAGTGGAATCTTAATTCTTAAGCATACGCTTTATTTGAACCAATTACCATTTTTGGAAAGAATAGTTGACTTTCATTTGATTAAAAAAGTTATGTTTGAATGCAATTGACTTTCGTTAGATTCAATAAGCTTGATTCGAATCAAATTAGCTTTGTTTGAATGCAATTGAGTGGAATCTTAATCATCAAGGTTAAGCTTTATTTGAACCAATTTCCATTTTCGGAAAGAAGTTGACTTTCATTTGATTAAACAAGCGATGTTCCAATGCAACTGATTTTCATTTGATTCAATAAGCGTTATTCAAATCAAATTACCTTTGTTTGAATGTAATTGAGTGGAATCTTAATGCTTAAGCTTATGCTTTATTTGAACCAATTACCATTTTTGGAAAGAATAGTTGACTTTCATTTGATTAAACAAGTTATGTTTGAATGCAATTTACGTTCATGTGATTCAATAAGATTTATTCGAATCAAATTGTCTTTGTTTGAATGCAATTGAGTGGTATCTTAATGATTAAGCTTAAGCATTATTTGAACCAATTACGATTTTTGGGAAGAAGTTGACTTTCATTTGATTAAACAAGCTATGTTTGAATGCAATTGACTTTTATTTGATTCAATAAGCTTTATTCGAATCAAATGAGCTTTGTTTGAATGCAATTGAGTAGAATCTTAATGATTAAGGTTAAGCTTTATTTGAACCAATTTCCATAATTGGAAAGAAGTTGACTTTCATTTGATTAAACAAGCTATGTTTGAATGCAATTGACTTTCATTAGATTCAATAAGCTTTATTCAAATCAAATTAGGTTTGTTTGAGTGTAATTGAGTGGAATCTTAATGCTTAAGTTTATGCTTTATTTGAACCAATTACCATTTTTGGAAAGAATAGTTGACTTTCATTTGATTAAACAAGTTATGTTTGAATGCAATTTACGTTCATTTGATTCAATAAGCTTTATTCGAATCAAATTGTCTTTGTTTGAATGCAATTGAGTGGTATCTTAATGATTAAGCTTAAGCTTTATTTGAAACAATTACCATTTTTGGAACAAATGGTTGTCTTTCATTTGATTCAATAAGCTTTATTCGAATCAAATTAGCTTTTTTTGAATGCAATTGAGTGGAATATTAATGATTAAGCTTGAGCATTAGTTGAAACAATTACCATTTTTGGAAACAATAGTTTATTTTGATTTGAATAACCAGCTATGTTTGAATGCAATTGAGTGGAATCTTAATTCTTAAGCATACGCTTTATTTGAACCAATTACCATTTTTGGAAAGAATAGTTGACTTTAATTTGATTAAAAAAGTTATGTTTGAATGCAATTGACTTTCGTTAGATTCAATAAGCTTTATTCGAATCAAATTAGCTTTGTTTGAATGCAATTGAATGGAATCTTAATGATTAAGCTTAACCTTTATTTGAAAAAAGTACCATTTCTAGTAAGAATAGTTAACTTTCATTTGATTAAACAAGCAATGTTTGAATGCAATTGACTTTCATTTGATTCAATAAGCTTGATTCGAATCAAATTAGCTTTGTTTGAATGCAAATGAGTGGAATCTTTATGCTTAAGCTTATGCTTTATTTGAATCAATTACCATTTTTGGAAAGAATAGTTGACTTTCATTTGATTAAACAAGTTATGTTTGAATGCAATTTACGTTCATTTGATTGAATAAGCTTTATTCGAATCAAATTATCTTTGTTTGAATGCAATTGAGTGGTATCTTAATGATTAAGCTTGACCATTATTTGAAACAATTACCATTTTTGGAAACAATAGTTTATTTTGATTTTATTAACCAGCTATGTTTGAATGCAATTGAGTGGAATCTTAATTGTTAAGCTTATGCTTTATTTGAACCAATTACCATTTTTGGAAAGAATAGTTGACTTTCATTTGATTAAAAAAGTTATGTTTAAATGCAATTGACTTTCATTTGATTTAATAAGCTTTATTCGAATCAAATTAGCTTTGTTTGAATGCAATTGAGTGGAATCTTAATGATTAAGCTTAACCTTTATTTGAAAAAAGTACCATTTTTGGTAAGAATAGTTGACTTTCATTTGATTAAACAAGCTATGTTTGAATGCAATCGACTTTCATTTGATTCAATAAGCTTGATTCGAATCAAATTAGCTTTGTTTGAATGCAATTGAGTGGAATCTTAATCATCAAGGTTAAGCTTTATTTGAACCAATTTCCATTTTCGGAAAGAAGTTGACTTTCATTTGATTAAACAAGCGATGTTCCAATGCAACTGATTTTCATTTGATTCAATAAGCGTTATTCAAATCAAATTACCTTTGTTTGAATGTAATTGAGTGGAATCTTAATGCTTAAGCTTATGCTTTATTTGAACCAATTACCATTTTTGGAAAGAATAGTTGACTTTCATTTGATTAAACAAGTTATGTTTGAATGCAATTTACGTTCATGTGATTCAATAAGATTTATTCGAATCAAATTGTCTTTGTTTGAATGCAATTGAGTGGTATCTTAATGATTAAGCTTAAGCATTATTTGAACCAATTACGATTTTTGGAAAGAAGTTGACTTTCATTTGATTAAACAAGCTATGTTTGAATGCAATTGACTTTTATTTGATTCAATAAGCTTTATTCGAATCAAATGAGCTTTGTTTGAATGCAATTGAGTAGAATCTTAATGATTAAGGTTAAGCTTTATTTGAACCAATTTCCATAATTGGAAAGAAGTTGACTTTCATTTGATTAAACAAGCTATGTTTGAATGCAATTGACTTTCATTAGATTCAATAAGCTTTATTCAAATCAAATTAGCTTTGTTTGAGTGTAATTGAGTGGAATCTTAATGCTTAAGTTTATGCTTTATTTGAACCAATTACCATTTTTGGAAAGAATAGTTGACTTTCATTTGATTAAACAAGTTATGTTTGAATGCAATTTACGTTCATTTGATTCAATAAGCTTTATTCGAATCAAATTGTCTTTGTTTGAATGCAATTGAGTGGTATCTTAATGATTAAGCTTAAGCTTTATTTGAAACAATTACCATTTTTGGAACAAATGGTTGTCTTTCATTTGATTCAATAAGCTTTATTCGAATCAAATTAGCTTTTTTTGAATGCAATTGAGTGGAATATTAATGATTAAGCTTGAGCATTAGTTGAAACAATTACCATTTTTGGAAACAATAGTTTATTTTGATTTGATTAACTAGCTATGTTTGAATGCAATTGAGTGGAATCTTAATTCTTAAGCATACGCTTTATTTGAACCAATTACCATTTTTGGAAAGAATAGTTGACTTTCATTTGATTAAAAAAGTTATGTTTGAATGCAATTGACTTTCGTTAGATTCAATAAGCTTTATTCGAATCAAATTAGCTTTGTTTGAATGCAATTGAATGGAATCTTAATGATTAAGCTTAACCTTTATTTGAAAAAAGTACCATTTCTGGTAAGAATAGTTAACTTTCATTTGATTAAACAAGCAATGTTTGAATGCAATTGACTTTCATTTGATTCAATAAGCTTGATTCGAATCAAATTAGCTTTGTTTGAATGCAAATGAGTGGAATCTTTATGCTTAAGCTTATGCTTTATTTGAATCAATTACCATTTTTGGAAAGAATAGTTGACTTTCATTTGATTAAACAAGTTATGTTTGAATGCAATTTACGTTCATTTGATTGAATAAGCTTTATTCGAATCAAATTATCTTTGTTTGAATGCAATTGAGTGGTATCTTAATGATTAAGCTTAAGCTTTATTTGAAACAATTGCCATTTTTGGAATAAATAGTTGTCTTTCATTTGATTCAATAAGCTTTATTCGAATCAAATTAGCTTTTTTTGAATGCAATTGAGTGGAATATTAATGATTAAGCTTGAGCATTATTTGAAACAATTACCATTTTTGGAAAGAATACTTGACTTTCATTTGATTAAACAAGTTATGTTTGAATGCAATTGACTTTAATTTGATTCAATACGCTTTATTCGAATCAAATTATCTTTGTTTGAATGCAATTGAGTGGAATCTTAATGATTAAGCTTAAACATTATTTGAACCAATTACAATTTTTGGAAAGAAGTTGACTTTCATTTGATTAAACAAGCTACGTTTGAATGCAATTGACTTTCATTTGATTCAATAAGCTTTATTCGAATCAAATTAGCTTTGTTTGAATGCAATTGAGTGGAATCTTAATGATTAAGGTTAAGCTTTATTTGAACCAATTTCCATATTTGGAAAGAAGTTGACTTTCATTTGATTAAACAAGCTACGTTTGAATGCAATTGACTTTCATTAGATTCAATAAGCTTTATTCAAATCAAATTAGCTTTGTTTGAGTGTAATTGAGTGGAATCTTAATGCTTAAGTTTACGCTTTATTTGAACCAATTACCATTTTTGGAAAGAATAGTTGACTTTCATTTGATTAAACAAGTTATGTTTGAATGCAATTTGCGTTCATTTGATTGAATAAGCTTTATTCGAATCAAATTGTCTTTGTTTGAATGCAATTGAGTGGTATCTTAATGATTAAGCTTAAGCATTATTTGAAACAATTACCATTTTGGGAACAAATGGTTGTCTTTCATTTGATTTAATAAGGTTTATTCGAATCAAATTAGCTTTTTTTGAATGCAATTGAGTGGAATATTAATGATTAAGCTTGAGCATTATTTGAAACAATTACCATTTTTGGAAACAATAGTTTATTTTGATTTGATTAACCAGCTATGTTTGAATGCAATTGAGTGGAATCTTAATGATTAAGCTTAACCTTTATTTGAAAAAAGTACCATTTTTGGTAAGAATAGTTGACTTTCATTTGATTAAACAAGCTATGTTTGAATGCAATCGACTTTCATTTAATTCAATAAGCTTGATTCGAATCAAATTAGCTTTGTTTGAATGCAATTGAGTGGAATCTTAATAATCAAGGTTAAGCTTTATTTGAACCAATTTCCATTTTCGGAAAGAAGTTAACTTTCATTTGATTAAACAAGCGATGTTTGAATCCAACTGACTTTCATTTGATTCAATAAGCGTTATCCAAATCAAATTAGCTTTGTTTGAATGTAATTGAGTGGAATCTTAATGCTTAAGCTTATGCTTTATTTGAACCAATTAACATTTTTGGAAAGAATAGTTGACTTTCATTTGATTAAACAAGTTATGTTTGAATGCAATTTACGTTCATTTGATTCAATAAGCTTTATTCAAATCAAATTAACTTTGTTTGAATGCAATAGAGTGGTATCTTAATGATTAAGCTTAAGATTTGTTTGAAACAATTACCATTTTTGGAATAAATAGTTGTCTTTCATTTGATTCAATAAGCTTTATTCGAATCAAATTAGCTTTTTTTTAATGCAATTGAGTGGAATATTAATGATTAAGCTTGTGCATTATTTGAAACAATTACCATTTTTCGAAACAATAGTTTACTTTCATTTGATTAAACAAGCTTGTGCATTATTTGAAACAATTACCATTTTTGGAAACAATAGTTGACTTTCATTTCATTAAACAAGCTATGTTTGAATGCAATTGACTTTCATTTGATTCAAAAAGCTTGATTCGAATCAAATTAGCTTTGTTTGAATGCAATTGAGTGAAATATAATCATCAAGGTTAAGCTTTATTTGAAACAATTACCATTTTTGGAAAGAATACTTGACTTTCATTTGATTAAACAAGTTATGTTTGAATGCAATTGACTTTAATTTGATTCAATAAGCTTTATTCGAATCAAATTATCTTTGTTTGAATGCAATTGAATGGAATCTTAATGATTAAGTTTAAGCATTATTTGAACCAATTACAATTTTTGGAAAGAAGTTGACTTTCATTTGATTAAACAAGCTATGTTTGAATGCAATTAACTTTCATTTGATTCAATAAGCTTTATTCGAATCAAATTAGCTTTGTTTGAATGCAATTGAGTGGAATCTTAATGATTAAGGTTAAGCTTTTTTTGAACCAATTTCCATATTTGGAAAGAAGTTGACTTTCATTTGATTAAACAAGCTATGTTTGAATGCAATTGACTTTCATTAGATTCAATAAGCTTTAGTCAAATCAAATTAGCTTTGTTTGAGTGTAATTGAGTGGAATCTTAATACTTAAGTTTATGCTTTATTTGAACCAATTACCATTTTTGAAAAGAATAGTTGACTTTAATTGGATTAAGCAAGTTATGTTTGAATGCAATTTACGTTCATTTGATTCAATAAGCTTTATTCGAATCAAATTATCTTTGTTTGAATGCAATTGAGTGGTATCTTAATGATTAAGCTTAAGCTTTATTTGAAACAATTACCATTTTTGGAATAAATAGTTGTCTTTCATTTGATTCAATAAGCTTTATTCGAATCAAATTACCTTTTTTTTTAATGCAATTGAGTGGAATATTAATGATTAAGCTTGATCATTATTTGAAACAATTACCATTTTTGGTAACAATAGTTTATTTTGATTTTATTAACCAGCTATGTTTGAATGCAATTGAGTGGAATCTTAATTGTTAAGCTTATGCTTTATTTGAACCAATTACCATTTTTGGAAAGAACAGTTGACTTTCATTTGATTAAAAAAGTTATGTTTGAATGCAATTGACTTTCATTTGATTTAATAAGCTTTATTCGAATCAAATTAGCTTTGTTTGAATGCAATTGAGTGGAATCTTAATGATTAAGCTTAACCTCTATTTGAAAAAAGTACCATTTTTGGTAAGAATAGTTGACTTTCATTTGATTAAACAAGCTATGTTTGAATGCAATCGACTTTCATTTAATTCAATAAGCTTGATTCGAATCAAATTAGCTTTGTTTGAATGCAATTGAGTGGAATCTTAATAATCAAGGTTAAGCTTTATTTGAACCAATTTCGATTTTCGGAAAGAAGTTAACTTTCATTTGATTAAACAAGCGATGTTTGAATCCAACTGACTTTCATTTGATTCAATAAGCGTTATTCAAATCAAATTAGCTTTGTTTGAATGTAATTGAGTGGAATCTTAATGCTTAAGCTTATGCTTTATTTGAACCAATTAACATTTTTGGAAAGAATAGTTGACTTTCATTTGATTAAACAAGTTATGTTTGAATGCAATTTACGTTCATTTGATTCAATAAGCTTTATTCAAATCAAATTAACTTTGTTTGAATGCAATAGAGTGGTATCTTAATGATTAAGCTTAAGATTTGTTTGAAACAATTACCATTTTTGGAATAAATAGTTGTCTTTCATTTGATTCAATAAGCTTTATTCGAATCAAATTAGCTTTTTTTTAATGCAATTGAGTGGAATATTAATGATTAAGCTTGTGCATTATTTGAAACAATTACCATTTTTGGAAACAATAGTTTACTTTCATTTGATTAAACAAGCTATGTTTGAATGCGATCGAACTTCATTTGATTCAATAAGCTTTATCAAATAAAATTAGCTTTGTTTGAATGCAATTGAATTTAATCTTAATGCTTCAGCTTATGCTTTATTTCAACCAATTACCATTTTTGGAAAGAATACTTGACTTTCATTTGATTAAACCAGTTATGTTTGAATGCAGTTGACTTTCATTTGACTCAATAAACTTTATTCGAATCAAATTAGCTTTGTTTGAATGCAATTGAGTGGAATTTTAATGATCAAGCTTAAGCTTTATTTGAAACAATTACCATTTTTGGAAAGAATACTTGACTTTGATTTAATTAAACAAGTTATGCTTGAATGCAATTGACTTTAATTTGATTCAATAAGCTTTATTTGAATCAAATTATCTTTGTTTGAATGCAATTGAGTGGAATCTTAATGCTTAAGCTTATGCTTTATTTCAACCAATTACCATTTTTGGAAAGAATACTTGACTTTGATTTGATTAAACAAGCTACGCTTGAATGCAATTGACTTTAATTTGATTCAATAAGCTTTATTCGAATCAAATTATCTTTGTTGGAATGCAATTGAGTGGAATCTTAATGATCAAGCTTAAGCTTTATTTGAAACAATTACCATTTTTGGAAAGAATACTTGACTTTGATTTGATTAAACAAGCTATGTTTGAATGCAATTGACTTTCATTTGATTCAATAAGCTTTATTAAAATCAAATTAAGTTTGTTTGAATGTAACTGAGTGGAATCTTAGTGATTAAGCTTAAGCTTTGTTTGAAACAATTACCATTTTGGAAACAATAGTTGAGATTCTTTCGATTAAACAAGCTATGTTTCAATACAATTGAATTTCATTTGATTCAATAACCTTTATTTGAATCAAATTAGCTTTGTTTGAATACAATTGAGTGGAATCTTGATGCTTAAGCTTATGCTTTAATGAACCAATTACCATTTTTGGAAAGAATAGTTGACTTTAATTTGATTAAACAAGTTATGTTTGAATGCAATTTACGTTCATTTGATTCAATAAGCTTTATTCGAATCAAATTAGCTTTGTTTGGATGCAATTGAGCGGAATCTGAATGATTAAGATTAAGCTTTATTTGAAACAATTACCGTTTTTGGAATAAATAGTTGTCTTTCATTTGATTCAATAAGTTTTATTCGAATAAAATTAGCTTTGTTTGAATGCAATTGAGTGGAATATGAATGATTAAGCTTGTGCATTATCTGAAACAATTACCATTTTTGGAAACAATAGTTTACTTTCATTTGATTAAACAAGCTATGTTTGAATGCAATCGAACTTCATTTGATTCAATAAGTTTTATTCAAATAAAATTAGCTTTTGTTTGAATGCAATTGAGTGGAATCTTAATGCTTAAGCTTATGCTTTATTTCAACCAATTACCATTTTTGGAAAGAATACTTGACTTTGATTTGATTAAACAAGCTACGTTTGAATGCAATTGACTTTAATTTGATTCAATAAGCTTTATTCGAATCAAATTATCTTTGTTGGAATGCAAAAGAGTGGAATCTTAATGATCAAGCTTAAGCTTTATTTGAAACAATTACCATTTTTGGAAAGAATACTTGACTTTGATTTGATTAAACAAGCTATGTTTGAATGCAATTGACTTTCATTTGATTCAATAAGCTTTATTAAAATCAAATTAAGTTTGTTTGAATGTAACTGAGTGGAATCTTAGTGATTAAGCTTAAGCTTTGTTTGAAACAATTACCATTTTGGAAACAATAGTTGACATTCTTTCGATTAAACAAGCTATGTTTCAATACAATTAAATTTCATTTGATTCAATAACCTTTATTTGAATCAAATTAGCTTTGTTTGAATACAATTGAGTGGAATCTTGATGCTTAAGCTTATGCTTTATTGAACCAATTACCATTTTTGGAAAGAATAGTTGACTTTAATTTGATTAAACAAGTTATGTTTGAATGCAATTTACGTTCATTTGATTCAATAAGCTTTATTCGAATCAAATTAGCTTTGTTTGGATGCAATTGAGCGGAATCTGAATGATTAAGATTAAGCTTTATTTGAAACAATTACCGTTTTTGGAATAAATAGTTGTCTTTCATTTGATTCAATAAGTTTTATTCGAATAAAATTAGCTTTGTTTGAATGCAATTGAGTGGAATATGAATGATTAAGCTTGTGCATTATCTGAAACAATTACCATTTTTGGAAACAATAGTTTACTTTCATTTGATTAAACAAGCTATGTTTGAATGCAATCGAACTTCATTTGATTCAATAAGTTTTATTTAAATAAAATTAGCTTTTGTTTGAATGCAATTGAGTGGAATCTTAATGCTTAAGCTTATGCTTTATTTCAACCAATTACCATTTTTGGAAAGAATAGTTGACTTTCATTTGATTAAACAAGTTATGTTTGAATGCAATTGACTTATATTTGACTCAATAAGCTTTATTCGAATCAAATTAGCTTTGTTTGAATGCAATTGAGTGGAATCTTAATGATCAAGCTTAAGCTTTATTTGAAACAATTACCATTTTTGGAAAGAATACTTAACTTTGATTTGATTAAACAAGCTATGTTTGAATGCAATTGAATTTAATTTGATTCAATAACCTTTATTCGAATCAAATTATCTTTGTTTGAATGCTATTGAGTGGAATCTTAATGATCAAGCTTAAGCTTTATTTGAAACAATTACCATTTTTGGAAAGAATACTTGACTTTGATTTGACTAAACAAGCTATGTTTGAATGCAATTGACTTTCATTTGATTCAATAAGCTTTATTATAATCAAATTAGCTTTGTGTGAATGTAACTGAGTGGAATCTTAGTGATTAAGCTTAAGCTTTGTTTGAAACAATTACCATTTTTGGAAACAATAGTTGACTTTCTTTCGATTAAACAAGCTATGTTTCAATACAATTGAATTTCATTTGATTCAATAAGCTTTATTCGAATCAAATTAGCTTTGTTTGATACAATTGAGTGGAATTTTAATGCTTAAGCTTATGCTTTATTTGAACCAATTACCATTTTTGGAAAGAATAGTTGACTTTCATTTTATTAAACAAGTTATGTTTGAATGCAATTTACGTTCATTTTATTCAATAAGCTTTATTCGAATCAAATTAGCTTTGTTTGAATGCAATTGAGTGGTATCTTAATGATTAAGCTTAAGCTTTATTTGAAACAATTACCATTTTTGGAATAAATAGTTGTCTTTCATTTGATTCAATAAGTTTTATTCGAATAAAATTAGCTTTGTTTGAATGCAATTGAGTGGAATATTAATGATTAAGCTTGTGCATTATTTGAAACAATTACCATTTTTGGAATCAATAGTTTACTTTCATTTGATTAAACAAGCTATGTTTGAATGCAATCGAACTTCATTTGATTCAATAAGCTTTATTTAAATAAAATTAGCTTTGTTTGAATGCAATTGAGTTGAATCTTAGTGCTTAAACTTATGTTTTATTTCAACCAATTACCATTTTTGGAAAGAATAGTTGACTTTCATTTGATTAAACAAGTTATGTTTGAATGCAATTGACTTTCATTTGACTCAATAAGCTTTATTCGAATCAAATTAGCTTTGTTTGAATGCAATTGAGTGGAATGTTAATGATCAAGCTTAAGCTTTATTTGAAACAATTACCATTTTTGGAAAGAATACTTGACTTTGATTTGATTAAACAAGCTATATTTGAATGCAATTGACTTTAATTTGATTCAATAAGCTCTATTCGAATCAAATTATCTTTGTTTGAATGCAATTAAGTGGAATCTTAATGATCAAGCTTAAGCTTTATTTGAAACAATTACCATTTTTGGAACGAATACTTGACTTTGATTTGATTAAACAAGCTATCTTTGAATGCAATTGACTTTCATTTGATTCAATAAGCTTTATTAAATTCAAATTAGCTTTGTTTGAATGCAACTGAGTGGAATCTTAGTGATTAAGCTTAAGCTTTGTTTGAAACAATTACTATTTTTGGAAACTATAGTTGACTTTCTTTCGATTAAACAAGCTATGTTTCAATACAATTGAATTTCATTTCATTCAATTAGCTTTATTCGAATCAAATTAGCTTTGTTTGAATACAATTGAGTGGAATCTTAATGCTTAAGCTTATGCTTTATTTGAACCAATTACCATCTTTGGAAAGAATAGTTGACTTTCATTTGATTAAACAAGTTATGTTTGAATGCAATTTACGTTCAATTGATTCAATAAGCTTTATTCGAATCAAATTAGCTTTGTTGGAAAGCAATTGAGT
Source organism: Salicornia ramosissima (assembly GCA_951394345.1). Taxonomy (NCBI): domain Eukaryota; kingdom Viridiplantae; phylum Streptophyta; class Magnoliopsida; order Caryophyllales; family Amaranthaceae; genus Salicornia; species Salicornia ramosissima. The sequence continues at coordinate 34,288,049 of OX596233.1, read as the reverse complement.
GGAATCTTAATGATTAAGCTTAAGCTTTATTTGAAACAATTACCATTTTTGGAATAAATAGTTGTCTTTCATTTGATTCAATAAGTTTTATTCGAATAAAATTAGCTTTGTTTGAATGCAATTGAGTGGAATATTAATGATTGAGCTTGTGCATTATTTGAAACAATTACCATTTTTGGAAACAATAGTTTACTTTCATTTGATTAAACAAGCTATATTTGAATGCAATTGAATTTCATTTGATTCAATAAGCTTTATTCAAATAAAATTAGCTTTGTTTGAATGCAATTGAGTGGAATCTTAATGTTTAAGCTTATACTTTATTTCAACCAATTACCATTTTTGGAAAGAATAGTTGACTTTCATTTGATTAAACAAGTTAAGTTTGAATGCAATTTACATTCATTTGATTCAATAAGCTTTATTCGAATCAAATTAGCTTTGTTTGGATGCAATTGAGCGGAATCTTAGTGATTAAGATTAAGCTTTATTTGAAACAATTACCGTTTTTGGAATAAATAGTTTTCTTTCATTTGATTCAATAAATTTTATTCGAATAAAATTAGCTTTGTTTGAATGCAATTCAGCGGAATATGAATGATTAAGCTTGTGCATTATCTGAAACAATTAGCATTTTTGGAAACAATAGTTTACTTTCATTTGATTAAACAAGCTATGTTTGAATGCAATCGAACTTCATTTGATTCAATAAGCTTTATTCAAATAAAATTAGCTTTTGTTTGAATGCAATTGAGTGGAATCTTAATGCTTAAGCTTATGCTTTATTTCAACCAATTACCATTTTTGGAAAGAATAGTTGACTTTCATTTGATTAAACAAGTTATGTTTGAATGCAATTGACTTTCATTTGACTCAATAAGCTTTATTCGAATCAAATTAGCTTTGTTTGAATGCAATTGAGTGGAATGTTAATGATGAAGCTTAAGCTTTATTTGAAACAATTACCATTTTTGGAAAGAATACTTGACTTTGATTTGATTAAACAAGCTATGTTTGAATGCAATTGACTTTAATTTGATTCAATAAGCTTTATTTCAATCAAATTATCTTTGTTTGAATGCAATTGAGTGGAATCTTAATGCTTAAACTTATGCTTTATTTCAACCAATTACCATTTTTGGAAAGAATACTTGACTTTGATTTGATTAAACAAGCGACGTTTGAATGCAATTGACTTTAATTTGATTCAATAACCTTTATTCGAATCAAATTATCTTTGTTTGAATGCTATTGAGTGGAATCTTAATGATCAAGCTTAAGCTTTATTTGAAACAATTACCATTTTTGGAAAGAATACTTGACTTTGATTTGATTAAACAAGCTATGTTTGAATGCAATTGACTTTCATTTGATTCAATAAGCTTTATTATAATCAAATTAGCTTTGTGTGAATGTAACTGAGTGGAATCTTATTGATTAAGCTTTGTTTGAAACAATTACCATTTTTGGAAACAATAGTTGACTTTCTTTCGATTAAACAAGCTATGTTTCAATACAATTGAATTTCATTTGATTCAATAAGCTTTATTCGAATCAAATTAGCTTTGTTTGAATACAATTGAGTGGAATTTTAAGGCTTAAGCTTATGCTTTATTTGAACCAATTACCATTTTTGGAAAGAATAGTTGACTTTCATTTGATTAAACAAGTTAAGTTTGAATGCAATTTACATTCATTTGATTCAATAAGCTTTATTCGAATCAAATTAGCTTTGTTTGGATGCAATTGAGCGGAATCTTAGTGATTAAGATTAAGCTTTATTTGAAACAATTACCGTTTTTGGAATAAATAGTTGTCTTTCATTTGATTCAATAAATTTTATTCGAATAAAATTAGCTTTGTTTGAATGCAATTCAGCGGAATATGAATTATTAAGCTTGTGCATTATCTGAAACAATTAGCATTTTCGGAAACAATAGTTTACTTTCATTTGATTAAACAAGCTATGTTTGAATGCAATCGAACTTCATTTGATTCAATAAGCTTTATTCAAATAAAATTAGCTTTTGTTTGAATGCAATTGAGTGGAATCTTAATGCTTAAGCTTATGCTTTATTTCAACCAATTACCATTTTTGGAAAGAATAGTTGACTTTCATTTGATTAAACAAGTTATGTTTGAATGCAATTGACTTTCATTTGACTCAATAAGCTTTATTCGAATCAAATTAGCTTTGTTTGAATGCAATTGAGTGGAATGTTAATGATGAAGCTTAAGCTTTATTTGAAACAATTACCATTTTTGGAAAGAATACTTGATTTTGATTTGATTAAGCAAGCTATGTTTGAATGCAATTGACTTTAATTTGATTCAATAAGCTTTATTTGAATCAAATTATCTTTGTTTGAATGCAATTGAGTGGAATCTTAATGCTTAAACTTATGCTTTATTTCAACCAATTACCATTTTTGGAAAGAATACTTGACTTTGATTTGATTAAACAAGCGACGTTTGAATGCAATTGACTTTAATTTGATTCAATAACCTTTATTCGAATCAAATTATCTTTGTTTGAATGCTATTGAGTGGAATCTTAATGATCAAGCTTAAGCTTTATTTGAAACAATTACCATTTTTGGAAAGAATACTTGACTTTGATTTGATTAAACAAGCTATGTTTGAATGCAATTGACTTTCATTTGATTCAATAAACTTTATTATAATCAAATTAGCTTTGTGTGAATGTAACTGAGTGGAATCTTATTGATTAAGCTTTGTTTGAAATAATTACCATTTTTGGAAACAATAGTTGACTTTCTTTCGATTAAACAAGCTATGTCTCAATACAATTGAATTTCATTTGATTCAATAAGCTTTATTCGAATCAAATTAGCTTTGTTTGAATACAATTGAGTGGAATTTTAATGCTTAAGCTTATGCTTTATTTGAACCAATTACCATTTTTGGAAAGAATAGTTGACTTTCATTTGATTAAACAAGTTATGTTTGAATGCAATTTACGTTCATTTTATTCAATAAGCTTTATTCGAATCAAATTAGCTTTGTTTGAATGCAATTGAGTGGTATCTTAATGATTAAGCTTAAGCTTTATTTGAAACAATTACCATTTTTGGAATAAATAGTTGTCTTTCATTTGATTCAATAAGTTTTATTCGAATAACATTAGCTTTGTTTGAATGCAATTGAGTGGAATATTAATGATTAAGCTTGTGCATTATTTGAAACAATTACCATTTTTGGAAACAATAGTTTACTTTCATTTGATTAAACAAGCTATGTTTGAATGCAATCGAACTTCATTTGATTCAATAAGCTTTATTTAAATAAAATTAGCTTTGTTTGAATGCAATTGAGTTGAATCTTAATGCTTAAACTTATGTTTTATTTCAACCAATTACCATTTTTGGAAAGAATAGTTGACTTTCATTTGATTAAACAAGTTATGTTTGAATGCAATTGACTTTCATTTGACTCAATAAGCTTTATTCGAATCAAATTAGCTTTGTTTGAATGCAATTGAGTGGAATGTTAATGATCAAGCTTAAGCTTTATTTGAAACAATTACCATTTTTGGAAAGAATACTTGACTTTGATTTGATTAAACAAGCTATGTTTGAATGCAATTGACTTTAATTTGCTTCAATAAGCTCTATTCGAATCAAATTATCTTTGTTTGAATGCAATTAAGTGGAATCTTAATGATCAAGCTTAAGCTTTATTTGAAACAATTACCATTTTTGGAACGAATACTTGACTTTGATTTGATTAAACAAGCTATCTTTGAATGCAATTGACTTTCATTTGATTCAATAAGCTTTATTAAATTCAAATTAGCTTTGTTTGAATGTAACTGAGTGGAATCTTAGTGATTAAGCTTAAGCTTTGTTTGAAACAATTACTATTTTTGGAAACTATAGTTGACTTTCTTTCGATTAAACAAGCTATGTTTCAATACAATTGAATTTCATTTCATTCAATTAGCTTTATTCGAATCAAATTAGCTTTGTTTGAATACAATTGAGTGGAATCTTAATGCTTAAGCTTATGCTTTATTTGAACCAATTACCATCTTTGGAAAGAATAGTTAACTTTCATTTGATTAAACAAGTTATGTTTGAATGCAATTTACGTTCAATTGATTCAATAAGCTTTATTCGAATCAAATTAGCTTTGTTTGAAAGCAATTGAGTGGAATCTTAATGATTAAGCTTAAGCTTTATTTGAAACAATTACCATTTTTGGAATAAATAGTTGTCTTTCATTTGATTCAATAAGTTTTATTCGAATAAAATTAGCTTTGTTTGAATGCAATTGAGTGGAATATTAATGATTGAGCTTGTGCATTATTTGAAACAATTACCATTTTTGGAAACAATAGTTTACTTTCATTTGATTAAACAAGCTATATTTGAATGCAATTGAATTTCATTTGATTCAATAAGCTTTATTCAAATAAAATTAGCTTTGTTTGAATGCAATTGAGTGGAATCTTAATGTTTAAGCTTATACTTTATTTCAACCAATTACCATTTTTGGAAAGAATAGTTGACTTTCATTTGATTAAACAAGTTAAGTTTGAATGCAATTTACATTCATTTGATTCAATAAGCTTTATTCGAATCAAATTAGCTTTGTTTGGATGCAATTGAGCGGAATCTTAGTGATTAAGATTAAGCTTTATTTGAAACAATTACCGTTTTTGGAATAAATAGTTGTCTTTCATTTGATTCAATAAATTTTATTCGAATAAAATTAGCTTTGTTTGAATGCAATTCAGCGGAATATGAATGATTAAGCTTGTGCATTATCTGAAACAATTAGCATTTTTGGAAACAATAGTTTACTTTCATTTGATTAAACAAGCTATGTTTGAATGCAATCGAACTTCATTTGATTCAATAAGCTTTATTCAAATAAAATTAGCTTTTGTTTGAATGCAATTGAGTGGAATCTTAATGCTTAAGCTTATGCTTTATTTCAACCAATTACCATTTTTGGAAAGAATAGTTGACTTTCATTTGATTAAACAAGTTATGTTTGAATGCAATTGACTTTCATTTGACTCAATAAGCTTTATTCGAATCAAATTAGCTTTGTTTGAATGCAATTAAGTGGAATCTTAATGATCAAGCTTAAGCTTTATTTGAAACAATTACCATTTTTGGAACGAATACTTGACTTTGATTTGATTAAACAAGCTATCTTTGAATGCAATTGACTTTCATTTGATTCAATAAGCTTTATTAAATTCAAATTAGCTTTGTTTGAATGTAACTGAGTGGAATCTTAGTGATTAAGCTTAAGCTTTGTTTGAAACAATTACTATTTTTGGAAACTATAGTTGACTTTCTTTCGATTAAACAAGCTATGTTTCAATACAATTGAATTTCATTTCATTCAATTAGCTTTATTCGAATCAAATTAGCTTTGTTTGAATACAATTGAGTGGAATCTTAATGCTTAAGCTTATGCTTTATTTGAACCAATTACCATCTTTGGAAAGAATAGTTGACTTTCATTTGATTAAACAAGTTATGTATGAATGCAATTTACGTTCAATTGATTCAATAAGCTTTATTCGAATCAAATTAGCTTTGTTTGAAAGCAATTGAGTGGAATCTTAATGATTAAGCTTAAGCTTTATTTGAAACAATTATCATTTTTGGAATAAATAGTTGTCTTTCATTTGATTCAATAAGTTTTATTCGAATAAAATTAGCTTTGTTTGAATGCAATTGAGTGGAATATTAATGATTGAGCTTGTGCATTATTTGAAACAATTACCATTTTTGGAAACAATAGTTTACTTTCATTTGATTAAACAAGCTATGTTTGAATGCAATTGAATTTCATTTGATTCAATAAGCTTTATTCAAATAAAATTAGCTTTGTTTGAAAGCAATTGAGTGGAATCTTAATGTTTAAGCTTATGCTTTATTTCAACCAATTACCATTTTTGGAAAGAATAGTTGACTTTCATTTGATTAAACAAGTTAAGTTTGAATGCAATTTGCATTCATTTGATTCAATAAGCTTTATTCGAATCAAATTAGCTTTGTTTGGATGCAATTGAGCGGAATCTTAGTGATTAAGATTAAGCTTTATTTGAAACAATTACCGTTTTTGGAATAAATAGTTGTCTTTCATTTGATTCAATAAATTTTATTCGAATAAAATTAGCTTTGTTTGAATGCAATTCAGCGGAATATGAATGATTAAGCTTGTGCATTATCTGAAACAATTAGCATTTTTGGAAACAATAGTTTACTTTCATTTGATTAAACAAGCTATGTTTGAATGCAATCGAACTTCATTTGATTCAATAAGCTTTATTCAAATAAAATTAGCTTTTGTTTGAATGCAATTGAGTGGAATCTTAATGCTTAAGCTTATGCTTTATTTCAACCAATTACCATTTTTGGAAAGAATAGTTGACTTTCATTTGATTAAACATTATGTTTGAATGCAATTGACTTTCATTTGACTCAATAAGCTTTATTCGAATCAAATTAGCTTTGTTTGAATGCAATTGAGTGGAATGTTAATGATGAAGCTTAAGCTTTATTTGAAACAATTACCATTTTTGGAAAGAATACTTGACTTTGATTTGATTAAACAAGCTATGTTTGAATGCAATTGACTTTAATTTGATTCAATAAGCTTTATTTGAATCAAATTATCTTTGTTTGAATGCAATTGAGTGGAATCTTAATGCTTAAACTTATGCTTTATTTCAACCAATTACCATTTTTGGAAAGAATACTTGACTTTGATTTGATTAAACAAGCGACGTTTGAATGCAATTGACTTTAATTTGATTCAATAACCTTTATTCGAATCAAATTATCTTTGTTTGAATGCTATTGAGTGGAATCTTAATGATCAAGCTTAAGCTTTATTTGAAACAATTACCATTTTTGGAAAGAATACTTGACTTTGATTTGATTAAACAAGCTATGTTTGAATGCAATTGACTTTCATTTGATTCAATAAGCTTTATTATAATCAAATTAGCTTTGTGTGAATGTAACTGAGTGGAATCTTATTGATTAAGCTTTGTTTGAAACAATTACCATTTTTGGAAACAATAGTTGACTTTCTTTCGATTAAACAAGCTATGTTTCAATACAATTGAATTTCATTTGATTCAATAAGCTTTATTCGAATCAAATTAGCTTTGTTTGAATACAATTGAGTGGAATTTTAATGCTTAAGCTTATGCTTTATTTGAAACAATTACCATTTTTGGAAAGAATAGTTGACTTTCATTTGATTAAACAAGTTAAGTTTGAATGCAATTTACATTCATTTGATTCAATAAGCTTTATTCTAATCAAATTAGCTTTGTTTGGATGCAATTGAGCGGAATCTTAGTGATTAAGATTAAGCTTTATTTGAAACAATTACCGTTTTTGGAATAAATAGTTGTCTTTCATTTGATTCAATAAATTTTATTCGAATAAAATTAGCTTTGTTTGAATGCAATTCAGCGGAATATGAATTATTAAGCTTGTGCATTATCTGAAACAATTAGCATTTTTGGAAACAATAGTTTACATTCATTTGATTAAACAAGCTATGTTTGAATGCAATCGAACTTCATTTGATTCAATAAGCTTTATTCAAATAAAATTAGCTTTTGTTTGAATGCAATTGAGTGGAATCTTAATGCTCAAGCTTATGCTTTATTTCAACCAATTACCATTTTTGGAAAGAATAGTTGACTTTCATTTGATTAAACAAGTTATGTTTGAATGCAATTCACTTTCATTTGACTCAATAAGCTTTATTCGAATCAAATTAGCTTTGTTTGAATGCAATTGAGTGGAATGTTAATGATGAAGCTTAAGCTTTATTTGAAACAATTACCATTTTTGGAAAGAATACTTGACTTTGATTTAATTAAACAAGCTATGTTTGAATGCAATTGACTTTAATTTGATTCAATAAGCTTTATTTGAATCAAATTATCTTTGTTTGAATGCAATTGAGTGGAATCTTTATGCTTAAACTTATGCTTTATTTCAACCAATTACCATTTTTGGAAAGAATACTTGACTTTGATTTGATTAAACAAGCGACGTTTGAATGCAATTGACTTTAATTTGATTCAATAACCTTTATTCGAATCAAATTATCTTTGTTTGAATGCTATTGAGTGGAATCTTAATGATCAAGCTTAAGCTTTATTTGAAACAATTACCATTTTTGGAAAGAATACTTGACTTTGATTTGATTAAACAAGCTATGTTTGAATGCAATTGACTTTCATTTGATTCAATAAGCTTTATTATAATCAAATTAGCTTTGTGTGAATGTAACTGAGTGGAATCTTATTGATTAAGCTTTGTTTGAAACAATTACCATTTTTGGAAACAATAGTTGACTTTCTTTCGATTAAACAAGCTATGTTTCAATACAATTGAATTTCATTTGATTCAATAAGCTTTATTCGAATCAAATTAGCTTTGTTTGAATACAATTGAGTGGAATTTTAATGCTTAAGCTTATGCTTTATTTGAACCAATTACCATTTTTGGAAAGAATAGTTGACTTTCATTTGATTAAACAAGTTAAGTTTGAATGCAATTTACATTCATTTGATTCAATAAGCTTTATTCGAATCAAATTAGCTTTGTTTGGATGCAATTGAGCGGAATCTTAGTGATTAAGATTAAGCTTTATTTGAAACAATTACCGTTTTTGGAATAAATAGTTGTCTTTCATTTGATTCAATAAATTTTATTCGAATAAAATTAGCTTTGTTTGAATGCAATTCAGCGGAATATGAATTATTAAGCTTGTTCATTATCTGAAACAATTAGCATTTTCGGAAACAATAGTTTACTTTCATTTGATTAAACAAGCTATGTTTGAATGCAATCGAACTTCATTTGATTCAATAAGCTTTATTCAAATAAAATTAGCTTTTGTTTGAATGCAATTGAGTGGAATCTTAATGCTTAAGCTTATGCTTTATTTCAACCAATTACCATTTTTGGAAAGAATAGTTGACTTTCATTTGATTAAACAAGTTATGTTTGAATGCAATTGACTTTCATTTGACTCAATAAGCTTTATTCGAATCAAATTAGCTTTGTTTGAATGCAATTGAGTGGAATGTTAATGATGAAGCTTAAGCTTTATTTGAAACAATTACCATTTTTGGAAAGAATACTTGACTTTGATTTGATTAAACAAGCTATGTTTGAATGCAATTGACTTTAATTTGATTCAATAAGCTTTATTTGAATCAAATTATCTTTGTTTGAATGCAATTGAGTGGAATCTTAATGCTTAAACTTATGCTTTATTTCAACCAATTACCATTTTTGGAAAGAATACTTGACTTTGATTTGATTAAACAAGCGACGTTTGAATGCAATTGACTTTAATTTGATTCAATAACCTTTATTCGAATCAAATTATCTTTGTTTGAATGCTATTGAGTGGAATCTTAATGATCAAGCTTAAGCTTTATTTGAAACAATTACCATTTTTGGAAAGAATACTTGACTTTGATTTGATTAAACAAGCTATGTTTGAATGCAATTGACTTTCATTTGATTCAATAAGCTTTATTATAATCAAATTAGCTTTGTGTGAATGTAACTGAGTGGAATCTTATTGATTAAGCTTTGTTTGAAACAATTACCATTTTTGGAAACAATAGTTGACTTTCTTTCGATTAAACAAGCTATGTTTCAATACAATTGAATTTCATTTGATTCAATAAGCTTTATTCGAATCAAATTAGCTTTGTTTGAATACAATTGAGTGGAATTTTAATGCTTAAGCTTATGCTTTATTTGAACCAATTACCATTTTTGGAAAGAATAGTTGACTTTCATTTGATTAAACAAGTTATGTTTGAATGCAATTTACGTTCATTTTATTCAATAAGCTTTATTCGAATCAAATTAGCTTTGTTTGAATGCAATTGAGTGGTATCTTAATGATTAAGCTTAAGCTTTATTTGAAACAATTACCATTTCTGGAATAAATAGTTGTCTTTCATTTGATTCAATAAGTTTTATTCGAATAAAATTAGCTTTGTTTGAATGCAATTGAGTGGAATATTAATGATTAAGCTTGTGCATTATTTGAAATAATTACCATTTTTAGAAACAATAGTTTACTTTCATTTGATTAAACAAACTATGTTTGAATGCAATCGAACTTCATTTGATTCAATAAGCTTTATTTAAATAAAATTAGCTTTGTTTGAATGCAATTGAGTTGAATCTTAATGCTTAAACTTATGTTTTATTTCAACCAATTACCATTTTTGGAAAGAATAGTTGACTTTCATTTGATTAAACAAGTTATGTTTGAATGCAATTGACTTTCATTTGACTCAATAAGCTTTATTCGAATCAAATTAGCTTTGTTTGAATGCAATTGAGTGGAATGTTAATGATCAAGCTTAAGCTTTATTTGAAACAATTACCATTTTTGGAAAGAATACTTGACCTTGATTTGATTAAACAAGCTATGTTTGAATGCAATTGACTTTAATTTGATTCAATAAGCTCTATTCGAATCAAATTATCTTTGTTTGAATGCAATTAAGTGGAATCTTAATGATCAAGCTTAAGCTTTATTTGAAACAATTACCATTTTTGGAACGAATACTTGACTTTGATTTGATTAAACAAGCTATCTTTGAATGCAATTGACTTTCATTTGATTCAATAAGCTTTATTAAATTCAAATTAGCTTTGTTTGAATGTAACTGAGTGGAATCTTAGTGATTAAGCTTAAGCTTTGTTTGAAACAATTACTATTTTTGGAAACTATATTTGACTTTCTTTCGATTAAACAAGCTATGTTTCAATACAATTGAATTTCATTTCATTCAATTAGCTTTATTCGAATCAAATTAGCTTTGTTTGAATACAATTGAGTGGAATCTTAATGCTTAAGCTTATGCTTTATTTGAACCAATTACCATCTTTGGAAAGAATAGTTGACTTTCATTTGATTAAACAAGTTATGTTTGAATGCAATTTACGTTCAATTGATTCAATAAGCTTTATTCGAATCAAATTAGCTTTGTTTGAAAGCAATTGAGTGGAATCTTAATGATTAAGCTTAAGCTTTATTTGAAACAATTACCATTTTTGGAATAAATAGTTGTCTTTCATTTGATTCAATAAGTTTTATTCGAATAAAATTTTGAAACAATTACCATTTTTGGAAACAATAGTTTACTTTCATTTGATTAAACAAGCTATGTTTGAATGCAATTGAATTTCATTTGATTCAATAAGCTTTATTCAAATAAAATTAGCTTTGTTTGAATGCAATTGAGTGGAATCTTAATGTTTAAGCTTATGCTTTATTTCAACCAATTACCATTTTTGGAAAGAATAGTTGACTTTCATTTGATTAAACAAGTTAAGTTTGAATGCAATTTACATTCATTTGATTCAATAAGCTTTATTCGAATCAAATTAGCTTTGTTTGGATGCAATTGAGCGGAATCTTAGTGATTAAGATTAAGCTTTATTTGAAACAATTACCGTTTTTGGAATAAATAGTTGTCTTTCATTTGATTCAATAAATTTTATTCGAATAAAATTAGCTTTGTTTGAATGCAATTCAGCGGAATATGAATTATTAAGCTTGTGCATTATCTGAAACAATTAGCATTTTTGGAAACAATAGTTTACATTCATTTGATTAAACAAGCTATGTTTGAATGCAATCGAACTTCATTTGATTCAATAAGCTTTATTCAAATAAAATTAGCTTTTGTTTGAATGCAATTGAGTGGAATCTTAATGCTCAAGCTTATGCTTTATTTCAACCAATTACCATTTTTGGAAAGAATAGTTGACTTTCATTTGATTAAACAAGTTATGTTTGAATGCAATTCACTTTCATTTGACTCAATAAGCTTTATTCGAATCAAATTAGCTTTGTTTGAATGCAATTGAGTGGAATGTTAATGATGAAGCTTAAGCTTTATTTGAAACAATTACCATTTTTGGAAAGAATACTTGACTTTGATTTAATTAAACAAGCTATGTTTGAATGCAATTGACTTTAATTTGATTCAATAAGCTTTATTTGAATCAAATTATCTTTGTTTGAATGCAATTGAGTGGAATCTTTATGCTTAAACTTATGCTTTATTTCAACCAATTACCATTTTTGGAAAGAATACTTGACTTTGATTTGATTAAACAAGCGACGTTTGAATGCAATTGACTTTAATTTGATTCAATAACCTTTATTCGAATCAAATTATCTTTGTTTGAATGCTATTGAGTGGAATCTTAATGATCAAGCTTAAGCTTTATTTGAAACAATTACCATTTTTGGAAAGAATACTTGACTTTGATTTGATTAAACAAGCTATGTTTGAATGCAATTGACTTTCATTTGATTCAATAAGCTTTATTATAATCAAATTAGCTTTGTGTGAATGTAACTGAGTGGAATCTTATTGATTAAGCTTTGTTTGAAACAATTACCATTTTTGGAAACAATAGTTGACTTTCTTTCGATTAAACAAGCTATGTTTCAATACAATTGAATTTCATTTGATTCAATAAGCTTTATTCGAATCAAATTAGCTTTGTTTGAATACAATTGAGTGGAATTTTAATGCTTAAGCTTATGCTTTATTTGAACCAATTACCATTTTTGGAAAGAATAGTTGACTTTCATTTGATTAAACAAGTTAAGTTTGAATGCAATTTACATTCATTTGATTCAATAAGCTTTATTCGAATCAAATTAGCTTTGTTTGGATGCAATTGAGCGGAATCTTAGTGATTAAGATTAAGCTTTATTTGAAACAATTACCGTTTTTGGAATAAATAGTTGTCTTTCATTTGATTCAATAAATTTTATTCGAATAAAATTAGCTTTGTTTGAATGCAATTCAGCGGAATATGAATTATTAAGCTTGTTCATTATCTGAAACAATTAGCATTTTCGGAAACAATAGTTTACTTTCATTTGATTAAACAAGCTATGTTTGAATGCAATCGAACTTCATTTGATTCAATAAGCTTTATTCAAATAAAATTAGCTTTTGTTTGAATGCAATTGAGTGGAATCTTAATGCTTAAGCTTATGCTTTATTTCAACCAATTACCATTTTTGGAAAGAATAGTTGACTTTCATTTGATTAAACAAGTTATGTTTGAATGCAATTGACTTTCATTTGACTCAATAAGCTTTATTCGAATCAAATTAGCTTTGTTTGAATGCAATTGAGTGGAATGTTAATGATGAAGCTTAAGCTTTATTTGAAACAATTACCATTTTTGGAAAGAATACTTGACTTTGATTTGATTAAACAAGCTATGTTTGAATGCAATTGACTTTAATTTGATTCAATAAGCTTTATTTGAATCAAATTATCTTTGTTTGAATGCAATTGAGTGGAATCTTAATGCTTAAACTTATGCTTTATTTCAACCAATTACCATTTTTGGAAAGAATACTTGACTTTGATTTGATTAAACAAGCGACGTTTGAATGCAATTGACTTTAATTTGATTCAATAACCTTTATTCGAATCAAATTATCTTTGTTTGAATGCTATTGAGTGGAATCTTAATGATCAAGCTTAAGCTTTATTTGAAACAATTACCATTTTTGGAAAGAATACTTGACTTTGATTTGATTAAACAAGCTATGTTTGAATGCAATTGACTTTCATTTGATTCAATAAGCTTTATTATAATCAAATTAGCTTTGTGTGAATGTAACTGAGTGGAATCTTATTGATTAAGCTTTGTTTGAAACAATTACCATTTTTGGAAACAATAGTTGACTTTCTTTCGATTAAACAAGCTATGTTTCAATACAATTGAATTTCATTTGATTCAATAAGCTTTATTCGAATCAAATTAGCTTTGTTTGAATACAATTGAGTGGAATTTTAATGCTTAAGCTTATGCTTTATTTGAACCAATTACCATTTTTGGAAAGAATAGTTGACTTTCATTTGATTAAACAAGTTATGTTTGAATGCAATTTACGTTCATTTTATTCAATAAGCTTTATTCGAATCAAATTAGCTTTGTTTGAATGCAATTGAGTGGTATCTTAATGATTAAGCTTAAGCTTTATTTGAAACAATTACCATTTCTGGAATAAATAGTTGTCTTTCATTTGATTCAATAAGTTTTATTCGAATAAAATTAGCTTTGTTTGAATGCAATTGAGTGGAATATTAATGATTAAGCTTGTGCATTATTTGAAATAATTACCATTTTTAGAAACAATAGTTTACTTTCATTTGATTAAACAAACTATGTTTGAATGCAATCGAACTTCATTTGATTCAATAAGCTTTATTTAAATAAAATTAGCTTTGTTTGAATGCAATTGAGTTGAATCTTAATGCTTAAACTTATGTTTTATTTCAACCAATTACCATTTTTGGAAAGAATAGTTGACTTTCATTTGATTAAACAAGTTATGTTTGAATGCAATTGACTTTCATTTGACTCAATAAGCTTTATTCGAATCAAATTAGCTTTGTTTGAATGCAATTGAGTGGAATGTTAATGATCAAGCTTAAGCTTTATTTGAAACAATTACCATTTTTGGAAAGAATACTTGACCTTGATTTGATTAAACAAGCTATGTTTGAATGCAATTGACTTTAATTTGATTCAATAAGCTCTATTCGAATCAAATTATCTTTGTTTGAATGCAATTAAGTGGAATCTTAATGATCAAGCTTAAGCTTTATTTGAAACAATTACCATTTTTGGAACGAATACTTGACTTTGATTTGATTAAACAAGCTATCTTTGAATGCAATTGACTTTCATTTGATTCAATAAGCTTTATTAAATTCAAATTAGCTTTGTCTGAATGTAACTGAGTGGAATCTTAGTGATTAAGCTTAAGCTTTGTTTGAAACAATTACTATTTTTGGAAACTATATTTGACTTTCTTTCGATTAAACAAGCTATGTTTCAATACAATTGAATTTCATTTCATTCAATTAGCTTTATTCGAATCAAATTAGCTTTGTTTGAATACAATTGAGTGGAATCTTAATGCTTAAGCTTATGCTTTATTTGAACCAATTACCATCTTTGGAAAGAATAGTTGACTTTCATTTGATTAAACAAGTTATGTTTGAATGCAATTTACGTTCAATTGATTCAATAAGCTTTATTCGAATCAAATTAGCTTTGTTTGAAAGCAATTGAGTGGAATCTTAATGATTAAGCTTAAGCTTTATTTGAAACAATTACCATTTTTGGAATAAATAGTTGTCTTTCATTTGATTCAATAAGTTTTATTCGAATAAAATTTTGAAACAATTACCATTTTTGGAAACAATAGTTTACTTTCATTTGATTAAACAAGCTATGTTTGAATGCAATTGAATTTCATTTGATTCAATAAGCTTTATTCAAATAAAATTAGCTTTGTTTGAATGCAATTGAGTGGAATCTTAATGTTTAAGCTTATGCTTTATTTCAACCAATTACCATTTTTGGAAAGAATAGTTGACTTTCATTTGATTAAACAAGTTAAGTTTGAATGCAATTTACATTCATTTGATTCAATAAGCTTTATTCGAATCAAATTAGCTTTGTTTGGATGCAATTGAGCGGAATCTTAGTGATTAAGATTAAGCTTTATTTGAAACAATTACCGTTTTTGGAATAAATAGTTGTCTTTCATTTGATTCAATAAATTTTATTGGAATAAAATTAGCTTTGTTTGAATGCAATTCAGCGGAATATGAATGATTAAGCTTGTGCATTATCTGAAACAATTAGCATTTTTGGAAACAATAGTTTACTTTCATTTGATTAAACAAGCTATGTTTGAATGCAATCGAACTTCATTTGATTCAATAAGCTTTATTCAAATAAAATTAGCTTTTGTTTGAATGCAATTGAGTGGAATCTTAATGCTTAAGCTTATGCTTTATTTCAACCAATTACCATTTTTGGAAAGAATAGTTGACTTTCATTTGATTAAACAAGTTATGTTTGAATGCAATTGACTTTCATTTGACTCAATAAGCTTTATTCGAATCAAATTAGCTTTGTTTGAATGCAATTGAGTGGAATGTTAATGATGAAGCTTAAGCTTTATTTGAAACAATTACCATTTTTGGAAAGAATACTTGACTTTGATTTGATTAAACAAGCTATGTTTGAATGCAATTGACTTTAATTTGATTCAATAAGCTTTATTTCAATCAAATTATCTTTGTTTGAATGCAATTGAGTGGAATCTTAATGCTTAAACTTATGCTTTATTTCAACCAATTACCATTTTTGGAAAGAATACTTGACTTTGATTTGATTAAACAAGCGACGTTTGAATGCAATTGACTTTAATTTGATTCAATAACCTTTATTCGAATCAAATTATCTTTGTTTGAATGCTATTGAGTGGAATCTTAATGATCAAGCTTAAGCTTTATTTGAAACAATTACCATTTTTGGAAAGAATACTTGACTTTGATTTGATTAAACAAGCTATGTTTGAATGCAATTGACTTTCATTTGATTCAATAAGCTTTATTATAATCAAATTAGCTTTGTGTGAATGTAACTGAGTGGAATCTTATTGATTAAGCTTTGTTTGAAACAATTACCATTTTTGGAAACAATAGTTGACTTTCTTTCGATTAAACAAGCTATGTTTCAATACAATTGAATTTCATTTGATTCAATAAGCTTTATTCGAATCAAATTAGCTTTGTTTGAATACAATTGAGTGGAATTTTAATGCTTAAGCTTATGCTTTATTTGAACCAATTACCATTTTTGGAAAGAATAGTTGACTTTCATTTGATTAAACAAGTTATGTTTGAATGCAATTTACGTTCATTTTATTCAATAAGCTTTATTCGAATCAAATTAGCTTTGTTTGAATGCAATTGAGTGGTATCTTAATGATTAAGCTTAAGCTTTATTTGAAACAATTACCATTTTTGGAATAAATAGTTGTCTTTCATTTGATTCAATAAGTTTTATTCGAATAAAATTAGCTTTGTTTGAATGCAATTGAGTGGAATATTAATGATTAAGCTTGTGCATTATTTGAAACAATTAGCATTTTTGGAAACAATAGTTTACTTTCATTTGATTAAACAAGCTATGTTTGAATGCAATTGAATTTCATTTGATTCAATAAGCTTTATTCAAATAAAATTATCTTTGTTTGAATGCAATTGAGTGGAATCTTAATGTTTAAGCTTATGCTTTATTTCAACCAATTACCATTTTTGGAAAGAATAGTTGACTTTCATTTGATTAAACAAGTTAAGTTTGAATGCAATTTACATTCATTTGATTCAATAAGCTTTATTCGAATCAAATTAGCTTTGTTTGGATGCAATTGAGCGGAATCTTAGTGATTAAGATTAAGCTTTATTTGAAACAATTACCGTTTTTGGAATAAATAGTTGTCTTTCATTTGATTCAATAAGTTTTATTCGAATAAAATTAGCTTTGTTTGAATGCAATTGAGTGGAATATTAATGATTAAGCTTGTGCATTATTTGAAACAATTACCATTTTTGGAAACAATAGTTTACTTTCATTTGATTAAACAAGCTATGTTTGAATGCAATCGAACTTCATTTGATTCAATAAGCTTTATTTAAATAAAATTAGCTTTGTTTGAATGCAATTGAGTTGAATCTTAATGCTTAAACTTATGTTTTATTTCAACCAATTACCATTTTTGGAAAGAATAGTTGACTTTCATTTGATTAAACAAGTTATGTTTGAATGCAATTGACTTTCATTTGACTCAATAAGCTTTATTCGAATCAAATTAGCTTTGTTTGAATGCAATTGAATTGAATGTTAATGATCAAGCTTAAGCTTTATTTGAAACAATTACCATTTTTGGAAAGAATACTTGACTTTGATTTGATTAAACAAGCTATGTTTGAATGCAATTGACTTTAATTTGATTCAATAAGCTCTATTCGAATCAAATTATCTTTGTTTGAATGCAATTAAGTGGAATCTTAATGATCAAGCTTAAGCTTTATTTGAAACAATTACCATTTTTGGAACGAATACTTGACTTTGATTTGATTAAACAAGCTATCTTTGAATGCAATTGACTTTCATTTGATTCAATAAGCTTTATTAAATTCAAATTAGCTTTGTTTGAATGTAACTGAGTGGAATCTTAGTGATTAAGCTTAAGCTTTGTTTGAAACAATTACTATTTTTGGAAACTATAGTTGACTTTCTTTCGATTAAACAAGCTATGTTTCAATACAATTGAATTTCATTTCATTCAATTAGCTTTATTCGAATCAAATTAGCTTTGTTTGAATACAATTGAGTGGAATCTTAATGCTTAAGCTTATGCTTTATTTGAACCAATTACCATCTTTGGAAAGAATAGTTGACTTTCATTTGATTAAACAAGTTATGTTTGAATGCAATTTACGTTCAATTGATTCAATAAGCTTTATTCGAATCAAATTAGCTTTGTTTGAAAGCAATTGAGTGGAATCTTAATGATTAAGCTTAAGCTTTATTTGAAACAATTACCATTTTTGGAATAAATAGTTGTCTTTCATTTGATTCAATAAGTTTTATTCGAATAAAATTAGCTTTGTTTGAATGCAATTGAGTGGAATATTAATGATTGAGCTTGTGCATTATTTGAAACAATTACCATTTTTGGAAACAATAGTTTACTTTCATTTGATTAAACAAGCTATGTTAGAATGCAATTGAATTTCATTTGATTCAATAAGCTTTATTCAAATAAAATTAGCTTTGTTTGAATGCAATTGAGTGGAATCTTAATGTTTAAGCTTATGCTTTATTTCAACCAATTACCATTTTTGGAAAGAATAGTTGACTTTCATTTGATTAAACAAGTTAAGTTTGAATGCAATTTACATTCATTTGATTCAATAAGCTTTATTCGAATCAAATTAGCTTTGTTTGGATGCAATTGAGCGGAATCTTAGTGATTAAGATTAAGCTTTATTTGAAACAATTACCGTTTTTGGAATAAATAGTTGTCTTTCATTTGATTCAATAAATTTTATTCGAATAAAATTAGCTTTGTTTGAATGCAATTCAGCGGAATATGAATGATTAAGCTTGTGCATTATCTGAAACAATTAGCATTTTTGGAAACAATAGTTTACTTTCATTTGATTAAACAAGCTATGTTTGAATGCAATCGAACTTCATTTGATTCAATAAGCTTTATTCAAATAAAATTAGCTTTTGTTAGAATGCAATTGAGTGGAATCTTAATGCTTAAGCTTATGCTTTATTTCAACCAATTACCATTTTTGGAAAGAATAGTTGACTTTCATTTGATTAAACAAGTTATGTTTGAATGCAATTGACTTTCATTTGACTCAATAAGCTTTATTCGAATCAAATTAGCTTTGTTTGAATGCAATTGAGTGGAATGTTAATGATGAAGCTTAAGCTTTATTTGAAACAATTACCATTTTTGGAAAGAATACTTGACTTTGATTTGATTAAACAAGCTATGTTTGAATGCAATTGACTTTAATTTGATTCAATAAGCTTTATTTCAATCAAATTATCTTTGTTTGAATGCAATTGAGTGGAATCTTAATGCTTAAACTTATGCTTTATTTCAACCAATTACCATTTTTGGAAAGAATACTTGACTTTGATTTGATTAAACAAGCGACGTTTGAATGCAATTGACTTTAATTTGATTCAATAACCTTTATTCGAATCAAATTATCTTTGTTTGAATGCTATTGAGTGGAATCTTAATGATCAAGCTTAAGCTTTATTTGAAACAATTACCATTTTTGGAAAGAATACTTGACTTTGATTTGATTAAACAAGCTATGTTTGAATGCAATTGACTTTCATTTGATTCAATAAGCTTTATTATAATCAAATTAGCTTTGTGTGAATGTAACTGAGTGGAATCTTATTGATTAAGCTTTGTTTGAAACAATTACCATTTTTGGAAACAATAGTTGACTTTCTTTCGATTAAACAAGCTATGTTTCAATACAATTGAATTTCATTTGATTCAATAAGCTTTATTCGAATCAAATTAGCTTTGTTTGAATACAATTGAGTGGAATTTTAATGCTTAAGCTTATGCTTTATTTGAACCAATTACCATTTTTGGAAAGAATAGTTGACTTTCATTTGATTAAACAAGTTAAGTTTGAATGCAATTTACATTCATTTGATTCAATAAGCTTTATTCGAATCAAATTAGCTTTGTTTGGATGCAATTGAGCGGAATCTTAGTGATTAAGATTAAGCTTTATTTGAAACAATTACCGTTTTTGGAATAAATAGTTGTCTTTCATTTGATTCAATAAATTTTATTCGAATAAAATTAGCTTTGTTTGAATGCAATTCAGCGGAATATGAATTATTAAGCTTGTGCATTATCTGAAACAATTAGCATTTTTGGAAACAATAGTTTACTTTCATTTGATTAAACAAGCTATGTTTGAATGCAATCGAACTTCATTTGATTCAATAAGCTTTATTCAAATAAAATTAGCTTTTGTTTGAATGCAATTGAGTGGAATCTTAATGCTTAAGCTTATGCTTTATTTCAACCAATTACCATTTTTGGAAAGAATAGTTGACTTTCATTTGATTAAACAAGTTATGTTTGAATGCAATTGACTTTCATTTGACTCAATAAGCTTTATTCGAATAAAATTAGCTTTGTTTGAATGCAATTGAGTGGAATGTTAATGATGAAGCTTAAGCTTTATTTGAAACAATTACCATTTTTGGAAAGAATACTTGACTTTGATTTAATTAAACAAGCTATGTTTGAATGCAATTGACTTTAATTTGATTCAATAAGCTTTATTTGAATCAAATTATCTTTGTTTGAATGCAATTGAGTGGAATCTTAATGCTTAAACTTATGCTTTATTTCAACCAATTACCATTTTTGGAAAGAATACTTGACTTTGATTTGATTAAACAAGCGACGTTTGAATGCAATTGACTTTAATTTGAGTCAATAACCTTTATTCGAATCAAATTATCTTTGTTTGAATGCTATTGAGTGGAATCTTAATGATCAAGCTTAAGCTTTATTTGAAACAATTACCATTTTTGGAAAGAATACTTGACTTTGATTTGATTAAACAAGCTATGTTTGAATGCAATTGACTTTCATTTGATTCAATAAGCTTTATTATAATCAAATTAGCTTTGTGTGAATGTAACTGAGTGGAATCTTAGTGATTAAGCTTTGTTTGAAACAATTACCATTTTTGGAAACAATAGTTGACTTTCTTTCGATTAAACAAGCTATGTTTCAATACAATTGAATTTCATTTGATTCAATAAGCTTTATTCGAATCAAATTAGCTTTGTTTGAATACAATTGAGTGGAATTTTAATGCTTAAGCTTATGCTTTATTTGAACCAATTACCATTTTTGGAAAGAATAGTTGACTTTCATTTTATTAAACAAGTTATGTTTGAATGCAATTTACGTTCATTTTATTCAATAAGCTTTATTCGAATCAAATTAGCTTTGTTTGAATGCAATTGAGTGGTATCTTAATGATTAAGCTTAAGCTTTATTTGAAACAATTACCATTTTTGGAATAAATAGTTGTCTTTCATTTGATTCAATAAGTTTTATTCGAATAAAATTAGCTTTGTTTGAATGCAATTGAGTGGAATATTAATGATTAAGCTTGTGCATTATTTGAAACAATTACCATTTTTGGAATCAATAGTTTACTTTCATTTGATTAAACAAGCTATGTTTGAATGCAATCGAACTTCATTTGATTCAATAAGCTTTATTTAAATAAAATTAGCTTTGTTTGAATGCAATTGAGTTGAATCTTAGTGCTTAAACTTATGTTTTATTTCAACCAATTACCATTTTTGGAAAGAATAGTTGACTTTCATTTGATTAAACAAGTTATGTTTGAATGCAATTGACTTTCATTTGACTCAATAAGCTTTATTCGAATCAAATTAGCTTTGTTTGAATGCAATTGAGTGGAATGTTAATGATCAAGCTTAAGCTTTATTTGAAACAATTACCATTTTTGGAAAGAATACTTGACTTTGATTTGATTAAACAAGCTATATTTGAATGCAATTGACTTTAATTTGATTCAATAAGCTCTATTCGAATCAAATTATCTTTGTTTGAATGCAATTAAGTGGAATCTTAATGATCAAGCTTAAGCTTTATTTGAAACAATTACCATTTTTGGAACGAATACTTGACTTTGATTTGATTAAACAAGCTATCTTTGAATGCAATTGACTTTCATTTGATTCAATAAGCTTTATTAAATTCAAATTAGCTTTGTTTGAATGTAACTGAGTGGAATCTTAGTGATTAAGCTTAAGCTTTGTTTGAAACAATTACTATTTTTGGAAACTATAGTTGACTTTCTTTCGATTAAACAAGCTATGTTTCAATACAATTGAATTTCATTTCATTCAATTAGCTTTATTCGAATCAAATTAGCTTTGTTTGAATACAATTGAGTGGAATCTTAATGCTTAAGCTTATGCTTTATTTGAACCAATTACCATCTTTGGAAAGAATAGTTGACTTTCATTTGATTAAACAAGTTATGTTTGAATGCAATTTACGTTCAATTGATTCAATAAGCTTTATTCGAATCAAATTAGCTTTGTTTGAAAGCAATTGAGTGGAATCTTAATGATTAAGCTTAAGCTTTATTTGAAACAATTACCATTTTTGGAATAAATAGTTGTCTTTCATTTGATTCAATAAGTTTTATTCGAATAAAATTAGCTTTGTTTGAATGCAATTGAGTGGAATATTAATGATTGAGCTTGTGCATTATTTGAAACAATTACCATTTTTGGAAACAATAGTTTACTTTCATTTGATTAAACAAGCTATATTTGAATGCAATTGAATTTCATTTGATTCAATAAGCTTTATTCAAATAAAATTAGCTTTGTTTGAATGCAATTGAGTGGAATCTTAATGTTTAAGCTTATACTTTATTTCAACCAATTACCATTTTTGGAAAGAATAGTTGACTTTCATTTGATTAAACAAGTTAAGTTTGAATGCAATTTACATTCATTTGATTCAATAAGCTTTATTCGAATCAAATTAGCTTTGTTTGGATGCAATTGAGCGGAATCTTAGTGATTAAGATTAAGCTTTATTTGAAACAATTACCGTTTTTGGAATAAATAGTTGTCTTTCATTTGATTCAATAAATTTTATTCGAATAAAATTAGCTTTGTTTGAATGCAATTCAGCGGAATATGAATGATTAAGCTTGTGCATTATCTGAAACAATTAGCATTTTTGGAAACAATAGTTTACTTTCATTTGATTAAACAAGCTATGTTTGAATGCAATCGAACTTCATTTGATTCAATAAGCTTTATTCAAATAAAATTAGCTTTTGTTTGAATGCAATTGAGTGGAATCTTAATGCTTAAGCTTATGCTTTATTTCAACCAATTACCATTTTTGGAAAGAATAGTTGACTTTCATTTGATTAAACAAGTTATGTTTGAATGCAATTGACTTTCATTTGACTCAATAAGCTTTATTCGAATCAAATTAGCTTTGTTTGAATGCAATTGAGTGGAATGTTAATGATGAAGCTTAAGCTTTATTTGAAACAATTACCATTTTTGGAAAGAATACTTGACTTTGATTTGATTAAACAAGCTATGTTTGAATGCAATTGACTTTAATTTGATTCAATAAGCTTTATTTCAATCAAATTATCTTTGTTTGAATGCAATTGAGTGGAATCTTAATGCTTAAACTTATGCTTTATTTCAACCAATTACCATTTTTGGAAAGAATACTTGACTTTGATTTGATTAAACAAGCGACGTTTGAATGCAATTGACTTTAATTTGATTCAATAACCTTTATTCGAATCAAATTATCTTTGTTTGAATGCTATTGAGTGGAATCTTAATGATCAAGCTTAAGCTTTATTTGAAACAATTACCATTTTTGGAAAGAATACTTGACTTTGATTTGATTAAACAAGCTATGTTTGAATGCAATTGACTTTCATTTGATTCAATAAGCTTTATTATAATCAAATTAGCTTTGTGTGAATGTAACTGAGTGGAATCTTATTGATTAAGCTTTGTTTGAAACAATTACCATTTTTGGAAACAATAGTTGACTTTCTTTCGATTAAACAAGCTATGTTTCAATACAATTGAATTTCATTTGATTCAATAAGCTTTATTCGAATCAAATTAGCTTTGTTTGAATACAATTGAGTGGAATTTTAATGCTTAAGCTTATGCTTTATTTGAACCAATTACCATTTTTGGAAAGAATAGTTGACTTTCATTTGATTAAACAAGTTAAGTTTGAATGCAATTTACATTCATTTGATTCAATAAGCTTTATTCGAATCAAATTAGCTTTGTTTGGATGCAATTGAGCGGAATCTTAGTGATTAAGATTAAGCTTTATTTGAAACAATTACCGTTTTTGGAATAAATAGTTGTCTTTCATTTGATTCAATAAATTTTATTCGAATAAAATTAGCTTTGTTTGAATGCAATTCAGCGGAATATGAATTATTAAGCTTGTGCATTATCTGAAACAATTAGCATTTTCGGAAACAATAGTTTACTTTCATTTGATTAAACAAGCTATGTTTGAATGCAATCGAACTTCATTTGATTCAATAAGCTTTATTCAAATAAAATTAGCTTTTGTTTGAATGCAATTGAGTGGAATCTTAATGCTTAAGCTTATGCTTTATTTCAACCAATTACCATTTTTGGAAAGAATAGTTGACTTTCATTTGATTAAACAAGTTATGTTTGAATGCAATTGACTTTCATTTGACTCAATAAGATTTATTCGAATCAAATTAGCTTTGTTTGAATGCAATTGAGTGGAATGTTAATGATGAAGCTTAAGCTTTATTTGAAACAATTACCATTTTTGGAAAGAATACTTGATTTTGATTTGATTAAGCAAGCTATGTTTGAATGCAATTGACTTTAATTTGATTCAATAAGCTTTATTTGAATCAAATTATCTTTGTTTGAATGCAATTGAGTGGAATCTTAATGCTTAAACTTATGCTTTATTTCAACCAATTACCATTTTTGGAAAGAATACTTGACTTTGATTTGATTAAACAAGCGACGTTTGAATGCAATTGACTTTAATTTGATTCAATAACCTTTATTCGAATCAAATTATCTTTGTTTGAATGCTATTGAGTGGAATCTTAATGATCAAGCTTAAGCTTTATTTGAAACAATTACCATTTTTGGAAAGAATACTTGACTTTGATTTGATTAAACAAGCTATGTTTGAATGCAATTGACTTTCATTTGATTCAATAAACTTTATTATAATCAAATTAGCTATGTGTGAATGTAACTGAGTGGAATCTTATTGATTAAGCTTTGTTTGAAATAATTACCATTTTTGGAAACAATAGTTGACTTTCTTTCGATTAAACAAGCTATGTTTCAATACAATTGAATTTCATTTGATTCAATAAGCTTTATTCGAATCAAATTAGCTTTGTTTGAATACAATTGAGTGGAATTTTAATGCTTAAGCTTATGCTTTATTTGAACCAATTACCATTTTTGGAAAGAATAGTTGACTTTCATTTGATTAAACAAGTTATGTTTGAATGCAATTTACGTTCATTTTATTCAATAAGCTTTATTCGAATCAAATTAGCTTTGTTTGAATGCAATTGAGTGGTATCTTAATGATTAAGCTTAAGCTTTATTTGAAACAATTACCATTTTTGGAATAAATAGTTGTCTTTCATTTGATTCAATAAGTTTTATTCGAATAAAATTAGCTTTGTTTGAATGCAATTGAGTGGAATATTAATGATTAAGCTTGTGCATTATTTGAAACAATTACCATTTTTGGAAACAATAGTTTACTTTCATTTGATTAAACAAGCTATGTTTGAATGCAATCGAACTTCATTTGATTCAATAAGCTTTATTTAAATAAAATTAGCTTTGTTTGAATGCAATTGAGTTGAATCTTAATGCTTAAACTTATGTTTTATTTCAACCAATTACCATTTTTGGAAAGAATAGTTGACTTTCATTTGATTAAACAAGTTATGTTTGAATGCAATTGACTTTCATTTGACTCAATAAGCTTTATTCGAATCAAATTAGCTTTGTTTGAATGCAATTGAGTGGAATGTTAATGATCAAGCTTAAGCTTTATTTGAAACAATTACCATTTTTGGAAAGAATACTTGACTTTGATTTGATTAAACAAGCTATGTTTGAATGCAATTGACTTTAATTTGCTTCAATAAGCTCTATTCGAATCAAATTATCTTTGTTTGAATGCAATTAAGTGGAATCTTAATGATCAAGCTTAAGCTTTATTTGAAACAATTACCATTTTTGGAACGAATACTTGACTTTGATTTGATTAAACAAGCTATCTTTGAATGCAATTGACTTTCATTTGATTCAATAAGCTTTATTAAATTCAAATTAGCTTTGTTTGAATGTAACTGAGTGGAATCTTAGTGATTAAGCTTAAGCTTTGTTTGAAACAATTACTATTTTTGGAAACTATAGTTGACTTTCTTTCGATTAAACAAGCTATGTTTCAATACAATTGAATTTCATTTCATTCAATTAGCTTTATTCGAATCAAATTAGCTTTGTTTGAATACAATTGAGTGGAATCTTAATGCTTAAGCTTATGCTTTATTTGAACCAATTACCATCTTTGGAAAGAATAGTTGACTTTCATTTGATTAAACAAGTTATGTTTGAATGCAATTTACGTTCAATTGATTCAATAAGCTTTATTCGAATCAAATTAGCTTTGTTTGAAAGCAATTGAGTGGAATGTTAATGATTAAGCTTAAGCTTTATTTGAAACAATTACCATTTTTGGAATAAACAGTTGTCTTTCATTTGATTCAATAAGTTTTATTCGAATAAAATTAGCTTTGTTTGAATGCAATTGAGTGGAATATTAATGATTGAGCTTGTGCATTATTTGAAACAATTACCATTTTTGGAAACAATAGTTTACTTTCATTTGATTAAACAAGCTATGTTTGAATGCAATTGAATTTCATTTGATTCAATAAGCTTTATTCAAATAAAATTAGCTTTGTTTGAATGCAATTGAGTGGAATCTTAATGTTTAAGCTTATGCTTTATTTCAACCAATTACCATTTTTGGAAAGAATAGTTGACTTTCATTTGATTAAACAAGTTAAGTTTGAATGCAATTTGCATTCATTTGATTCAATAAGCTTTATTCGAATCAAATTAGCTTTGTTTGGATGCAATTGAGCGGAATCTTAGTGATTAAGATTAAGCTTTATTTGAAACAATTACCGTTTTTGGAATAAATAGTTGTCTTTCATTTGATTCAATAAATTTTATTCGAATAAAATTAGCTTTGTTTGAATGCAATTCAGCGGAATATGAATGATTAAGCTTGTGCATTATCTGAAACAATTAGCATTTTTGGAAACAATAGTTTACTTTCATTTGATTAAACAAGCTATGTTTGAATGCAATCGAACTTCATTTGATTCAATAAGCTTTATTCAAATAAAATTAGCTTTTGTTTGAATGCAATTGAGTGGAATCTTAATGCTTAAGCTTATGCTTTATTTCAACCAATTACCATTTTTGGAAAGAATAGTTGACTTTCATTTGATTAAACATTATGTTTGAATGCAATTGACTTTCATTTGACTCAATAAGCTTTATTCGAATCAAATTAGCTTTGTTTGAATGCAATTGAGTGGAATGTTAATGATGAAGCTTAAGCTTTATTTGAAACAATTACCATTTTTGGAAAGAATACTTGACTTTGATTTGATTAAGCAAGCTATGTTTGAATGCAATTGACTTTAATTTGATTCAATAAGCTTTATTTGAATCAAATTATCTTTGTTTGAATGCAATTGAGTGGAATCTTAATGCTTAAACTTATGCTTTATTTCAACCAATTACCATTTTTGGAAAGAATACTTGACTTTGATTTGATTAAACAAGCGACGTTTGAATGCAATTGACTTTAATTTGATTCAATAACCTTTATTCGAATCAAATTATCTTTGTTTGAATGCTATTGAGTGGAATCTTAATGATCAAGCTTAAGCTTTATTTGAAACAATTACCATTTTTGGAAAGAATACTTGACTTTGATTTGATTAAACAAGCTATGTTTGAATGCAATTGACTTTCATTTGATTCAATAAGCTTTATTATAATCAAATTAGCTTTGTGTGAATGTAACTGAGTGGAATCTTATTGATTAAGCTTTGTTTGAAACAATTACCATTTTTGGAAACAATAGTTGACTTTCTTTCGATTAAACAAGCTATGTTTCAATACAATTGAATTTCATTTGATTCAATAAGCTTTATTCGAATCAAATTAGCTTTGTTTGAATACAATTGAGTGGAATTTTAATGCTTAAGCTTATGCTTTATTTGAACCAATTACCATTTTTGGAAAGAATAGTTGACTTTCATTTGATTAAACAAGTTAAGTTTGAATGCAATTTACATTCATTTGATTCAATAAGCTTTATTCGAATCAAATTAGCTTTGTTTGGATGCAATTGAGCGGAATCTTAGTGATTAAGATTAAGCTTTATTTGAAACAATTACCGTTTTTGGAATAAATAGTTGTCTTTCATTTGATTCAATAAATTTTATTCGAATAAAATTAGCTTTGTTTGAATGCAATTCAGCGGAATATGAATTATTAAGCTTGTGCATTATCTGAAACAATTAGCATTTTTGGAAACAATAGTTTACTTTCATTTGATTAAACAAGCTATGTTTGAATGCAATCGAACTTCATTTGATTCAATAAGCTTTATTCAAATAAAATTAGCTTTTGTTTGAATGCAATTGAGTGGAATCTTAATGCTTAAGCTTATGCTTTATTTCAACCAATTACCATTTTTGGAAAGAATAGTTGACTTTCATTTGATTAAACAAGTTATGTTTGAATGCAATTCACTTTCATTTGACTCAATAAGCTTTATTCGAATCAAATTAGCTTTGTTTGAATGCAATTGAGTGGAATGTTAATGATGAAGCTTAAGCTTTATTTGAAACAATTACCATTTTTGGAAAGAATACTTGACTTTGATTTAATTAAACAAGCTATGTTTGAATGCAATTGACTTTAATTTGATTCAATAAGCTTTATTTGAATCAAATTATCTTTGTTTGAATGCAATTGAGTGGAATCTTTATGCTTAAACTTATGCTTTATTTCAACCAATTACCATTTTTGGAAAGAATACTTGACTTTGATTTGATTAAACAAGCGACGTTTGAATGCAATTGACTTTAATTTGATTCAATAACCTTTATTCGAATCAAATTATCTTTGTTTGAATGCTATTGAGTGGAATCTTAATGATCAAGCTTAAGCTTTATTTGAAACAATTACCATTTTTGGAAAGAATACTTGACTTTGATTTGATTAAACAAGCTATGTTTGAATGCAATTGACTTTCATTTGATTCAATAAGCTTTATTATAATCAAATTAGCTTTGTGTGAATGTAACTGAGTGGAATCTTATTGATTAAGCTTTGTTTGAAACAATTACCATTTTTGGAAACAATAGTTGACTTTCTTTCGATTAAACAAGCTATGTTTCAATACAATTGAATTTCATTTGATTCAATAAGCTTTATTCGAATCAAATTAGCTTTGTTTGAATACAATTGAGTGGAATTTTAATGCTTAAGCTTATGCTTTATTTGAACCAATTACCATTTTTGGAAAGAATAGTTGACTTTCATTTGATTAAACAAGTTATGTTTGAATGCAATTTACGTTCATTTTATTCAATAAGCTTTATTCGAATCAAATTAGCTTTGTTTGAATGCAATTGAGTGGTATCTTAATGATTAAGCTTAAGCTTTATTTGAAACAATTACCATTTTTGGAATAAATAGTTGTCTTTCATTTGATTCAATAAGTTTTATTCGAATAAAATTAGCTTTGTTTGAATGCAATTGAGTGGAATATTAATGATTAAGCTTGTGCATTATTTGAAATAATTACCATTTTTGGAAACAATAGTTTACTTTCATTTGATTAAACAAGCTATGTTTGAATGCAATCGAACTTCATTTGATTCAATAAGCTTTATTTAAATAAAATTAGCTTTGTTTGAATGCAATTGAGTTGAATCTTAATGCTTAAACTTATGTTTTATTTCAACCAATTACCATTTTTGGAAAGAATAGTTGACTTTCATTTGATTAAACAAGTTATGTTTGAATGCAATTGACTTTCATTTGACTCAATAAGCTTTATTCGAATCAAATTAGCTTTGTTTGAATGCAATTGAGTGGAATGTTAATGATCAAGCTTAAGCTTTATTTGAAACAATTACCATTTTTGGAAAGAATACTTGACTTTGATTTGATTAAACAAGCTATGTTTGAATGCAATTGACTTTAATTTGATTCAATAAGCTCTATTCGAATCAAATTATCTTTGTTTGAATGCAATTAAGTGGAATCTTAATGATCAAGCTTAAGCTTTATTTGAAACAATTACCATTTTTGGAACGAATACTTGACTTTGATTTGATTAAACAAGCTATCTTTGAATGCAATTGACTTTCATTTGATTCAATAAGCTTTATTAAATTCAAATTAGCTTTGTTTGAATGTAACTGAGTGGAATCTTAGTGATTAAGCTTAAGCTTTGTTTGAAACAATTACTATTTTTGGAAACTATATTTGACTTTCTTTCGATTAAACAAGCTATGTTTCAATACAATTGAATTTCATTTCATTCAATTAGCTTTATTCGAATCAAATTAGCTTTGTTTGAATACAATTGAGTGGAATCTTAATGCTTAAGCTTATGCTTTATTTGAACCAATTACCATCTTTGGAAAGAATAGTTGACTTTCATTTGATTAAACAAGTTATGTTTGAATGCAATTTACGTTCAATTGATTCAATAAGCTTTATTCGAATCAAATTAGCTTTGTTTGAAAGCAATTGAGTGGAATCTTAATGATTAAGCTTAAGCTTTATTTGAAACAATTACCATTTTTGGAATAAATAGTTGTCTTTCATTTGATTCAATAAGTTTTATTCGAATAAAATTTTGAAACAATTACCATTTTTGGAAACAATAGTTTACTTTCATTTGATTAAACAAGCTATGTTTGAATGCAATTGAATTTCATTTGATTCAATAAGCTTTATTCAAATAAAATTAGCTTTGTTTGAATGCAATTGAGTGGAATCTTAATGTTTAAGCTTATGCTTTATTTCAACCAATTACCATTTTTGGAAAGAATAGTTGACTTTCATTTGATTAAACAAGTTAAGTTTGAATGCAATTTACATTCATTTGATTCAATAAGCTTTATTCGAATCAAATTAGCTTTGTTTGGATGCAATTGAGCGGAATCTTAGTGATTAAGATTAAGCTTTATTTGAAACAATTACCGTTTTTGGAATAAATAGTTGTCTTTCATTTGATTCAATAAATTTTATTCGAATAAAATTAGCTTTGTTTGAATGCAATTCAGCGGAATATGAATGATTAAGCTTGTGCATTATCTGAAACAATTAGCATTTTTGGAAACAATAGTTTACTTTCATTTGATTAAACAAGCTATGTTTGAATGCAATCGAACTTCATTTGATTCAATAAGCTTTATTCAAATAAAATTAGCTTTTGTTTGAATGCAATTGAGTGGAATCTTAATGCTTAAGCTTATGCTTTATTTCAACCAATTACCATTTTTGGAAAGAATAGTTGACTTTCATTTGATTAAACAAGTTATGTTTGAATGCAATTGACTTTCATTTGACTCAATAAGCTTTATTCGAATCAAATTAGCTTTGTTTGAATGCAATTGAGTGGAATGTTAATGATGAAGCTTAAGCTTTATTTGAAACAATTACCATTTTTGGAAAGAATACTTGACTTTGATTTGATTAAACAAGCTATGTTTGAATGCAATTGACTTTAATTTGATTCAATAAGCTTTATTTCAATCAAATTATCTTTGTTTGAATGCAATTGAGTGGAATCTTAATGCTTAAACTTATGCTTTATTTCAACCAATTACCATTTTTGGAAAGAATACTTGACTTTGATTTGATTAAACAAGCGACGTTTGAATGCAATTGACTTTAATTTGATTCAATAACCTTTATTCGAATCAAATTATCTTTGTTTGAATGCTATTGAGTGGAATCTTAATGATCAAGCTTAAGCTTTATTTGAAACAATTACCATTTTTGGAAAGAATACTTGACTTTGATTTGATTAAACAAGCTATGTTTGAATGCAATTGACTTTCATTTGATTCAATAAGCTTTATTATAATCAAATTAGCTTTGTGTGAATGTAACTGAGTGGAATCTTATTGATTAAGCTTTGTTTGAAACAATTACCATTTTTGGAAACAATAGTTGACTTTCTTTCGATTAAACAAGCTATGTTTCAATACAATTGAATTTCATTTGATTCAATAAGCTTTATTCGAATCAAATTAGCTTTGTTTGAATACAATTGAGTGGAATTTTAATGCTTAAGCTTATGCTTTATTTGAACCAATTACCATTTTTGGAAAGAATAGTTGACTTTCATTTGATTAAACAAGTTATGTTTGAATGCAATTTACGTTCATTTTATTCAATAAGCTTTATTCGAATCAAATTAGCTTTGTTTGAATGCAATTGAGTGGT
Organism: Salicornia ramosissima; assembly: GCA_951394345.1. Classification (NCBI taxonomy): domain Eukaryota; kingdom Viridiplantae; phylum Streptophyta; class Magnoliopsida; order Caryophyllales; family Amaranthaceae; genus Salicornia; species Salicornia ramosissima. The sequence goes on along the minus strand of OX596233.1, from coordinate 34,255,371 downwards.
ATCTTAATGATTAAGCTTAAGCTTTATTTGAAACAATTACCGTTTTTGGAATAAATAGTTGTCTTTCATTTGATTCAATAAGTTTTATTCGAATAAAATTAGCTTTGTTTGAATGCAATTGAGTGGAATATTAATGATTAAGCTTGTGCATTATTTGAAACAATTACCATTTTTGGAAACAATAGTTTACTTTCATTTGATTAAACAAGCTATGTTTGAATGCAATCGAACTTCATTTGATTCAATAAGCTTTATTTAAATAAAATTAGCTTTGTTTGAATGCAATTGAGTTGAATCTTAATGCTTAAACTTATGTTTTATTTCAACCAATTACCATTTTTGGAAAGAATAGTTGACTTTCATTTGATTAAACAAGTTATGTTTGAATGCAATTGACTTTCATTTGACTCAATAAGCTTTATTCGAATCAAATTAGCTTTGTTTGAATGCAATTGAGTGGAATGTTAATGATCAAGCTTAAGCTTTATTTGAAACAATTACCATTTTTGGAAAGAATACTTGACTTTGATTTGATTAAACAAGCTATGTTTGAATGCAATTGACTTTAATTTGATTCAATAAGCTCTATTCGAATCAAATTATCTTTGTTTGAATGCAATTAAGTGGAATCTTAATGATCAAGCTTAAGCTTTATTTGAAACAATTACCATTTTGGGAACGAATACTTGACTTTGATTTGATTAAACAAGCTATCTTTGAATGCAATTGACTTTCATTTGATTCAATAAGCTTTATTAAATTCAAATTAGCTTTGTTTGAATGTAACTGAGTGGAATCTTAGTGATTAAGCTTAAGCTTTGTTTGAAACAATTACTATTTTTGGAAACTATAGTTGACTTTCTTTCGATTAAACAAGCTATGTTTCAATACAATTGAATTTCATTTCATTCAATTAGCTTTATTCGAATCAAATTAGCTTTGTTTGAATACAATTGAGTTGAATCTTAATGCTTAAGCTTATGCTTTATTTGAACCAATTACCATCTTTGGAAAGAATAGTTGACTTTCATTTGATTAAACAAGTTATGTTTGAATGCAATTTACGTTCAATTGATTCAATAAGCTTTATTCGAATCAAATTAGCTTTGTTTGAAAGCAATTGAGTGGAATCTTAATGATTAAGCTTAAGCTTTATTTGAAACAATTACCATTTTTGGAATAAATAGTTGTCTTTCATTTGATTCAATAAGTTTTATTCGAATAAAATTAGCTTTGTTTGAATGCAATTGAGTGGAATATTAATGATTGAGCTTGTGCATTATTTGAAACAATTACCATTTTTGGAAACAATAGTTTACTTTCATTTGATTAAACAAGCTATGTTAGAATGCAATTGAATTTCATTTGATTCAATAAGCTTTATTCAAATAAAATTAGCTTTGTTTGAATGCAATTGAGTGGAATCTTAATGTTTAAGCTTATGCTTTATTTCAACCAATTACCATTTTTGGAAAGAATAGTTGACTTTCATTTGATTAAACAAGTTAAGTTTGAATGCAATTTACATTCATTTGATTCAATAAGCTTTATTCGAATCAAATTAGCTTTGTTTGGATGCAATTGAGCGGAATCTTAGTGATTAAGATTAAGCTTTATTTGAAACAATTACCGTTTTTGGAATAAATAGTTGTCTTTCATTTGATTCAATAAATTTTATTCGAATAAAATTAGCTTTGTTTGAATACAATTCAGCGGAATATGAATGATTAAGCTTGTGCATTATCTGAAACAATTAGCATTTTTGGAAACAATAGTTTACTTTCATTTGATTAAACAAGCTATGTTTGAATGCAATCGAACTTCATTTGATTCAATAAGCTTTATTCAAATAAAATTAGCTTTTGTTTGAATGCAATTGAGTGGAATCTTAATGCTTAAGCTTATGCTTTATTTCAACCAATTACCATTTTTGGAAAGAATAGTTGACTTTCATTTGATTAAACAAGTTATGTTTGAATGCAATTGACTTTCATTTGACTCAATAAGCTTTATTCGAATCAAATTAGCTTTGTTTGAATGCAATTGAGTGGAATTTTAATGATGAAGCTTAAGCTTTATTTGAAACAATTACCATTTTTGGAAAGAATACTTGACTTTGATTTGATTAAACAAGCTATGTTTGAATGCAATTGACTTTAATTTGATTCAATAAGCTTTATTTGAATCAAATTATCTTTGTTTGAATGCAATTGAGTGGAATCTTAATGCTTAAACTTATGCTTTATTTCAACCAATTACCATTTTTGGAAAGAATACTTGACTTTGATTTGATTAAACAAGCGACGTTTGAATGCAATTGACTTTAATTTGATTCAATAACCTTTATTCGAATCAAATTATCTTTGTTTGAATGCTATTGAGTGGAATCTTAATGATCAAGCTTAAGCTTTATTTGAAACAATTACCATTTTTGGAAAGAATACTTGACTTTGATTTGATTAAACAAGCTATGTTTGAATGCAATTGACTTTCATTTGATTCAATAAGCTTTATTATAATCAAATTAGCTTTGTGTGAATGTAACTGAGTGGAATCTTATTGATTAAGCTTTGTTTGAAACAATTACCATTTTTGGAAACAATAGTTGACTTTCTTTCGATTAAACAAGCTATGTTTCAATACAATTGAATTTCATTTGATTCAATAAGCTTTATTCGAATCAAATTAGCTTTGTTTGAATACAATTGAGTGGAATTTTAATGCTTAAGCTTATGCTTTATTTGAACCAATTACCATTTTTGGAAAGAATAGTTGACTTTCATTTGATTAAACAAGTTAAGTTTGAATGCAATTTACATTCATTTGATTCAATAAGCTTTATTCGAATCAAATTAGCTTTGTTTGGATGCAATTGAGCGGAATCTTAGTGATTAAGATTAAGCTTTATTTGAAACAATTACCGTTTTTGGAATAAATAGTTGTCTTTCATTTGATTCAATAAATTTTATTCGAATAAAATTAGCTTTGTTTGAATGCAATTCAGCGGAATATGAATTATTAAGCTTGTGCATTATCTGAAACAATTAGCATTTTTGGAAACAATAGTTTACTTTCATTTGATTAAACAAGCTATGTTTGAATGCAATCGAACTTCATTTGATTCAATAAGCTTTATTCAAATAAAATTAGCTTTTGTTTGAATGCAATTGAGTGGAATCTTAATGCTTAAGCTTATGCTTTATTTCAACCAATTACCATTTTTGGAAAGAATAGTTGACTTTCATTTGATTAAACAAGTTATGTTTGAATGCAATTGACTTTCATTTGACTCAATAAGCTTTATTCGAATAAAATTAGCTTTGTTTGAATGCAATTGAGTGGAATGTTAATGATGAAGCTTAAGCTTTATTTGAAACAATTACCATTTTTGGAAAGAATACTTGACTTTGATTTAATTAAACAAGCTATGTTTGAATGCAATTGACTTTAATTTGATTCAATAAGCTTTATTTGAATCAAATTATCTTTGTTTGAATGCAATTGAGTGGAATCTTAATGCTTAAACTTATGCTTTATTTCAACCAATTACCATTTTTGGAAAGAATACTTGACTTTGATTTGATTAAACAAGCGACGTTTGAATGCAATTGACTTTAATTTGATTCAATAACCTTTATTCGAATCAAATTATCTTTGTTTGAATGCTATTGAGTGGAATCTTAATGATCAAGCTTAAGCTTTATTTGAAACAATTACCATTTTTGGAAAGAATACTTGACTTTGATTTGATTAAACAAGCTATGTTTGAGTGCAATTGACTTTCATTTGATTCAATAAGCTTTATTATAATCAAATTAGCTTATTGTGAATGTAACTGAGTGGAATCTTATTGATTAAGCTTTGTTTGAAACAATTACCATTTTTGGAAACAATAGTTGACTTTCTTTCGATTAAACAAGCTATGTTTCAATACAATTGAATTTCATTTGATTCAATAAGCTTTATTCGAATCAAATTAGCTTTGTTTGAATACAATTGAGTGGAATTTTAATGCTTAAGCTTATGCTTTATTTGAACCAATTACCATTTTTGGAAAGAATAGTTGACTTTCATTTGATTAAACAAGTTAAGTTTGAATGCAATTTACATTCATTTGATTCAATAAGCTTTATTCGAATCAAATTAGCTTTGTTTGGATGCAATTGAGCGGAATCTTAGTGATTAAGATTAAGCTTTATTTGAAACAATAACCGTTTTTGGAATAAATAGTTGTCTTTCATTTGATTCAATAAATTTTATTCGAAAAAAATTAGCTTTGTTTGAATGCAATTCAGCGGAATATGAATTATTAAGCTTGTGCATTATCTGAAACAATTAGCATTTTTGGAAACAATAGTTTACTTTCATTTGATTAAACAAGCTATGTTTGAATGCAATCGAACTTCATTTGATTCAATAAGCTTTATTCAAATAAAATTAGCTTTTGTTTGAATGCAATTGAGTGGAATCTTAATGCTTAAGCTTATGCTTTATTTCAACCAATTACCATTTTTGGAAAGAATAGTTGACTTTCATTTGATTAAACAAGTTATGTTTGAATGCAATTGACTTTCATTTGACTCAATAAGCTTTATTCGAATCAAATTAGCTTTGTTTGAATGCAATTGAGTGGAATGTTAATGATGAAGCTTAAGCTTTATTTGAAACAATTACCATTTTTGGAAAGAATACTTGACTTTGATTTGATTAAACAAGCTATGTTTGAATGCAATTGACTTTAATTTGATTCAATAAGCTTTATTTGAATCAAATTATCTTTGTTTGAATGCAATTGAGTGGAATCTTAATGCTTAAACTTATGCTTTATTTCAACCAATTACCATTTTTGGAAAGAATACTTGACTTTGATTTGATTAAACAAGCGACGTTTGAATGCAATTGACTTTAATTTGATTCAATAACCTTTATTCGAATCAAATTATCTTTGTTTGAATGCTATTGAGTGGAATCTTAATGATCAAGCTTAAGCTTTATTTGAAACAATTACCATTTTTGGAAAGAATACTTGACTTTGATTTGATTAAACAAGCTATGTTTGAATGCAATTGACTTTCATTTGATTCAATAAGCTTTATTATAATCAAATTAGCTTTGTGTGAATGTAACTGAGTGGAATCTTCTTGATTAAGCTTTGTTTGAAACAATTACCATTTTTGGAAACAATAGTTGACTTTCTTTCGATTAAACAAGCTATGTTTCAATACAATTGAATTTCATTTGATTCAATAAGCTTTATTCGAATCAAATTAGCTTTGTTTGAATACAATTGAGTGGAATTTTAATGCTTAAGCTTATGCTTTATTTGAACCAATTACCATTTTTGGAAAGAATAGTTGACTTTCATTTGATTAAACAAGTTAAGTTTGAATGCAATTTACATTCATTTGATTCAATAAGCTTTATTCGAATCAAATTAGCTTTGTTTGGATGCAATTGAGCGGAATCTTAGTGATTAAGATTAAGCTTTATTTGAAACAATAACCGTTTTTGGAATAAATAGTTGTCTTTCATTTGATTCAATAAATTTTATTCGAAAAAAATTAGCTTTGTTTGAATGCAATTCAGCGGAATATGAATTATTAAGCTTGTGCATTATCTGAAACAATTAGCATTTTTGGAAACAATAGTTTACTTTCATTTGATTAAACAAGCTATGTTTGAATGCAATCGAACTTCATTTGATTCAATAAGCTTTATTCAAATAAAATTAGCTTTTGTTTGAATGCAATTGAGTGGAATCTTAATGCTTAAGCTTATGCTTTATTTCAACCAATTACCATTTTTGGAAAGAATAGTTGACTTTCATTTGATTAAACAAGTTATGTTTGAATGCAATTGACTTTCATTTGACTCAATAAGCTTTATTCGAATCAAATTAGCTTTGTTTGAATGCAATTGAGTGGAATGTTAATGATGAAGCTTAAGCTTTATTTGAAACAATTACCATTTTTGGAAAGAATACTTGACTTTGATTTGATTAAACAAGGTATGTTTGAATGCAATTGACTTTAATTTGATTCAATAAGCTTTATTTGAATCAAATTATCTTTGTTTGAATGCAATTGAGTGGAATCTTAATGCTTAAACTTATGCTTTATTTCAACCAATTACCATTTTTGGAAAGAATACTTGACTTTGATTTGATTAAACAAGCGACGTTTGAATGCAATTGACTTTAATTTGATTCAATAACCTTTATTCGAATCAAATTATCTTTGTTTGAATGCTATTGAGTGGAATCTTAATGATCAAGCTTAAGCTTTATTTGAAACAATTACCATTTTTGGAAAGAATACTTGACTTTGATTTGATTAAACAAGCTATGTTTGAATGCAATTGACTTTCATTTGATTCAATAAGCTTTATTATAATCAAATTAGCTTTGTGTGAATGTAACTGAGTGGAATCTTATTGATTAAGCTTTGTTTGAAACAATTACCATTTTTGGAAACAATAGTTGACTTTCTTTCGATTAAACAAGCTATGTTTCAATACAATTGAATTTCATTTGATTCAATAAGCTTTATTCGAATCAAATTAGCTTTGTTTGAATACAATTGAGTGGAATTTTAATGCTTAAGCTTATGCTTTATTTGAACCAATTACCATTTTTGGAAAGAATAGTTGACTTTCATTTGATTAAACAAGTTAAGTTTGAATGCAATTTACATTCATTTGATTCAATAAGCTTTATTCGAATCAAATTAGCTTTGTTTGGATGCAATTGAGCGGAATCTTAGTGATTAAGATTAAGCTTTATTTGAAACAATTACCGTTTTTGGAATAAATAGTTGTCTTTCATTTGATTCAATAAATTTTATTCGAATAAAATTAGCTTTGTTTGAATGCAATTCAGCGGAATATGAATTATTAAGCTTGTGCATTATCTGAAACAATTAGCATTTTTGGAAACAATAGTTTACTTTCATTTGATTAAACAAGCTATGTTTGAATGCAATTGGATTTCATTTGATTCAATAAGCTTTATTCAAATAAAATTAGCTTTGTTTGAATGCAATTGAGTGGAATCTTAATGTTTAAGCTTATGCTTTATTTCAACCAATTACCATTTTTGGAAAGAATAGTTGACTTTCATTTGATTAAACAAGTTAAGTTTGAATGCAATTTACATTCATTTGATTCAATAAGCTTTATTCGAATCAATTTAGCTTTGTTTGGATGCAATTGAGCGGAATCTTAGTGATTAAGATTAAGCTTTATTTGAAACAATAACCGTTTTTGGAATAAATAGTTGTCTTTCATTTGATTCAATAAATTTTATTCGAAAAAAATTAGCTTTGTTTGAATGCAATTCAGCGGAATATGAATTATTAAGCTTGTGCATTATCTGAAACAATTAGCATTTTTGGAAACAATAGTTTACTTTCATTTGATTAAACAAGCTATGTTTGAATGCAATCGAACTTCATTTGATTCAATAAGCTTTATTCAAATAAAATTAGCTTTTGTTTGAATGCAATTGAGTGGAATCTTAATGCTTAAGCTTATGCTTTATTTCAACCAATTACCATTTTTGGAAAGAATAGTTGACTTTCATTTGATTAAACAAGTTATGTTTGAATGCAATTGACTTTCATTTGACTCAATAAGCTTTATTCGAATCAAATTAGCTTTGTTTGAATGCAATTGAGTGGAATGTTAATGATGAAGCTTAAGCTTTATTTGAAACAATTACCATTTTTGGAAAGAATACTTGACTTTGATTTGATTAAACAAGCTATGTTTGAATGCAATTGACTTTAATTTGATTCAATAAGCTTTATTTGAATCAAATTATCTTTGTTTGAATGCAATTGAGTGGAATCTTAATGCTTAAACTTATGCTTTATTTCAACCAATTACCATTTTTGGAAAGAATACTTGACTTTGATTTGATTAAACAAGCGACGTTTGAATGCAATTGACTTTAATTTGATTCAATAACCTTTATTCGAATCAAATTATCTTTGTTTGAATGCTATTGAGTGGAATCTTAATGATCAAGCTTAAGCTTTATTTGAAACAATTACCATTTTTGGAAAGAATACTTGACTTTGATTTGATTAAACAAGCTATGTTTGAATGCAATTGACTTTCATTTGATTCAATAAGCTTTATTATAATCAAATTAGCTTTGTGTGAATGTAACTGAGTGGAATCTTATTGATTAAGCTTTGTTTGAAACAATTACCATTTTTGGAAACAATAGTTGACTTTCTTTCGATTAAACAAGCTATGTTTCAATACAATTGAATTTCATTTGATTCAATAAGCTTTATTCGAATCAAATTAGCTTTGTTTGAATACAATTGAGTGGAATTTTAATGCTTAAGCTTATGCTTTATTTGAACCAATTACCATTTTTGGAAAGAATAGTTGACTTTCATTTGATTAAACAAGTTAAGTTTGAATGCAATTTACATTCATTTGATTCAATAAGCTTTATTCGAATCAAATTAGCTTTGTTTGGATGCAATTGAGCGGAATCTTAGTGATTAAGATTAAGCTTTATTTGAAACAATTACCGTTTTTGGAATAAATAGTTGTCTTTCATTTGATTCAATAAATTTTATTCGAATAAAATTAGCTTTGTTTGAATGCAATTCAGCGGAATATGAATTATTAAGCTTGTGCATTATCTGAAACAATTAGCATTTTTGGAAACAATAGTTTACTTTCATTTGATTAAACAAGCTATGTTTGAATGCAATTGGATTTCATTTGATTCAATAAGCTTTATTCAAATAAAATTAGCTTTGTTTGAATGCAATTGAGTGGAATCTTAATGTTTAAGCTTATGCTTTATTTCAACCAATTACCATTTTTGGAAAGAATAGTTGACTTTCATTTGATTAAACAAGTTAAGTTTGAATGCAATTTACATTCATTTGATTCAATAAGCTTTATTCGAATCAATTTAGCTTTGTTTGGATGCAATTGAGCGGAATCTTAGTGATTAAGATTAAGCTTTATTTGAAACAATTACCATTTTTGGAATAAATAGTTGTCTTTCATTTGATTCAATAAGTTTTATTCGAATAAAATTAGCTTTGTTTGAATGCAATTGAGTGGAATATTAATGATTAAGCTTGTGCATTATTTGAAACAATTACCATTTTTGGAAACAATAGTTTACTTTCATTTGATTAAACAAGCTATGTTTGAATGCAATCGAACTTCATTTGATTCAATAAGCTTTATTTAAATAAAATTAGCTTTGTTTGAATGCAATTGAGTTGAATCTTAATGCTTAAACTTATGTTTTATTTCAACCAATTACCATTTTTGGAAAGAATGGTTGACTTTCATTTGATTAAACAAGTTATGTTTGAATGCAATTGACTTTCATTTGACTCAATAAGCTTTATTCGTATCAAATTAGCTTTGTTTGAATGCAATTGAGTGGAATGTTAATGATCAAGCTTAAGCTTTATTTGAAACAATTACCATTTTTGGAAAGAATACTTGACTTTGATTTGATTAAACAAGCTATGTTTGAATGCAATTGACTTTAATTTGATTCAATAAGCTCTATTCGAATCAAATTATCTTTGTTTGAATGCAATTAAGTGGAATCTTAATGATCAAGCTTAAGCTTTATTTGAAACAATTACCATTTTTGGAACGAATACTTGACTTTGATTTGATTAAACAAGCTATCTTTGAATGCAATTGACTTTCATTTGATTCAATAAGCTTTATTCAATTCAAATTAGCTTTGTTTGAATGTAACTGAGTGGAATCTTAGTGATTAAGCTTAAGCTTTGTTTGAAACAATTACTATTTTTGGAAACTATAGTTGACTTTCTTTCGATTAAACAAGCTATGTTTCAATACAATTGAATTTCATTTCATTCAATTAGCTTTATTCGAATCAAATTAGCTTTGTTTGAATACAATTGAGTGGAATCTTAATGCTTAAGCTTATGCTTTATTTGAACCAATTACCATCTTTGGAAAGAATAGTTGACTTTCATTTGATTAAACAAGTTATGTTTGAATGCAATTTACGTTCAATTGATTCAATAAGCTTTATTCGAATCAAATTAGCTTTGTTTGAAAGCAATTGAGTGGAATGTTAATGATTAAGCTTAAGCTTTATTTGAAACAATTACCATTTTTGGAATAAATAGTTGTCTTTCATTTGATTCAATAAGTTTTATTCGAATAAAATTAGCTTTGTTTGAATGCAATTGAGTGGAATATTAATGATTGAGCTTGTGCATTATTTGAAACAATTACCATTTTTGGAAACAATAGTTTACTTTCATTTGATTAAACAAGCTATGTTTGAATGCAATTGAATTTCATTTCATTCAATAAGCTTTATTCAAATAAAATTAGCTTTGTTTGAATGCAATTGAGTGGAATCTTAATGTTTAAGCTTATGCTTTATTTCAACGAATTACCATTTTTGGAAAGAATAGTTGACTTTCATTTGATTAAACAAGTTAAGTTTGAATGCAATTTACATTCATTTGATTCAATAAGCTTTATTCGAATCAAATTAGCTTTGTTTGGATGCAATTGAGCGGAATCTTAGTGATTAAGATTAAGCTTTATTTGAAACAATTACCGTTTTTGGAATAAATAGTTGTCTTTCATTTGATTCAATAAATTTTATTCGAATAAAATTAGCTTTGTTTGAATGCAATTCAGCGGAATATGAATGATTAAGCTTGTGCATTATCTGAAACAATTAGCATTTTTGGAAACAATAGTTTACTTTCATTTGATTAAACAAGCTATGTTTGAATGCAATCGAACTTCATTTGATTCAATAAGCTTTATTCAAATAAAATTAGCTTTTGTTTGAATGCAATTGAGTGGAATCTTAATGCTTAAGCTTATGCTTTATTTCAACCAATTACCATTTTTGGAAAGAATAGTTGACTTTCATTTGATTAAACAAGTTATGTTTGAATGCAATTGACTTTCATTTGACTCAATAAGCTTTATTCGAATCAAATTAGCTTTGTTTGAATGCAATTGAGTGGAATGTTAATGATGAAGCTTAAGCTTTATTTGAAACAATTACCATTTTTGGAAAGAATACTTGACTTTGATTTGATTAAACAAGCTATGTTTGAATGCAATTGACTTTAATTTGATTCAATAAGCTTTATTTGAATCAAATTATCTTTGTTTGAATGCAATTGAGTGGAATCTTAATGCTTAAACTTATGCTTTATTTCAACCAATTACCATTTTTGGAAAGAATACTTGACTTTGATTTGATTAAACAAGCGACGTTTGAATGCAATTGACTTTAATTTGATTCAATAACCTTTATTCGAATCAAATTATCTTTGTTTGAATGCTATTGAGTGGAATCTTAATGATCAAGCTTAAGCTTTATTTGAAACAATTACCATTTTTGGAAAGAATACTTGACTTTGATTTGATTAAACAAGCTATGTTTGAATGCAATTGACTTTCATTTGATTCAATAAGCTTTATTATAATCAAATTAGCTTTGTGTGAATGTAACTGAGTGGAATCTTATTGATTAAGCTTTGTTTGAAACAATTACCATTTTTGGAAACAATAGTTGACTTTCTTTCGATTAAACAAGCTATGTTTCAATACAATTGAATTTCATTTGATTCAATAAGCTTTATTCGAATCAAATTAGCTTTGTTTGAATACAATTGAGTGGAATTTTAATGCTTAAGCTTATGCTTTATTTGAACCAATTACCATTTTTGGAAAGAATAGTTGATTTTCATTTGATTAAACAAGTTAAATTTGAATGCAATTTACATTCATTTGATTCAATAAGCTTTATTCGAATCAAATTAGCTTTGTTTGGATGTAATTGAGCGGAATCATAGTGATTAAGATTAAGCTTTATTTGAAACAATTACCGTTTTTGGAATAAATAGTTGTCTTTCATTTGATTCAATAAATTTTATTCGAATAAAATTAGCTTTGTTTGAATGCAATTCAGCGGAATATGAATTATTAAGCTTGTGCATTATCTGAAACAATTAACATTTTTGGAAACAATAGTTTACTTTCATTTGATTAAACAAGCTATGTTTGAATGCAATCGAACTTCATTTGATTCAATAAGCTTTATTCAAATAAAATTAGCTTTTGTTTGAATACAATTGAGTGGAATCTTAATGCTTAAGCTTATGCTTTATTTCAACCAATTACCATTTTTGGAAAGAATAGTTGACTTTCATTTGATTAAACAAGTTATGTTTGAATGCAATTGACTTTCATTTGACTCAATAAGCTTTATTCGAATCAAATTAGCTTTGTTTGAATGCAATTGAGTGGAATGTTAATGATCAAGCTTAAGCTTTATTTGAAACAATTACCATTTTTGGAAAGAATACTTGACTTTGATTTGATTAAACAAGCTATGTTTGAATGCAATTGACTTTAATTTGATTTAATAAGCTTTATTTGAATCAAATTATCTTTGTTTGAATGCAATTGAGTGGAATCTTAATGCTTAAACTTATGCTTTATTTCAACCAATTACCATTTTTGGAAAGATTACTTGACTTTGATTTGATTAAACAAGCGACGTTTGAATGCAATTGACTTTAATTTGATTCAATAACCTTTATTCGAATCAAATTATCTTTGTTTGAATGGTATTGAGTGGAATCTTAATGATCAAGCTTAAGCTTTATTTGAAACAATTACCATTTTTGGAAAGAATACTTGACTTTGATTTGATTAAACAAGCTATGTTTGAATGCAATTGACTTTCATTTGATTCAATAAGCTTTATTATAATCAAATTAGCTTTGTGTGAATGTAACTGAGTGGAATCTTATTGATTAAGCTTTGTTTGAAACAATTACCATTTTTGGAAACAATAGTTGACTTTCTTTCGATTAAACAAGCTATGTTTCAATACAATTGAATTTCATTTGATTCAATAAGCTTTATTCGAATCAAATTAGCTTTGTTTGAATACAATTGAGTGGAATTTTAATGCTTAAGCTTATGCTTTATTTGAACCAATTACCATATTTGGAAAGAATAGTTGACTTTCATTTGATTAAACAAGTTATGTTTGAATGCAATTTACGTTCATTTTATTCAATAAGCTTTATTCGAATCAAATTAGCTTTGTTTGAATGCAATTGAGTGGTATCTTAATGATTAAGCTTAAGCTTTATTTGAAACAATTACCATTTTTGGAATAAATAGTTGTCTTTCATTTGATTCAATAAGTTTTATTCGAATAAAATTAGCTTTGTTTGAATGCAATTGAGTGGAATATTAATTATTAAGCTTGTGCATTATTTGAAACAATTACCATTTTTGGAAACAATAGTTTACTTTCATTTGATTAAACAAGCTATGTTTGAATGCAATCGAACTTCATTTGATTCAATAAGCTTTATTTAAATAAAATTAGCTTTGTTTGAATGCAATTGAGTTGAATCTTAATGCTTAAACTTATGTTTTATTTCAACCAATTACCATTTTTGGAAAGAATAGGTGACTTTCATTTGATTAAACAAGTTATGTTTGAATGCAATTGACTTTCATTTGACTCAATAAGCTTTATTCGAATCAAATTAGCTTTGTTTGAATGCAATTGAGTGGAATGTTAATGATCAAGCTTAAGCTTTATTTGAAACAATTACCATTTTTGGAAAGAATACTTGACTTTGATTTGATTAAACAAGCTATGTTTGAATGCAATTGACTTTAATTTGATTCAATAAGCTCTATTCGAATCAAATTATCTTTGTTTGAATGCAATTAAGTGGAATCTTAATGATCAAGCTTAAGCTTTATTTGAAACAATTACCATTTTTGGAAAGAATACTTGACTTTGATTTGATTAAACAAGCGACGTTTGAATGCAATTGACTTTAATTTGATTCAATAACCTTTATTCGAATCAAATTATCTTTGTTTGAATGCTATTGAGTGGAATCTTAATGATCAAGCTTAAGCTTTATTTGAAACAATTACCATTTTTGGAAAGAATAATTGACTTTGATTTGATTAAACAAGCTATGTTTGAATGCAATTGACTTTCATTTGATTCAATAAGCTTTATTATAATCAAATTAGCTTTGTGTGAATGTAACTGAGTGGAATCTTATTGATTAAGCTTTGTTTGAAACAATTACCATTTTTGGAAACAATAGTTGACTTTCTTTCGATTAAACAAGCTATGTTTCAATACAATTGAATTTCCTTTGATTCAATAAGCTTTATTCGAATCAAATTAGCTTTGTTTGAATACAATTGAGTGGAATTTTAATGCTTAAGCTTATGCTTTATTTGAACCAATTACCATTTTTGGAAAGAATAGTTGACTTTCATTTGATTAAACAAGTTATGTTTGAATGCAATTTACGTTCATTTTATTCAATAAGCTTTATTCGAATCAAATTACCTTTGTTTGAATGCAATTGAGTGGTATCTTAATGATTAAGCTTAAGCTTTATTTGAAACAATTACCATTTTTGGAATAAATAGTTGTCTTTCATTTGATTCAATAAGTTTTATTCGAATAAAATTAGCTTTGTTTGAATGCAATTGAGTGGAATATTAATGATTAAGCTTGTGCATTATTTGAAACAATTACCATTTTTGGAAACAATAGTTTACTTTCATTTGATTAAACAAGCTATGTTTGAATGCAATTGAATTTCATTTGATTCAATAAGCTTTATTCAAATAAATTTAGCTTTGTTTGAATGCAATTGAGTGGAATCTTAATGTTTAAGCTTATGCTTTATTTCAACCAATTACCATTTTTGGAAAGAATAGTTGACTTTCATTTGATTAAACAAGTTAAGTTTGAATGCAATTTACATTCATTTGATTCAATAAGCTTTATTCGAATCAAATTAGCTTTGTTTGGATGCAATTGAGCGGAATCTTAGTGATTAAGATTAAGCTTTATTTGAAACAATTACCATTTTTGGAATAAATAGTTGTCTTTCATTTGATTCAATAAGTTTTATTCGAATAAAATTAGCTTTGTTTGAATGCAATTGAGTGGAATATTAATGATTAAGCTTGTGCATTATTTGAAACAATTACCATTTTTGGAAACAATAGTTTACTTTCATTTGATTAAACAAGCTATGTTTGAATGCAATCGAACTTCATTTGATTCAATAAGCTTTATTTAAATAAAATTAGCTTTGTTTGAATGCAATTGAGTTGAATCTTAATGCTTAAACTTATGTTTTATTTCAACCAATTACCATTTTTGGAAAGAATAGTTGACTTTCATTTGATTAAACAAGTTATGTTTGAATGCAATTGACTTTCATTTGACTCAATAAGCTTTATTCGAATAAAATTAGCTTTGTTTGAATGCAATTGAGTGGAATGTTAATGATCAAGCTTAAGCTTTATTTGAAACAATTACCATTTTTGGAAAGAATACTTGACTTTGATTTGATTAAACAAGCTATGTTTGAATGCAATTGACTTTAATTTGATTCAATAAGCTCTATTCGAATCAAATTATCTTTGTTTGAATGCAATTAAGTGGAATCTTAATGATCAAGCTTAAGCTTTATTTGAAACAATTACCATTTTTGGAACGAATACTTGACTTTGATTTGATTAAACAAGCTATCTTTGAATGCAATTGACTTTCATTTGATTCAATAAGCTTTATTAAATTCAAATTAGCTTTGTTTGAATGTAACTGAGTGGAATCTTAGTGATTAAGCTTAAGCTTTGTTTGAAACAATTACTATTTTTGGAAACTATAGTTGACTTTCTTTCGATTAAACAAGCTATGTTTCAATACAATTGAATTTCATTTCATTCAATTAGCTTTATTCGAATCAAATTAGCTTTGTTTGAATACAATTGAGTGGAATCTTAATGCTTAAGCTTATGCTTTATTTGAACCAATTACCATCTTTGGAAAGAATAGTTGACTTTCATTTGATTAAACAAGTTATGTTTGAATGCAATTTACGTTCAATTGATTCAATAAGCTTTATTCGAATCAAATTAGCTTTGTTTGAAAGCAATTGAGTGGAATGTTAATGATTAAGCTTAAGCTTTATTTGAAACAATTACCATTTTTGGAATAAATAGTTGTCTTTCATTTGATTCAATAAGTTTTATTCGAATAAAATTAGCTTTGTTTGAATGCGATTGAGTGGAATATTAATGATTGAGCTTGTGCATTATTTGAAACAATTACCATTTTTGGAAACAATAGTTTACTTTCATTTGATTAAACAAGCTATGTTTGAATGCAATTGAATTTCATTTGATTCAATAAGCTTTATTCAAATAAAATTAGCTTTGTTTGAATGCAATTGAGTGGAATCTTAATGTTTAAGCTTATGCTTTATTTCAACCAATTACCATTTTTGGAAAGAATAGTTGACTTTCATTTGATTAAACAAGTTAAGTTTGAATGCAATTTACATTCATTTGATTCAATAAGCTTTATTCGAATCAAATTAGCTTTGTTTGGATGCAATTGAGCGGAATCTTAGTGATTAAGATTAAGCTTTATTTGAAACAATTACCGTTTTTGGAATAAATAGTTGTCTTTCATTTGATTCAATAAGTTTTATTCGAATAAAATTAGCTTTGTTTGAATGCAATTCAGCGGAATATGAATGATTAAGCTTGTGCATTATCTGAAACAATTAGCATTTTTGGAAACAATAGTTTACTTTCATTTGATTAAACAAGCTATGTTTGAATGCAATCGAACTTCATTTGATTCAATAAGCTTTATTCAAATAAAATTAGCTTTTTTTTGAATGCAATTGAGTGGAATCTTAATGCTTAAGCTTATGCTTTATTTCAACCAATTACCATTTTTGGAAAGAATAGTTGACTTTCATTTGATTAAACAAGTTATGTTTGAATGCAATTGACTTTCATTTGACTCAATAAGCTTTATTCGAATCAAATTAGCTTTGTTTGAATGCAATTGAGTGGAATGTTAATGATGAAGCTTAAGCTTTATTTGAAACAATTACCATTTTTGGAAAGAATACTTGACTTTGATTTGATTAAACAAGCTATGTTTGAATGCAATTGACTTTAATTTGATTCAATAAGCTTTATTTGAATCAAATTATCTTTGTTTGAATGCAATTGAGTGGAATCTTAATGCTTAAACTTATGCTTTATTTCAACCAATTACCATTTTTGGAAAGAATACTTGACTTTGATTTGATTAAACAAGCGACGTTTGAATGCAATTGACTTTAATTTGATTCAATAACCTTTATTCGAATCAAATTATCTTTGTTTGAATGCTATTGAGTGGAATCTTAATGATCAAGCTTAAGCTTTATTTGAAACAATTACCATTTTTGGAAAGAATACTTGACTTTGATTTTATTAAACAAGCTATGTTTGAATGCAATTGACTTTCATTTGATTCAATAAGCTTTATTATAATCAAATTAGCTTTGTGTGAATGTAACTGAGTGGAATCTTATTGATTAAGCTTTGTTTGAAACAATTACCATTTTTGGAAACAATAGTTGACTTTCTTTCGATTAAACAAGCTATGTTTCAATACAATTGAATTTCATTTGATTCAATAAGCTTTATTCGAATCAAATTAGCTTTGTTTGAATACAATTGAGTGGAATTTTAATGCTTAAGCTTATGCTTTATTTGAACCAATTACCATTTTTGGAAAGAATAGTTGACTTTCATTTGATTAAACAAGTTAAGTTTGAATGCAATTTACATTCATTTGATTCAATAAGCTTTATTCGAATCAAATTAGCTTTGTTTGGATGCAATTGAGCGGAATGTTAGTGATTAAGATTAAGATTTATTTGAAACAATTACCGTTTTTGGAATAAATAGTTGTCTTTCATTTGATTCAATAAATTTTATTCGAATAAAATTAGCTTTGTTTGAATGCAATTCAGCGGAATATGAATTAATAAGCTTGTGCATTATCTGAAACAATTAGCATTTTTGGAAACAATAGTTTACTTTCATTTGATTAAACAAGCTATGTTTGAATGCAATCGAACTTCATTTGATTCAATAAGCTTTATTCAAATAAAATTAGCTTTTGTTTGAATACAATTGAGTGGAATCTTAATGCTTAAGCTTATGCTTTATTTCAACCAATTACCATTTTTGGAAAGAATAGTTGACTTTCATTTGATTAAACAAGTTATGTTTGAATGCAATTGACTTTCATTTGACTCAATAAGCTTTATTCGAATCAAATTAGCTTTGTTTGAATGCAATTGAGTGGAATGTTAATGATCAAGCTTAAGCTTTATTTGAAACAATTACCATTTTTGGAAAGAATACTTGACTTTGATTTGATTAAACAAGCTATGTTTGAATGCAATTGACTTTAATTTGATTCAATAAGCTTTATTTGAATCAAATTATCTTTGTTTGAATGCAATTGAGTGGAATCTTAATGCTTAAACTTATGCTTTATTTCAACCAATTACCATTTTTGGAAAGATTACTTGACTTTGATTTGATTAAACAAGCGACGTTTGAATGCAATTGACTTTAATTTGATTCAATAACCTTTATTCGAATCAAATTATCTTTGTTTGAATGCTATTGAGTGGAATCTTAATGATCAAGCTTAAGCTTTATTTGAAACAATTACCATTTTTGGAAAGAATACTTGACTTTGATTTGATTAAACAAGCTATGTTTGAATGCAATTGACTTTCATTTGATTCAATAAGCTTTATTATAATCAAATTAGCTTTGTGTGAATGTAACTGAGTGGAATCTTATTGATTAAGCTTTGTTTGAAACAATTACCATTTTTGGAAGCAATAGTTGACTTTCTTTCAATTAAACAAGCTATGTTTCAATACAATTGAATTTCCTTTGATTCAATAAGCTTTATTCGAATCAAATTAGCTTTGTTTGAATACAATTGAGTGGAATTTTAATGCTTAAGCTTATGCTTTATTTGAACCAATTACCATTTTTGGAAAGAATAGTTGACTTTCATTTGATTAAACAAGTTATGTTTGAATGCAATTTACGTTCATTTTATTCAATAAGCTTTATTCGAATCAAATTAGCTTTGTTTGAATGCAATTGAGTGGTATCTTAATGATTAAGCTTAAGCTTTATTTGAAACAATTACCATTTTTGGAATAAATAGTTGTCCTTCATTTGATTCAATAAGTTTTATTCGAATAAAATTAGCTTTGTTTGAATGCAATTGAGTGGAATATTAATGATTAAGCTTGTGCATTATTTGAAACAATTACCATTTTTGGAAACAATAGTTTACTTTCATTTGATTAAACAAGCTATGTTTGAATGCAATTGAATTTCATTTGATTCAATAAGCTTTATTCAAATAAAATTAGCTTTGTTTTAATGCAATTGAGTGGAATCTTAATGTTTAAGCTTATGCTTTATTTCAACCAATTACCATTTTTGGAAAGAATAGTTGACTTTCATTTGATTAAACAAGTTAAGTTTGAATGCAATTTACATTCATTTGATTCAATAAGCTTTATTCGAATCAAATTAGCTTTGTTTGGATGCAATTGAGCGGAATCTTAGTGATTAAGATTAAGCTTTATTTGAAACAATTACCATTTTTGGAATAAATAGTTGTCTTTCATTTGATTCAATAAGTTTTATTCGAATAAAATTAGCTTTGTTTGAATGCAATTGAGTGGAATATTAATGATTAAGCTTGTGCATTATTTGAAACAATTACCATTTTTGGAAACAATAGTTTACTTTCATTTGATTAAACAAGCTATGTTTGAATGCAATCGAACTTCATTTGATTCAATAAGCTTTATTTAAATAAAATTAGCTTTGTTTGAATGCAATTGAGTTGAATCTTAATGCTTAAACTTATGTTTTATTTCAACCAATTACCATTTTTGGAAAGAATAGCTGACTTTCATTTGATTAAACAAGTTATGTTTGAATGCAATTGACTTTCATTTGACTCAATAAGCTTTATTCGAATCAAATTAGCTTTGTTTGAATGCAATTGAGTGGAATGTTAATGATCAAGCTTAAGCTTTATTTGAAACAATTACCATTTTTGGAAAGAATACTTGACTTAGATTTGATTAAACAAGCTATGTTTGAATGCAATTGACTTTAATTTGATTCAATAAGCTCTATTCGAATCAAATTATCTTTGTTTGAATGCAATTAAGTGGAATCTTAATGATCAAGCTTAAGCTTTATTTGAAACAATTACCATTTTTGGAACGAATACTTGACTTTGATTTGATTAAACAAGCTATCTTTGAATGCAATTGACTTTCATTTGATTCAATAAGCTTTATTAAATTCAAATTAGCTTTGTTTGAATGTAACTGAGTGGAATCTTAGTGATTAAGCTTAAGCTTTGTTTGAAACAATTACTATTTTTGGAAACTATAGTTGACTTTCTTCTGATTAAACAAGCTATGTTTCAATACAATTGAATTTCATTTCATTCAATTAGCTTTATTCGAATCAAATTAGCTTTGTTTGAATACAATTGAGTGGAATCTTAATGCTTAAGCTTATGCTTTATTTGAACCAATTACCATCTTTGGAAAGAATAGTTGACTTTCATTTGATTAAACAAGTTTTGTTTGAATGCAATTTACGTTCAATTGATTCAATAAGCTTTATTCGAATCAAATTAGCTTTGTTTGAAAGCAATTGAGTGGAATCTTAATGATTAAGCTTAAGCTTTATTTGAAACAATTACCATTTTTGGAATAAATAGTTGTCTTTCATTTGATTCAATAAGTTTTATTCGAATAAAATTAGCTTTGTTTGAATGCAATTGAGTGGAATATTAATGATTGAGCTTGTGCATTATTTGAAACAATTACCATTTTTGGAAACAATAGTTTACTTTCATTTGATTAAACAAGCTATGTTTGAATGCAATTGAATTTCATTTGATTCAATAAGCTTTATTCAAATAAAATTAGCTTTGTTTGAATGCAATTGAGTGGAATCTTAATGTTTAAGCTTATGCTTTATTTCAACCAATTACCATTTTTGGAAAGAATAGTTGACTTTCATTTGATTAAACAAGTTAAGTTTGAATGCAATTTACATTCATTTGATTCAATAAGCTTTATTCGAATCAAATTAGCTTTTTTTGGATGCAATTGAGCGGAATCTTAGTGATTAAGATTAAGCTTTATTTGAAACAATTACCGTTTTTGGAATAAATAGTTGTCTTTCATTTGATTCAATAAATTTTATTCGAATAAAATTAGCTTTGTTTGAATGCAATTCAGCGGAATATGAATGATTAAGCTTGTGCATTATCTGAAACAATTAGCATTTTTGGAAACAATAGTTTACTTTCATTTGATTAAACAAGCTATGTTTGAATGCAATCGAACTTCATTTGATTCAATAAGCTTTATTCAAATAAAATTAGCTTTTGTTTGAATGCAATTGAGTGGAATCTTAATGCTTAAGCTTATGCTTTATTTCAACCAATTACCATTTTTGGAAAGAATAGTTGACTTTCATTTGATTAAACAAGTTATGTTTGAATGCAATTGACTTTCATTTGACTCAATAAGCTTTATTCGAATCAAATTAGCTTTGTTTGAATGCAATTGAGTGGAATGTTAATGATGAAGCTTAAGCTTTATTTGAAACAATTAGCATTTTTGGAAAGAATACTTGACTTTGATTTGATTAAACAAGCTATGTTTGAATGCAATTGACTTTAATTTGATTCAATAAGCTTTATTTGAATCAAATTATCTTTGTTTGAATGCAATTGAGTGGAATCTTAATGCTTAAACTTATGCTTTATTTCAACCAATTACCATTTTTGGAAAGAATACTTGACTTTGATTTGATTAAACAAGCGACGTTTGAATGCAATTGACTTTAATTTGATTCAATAACCTTTATTCGAATCAAATTATCTTTGTTTGAATGCTATTGAGTGGAATCTTAATGATCAAGCTTAAGCTTTATTTGAAACAATTACCATTTTTGGAAAGAATACTTGACTTTGATTTGATTAAACAAGCTATGTTTGAATGCAATTGACTTTCATTTGATTCAATAAGCTTTATTATAATCAAATTAGCTTTGTGTGAATGTAACTGAGTGGAATCTTATTGATTTAGCTTTGTTTGAAACAATTACCATTTTTGGAAACAATAGTTGACTTTCTTTCGATTAAACAAGCTATGTTTCAATACAATTGAATTTCATTTGATTCAATAAGCTTTATTCGAATCAAATTAGCTTTGTTTGAATACAATTGAGTGGAATTTTAATGCTTAAGCTTATGCTTTATTTGAACCAATTACCATTTTTGGAAAGAATAGTTGACTTTCATTTGATTAAACAAGTTAAGTTTGAATGCAATTTACATTCATTTGATTCAATAAGCTTTATTCGAATCAAATTAGCTTTGTTTGGATGCAATTGAGCGGAATCTTAGTGATTAAGATTAAGCTTTATTTGAAACAATTACCGTTTTTGGAATAAATAGTTGTCTTTCATTTGATTCAATAAATTTTATTCGAATAAAATTAGCTTTGTTTGAATGCAATTCAGCGGAATATGAATTATTAAGCTTGTGCATTATCTGAAACAATTAGCATTTTTGGAAACAATAGTTTACTTTCATTTGATTAAACAAGCTATGTTTGAATGCAATCGAACTTCATTTGATTCAATAAGCTTTATTCAAATAAAATTAGCTTTTGTTTGAATGCAATTGAGTGGAATCTTAATGCTTAAGCTTATGCTTTATTTCAACCAATTACCATTTTTGGAAAGAATAGTTGACTTTCATTTGATTAAACAAGTTATGTTTGAATACAATTGACTTTCATTTGACTGAATAAGCTTTATTCGAATCAAATTAGCTTTGTTTGAATGCAATTGAGTGGAATGTTAATGATCAAGCTTAAGCTTTATTTGAAACAATTACCATTTTTGGAAAGAAAACTTGACTTTGATTTGATTAAACAAGCTATGTTTGAATGCAATTGACTTTAATTTGAATCAATAAGCTCTATTCGAATCAAATTATCTTTGTTTGAATGCAATTAAGTGGAATCTTAATGATCAAGCTTAAGCTTTATTTGAAACAATTACCATTTTTGGAACGAATACTTGACTTTGATTTGATTAAACAAGCTATCTTTGAATGCAATTGACTTTCATTTGATTCAATAAGATTTATTAAATTCAAATTAGCTTTGTTTGAATGTAACTGAGTGGAATCTTAGTGATTAAGCTTAAGCTTTGTTTGAAACAATTACTATTTTTGGAAACTATAGTTGACTTTCTTTCGATTAAACAAGCTATGTTTCAATACAATTGAATTTCATTTCATTCAATTAGCTTTATTCGAATCAAATTAGCTTTGTTTGAATACAATTGAGTGGAATCTTAATGCTTAAGCTTATGCTTTATTTGAACCAATTACCATCTTTGGAAAGAATAGTTGACTTTCATTTGATTAAACAAGTTATGTTTGAATGCAATTTACGTTCAATTGATTCAATAAGCTTTATTCGAATCAAATTAGCTTTGTTTGAAAGCAATTGAGTGGAATCTTAATGATTAAGCTTAAGCTTTATTTGAAACAATTACCATTTTTGGAATAAATAGTTGTCTTTCATTTGATTCAATAAGTTTTATTCGAATAAAATTAGCTTTGTTTGAATGCAATTGAGTGGAATATTAATGATTGAGCTTGTGCATTATTTGAAACAATTACCATTTTTGGAAACAATAGTTTACTTTCATTTGATTAAACAAGCTATGTTTGAATGCAATCGAACTTCATTTGATTCAATAAGCTTTATTCAAATAAAATTAGCTTTGTTTGAATGCAATTGAGTGGAATCTTAATGCTTAAGCTTATGCTTTATTTCAACCAATTACCATTTTTGGAAAGAATAGTTGACTTTCATTTGATTAAACAAGTTATGTTTGAATGCAATTGACTTTCATTTGACTCAATAAGCTTTATTCGAATCAAATTAGCTTTGTTTGAATGCAATTGAGTGGAATGTTAATGATGAAGCTTAAGCTTTATTTGAAACAATTACCATTTTTGGAAAGAATACTTGACTTTGATTTGATTAAACAAGCTATGTTTGAATGCAATTGACTTTAATTTGATTCAATAAGCTTTATTTGAATCAAATTATCTTTGTTTGAATGCAATTGAGTGGAATCTTAATGCTTAAACTTATGCTTTATTTCAACCAATTACCATTTTTGGAAAGAATACTTGACTTTGATTTGATTAAACAAGCGACGTTTGAATGCAATTGACTTTAATTTGATTCAATAACCTTTATTCGAATCAAATTATCTTTGTTTGAATGCTATTGAGTGGAATCTTAATGATCAAGCTTAAGCTTTATTTGAAACAATTACCATTTTTGGAAAGAATACTTGACTTTGATTTGATTAAACAAGCTATGTTTGAATGCAATTGACTTTCATTTGATTCAATAAGCTTTATTATAATCAAATTAGCTTTGTGTGAATGTAACTGAGTGGAATCTTATTGATTAAGCTTTGTTTGAAACAATTACCATTTTTGGAAACAATAGTTTACTTTCATTTGATTAAACAAGCTATGTTTGAATGCAATTGAATTTCATTTGATTCAATAAGCTTTATTCAAATAAAATTAGCTTTGTTTGAATGCAATTGAGTGGAATCTTAATGTTTAAGCTTATGCTTTATTTCAACCAATTACCATTTTAGGAAAGAATAGTTGACTTTCATTTGATTAAACAAGTTAAGTTTGAATGCAATTCACATTCATTTGATTCAACAAGCTTTATTCGAATCAAATTAGCTTTGTTTGGATGCAATTGAGCGGAATCTTAGTGATTAAGATTAAGCTTTATTTGAAACAATTACCGTTTTTGGAATAAATAGTTGTCTTTCATTTGATTCAATAAATTTTATTCGACTAAAATTAGCTTTGTTTGAATGCAATTCAGCGGAATATGAATGATTAAGCTTGTGCATTATCTGAAACAATTAGCATTTTTGGAAACAATAGTTTACTTTCATTTGATTAAACAAGCGATGTTTGAATGCAATCGAACTTCATTTGATTCAATAAGCTTTATTCAAATAAAATTTGCTTTTGTTTGAATCCAATTGAGTGGAATCTTAATGCTTAAGCTTATGCTTTATTTCAACCAATTACCATTTTTGGAAAGAATAGTTGACTTTCATTTGATTAAACAAGTTATGTTTGAATGCAATTGACTTTCATTTGACTCAATAAGCTTTATTCGAATCAAATTAGCTTTGTTTGAATGCAATTGAGTGGAATGTTAATGATGAAGCTTAAGCTTTATTTGAAACAATTACCATTTTTGGAAAGAATACTTGACTTTGATTTGATTAAACAAGCTATGTTTGAATGCAATTGACTTTAATTTGATTCAATAAGCTTTATTTGAATCAAATTATCTTTGTTTGAATGCAATTGAGTGGAATCTTAATGCTTAAACTTATGCTTTATTTCAACCAATTACCATTTTTGGAAAGAATACTTGACTTTGATTTGATTAAACAAGCGACGTTTGAATGCAATTGACTTTAATTTGATTCAATAACCTTTATTCGAATCAAATTATCTTTGTTTGAATGCTATTGAGTGGAATCTTAATGATCAAGCTTAAGCTTTATTTGAAACAATTACCATTTTTAGAAAGAATACTTGACTTTGATTTGATTAAACAAGCTATGTTTGAATGCAATTGACTTTCATTTGATTCAATAAGCTTTATTATAATCAAATTAGCTTTGTGTGAATGTAACTGAGTGGAATCTTATTGATTAAGCTTTGTTTGAAACAATTACCATTTTTGGAAACAATAGTTGACTTTCTTTCGATTAAACAAGCTATGTTTCAATACAATTGAATTTCATTTGATTCAATAAGCTTTATTCGAATCAAATTAGCTTTGTTTGAATACAATTGAGTGGAATTTTAATGCTTAAGCTTATGCTTTATTTGAACCAATTACCATTTTTGGAAAGAATAGTTGACTTTCATTTGATTAAACAAGTTAAGTTTGAATGCAATTTACATTCATTTGATTCAATAAGCTTTATTCGAATCAAATTAGCTTTGTTTGGATGCAATTGAGCGGAATCTTAGTGATTAAGATTAAGCTTTATTTGAAACAATTACCGTTTTTGGAATAAATAGTTGTCTTTCATTTGATTCAATAAATTTTATTCGAATAAAATTAGCTTTGTTTGAATGCAATTCAGCGGAATATGAATTATTAAGCTTGTGCATTATCTGAAACAATTAGCATTTTTGGAAATAATAGTTTACTTTCATTTGATTAAACAGGCTATGTTTGAATGCAATCGAACTTCATTTGATTCAATAAGCTTTATTTAAATAAAATTAGCTTTTGTTTGAATGCAATTGAGTGGAATCTTAATGCTTAAGCTTATGCTTTATTTCAACCAATTACCATTTTTGGAAAGAATAGTTGACTTTCATTTGATTAAACAAGTTATGTTTGAATGCAATTGACTTTCATTTGACTCAATAAGCTTTATTCGAATCAAATTAGCTTTGTTTGAATGCAATTGAGTGGAATGTTAATGATGAAGCTTAAGCTTTATTTGAAACAATTACCATTTTTGGAAAGAATACTTGACTTTGATTTGATTAAACAAGCTATGTTTGAATGCAATTGACTTTAATTTGATTCAATAAGCTTTATTTGAATCAAATTATCTTTGTTTGAATGCAATTGAGTGGAATCTTAATGCTTAAACTTATGCTTTATTTCAACCAATTACCATTTTTGGAAAGAATACTTGACTTTGATTTGATTAAACAAGCGACGTTTGAATGCAATTGACTTTAATTTGATTCAATAACCTTTATTCGAATCAAATTATCTTTGTTTGAATGCTATTGAGTGGAATCTTAATGATCAAGCTTAAGCTTTATTTGAAACAATTACCATTTTTGGAAAGAATACTTGACTTTGATTTGATTAAACAAGCTATGTTTGAATGCAATTGACTTTCATTTGATTCAATAAGCTTTATTATAATCAAATTAGCTTTGTGTGAATGTAACTGAGTGGAATCTTATTGATTAAGCTTTGTTTGAAACAATTACCATTTTTGGAAACAATAGTTGACTTTCTTTCGATTAAACAAGCTATGTTTCAATACAATTGAATTTCATTTGATTCAATAAGCTTTATTCGAATGAAATTAGCTTTGTTTGAATACAATTGAGTGGAATTTTAATGCTTAAGCTTATGCTTTATTTGAACCAATTACCATTTTTGGAAAGAATAGTTGACTTTCATTTGATTAAACAAGTTATGTTTGAATGCAATTTACGTTCATTTTATTCAATAAGCTTTATTCGAATCAAATTAGCTTTGTTTGAATGCAATTGAGTGGTATCTTAATGATTAAGCTTAAGCTTTATTTGAAACAATTACCATTTTTGGAATAAATAGTTGTCTTTCATTTGATTCAATAAGTTTTATTCGAATAAAATTAGCTTTGTTTGAATGCAATTGAGTGGAATATTAATGATTAAGCTTGTGCATTATTTGAAACAATTACCATTTTTGGAAACAATAGTTTACTTTCATTTGATTAAACAAGCTATGTTTGAATGCAATCGAACTTCATTTGATTCAATAAGCTTTATTTAAATAAAATTAGCTTTGTTTGAATGCAATTGAGTTGAATCTTAATGCTTAAACTTATGTTTTATTTCAACCAATTACCATTTTTGGAAAGAATAGTTGACTTTCATTTGATTAAACAAGTTATGTTTGAATGCAATTGACTTTTATTTGACTCAATAAGCTTTATTCGAATCAAATTAGCTTTGTTTGAATGCAATTGAGTGGAATGTTAATGATCAAGCTTAAGCTTTATTTGAAACAATTACCATTTTTGGAAAGAATACTTGACTTTGATTTGATTAAACAAGCTATGTTTGAATGCAATTGACTTTAATTTGATTCAATAAGCTCTATTCGAATCAAATTATCTTTGTTTGAATGCAATTAAGTGGAATCTTAATGATCAAGCTTAAGCTTTATTTGAAACAATTACCATTTTTGGAACGAATACTTGACTTTGATTTGATTAAACAAGCTATCTTTGAATGCAATTGACTTTCATTTGATTCAATAAGCTTTATTAAATTCAAATTAGCTTTGTTTGAATGTAACTGAGTGGAATCTTAGTGATTAAGCTTAAGCTTTGTTTGAAACAATTACTATTTTTGGAAACTATAGTTGACTTTCTTTCGATTAAACAAGCTATGTTTCAATACAATTGAATTTCATTTCATTCAATTAGCTTTATTCGAATCAAATTAGCTTTGTTTGAATACAATTGAGTGGAATCTTAATGCTTAAGCTTATGCTTTATTTGAACCAATTACCATCTTTGGAAAGAATAGTTGACTTTCATTTGATTAAACAAGTTAAGTTTGAATGCAATTTACATTCATTTGATTCAATAAGCTTTATTCGAATCAAATTAGCTTTGTTTGGATGCAATTGAGCGGAATCTTAGTGATTAAGATTAAGCTTTATTTGAAACAATTACCGTTTTTGGAATAAATAGTTGTCTTTCATTTGATTGAATAAATTTTATTCGAATAAAATTAGCTTTGTTTGAATGCAATTCAGCGGAATATGAATGATTAAGCTTGTGCATTATCTGAAACAATTAGCATTTTTGGAAACAATAGTTTACTTTCATTTGATTAAACAAGCTATGTTTGAATGCAATCGAACTTCATTTGATTCAATAACCTTTATTCAAATAAAATTAGCTTTTGTTTGAATGCAATTGAGTGGAATCTTAATGCTTAAGCTTATGCTTTATTTCAACCAATTACCATTTTTGGAAAGAATAGTTGACTTTCATTTGATTAAACAAGTTATGTTTGAATGCAATTGACTTTCATTTGACTCAATAAGCTTTATTCGAATCAAATTAGCTTTGTTTGAATGCAATTGAGTGGAATGTTAATGATGAAGCTTAAGCTTTATTTGAAACAATTACCATTTTTGGAAAGAATACTTGACTTTGATTTGATTAAACAAGCTATGTTTGAATGCAATTGACTTTAATTTGATTCAATAAGCTTTATTTGAATCAAATTATCTTTGTTTGAATGCAATTGAGTGGAATCTTAATGCTTAAACTTATGCTTTATTTCAACCAATTACCATTTTTGGAAAGAATACTTGACTTTGATTTGATTAAACAAGCGACGTTTGAATGCAATTGACTTTAATTTGATTCAATAACCTTTATTCGAATCAAATTATCTTTGTTTGAATGCTATTGAGTGGAATCTTAATGATCAAGCTTAAGCTTTATTTGAAACAATTACCATTTTTAGAAAGAATACTTGACTTTGATTTGATTAAACAAGCTATGTTTGAATGCAATTGACTTTCATTTGATTCAATAAGCTTTATTATAATCAAATTAGCTTTGTGTGAATGTAACTGAGTGGAATCTTATTGATTAAGCTTTGTTTGAAACAATTACCATTTTTGGAAACAATAGTTGACTTTCTTTCGATTAAACAAGCTATGTTTCAATACAATTGAATTTCATTTGATTCAATAAGCTTTATTCGAATCAAATTAGCTTTGTTTGAATACAATTGAGTGGAATTTTAATGCTTAAGCTTATGCTTTATTTGAACCAATTACCATTTTTGGAAAGAATAGTTGACTTTCATTTGATTAAACAAGTTAAGTTTGAATGCAATTTACATTCATTTGATTCAATAAGCTTTATTCGAATCAAATTAGCTTTGTTTGGATGCAATTGAGCGGAATCTTAGTGATTAAGATTAAGCTTTATTTGAAACAATTACCGTTTTTGGAATAAATAGTTGTCTTTCATTTGATTCAATAAATTTTATTCGAATAAAATTAGCTTTGTTTGAATGCAATTCAGCGGAATATGAATTATTAAGCTTGTGCATTATCTGAAACAATTAGCATTTTTGGAAATAATAGTTTACTTTCATTTGATTAAACAGGCTATGTTTGAATGCAATCGAACTTCATTTGATTCAATAAGCTTTATTTAAATAAAATTAGCTTTTGTTTGAATGCAATTGAGTGGAATCTTAATGCTTAAGCTTATGCTTTATTTCAACCAATTACCATTTTTGGAAAGAATAGTTGACTTTCATTTGATTAAACAAGTTATGTTTGAATGCAATTGACTTTCATTTGACTCAATAAGCTTTATTCGAATCAAATTAGCTTTGTTTGAATGCAATTGAGTGGAATGTTAATGATGAAGCTTAAGCTTTATTTGAAACAATTACCATTTTTGGAAAGAATACTTGACTTTGATTTGATTAAACAAGCTATGTTTGAATGCAATTGACTTTAATTTGATTCAATAAGCTTTATTTGAATCAAATTATCTTTGTTTGAATGCAATTGAGTGGAATCTTAATGCTTAAACTTATGCTTTATTTCAACCAATTACCATTTTTGGAAAGAATACTTGACTTTGATTTGATTAAACAAGCGACGTTTGAATGCAATTGACTTTAATTTGATTCAATAACCTTTATTCGAATCAAATTATCTTTGTTTGAATGCTATTGAGTGGAATCTTAATGATCAAGCTTAAGCTTTATTTGAAACAATTACCATTTTTGGAAAGAATACTTGACTTTGATTTGATTAAACAAGCTATGTTTGAATGCAATTGACTTTCATTTGATTCAATAAGCTTTATTATAATCAAATTAGCTTTGTGTGAATGTAACTGAGTGGAATCTTATTGATTAAGCTTTGTTTGAAACAATTACCATTTTTGGAAACAATAGTTGACTTTCTTTCGATTAAACAAGCTATGTTTCAATACAATTGAATTTCATTTGATTCAATAAGCTTTATTCGAATGAAATTAGCTTTGTTTGAATACAATTGAGTGGAATTTTAATGCTTAAGCTTATGCTTTATTTGAACCAATTACCATTTTTGGAAAGAATAGTTGACTTTCATTTGATTAAACAAGTTATGTTTGAATGCAATTTACGTTCATTTTATTCAATAAGCTTTATTCGAATCAAATTAGCTTTGTTTGAATGCAATTGAGTGGTATCTTAATGATTAAGCTTAAGCTTTATTTGAAACAATTACCATTTTTGGAATAAATAGTTGTCTTTCATTTGATTCAATAAGTTTTATTCGAATAAAATTAGCTTTGTTTGAATGCAATTGAGTGGAATATTAATGATTAAGCTTGTGCATTATTTGAAACAATTACCATTTTTGGAAACAATAGTTTACTTTCATTTGATTAAACAAGCTATGTTTGAATGCAATCGAACTTCATTTGATTCAATAAGCTTTATTTAAATAAAATTAGCTTTGTTTGAATGCAATTGAGTTGAATCTTAATGCTTAAACTTATGTTTTATTTCAACCAATTACCATTTTTGGAAAGAATAGTTGACTTTCATTTGATTAAACAAGTTATGTTTGAATGCAATTGACTTTTATTTGACTCAATAAGCTTTATTCGAATCAAATTAGCTTTGTTTGAATGCAATTGAGTGGAATGTTAATGATCAAGCTTAAGCTTTATTTGAAACAATTACCATTTTTGGAAAGAATACTTGACTTTGATTTGATTAAACAAGCTATGTTTGAATGCAATTGACTTTAATTTGATTCAATAAGCTCTATTCGAATCAAATTATCTTTGTTTGAATGCAATTAAGTGGAATCTTAATGATCAAGCTTAAGCTTTATTTGAAACAATTACCATTTTTGGAACGAATACTTGACTTTGATTTGATTAAACAAGCTATCTTTGAATGCAATTGACTTTCATTTGATTCAATAAGCTTTATTAAATTCAAATTAGCTTTGTTTGAATGTAACTGAGTGGAATCTTAGTGATTAAGCTTAAGCTTTGTTTGAAACAATTACTATTTTTGGAAACTATAGTTGACTTTCTTTCGATTAAACAAGCTATGTTTCAATACAATTGAATTTCATTTCATTCAATTAGCTTTATTCGAATCAAATTAGCTTTGTTTGAATACAATTGAGTGGAATCTTAATGCTTAAGCTTATGCTTTATTTGAACCAATTACCATCTTTGGAAAGAATAGTTGACTTTCATTTGATTAAACAAGTTAAGTTTGAATGCAATTTACATTCATTTGATTCAATAAGCTTTATTCGAATCAAATTAGCTTTGTTTGGATGCAATTGAGCGGAATCTTAGTGATTAAGATTAAGCTTTATTTGAAACAATTACCGTTTTTGGAATAAATAGTTGTCTTTCATTTGATTGAATAAATTTTATTCGAATAAAATTAGCTTTGTTTGAATGCAATTCAGCGGAATATGAATGATTAAGCTTGTGCATTATCTGAAACAATTAGCATTTTTGGAAACAATAGTTTACTTTCATTTGATTAAACAAGCTATGTTTGAATGCAATCGAACTTCATTTGATTCAATAAGCTTTATTCAAATAAAATTAGCTTTTGTTTGAATGCAATTGAGTGGAATCTTAATGCTTAAGCTTATGCTTTATTTCAACCAATTACCATTTTTGGAAAGAATAGTTGACTTTCATTTGATTAAACAAGTTATGTTTGAATGCAATTGACTTTCATTTGACTCAATAAGCTTTATTCGAATCAAATTAGCTTTGTTTGAATGCAATTGAGTGGAATGTTAATGATGAAGCTTAAGCTTTATTTGAAACAATTACCATTTTTGGAAAGAATACTTGACTTTGATTTGATTAAACAAGCTATGTTTGAATGCAATTGACTTTAATTTGATTCAATAAGCTTTATTTGAATCAAATTATCTTTGTTTGAATGCAATTGAGTGGAATCTTAATGCTTAAACTTATGCTTTATTTCAACCAATTACCATTTTTGGAAAGAATACTTGACTTTGATTTGATTAAACAAGCGACGTTTGAATGCAATTGACTTTAATTTGATTCAATAACCTTTATTCGAATCAAATTATCTTTGTTTGAATGCTATTGAGTGGAATCTTAATGATCAAGCTTAAGCTTTATTTGAAACAATTACCATTTTTAGAAAGAATACTTGACTTTGATTTGATTAAACAAGCTATGTTTGAATGCAATTGACTTTCATTTGATTCAATAAGCTTTATTATAATCAAATTAGCTTTGTGTGAATGTAACTGAGTGGAATCTTATTGATTAAGCTTTGTTTGAAACAATTACCATTTTTGGAAACAATAGTTGACTTTCTTTCGATTAAACAAGCTATGTT
The DNA here is from genome assembly GCA_951394345.1 of Salicornia ramosissima. Classification (NCBI taxonomy): domain Eukaryota; kingdom Viridiplantae; phylum Streptophyta; class Magnoliopsida; order Caryophyllales; family Amaranthaceae; genus Salicornia; species Salicornia ramosissima. Next base: position 34,222,079 of record OX596233.1, on the reverse strand, counting down.
TCAATACAATTGAATTTCATTTGATTCAATAAGCTTTATTCGAATCAAATTAGCTTTGTTTGAATACAATTGAGTGGAATTTTAATGCTTAAGCTTATGCTTTATTTGAACCAATTACCATTTTTGGAAAGAATAGTTGACTTTCATTTGATTAAACAAGTTAAGTTTGAATGCAATTTACATTCATTTGATTCAATAAGCTTTATTCGAATCAAATTAGCTTTGTTTGGATGCAATTGAGCGGAATCTTAGTGATTAAGATTAAGCTTTATTTGAAACAATTACCCTTTTTGGAATAAATAGTTGTCTTTCATTTGATTCAATAAATTTTATTCGAATAAAATTAGCTTTGTTTGAATGCAATTCAGCGGAATATGAATTATTAAGCTTGTGCATTATCTGAAACAATTAGCATTTTTGGAAACAATAGTTTACTTTCATTTGATTAAACAAGCTATGTTTGAATGCAATCGAACTTCATTTGATTCAATAAGCTTTATTCAAATAAAATTAGCTTTTGTTTGAATACAATTGAGTGGAATCTTAATGCTTAAGCTTATGCTTTATTTCAACCAATTACCATTTTTGGAAAGAATAGTTGACTTTCATTTGATTAAACAAGTTATGTTTGAATGCAATTGACTTTCATTTGACTCAATAAGCTTTATTCGAATCAAATTAGCTTTGTTTGAATGCAATTGAGTGGAATGTTAATGATCAAGCTTAAGCTTTATTTGAAACAATTACCATTTTTGGAAAGAATACTTGACTTTGATTTGATTAAACAAGCTATGTTTGAATGCAATTGACTTTAATTTGATTCAATAAGCTTTATTTGAATCAAATTATCTTTGGTTGAATGCAATTGAGTGGAATCTTAATGCTTAAACTTATGCTTTATTTCAACCAATTACCATTTTTGGAAAGATTACTTGACTTTGATTTGATTAAACAAGCGACGTTTGAATGCAATTGACTTTAATTTGATTCAATAACCTTTATTCGAATCAAATTATCTTTGTTTGAATGCTATTGAGTGGAATCTTAATGATCAAGCTTAAGCTTTATTTGAAACAATTACCATTTTTGGAAAGAATACTTGACTTTGATTTGATTAAACAAGCTATGTTTGAATGCAATTGACTTTCATTTGATTCAATAAGCTTTATTATAATCAAATTAGCTTTGTGTGAATGTAACTGAGTGGAATCTTATTGATTAAGCTTTGTTTGAAACAATTACCATTTTTGGAAACAATAGTTGACTTTCTTTCGATTAAACAAGCTATGTTTCAATACAATTGAATTTCATTTGATTCAATAAGCTTTATTCGAATCAAATTAGCTTTGTTTGAATACAATTGAGTGGAATTTTAATGCTTAAGCTTATGCTTTATTTGAACCAATTACCATTTTTGGAAAGAATAGTTGACTTTCATTTGATTAAACAAGTTATGTTTGAATGCAATTGACTTTCATTTGACTCAATAAGCTTTATTCGAATCAAATTAGCTTTGTTTGAATGCAATTGAGTGGAATGTTAATGATCAAGCTTAAGCTTTATTTGAAACAATTACCATTTTTGGAAAGAATACTTGACTTTGATTTGATTAAACAAGCTATGTTTGAATGCAATTGACTTTAATTTGATTTAATAAGCTCTATTCGAATCAAATTATCTTTGTTTGAATGCAATTAAGTGGAATCTTAATGATCAAGCTTAAGCTTTATTTGAAACAATTACCATTTTTGGAACGAATACTTGACTTTGATTTGATTAAACAAGCTATCTTTGAATGCAATTGACTTTCATTTGATTCAATAAGCTTTATTAAATTCAAATTAGCTTTGTTTGAATGTAACTGAGTGGAATCTTAGTGATTAAGCTTAAGCTTTGTTTGAAACAATTACTATTTTTGGAAACTATAGTTGACTTTCTTTCGATTAAACAAGCTATGTTTCAATACAATTGAATTTCATTTCATTCAATTAGCTTTATTCGAATCAAATTAGCTTTGTTTGAATACAATTGAGTGGAATCTTAATGCTTAAGCTTATGCTTTATTTGAACCAATTACCATCTTTGGAAAGAATAGTTGACTTTCATTTGATTAAACAAGTTATGTTTGAATGCAATTTACGTTCAATTGATTCAATAAGCTTTATTCGAATCAAATTAGCTTTGTTTGAAAGCAATTGAGTGGAATCTTAATGATTAAGCTTAAGCTTTATTTGAAACAATTACCATTTTTGGAATAAATAGTTGTCTTTCATTTGATTCAATAAGTTTTATTCGAATAAAATTAGCTTTGTTTGAATGCAATTGAGTGGAATATTAATGATTGAGCTTGTGCATTATTTGAAACAATTACCATTTTTGGAAACAATAGTTTACTTTCATTTGATTAAACAAGCTATGTTTGAATGCAATTGAATTTCATTTGATTCAATAAGCTTTATTCAAATAAAATTAGCTTTGTTTGAATGCAATTGAGTGGAATCTTAATGTTTAAGCTTATGCTTTATTTCAACCAATTACCATTTTTGGAAAGAATAGTTGACTTTCATTTGATTAAACAAGTTAAGTTTGAATGCAATTTACATTCATTTGATTCAATAAGCTTTATTCGAATCAAATTAGCTTTGTTTGGATGCAATTGAGCGGAATCTTAGTGATTAAGATTAAGCTTTATTTGAAACAATTACCGTTTTTGGAATAAATAGTTGTCTTTCATTTGATTCAATAAATTTTATTCGAATAAAATTAGCTTTGTTTGAATGCAATTCAGCGGAATATGAATGATTAAGCTTGTGCATTATCTGAAACAATTAGCATTTTTGGAAACAATAGTTTACTTTCATTTGATTAAACAAGCTATGTTTGAATGCAATCGAACTTCATTTGATTCAATAAGCTTTATTCAAACAAAATTAGCTTTTGTTTGAATGCAATTGAGTGGAATCTTAATGCTTAAGCTTATGCTTTATTTCAACCAATTACCATTTTGGGAAAGAATAGTTGACTTTCATTTGATTAAACAAGTTATGTTTGAATGCAATTGACTTTCATTTGACTCAATAAGCTTTATTCGAATCAAATTAGCTTTGTTTGAATGCAATTGAGTGGAATGTTAATGCTTAAACTTATGCTTTATTTCAACCAATTACCATTTTTGGAAAGAATACTTGACTTTGATTTGATTAAACAAGCGACGTTTGAATGCAATTGACTTTAATTTGATTCAATAACCTTTATTCGAATCAAATTATCTTTGTTTGAATGCTATTGAGTGGAATCTTAATGATCAAGCTTAAGCTTTATTTGAAACAATTACCATTTTTAGAAAGAATACTTGACTTTGATTTGATTAAACAAGCTATGTTTGAATGCAATTGACTTTCATTTGATTCAATAAGCTTTATTATAATCAAATTAGCTTTGTGTGAATGTAACTGAGTGGAATCTTATTGATTAAGCTTTGTTTGAAACAATTACCATTTTTGGAAACAATAGTTGACTTTCTTTCGATTAAACAAGCTATGTTTCAATACAATTGAATTTCATTTGATTCAATAAGCTTTATTCGAATCAAATTAGCTTTGTTTGAATACAATTGAGTGGAATTTTAATGCTTCAGCTTATGCTTTATTTGAACCAATTACCATTTTTGGAAAGAATAGTTGACTTTCATTTGATTAAACAAGTTAAGTTTGAATGCAATTTACATTCATTTGATTCAATAAGCTTTATTCGAATCAAATTAGCTTTGTTTGGATGCAATTGAGCGGAATCTTAGTGATTAAGATTAAGCTTTATTTGAAACAATTACCGTTTTTGGAATAAATAGTTGTCTTTCATTTGATTCAATAAATTTTATTCGAATAAAATTAGCTTTGTTTGAATGCAATTCAGCGGAATATGAATTATTAAGCTTGTGCATTATCTGAAACAATTAGCATTTTTGGAAACAATAGTTTACTTTCATTTGATTAAACAAGCTATGTTTGAATGCAATCGAACTTCATTTGATTCAATAAGCTTTATTCAAATAAAATTAGCTTTTGTTTGAATACAATTGAGTGGAATCTTAATGCTTAAGCTTATGCTTTATTTCAACCAATTACCATTTTTGGAAAGAATAGTTGACTTTCATTTGATTAAACAAGTTATGTTTGAATGCAATTGACTTTCATTTGACTCAATAAGCTTTATTCGAATCAAATTAGCTTTGATTGAATGCAATTGAGTGGAATGTTAATGATCAAGCTTAAGCTTTATTTGAAACAATTACCATTTTTGGAAAGAATACTTGACTTTGATTTGATTAAACAAGCTATGTTTGAATGCAATTGACTTTAATTTGATTCAATAAGCTTTATTTGAATCAAATTATCTTTGTTTGAATGCAATTGAGTGGAATCTTAATGCTTAAACTTATGCTTTATTTCAACCAATTACCATTTTTGGAAAGATTACTTGACTTTGATTTGATTAAACAAGCGACGTTTGAATGCAATTGACTTTAATTTGATTCAATAACCTTTATTCGAATCAAATTATCTTTGTTTGAATGCTATTGAGTGGAATCTTAATGATCAAGCTTAAGCTTTATTTGAAACAATTACCATTTTTGGAAAGAATACTTGACTTTGATTTGATTAAACAAGCTATGTTTGAATGCAATTGACTTTCATTTGATTCAATAAGCTTTATTATAATCAAATTAGCTTTGTGTGAATGTAACTGAGTGGAATCTTATTGATTAAGCTTTGTTTGAAACAATTACCATTTTTGGAAACAATAGTTGACTTTCTTTCGATTAAACAAGCTATGTTTCAATACAATTGAATTTCATTTGATTCAATAAGCTTTATTCGAATCAAATTAGCTTTGTTTGAATACAATTGAGTGGAATTTTAATGCTTAAGCTTATGCTTTATTTGAACCAATTACCATTTTTGGAAAGAATAGTTGACTTTCATTTGATTAAACAAGTTATGTTTGAATGCAATTTACGTTCATTTTATTCAATAAGCTTTATTCGAATCAAATTAGCTTTGTTTGAATGCAATTGAGTGGTATCTTAATGATTAAGCTTAAGCTTTATTTGAAACAATTACCATTTTTGGAATAAATAGTTGTCTTTCATTTGATTCAATAAGTTTTATTCGAATAAAATTAGCTTTGTTTGAATGTAATTGAGTGGAATATTAATGATTAAGCTTGTGCATTATTTGAAACAATTACCATTTTTGGAAACAATAGTTTACTTTCATTTGATTAAACAAGCTATGTTTGAATGCAATCGAACTTCATTTGATTCAATAAGCTTTATTTAAATAAAATTAGCTTTGTTTGAATGCAATTGAGTTGAATCTTAATGCTTAAACTTATGTTTTATTTCAACCAATTACCATTTTTGGAAAGAATAGTTGACTTTCATTTGATTAAACAAGTTATGTTTGAATGCAATTGACTTTTATTTGACTCAATAAGCTTTATTCGAATCAAATTAGCTTTGTTTGAATGCAATTGAGTGGAATGTTAATGATCAAGCTTAAGCTTTATTTGAAACAATTACCATTTTTGGAAAGAATACTTGACTTTGATTTGATTAAACAAGCTATGTTTGAATGCAATTGACTTTAATTTGATTCAATAAGCTCTATTCGAATCAAATTATCTTTGTTTGAATGCAATTAAGTGGAATCTTAATGATCAAGCTTAAGCTTTATTTGAAACAATTACCATTTTTGGAACGAATACTTGACTTTGATTTGATTAAACAAGCTATCTTTGAATGCAATTGACTTTCATTTGATTCAATAAGCTTTATTAAATTCAAATTAGCTTTGTTTGAATGTAACTGAGTGGAATCTTAGTGATTAAGCTTAAGCTTTGTTTGAAACAATTACTATTTTTGGAAACTATAGTTGACTTTCTTTCGATTAAACAAGCTATGTTTCAATACAATTGAATTTCATTTCATTCAATTAGCTTTATTCGAATCAAATTAGCTTTGTTTGAATACAATTGAGTGGAATCTTAATGCTTAAGCTTATGCTTTATTTGAACCAATTACCATCTTTGGAAAGAATAGTTGACTTTCATTTGATTAAACAAGTTAAGTTTGAATGCAATTTACATTCATTTGATTCAATAAGCTTTATTCGAATCAAATTAGCTTTGTTTGGATGCAATTGAGCGGAATCTTAGTGATTAAGATTAAGCTTTATTTGAAACAATTACCGTTTTTGGAATAAATAGTTGTCTTTCATTTGATTGAATAAATTTTATTCGAATAAAATTAGCTTTGTTTGAATGCAATTCAGCGGAATATGAATGATTAAGCTTGTGCATTATCTGAAACAATTAGCATTTTTGGAAACAATAGTTTACTTTCATTTGATTAAACAAGCTATGTTTGAATGCAATCGAACTTCATTTGATTCAATAAGCTTTATTCAAATAAAATTAGCTTTTGTTTGAATGCAATTGAGTGGAATCTTAATGCTTAAGCTTATGCTTTATTTCAACCAATTACCATTTTTGGAAAGAATAGTTGACTTTCATTTGATTAAACAAGTTATGTTTGAATGCAATTGACTTTCATTTGACTCAATAAGCTTTATTCGAATCAAATTAGCTTTGTTTGAATGCAATTGAGTGGAATGTTAATGATGAAGCTTAAGCTTTATTTGAAACAATTACCATTTTTGGAAAGAATACTTGACTTTGATTTGATTAAACAAGCTATGTTTGAATGCAATTGACTTTAATTTGATTCAATAAGCTTTATTTGAATCAAATTATCTTTGTTTGAATGCAATTGAGTGGAATCTTAATGCTTAAACTTATGCTTTATTTCAACCAATTACCATTTTTGGAAAGAATACTTGACTTTGATTTGATTAAACAAGCGACGTTTGAATGCAATTGACTTTAATTTGATTCAATAACCTTTATTCGAATCAAATTATCTTTGTTTGAATGCTATTGAGTGGAATCTTAATGATCAAGCTTAAGCTTTATTTGAAACAATTACCATTTTTAGAAAGAATACTTGACTTTGATTTGATTAAACAAGCTATGTTTGAATGCAATTGACTTTCATTTGATTCAATAAGCTTTATTATAATCAAATTAGCTTTGTGTGAATGTAACTGAGTGGAATCTTATTGATTAAGCTTTGTTTGAAACAATTACCATTTTTGGAAACAATAGTTGACTTTCTTTCGATTAAACAAGCTATGTTTCAATACAATTGAATTTCATTTGATTCAATAAGCTTTATTCGAATCAAATTAGCTTTGTTTGAATACAATTGAGTGGAATTTTAATGCTTAAGCTTATGCTTTATTTGAACCAATTACCATTTTTGGAAAGAATAGTTGACTTTCATTTGATTAAACAAGTTAAGTTTGAATGCAATTTACATTCATTTGATTCAATAAGCTTTATTCGAATCAAATTAGCTTTGTTTGGATGCAATTGAGCGGAATCTTAGTGATTAAGATTAAGCTTTATTTGAAACAATTACCCTTTTTGGAATAAATAGTTGTCTTTCATTTGATTCAATAAATTTTATTCGAATAAAATTAGCTTTGTTTGAATGCAATTCAGCGGAATATGAATTATTAAGCTTGTGCATTATCTGAAACAATTAGCATTTTTGGAAACAATAGTTTACTTTCATTTGATTAAACAAGCTATGTTTGAATGCAATCGAACTTCATTTGATTCAATAAGCTTTATTCAAATAAAATTAGCTTTTGTTTGAATACAATTGAGTGGAATCTTAATGCTTAAGCTTATGCTTTATTTCAACCAATTACCATTTTTGGAAAGAATAGTTGACTTTCATTTGATTAAACAAGTTATGTTTGAATGCAATTGACTTTCATTTGACTCAATAAGCTATATTCGAATCAAATTAGCTTTGTTTGAATGCAATTGAGTGGAATGTTAATGATCAAGCTTAAGCTTTATTTGAAACAATTACCATTTTTGGAAAGAATACTTGACTTTGATTTGATTAAACAAGCTATGTTTGAATGCAATTGACTTTAATTTGATTCAATAAGCTTTATTTGAATCAAATTATCTTTGGTTGAATGCAATTGAGTGGAATCTTAATGCTTAAACTTATGCTTTATTTCAACCAATTACCATTTTTGGAAAGATTACTTGACTTTGATTTGATTAAACAAGCGACGTTTGAATGCAATTGACTTTAATTTGATTCAATAACCTTTATTCGAATCAAATTATCTTTGTTTGAATGCTATTGAGTGGAATCTTAATGATCAAGCTTAAGCTTTATTTGAAACAATTACCATTTTTGGAAAGAATACTTGACTTTGATTTGATTAAACAAGCTATGTTTGAATGCAATTGACTTTCATTTGATTCAATAAGCTTTATTATAATCAAATTAGCTTTGTGTGAATGTAACTGAGTGGAATCTTATTGATTAAGCTTTGTTTGAAACGATTACCATTTTTGGAAACAATAGTTGACTTTCTTTCGATTAAACAAGCTATGTTTCAATACAATTGAATTTCATTTGATTCAATAAGCTTTATTCGAATCAAATTAGCTTTGTTTGAATACAATTGAGTGGAATTTTAATGCTTAAGCTTATGCTTTATTTGAACCAATTACCATTTTTGGAAAGAATAGTTGACTTTCATTTGATTAAACAAGTTATGTTTGAATGCAATTGACTTTCATTTGACTCAATAAGCTTTATTCGAATCAAATTAGCTTTGTTTGAATGCAATTGAGTGGAATGTTAATGATCAAGCTTAAGCTTTATTTGAAACAATTACCATTTTTGGAAAGAATACTTGACTTTGATTTGATTAAACAAGCTATGTTTGAATGCAATTGACTTTAATTTGATTGAATAAGCTCTATTCGAATCAAATTATCTTTGTTTGAATGCAATTAAGTGGAATCTTAATGATCAAGCTTAAGCTTTATTTGAAACAATTACCATTTTTGGAACGAATACTTGACTTTGATTTGATTAAACAAGCTATCTTTGAATGCAATTGACTTTCATTTGATTCAATAAGCTTTATTAAATTCAAATTAGCTTTGTTTGAATGTAACTGAGTGGAATCTTAGTGATTAAGCTTAAGCATTGTTTGAAACAATTACTATTTTTGGAAACTATAGTTGACTTTCTTTCGATTAAACAAGCTATGTTTCAATACAATTGAATTTCATTTCATTCAATTAGCTTTATTCGAATCAAATTAGCTTTGTTTGAATACAATTGAGTGGAATCTTAATGCTTAAGCTTATGCTTTATTTGAACCAATTACCATCTTTGGAAAGAATAGTTGACTTTCATTTGATTAAACAAGTTATGTTTGAATGCAATTTACGTTCAATTGATTCAATAAGCTTTATTCGAATCAAATTAGCTTTGTTTGAAAGCAATTGAGTGGAATCTTAATGATTAAGCTTAAGCTTTATTTGAAACAATTACCATTTTTGGAATAAATAGTTGTCTTTCATTTGATTCAATAAGTTTTATTCGAATAAAATTAGCTTTGTTTGAATGCAATTGAGTGGAATATTAATGATTGAGCTTGTGCATTATTTGAAACAATTACCATTTTTGGAAACAATAGTTTACTTTCATTTGATTAAACAAGCTATGTTTGAATGCAATTGAATTTCATTTGATTCAATAAGCTTTATTCAAATAAAATTAGCTTTGTTTGAATGCAATTGAGTGGAATCTTAATGTTTAAGCTTATGCTTTATTTCAACCAATTACCATTTTTGGAAAGAATAGTTGACTTTCATTTGATTAAACAAGTTAAGTTTGAATGCAATTTACATTCATTTGATTCAATAAGCTTTATTCGAATCAAATTAGCTTTGTTTGGATGCAATTGAGCGGAATCTTAGTGATTAAGATTAAGCTTTATTTGAAACAATTACCGTTTTTGGAATAAATAGTTGTCTTTCATTTGATTCAATAAATTTTATTCGAATAAAATTAGCTTTGTTTGAATGCAATTCAGCGGAATATGAATGATTAAGCTTGTGCATTATCTGAAACAATTAGCATTTTTGGAAACAATAGTTTACTTTCATTTGATTAAACAAGCTATGTTTGAATGCAATCGAACTTCATTTGATTCAATAAGCTTTATTCAAACAAAATTAGCTTTTGTTTGAATGCAATTGAGTGGAATCTTAATGCTTAAGCTTATGCTTTATTTCAACCAATTACCATTTTGGGAAAGAATAGTTGACTTTCATTTGATTAAACAAGTTATGTTTGAATGCAATTGACTTTCATTTGACTCAATAAGCTTTATTCGAATCAAATTAGCTTTGTTTGAATGCAATTGAGTGGAATGTTAATGCTTAAACTTATGCTTTATTTCAACCAATTACCATTTTTGGAAAGAATACTTGACTTTGATTTGATTAAACAAGCGACGTTTGAATGCAATTGACTTTAATTTGATTCAATAACCTTTATTCGAATCAAATTATCTTTGTTTGAATGCTATTGAGTGGAATCTTAATGATCAAGCTTAAGCTTTATTTGAAACAATTACCATTTTTAGAAAGAATACTTGACTTTGATTTGATTAAACAAGCTATGTTTGAATGCAATTGACTTTCATTTGATTCAATAAGCTTTATTATAATCAAATTAGCTTTGTGTGAATGTAACTGAGTGGAATCTTATTGATTAAGCTTTGTTTGAAACAATTACCATTTTTGGAAACAATAGTTGACTTTCTTTCGATTAAACAAGCTATGTTTCAATACAATTGAATTTCATTTGATTCAATAAGCTTTATTCGAATCAAATTAGCTTTGTTTGAATACAATTGAGTGGAATTTTAATGCTTAAGCTTATGCTTTATTTGAACCAATTACCATTTTTGGAAAGAATAGTTGACTTTCATTTGATTAAACAAGTTAAGTTTGAATGCAATTTACATTCATTTGATTCAATAAGCTTTATTCGAATCAAATTAGCTTTGTTTGGATGCAATTGAGCGGAATCTTAGTGATTAAGATTAAGCTTTATTTGAAACAATTACCGTTTTTGGAATAAATAGTTGTCTTTCATTTGATTCAATAAATTTTATTCGAATAAAATTAGCTTTGTTTGAATGCAATTCAGCGGAATATGAATTATTAAGCTTGTGCATTATCTGAAACAATTAGCATTTTTGGAAACAATAGTTTACTTTCATTTGATTAAACAAGCTATGTGTGAATGCAATCGAACTTCATTTGATTCAATAAGCTTTATTCAAATAAAATTAGCTTTTGTTTGAATACAATTGAGTGGAATCTTAATGCTTAAGCTTATGCTTTATTTCAACCAATTACCATTTTTGGAAAGAATAGTTGACTTTCATTTGATTAAACAAGTTATGTTTGAATGCAATTGACTTTCATTTGACTCAATAAGCTTTATTCGAATCAAATTAGCTTTGATTGAATGCAATTGAGTGGAATGTTAATGATCAAGCTTAAGCTTTATTTGAAACAATTACCATTTTTGGAAAGAATACTTGACTTTGATTTGATTAAACAAGCTATGTTTGAATGCAATTGACTTTAATTTGATTCAATAAGCTTTATTTGAATCAAATTATCTTTGTTTGAATGCAATTGAGTGGAATCTTAATGCTTAAACTTATGCTTTATTTCAACCAATTACCATTTTTGGAAAGATTACTTGACTTTGATTTGATTAAACAAGCGACGTTTGAATGCAATTGACTTTAATTTGATTCAATAACCTTTATTCGAATCAAATTATCTTTGTTTGAATGCTATTGAGTGGAATCTTAATGATCAAGCTTAAGCTTTATTTGAAACAATTACCATTTTTGGAAAGAATACTTGACTTTGATTTGATTAAACAAGCTATGTTTGAATGCAATTGACTTTCATTTGATTCAATAAGCTTTATTATAATCAAATTAGCTTTGTGTGAATGTAACTGAGTGGAATCTTATTGATTAAGCTTTGTTTGAAACAATTACCATTTTTGGAAACAATAGTTGACTTTCTTTCGATTAAACAAGCTATGTTTCAATAAAATTGAATTTCATTTGATTCAATAAGCTTTATTCGAATCAAATTAGCTTTGTTTGAATACAATTGAGTGGAATTTTAATGCTTAAGCTTATGCTTTATTTGAACCAATTACCATTTTTGGAAAGAATAGTTGACTTTCATTTGATTAAACAAGTTATGTTTGAATGCAATTTACGTTCATTTTATTCAATAAGCTTTATTCGAATCAAATTAGCTTTGTTTGAATGCAATTGAGTGGTATCTTAATGATTAAGCTTAAGCTTTATTTGAAACAATTACCAATTTTGGAATAAATAGTTGTCTTTCATTTGATTCAATAAGTTTTATTCGAATAAAATTAGCTTTGTTTGAATGCAATTGAGTGGAATATTAATGATTAAGCTTGTGCATTATTTGAAACAATTACCATTTTTGGAAACAATAGTTTACTTTCATTTGATTAAACAAGCTATGTTTGAATGCAATCGAACTTCATTTGATTCAATAAGCTTTATTTAAATAAAATTAGCTTTGTTTGAATGCAATTGAGTTGAATCTTAATGCTTAAACTTATGTTTTATTTCAACCAATTACCATTTTTGGAAAGAATAGTTGACTTTCATTTGATTAAACAAGTTATGTTTGAATGCAATTGACTTTCATTTGACTCAATAAGCTTTATTCGAATCAAATTAGCTTTGTTTGAATGCAATTGAGTGGAATGTTAATGATCAAGCTTAAGCTTTATTTGAAACAATTACCATTTTTGGAAAGAATACTTGACTTTGATTTGATTAAACAAGCTATGTTTGAATGCAATTGACTTTAATTTGATTCAATAAGCTCTATTCGAATCAAATTATCTTTGTTTGAATGCAATTAAGTGGAATCTTAATGATCAAGCTGAAGCTTTATTTCAAACAATTACCATTTTTGGAACGAATATTTGACTTTGATTTGATTAAACAAGCTATCTTTGAATGCAATTGACTTTCATTTGATTCAATAAGCTTTATTAAATTCAAATTAGCTTTGTTTGAATGTAACTGAGTGGAATCTTAGTGATTAAGCTTAAGCTTTGTTTGAAACAATTACTATGTTTGGAAACTATAGTTGACTTTCTTTCGATTAAACAAGCTATGTTTCAATACAATTGAATTTCATTTCATTCAATTAGCTTTATTCGAATCAAATTAGCTTTGTTTGAATGCAATTGAGTGGAATCTTAATGCTTAAGCTTATGCTTTATTTCAACCAATTACCATTTTTGGAAAGAATACTTGACTTTGATTTGATTAAACAAGTTATGTTTGAACGCAATTTACGTTCAATTGATTCAATAAGCTTTATTCGAATCAAATTAGCTTTGTTTGAATGTAATTGAGTGGAATCTTAATGCTTAAGCTTATGCTTTATTTGAACCAATTAACATTTTTGGAAAGAACAGTTGACTTTCATTTGATTAAAAAAGTTATGTTTGAATGCAATTGACTTTCATTTGATTCAGTAAGCTTTATTCGAATCAAATTAGCTTTGTTTGAATGCAATTGAGTGGAATCTTAATGATTAAGCTTAACCTTTATTTGAAAAAAGTACCATTTTTGGTAAGAATAGTTGACTTTCATTTGATTAAACAAGCTATGTTTGAATGCAATCGACTTTCATTTAATTCAATAAGCTTGATTCGAATCAAATTAGCTTTGTTTGAATGCAATTGAGTGGAATCTTAATAATCAAGGTTAAGCTTTATTTGAACCAATTTCGATTTTCGGAAAGAAGTTAACTTTCATTTGATTAAACAAGCGATGTTTGAATCCAACTGACTTTCATTTGATTCAATAAGCGTTATTCAAATCAAATTAGCTTTGTTTGAATGTAATTGAGTGGAATCTTAATGCTTAAGCTTAAGCTTTATTTGAAACAATTACCATTTTTGGAAAGAATACTTGACTTTGATTTGATTAAACAAGCTATGTTTGAATGCAATTGACTTTAATTTGATTCAATAAGCTCTATTCGAATCAAATTATCTTTGTTTGAATGCAATTAAGTGGAATCTTAATGATCAAGCTTAAGTTTTATTTGAAACAATTACCATTTTTGGAACGAATACTTGACTTTGATTTGATTAAACAAGCTATGTTTGAATGCAATTGACTTTCATTTGATTCAATAAGCTTTATTAAATTCAAATTAGCTTTGTTTGAATGTAACTGAGTGGAATCTTAGTGATTAAGCTTAAGCTTTGTTTGAAACAATTACCATTTTTGGAAACTATAGTTGACTTTCTTTCGATTAAACAAGCTATGTTTCAATACAATTGAATTTCATTTCATTCAATAAGCTTTATTCGAATCAAATTAGCTTTGTTTGAATACAATTGAGTGGAATCTTAATGCTTAAGCTTATGTTTTATTTGAACCAATTATCATCTTTGGAAAGAATAGTTGACTTTAATTTGATTAAACAAGTTATGTTTGAATGCAATTTACGTTCATTTTATTCAATAAGCTTCATTCGAATCAAATTAGCTTTGTTTGAATGCAATTGGGTGGAATCTTAATGATTAAGCTTAAGCTTTATTTGAAACAATTACCATTTTTGGAATAAATAGTTGTCTTTCATTTGATTCAATAAGCTTTATTCGAATCAAATTAACTTTTTTTTAATGCAATTGAGTGGAATATTAATGATTAAGCTTGATCATTATTTGAAACAATTACCATTTTTGGTAACAATAGTTTATTTTGATTTTATTAACCAGCTATGTTTGAATGCAATTGAGTGGAATCTTAATTGTTAAGCTTATGCTTTATTTGAACCAATTACCATTTTTGGAAAGAACAGTTGACTTTCATTTGATTAAAAAAGTTATGTTTGAATGCAATTGACTTTCATTTGATTCAGTAAGCTTTATTCGAATCAAATTAGCTTTGTTTGAATGCAATTGAGTGGAATCTTAATGATTAAGCTTAACCTTTATTTGAAAAAAGTACCATTTTTGGTAAGAATAGTTGACTTTCATTTGATTAAACAAGCTATGTTTGAATGCAATCGACTTTCATTTAATTCAATAAGCTTGATTCGAATCAAATTAGCTTTGTTTGAATGCAATTGAGTGGAATCTTAATAATCAAGGTTAAGCTTTATTTGAACCAATTTCGATTTTCGGAAAGAAGTTAACTTTCATTTGATTAAACAAGCGATGTTTGAATCCAACTGACTTTCATTTGATTCAATAAGCGTTATTCAAATCAAATTAGCTTTGTTTGAATGTAATTGAGTGGAATCTTAATGCTTAAGCTTATGCTTTATTTGAACCAATTACCATATTTGGAAAGAATAGTTGACTTTCATTTGATTAAACAAGTTATGTTTGAATGCAATTTACGTTCATTTTATTCAATAAGCTTTATTCGAATCAAATTAGCTTTGTTTGAATGCAATTGAGTGGTATCTTAATGATTAAGCTTAAGCTTTATTTGAAACAATTACCATTTTTGGAATAAATAGTTGTCTTTCATTTGATTCAATAAGTTTTATTCGAATAAAATTAGCTTTGTTTGAATGCAATTGAGTGGAATATTAATGATTAAGCTTGTGCATTATTTGAAACAATTACCATTTTTGGAAACAATAGTTTACTTTCATTTGATTAAACAAGCTATGTTTGAATGCAATCGAACTTCATTTGATTCAATAAGCTTTATTTAAATAAAATTAGCTTTGTTTGAATGCAATTGAGTTGAATCTTAATGCTTAAACTTATGTTTTATTTCAACCAATTACCATTTTTGGAAAGAATAGTTGACTTTCATTTGATTAAACAAGTTATGTTTGAATGCAATTGACTTTCATTTGACTCAATAAGCTTTATTCGAATCAAATTAGCTTTGTTTGAATGCAATTGAGTGGAATGTTAATGATCAAGCTTAAGCTTTATTTGAAACAATTACCATTTTTGGAAAGAATACTTGACTTTGATTTGATTAAACAAGCTATGTTTGAATGCAATTGACTTTAATTTGATTCAATAAGCTCTATTCGAATCAAATTATCTTTGTTTGAATGCAATTAAGTGGAATCATAATGATCAAGCTTAAGCTTTATTTCAAACAATTACCATTTTTGGAACGAATATTTGACTTTGATTTGATTAAACAAGCTATCTTTGAATGCAATTGACTTTCATTTGATTCAATAAGCTTTATTAAATTCAAATTAGCTTTGTTTGAATGTAACTGAGTGGAATCTTAGTGATTAAGCTTAAGCTTTGTTTGAAACAATTACTATGTTTGGAAACTATAGTTGACTTTCTTTCGATTAAACAAGCTATGTTTCAATACAATTGAATTTCATTTCATTCAATTAGCTTTATTCGAATCAAATTAGCTTTGTTTGAATGCAATTGAGTGGAATCTTAATGCTTAAGCTTATGCTTTATTTCAACCAATTACCATTTTTGGAAAGAATACTTGACTTTGATTTGATTAAACAAGTTATGTTTGAACGCAATTTACGTTCAATTGATTCAATAAGCTTTATTCGAATCAAATTAGCTTTGTTTGAATGTAATTGAGTGGAATCTTAATGCTTAAGCTTATACTTTATTTGAACCAATTAACATTTTTGGAAAGAACAGTTGACTTTCATTTGATTAAAAAAGTTATGTTTGAATGCAATTGACTTTCATTTGATTCAGTAAGCTTTATTCGAATCAAATTAGCTTTGTTTGAATGCAATTGAGTGGAATCTTAATGATTAAGCTTAACCTTTATTTGAAAAAAGTACCATTTTTGGTAAGAATAGTTGACTTTCATTTGATTAAACAAGCTATGTTTGAATGCAATCGACTTTCATTTAATTCAATAAGCTTGATTCGAATCAAATTAGCTTTGTTTGAATGCAATTGAGTGGAATCTTAATAATCAAGGTTAAGCTTTATTTGAACCAATTTCGATTTTCGGAAAGAAGTTAACTTTCATTTGATTAAACAAGCGATGTTTGAATCCAACTGACTTTCATTTGATTCAATAAGCGTTATTCAAATCAAATTAGCTTTGTTTGAATGTAATTGAGTGGAATCTTAATGCTTAAGCTTAAGCTTTATTTGAAACAATTACCATTTTTGGAAAGAATACTTGACTTTGATTTGATTAAACAAGCTATGTTTGAATGCAATTGACTTTAATTTGATTCAATAAGCTCTATTCGAATCAAATTATCTTTGTTTGAATGCAATTAAGTGGAATCTTAATGATCAAGCTTAAGTTTTATTTGAAACAATTACCATTTTTGGAACGAATACTTGACTTTGATTTGATTAAACAAGCTATGTTTGAATGCAATTGACTTTCATTTGATTCAATAAGCTTTATTAAATTCAAATTAGCTTTGTTTGAATGTAACTGAGTGGAATCTTAGTGATTAAGCTTAAGCTTTGTTTGAAACAATTACCATTTTTGGAAACTATAGTTGACTTTCTTTCGATTAAACAAGCTATGTTTCAATACAATTGAATTTCATTTCATTCAATAAGCTTTATTCGAATCAAATTAGCTTTGTTTGAATACAATTGAGTGGAATCTTAATGCTTAAGCTTATGTTTTATTTGAACCAATTATCATCTTTGGAAAGAATAGTTGACTTTAATTTGATTAAACAAGTTATGTTTGAATGCAATTTACGTTCATTTTATTCAATATGCTTCATTCGAATCAAATTAGCTTTGTTTGAATGCAATTGGGTGGAATCTTAATGATTAAGCTTAAGCTTTATTTGAAACAATTACCATTTTTGGAATAAATAGTTGTCTTTCATTTGATTCAATAAGCTTTATTCGAATCAAATTAACTTTTTTTTAATGCAACTGAGTGGAATATTAATGATTAAGCTTGATCATTATTTGAAACAATTACCATTTTTGGTAACAATAGTTTATTTTAATTTTATTAACCAGCTATGTTTGAATGCAATTGAGTGGAATCTTAATTGTTAAGCTTATGCTTTATTTGAACCAATTACCATTTTTGGAAAGAACAGTTGACTTTCATTTGATTAAAAAAGTTATGTTTGAATGCAATTGACTTTCATTTGATTCAGTAAGCTTTATTCGAATCAAATTAGCTTTGTTTGAATGCAATTGAGTGGAATCTTAATGATTAAGCTTAACCTTTATTTGAAAAAAGTACCATTTTTGGTAAGAATAGTTGACTTTCATTTGATTAAACAAGCTATGTTTGAATGCAATCGACTTTCATTTAATTCAATAAGCTTGATTCGAATCAAATTAGCTTTGTTTGAATGCAATTGAGTGGAATCTTAATAATCAAGGTTAAGCTTTATTTGAACCAATTTCGATTTTCGGAAAGAAGTTAACTTTCATTTGATTAAACAAGCGATGTTTGAATCCAACTGACTTTCATTTGATTCAATAAGCGTTATTCAAATCAAATTAGCTTTGTTTGAATGTAATTGAGTGGAATCTTAATGCTTAAGCTTATGCTTTATTTGAACCAATTAACATTTTTGGAAAGAATAGTTGACTTTCATTTGATTAAACAAGTTATGTTTGAATGCAATTTACGTTCATTTGATTCAATAAGCTTTATTCAAATCAAATTAACTTTGTTTGAATGCAATAGACTGGTATCTTAATGATTAAGCTTAAGATTTGTTTGAAACAATTACCATTTTTGGAATAAATAGTTGTCTTTCATTTGATTCAATAAGCTTTATTCGAATCAAATTAGCTTTTTTTTAATGCAATTGAGTGGAATATTAATGATTAAGCTTGTGCATTATTTGAAACAATAGTTTACTTTCATTTGATTAAACAAGCTATGTTTGAATGCGATCGAACTTCATTTGATTCAATAAGCTTTATCAAATAAAATTAGCTTTGTTTGAATGCAATTGAATGGAATCTTAATGCTTCAGCTTATGCTTTATTTCAACCAATTACCATTTTTGGAAAGAATACTTGACTTTCATTTGATTAAACCAGTTATGTTTGAATGCAGTTGACTTTCACTTGACTCGATAAACTTTATTCGAATAAAATTAGCTTTGTTTGAATGCAATTGAGTGGAATTTTAATGATCAAGCTTAAGCTTTATTTGAAACAATTACCATTTTTGGAAAGAATACTTGACTTTGATTTAATTAAACAAGTTATGCTTGAATGCAATTGACTTTAATTTGATTCAATAAGCTTTATTGGAATCAAATTATCTTTGTTTGAATGCAATTGAGTGGAATCTTAATGCTTAAGCTTATGCTTTATTTCAACCAATTACCATTTTTGGAAAGAATACTTGACTTTGATTTGATTAAACAAGTTATGTTTGAATGCAATTTACGTTCAATTGATTCAATAAGCTTTATTCGAATCAAATTAGCTTTGTTTGAAAGCAATTGAGTGGAATCTTAATGATTAAGCTTAAGCTTTATTTGAAACAATTACCATTTTTGGAATAAATAGTTGTCTTTCATTTGATTCAATAAGTTTTATTCGAATAAAATTAGCTTTGTTTGAATGCAATTGAGTGGAATATTAATGATTGAGCTTGTGCATTATTTGAAACAATTACTATTTTTGGAAACAATAGTTTACTTTCATTTGATTAAACAAGCTATTTTGAATGCAATTGAATTTCATTTGATTCAATAAGCTTTATTCAAATAAAATTAGCTTTGTTTGAATGCAATTGAGTGGAATCTTAATGTTTAAGCTTATGCTTTATTTCAACCAATTACCATTTTTGGAAAGAATAGTTGACTTTCATTTGATTAAACAAGTTAAGTTTGAATGCAATTTACATTCATTTGATTCAATAAGCTTTATTCGAATCAAATTAGCTTTGTTTGGATGCAATTGAGCGGAATCTTAGTGATTAAGATTAAGCTTTATTTGAAACAATTACCGTTTTTGGAATAAATAGTTGTCTTTCATTTGATTCAATAAATTTTATTCGAATAAAATTAGCTTTGTTTGAATGAAATTCAGCGGAATATGAATGATTAAGCTTGTGCATTATCTGAAACAATTAGCATTTTTGGAAACAATAGTTTACTTTCATTTGATTAAACAAGCTATGTTTGAATGCAATCGAACTTCATTTGATTCAATAAGCTTTATTCAAATAAAATTAGCTTTTGTTTGAATGCAATTGAGTGGAATCTTAATGCTTAAGCTTATGCTTTATTTCAACCAATTACCATTTTTGGAAAGAATAGTTGACTTTCATTTGATTAAACAAGTTATGTTTGAATGCAATTGACTTTCATTTGACTCAATAAGCTTTATTCGAATCAAATTAGCTTTGTTTGAATGCAATTGAGTGGAATGTTAATGATGAAGCTTAAGCTTTATTTGAAACAATTACCATTTTTGGAAAGAATACTTGACTTTGATTTGATTAAACAAGCTATGTTTGAATGCAATTGACTTTAATTTGATTCAATAAGCTTTATTTGAATCAAATTATCTTTGTTTGAATGCAATTGAGTGGAATCTTAATGCTTAAACTTATGCTTTATTTCAACCAATTACCATTTTTGGAAAGAATACTTGACTTTGATTTGATTAAACAAGCGACGTTTGAATGCAATTGACTTTAATTTGATTCAATAACCTTTATTCGAATCAAATTATCTTTGTTTGAATGCTATTGAGTGGAATCTTAATGATCAAGCTTAAGCTTTATTTGAAACAATTACCATTTTTGGAAAGAATACTTGACTTTGATTTGATTAAACAAGCTATGTTTGAATGCAATTGACTTTCATTTGATTCAATAAGCTTTATTATAATCAAATTAGCTTTGTGTGAATGTAACTGAGTGGAATCTTATTGATTAAGCTTTGTTTGAAACAATTACCATTTTTGGAAACAATAGTTGACTTTCTTTCGATTAAACAAGCTATGTTTCAATACAATTGAATTTCATTTGATTCAATAAGCTTTATTCGAATCAAATTAGCTTTGTTTGAATACAATTGAGTGGAATTTTAATGCTTAAGCTTATGCTTTATTTGAACCAATTACCATTTTTGGAAAGAATAGTTGACTTTCATTTGATTAAACAAGTTATGTTTGAATGCAATTGACTTTCATTTGACTCAATAAGCTTTATTCGAATCAAATTAGCTTTGTTTGAATGCAATTGAGTGGAATGTTAATGATGAAGCTTAAGCTTTATTTGAAACAATTACCATTTTTGGAAAGAATACTTGACTTTGATTTGATTAAACAAGCTATGTTTGAATGCAATTGACTTTAATTTGATTCAATAAGCTCTATTCGAATCAAATTATCTTTGTTTGAATGCAATTAGGTGGAATCTTAATGATCAAGCTTAAGCTTTATTTGAAACAATTACCATTTTTGGAACGAATACTTGACTTTGATTTGATTAAACAAGCTATGTTTGAATGCAATTGACTTTCATTTGATTCAATAAGCTTTATTAAATTCAAATTAGCTTTGTTTGAATGTAACTGAGTGGAATCTTAGTGATTAAGCTTAAGCTTTGTTTGAAACAATTACCATTTTTGGAAACTATAGTTGACTTTCTTTCGATTAAACAAGCTATGTTTCAATACAATTGAATTTCATTTCATTCAATAAGCTTTATTCGAATCAAATTAGCTTTGTTTGAATACAATTGAGTGGAATCTTAATGCTTAAGCTTATGCTTTATTTGAACCAATTATCATCTTTGGAAAGAATAGTTGACTTTTATTTGATTAAACAAGTTATGTTTGAATGCAATTTACGTTCATTTTATTCAATAAGCTTTATTCGAATCAAATTAGCTTTTTTTGAATGCAATTGGGTGGAATCTTAATGATTAAGCTTAAGGTTTATTTGAAGCAATTACCATTTTTGGAATAAATAGTTATCTTTCATTTGATTCAATAAGCTTTATTCGAATAAAATTAGCTTTATTTGAATGCAATTGACTTTCATTTGATTCAATAAGCTTGATTCGAATCAAATTAGCTTTTTTTGAATGCAATTGAATGGAATCTTAATGATTAAGCTTAAGCTTTATTTGAATCAATTACCATTTTTGAAAACAACAGTTGACTTTCATTTGATTAAACAAGCTATGATTGAACGCAATTGACTTTCCTTTGAGTCAATAAGCTTTATTCAAATAAAATTAGCTTTGTTTGAATGCAATTGAGTGGAAACTTAATAATGAAGGTTAAGCTTTATTTGAACCAATTTCAATTTTTGGAAAGAATAGTTGACTTTCATTTGATTAAACAATTTATGTTTAAATGCAATTTACGTTCATTTGATTCAATAAGCTTTATTCGAATCAAATTAGCTTTGTTTGAATGCAATTGAATGGAATCTTAATGATTAAGCCTAAGCTTTATTTGAAACAATTACCATTTTTGGAATAAATGGTGGTTTTTCATTTGATTTAATAAGCTTTATTCGATTCAAATTGAGTGGAATATTAATGATTAAGCTTGAGCATTATTTGAAACAATTACCATTGTTGGAAAGAATACTTTGACTTTCATTTGATTAAACAAGCTATGTTTGAATGCAATTGACTTTAATTTGATTCAATAAGCTTTATTCGAATCAAATTATCTTTGTTTGAATGCAATTGAGTGGAATTTTTATGATTAAGCTTAAGCTTTATTTGAACCAATTACAATTTTTGGAAAGAAGTTGAGTTTCATTTGATTAAACAAGCAATGTTTGAATGCAATTGACATTCATTTGATTCAATAAGCTTTATTAAAATCAAATTAGCTTTGTTTCAATGTAACTGAGTGGAATCTTAGAGATTAAGCTTAAGCTTTGTTTGAAACAATTAACATTTTTGGAAACAATAGTTGGCTTTCATTTGATTAAACAAGCTATGTTTCAATACAATTGAATTTCATTTGATTCAGTAAGCTTTATTCGAATCAAATTAGCTTTGTTTGAATACAATTGAGTGGAATGTTAGTGCTTAAGCTTATGCGTTATTTGAACCAATTACCATTTTTGGAAAGAATAGTTGACCTTCATTTGATTAAACAAGTTATGTTTGAATGCAATTTGCATTCATTTGATTCAATAAGCTTTATTCGAATCAAATTAGCTTTGTTTGAATGCAATTGAGTGGAATCTTAATGCTTATGCTTATGCTTTATTTGAAACAATTACCATTTTTTGAACGAATAGTAAACTTTCATTTGATTAAACAAGCTATGTTTGAATGCAATTGACTTTAATTTTAGTCAATAAGTTTTATTCGAATAAAATTAGCTTTGTTTGAATGCAATTGAGTGGAATCGTAATGGTTAAGCTTATGCGTTATTTGAACCAATTACCCATTTTTGGAAAGAATACTGGACTTTCATTTGATTAAACAAGCTATGTGTGAATGCAATTGACTTTAATTTGATTCAATAAGCTTTATTTGAATAAAATTATCTTTGTTTGAATGTAATTGAGTGGAATCTTAATGATTAAGCTTAAGCTTTAATTGAACCAATTACAATTTTTGGAAAGAAGTTGACTTTCATTTGATTAAACAAGATATGTTTGAATACAATTGACTTTCATTTGATTCAATAAGCTTTATAAAAATCGAATTAGCTTTGTTTGAATATAACCGAGTGGAATCTTAGTAATTAAGATTAAGCTTTGTTTGAAACAATTACCATTTTAGGAAACTATAGTTGACTTTCATTTGATTAAACAAGCTAAGTTTCAATACAATTGAATTTCATTTGGTTCAATAAGCTTTATTCGAATCAAATTAGCTTTGTTTGAATACAATTGAGTGGAATCTTAATGCTTAAGCTTATGCTGTATTTGAACCAATTACCATTTTTGGTAAGAATAGTTGACTTTCATCTGATGAAACAAGCTATATTTGAATGCAATTGACTTCATTTGATAAAACAAGCTATGATTGAACGCAATTGACTTTCCTTTGAGTCAATAAGCTTTATTCAAATAAAATTAGCTTTGTTTGAATGCAATTGAGTGGAAACTTAATAATGAAGGTTAAGCTTTATTTGAACCAATTTCAATTTTTGGAAAGAATAGTTGACTTTCATTTGATTAAACTAGTTATGTTTGAACGCAATTTACGTTCATTTGATTCAATAAGCTTTATTCGAATCAAATTAGCTTTGTTTGAATGCAATTGAGTGGAATCTTAATGATTAAGCCTAAGCTTTATTTGAAACAATTACCATTTTTGGAATAAATGGTGGTTTTTCATTTGATTTAATAAGCTTTATTCGATTCAAATTAGCTTTGTTTGAATGCAATTGAGTGGAATATTAATGATTAAGCTTGAGCATTATTTGAAACAATTACCATTGTTGGAAAGAATATTGACTTTCATTTGATTAAACAAGCTATGTTTGAATGCAATTGACTTTAATTTGATTCAATAAGCTTTATTCGAATCAAATTATCTTTGTTTGAATGCAATTGAGTGGAATCTTAATGATTAAGCTTAAGCTTGATTTGAACGAATTACAATTTTTGGAAAGAAGTTGACTTTCATTTGATTAAACAAGCAATGTTTGAATGCAATTGACTTTCATTTGATTCAATAAGCTTTATTAAAATCAAATTAGCTTTGTTTCAATGTAACTGAGTGGAATCTTAGAGATGAAGCTTAAGCTTTGTTTGAAACAATTACCATTTTTGGAAACAATAGTTGGCTTTCATTTGATTAAACAAGCTATGTTTCAATACAATTGAATTTCATTTGATTCAATAAGCTTTTTTCGAATCAAATTAGCTTTGTTTGAATACAATTGAGTGGAATGTTAGTGCTTAAGCTTATGCTTTATTTGAACCAATTACCATTTTTGGAAAGAATCGTTGACTTTCATTTGATTAAACAAGTTATGTTTGAATGCAATTTACATTCATTTAATTCAATAAGCTTTATTCGAATCAAATTAGCTTTGTTTAAATGTAATTGAGTGGAATCTTAATGCTTATGCTTATGCTTTATTTGAAACAATTACCATTTTTTGAAAGAATAGTAAACTTTCATTTGATTAAACAAGCTATGTTTGAATGCAATTGACTTTAATTTTAGTCAATAAGTTTTATTCGAATCAAATTAGCTTTGTTTGAATGCAATTGAGTGGAATCGTAATGGTTAAGCTTATGCTTTATTTGAACCAATTACCCATTTTTGGAAAGAATACTGGACTTTCATTTGATTAAACAAGCTATGTTTGAATGCAATTGACTTTAATTTGATTCAATAAGCTTTATTCGAATCAAATTACCTTTGTTTGAATGTAATTGAGTGGAATCTTAATGATTAAGCTTAAGCTTTATTTGAACCAATTACAATTTTTGGAAAGAAGTTGACTTTCATTTGATTAAACAAGATATGTTTGAATGCATTTGACTTTCATTTGATTCAATAAGCTTTATTCAAATCAAATTAGCTTTGTTTCAATGTAACTGAGTGGAATCTTAGAGATTAAGCTTAAGCTTTGTTTGAAACAATTACCATTTTTGGAAACAATAGTTGGCTTTCATTTGATTAAACAAGCTATATTTCAATACAATTGAATTTCATTTGATTCAATAAGCTTTTTTCGAATCAAATTAGCTTTGTTTGAATACAATTGAGTGGAATGTTAGTGCTTAAGCTTATGCTTTATTTGAACCAATTACCATTTTTGGAAAGAATCGTTGACTTTCATTTGATTAAACAAGTTATGTTTGAATGCAATTTACATTCATTTGATTCAATAAGCTTTATTCGAATCAAATTAGCTTTGTTTAAATGCAATTGAGTGGAATCTTAATGCTTATGCTTATGCTTTATTTGAAACAATTACCATTTTT
This sequence comes from Salicornia ramosissima, assembly GCA_951394345.1. NCBI lineage: Eukaryota > Viridiplantae > Streptophyta > Magnoliopsida > Caryophyllales > Amaranthaceae > Salicornia > Salicornia ramosissima. The sequence goes on along the minus strand of OX596233.1, from coordinate 34,196,152 downwards.
TGAAAGAATAGTAAACTTTCATTTGATTAAACAAGCTATGTTTGAATGCAATTGACTTTAATTTTAGTCAATAAGTTTTATTCGAATCAAATTAGCTTTCTTTGAATGCAATTGAGTGGAATCGTAATGGTTAAGCTTATGCTTTATTTGAACCAATTACCCATTTTTGGAAAGAATACTGGACTTTCATTTGATTAAACAAGCTATGTTTGAATGCAATTGACTTTAATTTGATTCAATAAGCTTTATTTGAATAAAATTATCTTTGTTTGAATGTAATTGAGTGGAATCTTAATGATTAAGCTTAAGCTTTATTTCAACCAATTACAATTTTTGGAAAGAAGTTGACTTTCATTTGATTAAACAAGATATGTTTGTATGCATTTGACTTTCATTTGATTCAATAAGCTTTATTCAAATAATATTAGCTTTGTTTGAATGCAATTGAGTGGAATCTTAATGCTTAAACTTATGCTTTATTTCAACCAATTACAATTTTTGGAAAGAATAGTTGACTTTCATTTGATTAAACAAGATATGTTTGAATGCAATTTGCATTCATTTGATTCAATAAGCTTTATTCGAATCAAATTAGCTTTGTTTGAATAAAATTGAGTGGAATCTTAATGCTTAAGCTTATGCTTTATTTGAACCAATTACCATTTTTGAAAACAATAGTTAACTATCATTTGATTAAACAAGTTATGTTTGAATGCAATTTACGTTCATTTGATTCAATAAGTTTTATTCGAATCAAATTAGCTTTGTTTGAATGCAATTGAGTAGAATCTTAATGATTAAGGTTAAGGTTTATTTGAAGCAATTACCATTTTTGGAGTAAATAGTTGTCTTTCAGTTGATTCAATAAGCTTTATTCGAATAAAATTAGCTTTATTTGAATGCAATTGACTTTCATTTGATTCAATAAGCTTGATTCGAATCAAATTAGCTTTCTTTGAATGCAATTGAGTGGAATCTTAAAGATTAAGCTTAAGATTTAGTAGAATCAATTACCATTTTTGAAAACAATAGTTGACTTTCATTTGATAAAACAAGTTATGATTGAACGCAATTGACTTTCCTTTGAGTCAATAAGCTTTATTCAAATAAAATTAGCTTTGTTTGAATGCAATTGAGTGGAAACTTAATAATGAAGGTTAAGCTTTATTTGAACCAATTTCAAGGAAACAATAGTTGACTTTCATTTAATTAAACAAGTTATGTTTGAATGCAATTTACGTTCATTTGATTCAATAAGCTTTATTCGAATCAAATTAGCTTTGTTTGAATGCAATTGAGTGGAATCTTAATGATTAAGCCTAAGCTTTATTTGAAACAATTACCATTTTTGGAATAAATTGTGGTTTTTCATTTGATTTAATAAGCTTTATTCGATTCAAATTAGCTTTATTTGAATGCAATTGAGTGGAATATTAATGATTAAGCTTGAGCATTATTTGAAACAATTACCGTTGTTGGAAAGAATACTTGACTTTCATTTGATTAAACAAGCTATGTTTGAATGCAATTGACTTTAATTTGATTCAATAAGCTTTATTCGAATCAAATTATATTTGTTTGAATGCAATTGAGTGGAATCTTAATGATTAAGCTTAAGCTTTATTTGAACGAATTACAATTTTTGGAAAGAAGTTGACTTTCATTTGATTAAACAAGCAATGTTTGAATGCAATTGACTTTAATTTGATTCAATAAGCTTTATTAAAATCAAATTAGCTTTGTTTCAATGTAACTGAGTGGAATCTTAGAGATGAAGCTTAAGCTTTGTTTGAAACAATTACCATTTTTGGAAACAATAGTTGGCTTTCATTTGATTAAACAAGCTATGTTTCAATACAATTGAATTTCATTTGATTCAATAAGCTTTATTTGAATCAAATTAGCTTTGTTTGAATACAATTGAGTGGAATGTTAGTGCTTAAGCTTATGCTTTATTTGAAACAATTACCATTTTTCGAAAGAATAGTTGACTTTCATTTGATTAAACAAGTTATGTTTGAATGCAATTTACATTCATTGATTCAATAAGCTTTATTCGAATCAAATTAGCTTTTTTTGAATGCAATTGAGGGGAATCTTAATCCTTATGCTTATGCTTTATTTGAAATAATTACCATTTTTTGAAATAATAGTAAACTTTCATTTGATTAAACAAGCTATGTTTGAATGCAATTGACTTTAATTTTAGTCAATAAGTTTTATTCGAATCAAATTAGCTTTGTTTGAATGCAATTGAGTGGAATCGTAATGGTTAAGCTTATGCTTTATTTGAACCAATTACCCATTTTTGGAAAGAATACTGGACTTTCATTAGATTAAACAAGCTATGTTTGAATGCAATTGACTTTAATTTGATTCAATAAGCTTTATTTGAATAAAATTATCTTTGTTTGAATGCAATTGAGTGGAATCTTAATGATTAAGCTTAAGCTTTATTTGAACCAATTACAATTTTAGGAAAGAAGTTGACTTTCACTTGATTAAACAAGATATGTTTGAATGCAATTGACTTTTATTTGATTCAATAAGCTTTATAAAAATCGAATTAGCTTTGTTTGAATGTAACTGAGTGGAATCTTAGTGATTAAGCTTAAGCTTTGTTTAAAACAATTACCATTTTTGGAAACAATAGTTGACTTTCATTTGATTAAACAAGCTATGTTTCAATACAATTGAATTTCATTTGATTCAATAAGCTTTATTCGAATCTAATTAGCTTTGTTTGAATACAATTGAGTGGAATCTTAATGCTTAAGCTTATACTTTATTTGAACCAATTACCATTTTTGGAAAGAATAGTTGACTATCATTTGATTAAACAAGTTATGTTTGAATGCAATTTACGTTCATTTAATTCAATAAGTTTTATTCGAATCAAATTAGCTTTGTTTGAATGCAATTGAGTGGAATCTTAATGATTAAGCTTATGGTTTATTTGAAGCAATTACCATTTTTGGAATAAATATTTGTCTTTCATTTGATTTAATAAGCTTTATTCGAATAAAATTAGCTTTATTTGAATGCAATGGAATTTCATTTGATTCAATAAACTTTATTCGAATCAAATTAGCTTTATTTGAATGCAATTGAGTGGAATCTTAATGATTAAGCTTAACCTTTAATTGAAAAAAGTACCATTTTTGGTAAGAATAGTTGACTTTCATCTGATTAAACAAGCTATGTTTGAATGCAATTGACTTTCATTTGATTCAATAAGCTTGATTCGAATCAAATTACCTTTTTTTGAATGCAATTGAGTGGAATCTTAATGATTAAGCTTAAGCTTTAGTAGAATCAATTACCATTTTTGAAAACAATAGTTGACTTTTATTTGATTAAACAAGCTATGATTGAACGCAATTGACTTTCATTTGATTCAATAAGCTTTATTCAAATCAAATTAGCTTTGTTTGAATGCAATTGAGTGGAAACTTAATGATTAAGGTTAAGCTTTATTTGAAGCAATTTCCATTTTTGGAAAGAATAGGTGACTGTCATTTGATTAAACAAGTTATGTTTGAATGCAATTTATGTTCATTTGATTCAATAAGTTTTATTCGAATCAAATTAGCTTTGTTTAAATGCAATTGAGTGGAATCTTAATGATTAAGCATAAGCTTTATTTGAAACAATTAACATTTTTGGAATAAATGGTGGTTTTTCATTTGATTTAATAAGCTTTATTCGATTTAAATTAGCTTTGTTTGAATGCAATTGAGTGGAATATTAATGATTAAGCTTGAGCATTATTTGAAACAATTATCATTTTTGGAAAGAATACTTGACTTTCATTTGATTAAACAAGCTATGTTTGAATGCAATTGACTTTAATTTGATTCAATAAGCTTTATTCGAATCAAATTATCTTTGTTTGAATGCAATTGAGTGGAATCTTAATGATTAAGCTTAAGCCTTATTTGAACCAATTACAATTTTTGGAAAGAAGTTGACTTTCATTTGATTAAACAAGCAATGTTTGAATGCAATTGACTTTCATTTGATTCAATAAGCTTTATTAAAATCAAATTAGCTTGGTTTCAATGTAACTAAGTGGAATCTTAGAGATTAAGCTTAAGCTTTGTTTGAAACAATTACCATTTTTGGAAACAATAGTTGGCTTTCATTTGATTAAACAAGCTATGTTTCAATACAATTGAATTTCATTTGATTCAATAAGCTTTATTCGAATCAAATTAGCTTTGTTTGAATACAATTGAGTGGGATGTTAGTGCTTAAGCTTATGCTTTATTTGAACCAATTACCATTTTTGGAAAGAATAGTTGACTATCATTTGATTAAACAAGTTATGTTTGAATGCAATTTACGTTCATTTGATTCAATAAGTTTTACTCGAATCAAATTAGCTTTGTTTGAATGCAATTGAGTGGAATCTTAATGATTAAGCTTAAGCTTTATTTGAAGCAATTACCATTTTTGGAATAAATAGTTGTCTTTCATTTGCTTCAATAAGTTTTATTCAAATAAAATTAGCTTTGTTTAAATGCAATTGAATTTCATTTGATTCAATAAGCTTTATTCGAATCGAATTAGCTTTATTTGAATACAATTGAGTGGAATCTTAATGATTAAGCTTAACCTTTAATTGAAAAAAGTACCATTTTTGGTAAAAATAGTTGACTTTCATCTGATTAAACAAGCTATGTTTGAATGCAATTGACTTTCATTTGATTCAATAAGCTTGATTCGAATCAAATTAGCTTTTTTTGAATGCAATTGAGTGGAATCTTAATTATTAAGCTTAAGCTTAAGTAGAATTAATTACCATTTTTGAAAACAATAGTTGACTTCATTTGATTAAACAAGCTATGTTTGAACGCAATTGACTTTCGTTTGATTCAATAAGCTTTATTCAAATCAAATTAGCTTTGTTTGAATGCAATTGAGTGGAAACTTAATGATCAAGGTTAAGCTTTATTTGAACCAATTTCCATTTTTGGAAAGAATAGTTGACTTTCATTTGATTTAACAAGTTATGTTTGAATGCAATTTACGTTCATTTGATTCAATAAGCTTTATTCGAATCAAATTAGCTTTGTTTGAATGCAATTGAGTGGAATCTTAATGATTAAGCCTAAGCTTTATTTGAAACAATTACCATTTTTGGAATAAATGGTGGTTTTTCATTTGATTTAATAAGCTTTATTCGATTCAAATTATTTTTGTTTGAATGCAATTGAGTGGAATATTAATGATTAAGCTTGAGCATTATTTGAAACAATTACCATTGTTGGAAAGAATACTTGACTTTCATTTGATTAAACAAGCTATGTTTGAATGCAATTGACTTTAATTTGATTCAATAAGCTTTATTCGAATCAAATTATCTTTGTTTGAATGCAATTGAGTGGAATCTTAATGATTAAGCTTTATTCGAACCAATTACAATTTTTGGAAAGAAGTTGACTTTCATTTGATTAAACAAGCTATGTTTGAATGCAATTGACTTTCATTTGTTTCAATAAGTGAACCAGGATCAGTGCCTGATCTTCAAACGACAAAAGAGATACTCCTTAGTGCTAATCCCATCATTGAGATTAGTCCTTTTCATGGTCCTTTTATTAGTTCCTTTGTATTATTTATGTCTAATCTTGGTCCTGTTTAGTCCGTTTTGTAAACCTAAACTTTAGTTCGTAGTTTATTTGTTTCGGTTTGTATTAAGTAGTAGATTGCACTAACATTGAAGCAGGGGTCACGAGGTGCGAGTTTTCTTCACGAGGTGCGACTTGATTGTTGATTGCAAGACGTGCATTCCAGTAGGAAGTCGCGAGTCGCGGGTTTTCTTCGCGAGTCGCGAGCCTTTGTGGTCTTGGGTACGTATTTGAGCTGAAACAGAGTACATGTTCCAGTAGCTAGTCGCGAGTCTTGGTCGCGAGTCGCGAGCCATTCGTGGTCTTGGCTACGTACTTAGGCTGAAGCAGATGCATCCTTCCAGAGAGCCCTCGCGAGTCGCGAGTATGGGTCGCGAGTCGCGACCCAGGCCCTGTTCTGGCTACGAGTTTCAGCTGCTTATTTTTGTTTAATGGGTATTTTTACTTTAGCTTGCAAGTTGAGTAATAGCCTTGATTAGTCATCTACTAGCCTTGCTAGATGTCATACTACCTTTGGAAGTCATGATGAAAAGCTTGGAGTGTCATGAAGGCTAAGAGAAGCTCATTGGTCTATTTTGGTGCAAGTGGGTGCAAGTGGCTCAAGTTGCTTGAGGAGGCTGATTTAGGCTTGATATTTTCATTAATTTAGCCTTTGTTTATTGCTTGAGCATATCCTTATGTAGTATAATACTTGTATTATACTTGATACATATAATAGTTTGTACGTATTCGGTTGCGTATTGTACGAATATACGTATAATTATACGTATAATTGTACATTTCTTTCTTTAAGTAGACTTTGATGTATCATTTGTAAACTACTTTGAATTTTATAAAAACTTGAACTTTGTTCAGCCTTGAGGCTAAAGTAACTTAGCTTTCTTTGAATTGATTTCTTGGGAGTTTTAACTACAAGTTTTCTAAACCGATTAGTGAGCTTTGAGAGTGATTCTCCTAGTGATTTAATCAACCTAAATTGAGTTTAGGAGTGATTCTTTCTACTGAATTTAGTAGGAAATATTTTCTTAAGAGTGATTCTTTTGAGCTATTTCATTATCTTCTCAACTCTAATTACTTGCTTGATTGATTTCAAGACTAATTATAGTTCAAGTGGTATCAATTGATTGAAGCTTTGTCCAAGCAAAATGATGCTTTGCATGATATGATGACCCAATTAACATTGGAAGTATTGAAAAACAAAAAAACAAATGAAGAACAGAAGGAATCGTATGGGGATGATAGGGGTTTGAAAATTGATGTTCCTGAATTCGATGGTACTACTGATCCAGAGGTGTACCTTGGATGGGAAAGATCTTTGGAGAGGTTTTTTGAGTACAAAGAAACACCAGAAGAGAGGCAATACAAGGTGGCGGTTTTGAAGTTGACAAAATATGCTTCAATATGGTTAGAAGGGTTGAAGAAACAAAGGGAGAAGGAGAACAAGTCAAAAATTCAAACATGGAGTAAGCTAAAGAAGCAATTGAGGAAGAGATTTGTGCCTTCGAACTACAAGCAACACCAATATGTGAGGTGGTCCACTTTGAAGCAAGGAACCATGCCGGTTTTGGAGTTCATCAAGGAATTCGAAAAGCTTGCCATGGTTTGTGAAATAGACGAATCCGAAGAACAAAGACTAGGACGGTTCCTAGGTGGGTTGAACACGGATTTGAGGGAGAAGTTGGAGGTGTTTCCTTTCCTTACTTATGCGGAAGCTTGCAAAATGGCGCCTACTTTGGAGACTCAAAGGAAGAAATTGAGTGGTACAATTGCTAAACCTTTTACTAGATCTTCAAATTTTAAGCCTAGTACTAGTAGTAGCAATGTTAATGTTAGTTCTGATCATGATAAGAATAAGAAAGCTAATGTGCCTATTAGAACTGTTAATGACAAAGTAAAATGCTATAAGTGTCAAGGTTATGGTCATTACCAATCTAATTGTCCTACTGCCCGAATTATGATACATGATATAGAAGAAATAGATGAAATTGAAAAATTAGCTCTTTTAGCTCATGAACATGATAAAGAGGAAGAGGAGGATGTAGAAGAACTTTGTCAACCTGAATTAGAGGGGGAAAATCTGGTTATTAGGAGGAATTTGTATACCAACAACGTGGCAAAAGAAAGTGAACAAAGAGAGACGATATTTCATTCGAAATGTCTGATAAAAAAAAATTATGCACGTTGATTGTAGATGGGGGTAGTTGTGCGAATGTAGCGTCCACTGAATTGGTTAATAAGTTGTCTTTGCCGTTGGTGAAACACCCTAATCCTTATAAACTAAAATGGTTAGATGATGAAAGTGAGGTTAAGGTGCGGAATAGAGTCTTGATTAACGTTAGCATTGGTAATTATGTCGATGAAATTTTGTGTGATGTAATCCCAATGACAGCATGTCACTTGTTACTTGGACGTCCCTGGCAGTTTGATCGGGAAGTAATTCACGATGGTCTAACTAACACTTATAAAGTTAATAAAGATGGAAAAATAAAAACTTTGTTACCTTTAGCACCCTCAAAAATCCTAAACACCAAGCCTAAATCAAAGTCCAATTCGGACAATGGGAGTGTGTTATTAGGGAGAAAAGAATTCGAGAAGTTGTTTGAGCAAGAGGGGTGTGCGTTTGTGTTAGTAAGTCAAGAAAAAAAAGAGGGAGTGGCGATTACAGATTATGAGTTGGGGGAGGTTTTAAATGAATTTCAGGATGTTTTTCCTCAAGAATTACCTCCTGGTTTACCACCAAAAAGAGGAATTGAGCATCAGATTGATCTCATTCCCGGAGCCCCTATTCCAAATAAGCCATCCTATAGGTGTAATCCCGAGGAGAGTAGGGAATTACAACGACAAATCAGTGAGTTGATTGAGAGGGGATATGTGAAGGAGAGTATGAGTCCGTGTGCTGTTCCGGCCTTACTTGTTCCAAAAAAAGATGGGTCTTGGAGGATGTGTATCGATAGTCGATCTGTTAACAATATTACTATCAAGTACAGGTTTCCAATTCCTAGATTAGATGACATGTTAGATGAATTGAGTGGGTCTAATTTGTTCTCTAAAATTGATCTTAGGAGTGGGTACCATCAAATTTGTATGCGTGAGGGTGATGAGTGGAAAACCGCTTTTAAAACGAAATACGGCTTGTATGAGTGGCTTGTCATGCCTTTCGGTCTAACAAATGCCCCTAGTACGTTCATGAGATTGATGAATGAAGTACTTAGGCCATTTTTAGGCAAGTTTGTAGTGGTATATTTAGATGATATTCTTGTTTATTCTGCTAACAAGGAGGATCATTTGAATCATTTGTGTCTGTTATTTGAAACACTAAGGAAACATAAACTTTTTGGGAAGTTAGAGAAGTGTTCATTCATGCAAAATGAAGTGAGTTTTCTGGGTTTCATTATTTCTGATATAGGGGTGAAGGCGGATCCTGCTAAAGTAGACGCCATTTCTACTTGGCCGGTTCCAAAATGTGTGACTGATGTGAGGTCTTTTCATGGTTTAGCGTCTTTTTATAGGAGATTTATAAAAAATTTCAGTACTTTGTTAGCTCCTATAATTGAGTGTACTAAACATGGGAAATTTGAGTGGACTGCTGCTGCTCAAAGGGCCTTTGAATTGATTAAGGTTAAGATGTGTGAAGCACCTGTGTTATCATTACCTGATTTTACTAAACCTTTCGAGGTTGAGTGTGATGCGAGTGGGACAGGTGTTGGGGCTGTTTTGATTCAGTTGGGTAAGCCTATCGCTTATTTTAGCGAGAAGCTTAGTGGTGCTAGATTGAACTATTCTACTTATGATAAAGAGTTTTATGCTATGGTTAGAGCTTTAGGACATTGGAGTCATTATTTGCGTCCTGCTTCCTTTTTTTTACATTCTGATCATGAGTCGTTAAAGTACATACATGGGCAGCATAAGCTCAGTGCTCGACATGCTAAATGGGTAGAATTTTTACAATCTTTTGACTTTGTTGCTAAATACAAAGCCGGAAAGGCAAATATTGTTGCTGATGCTCTTTCTAGGAAACATTCACTACTGACAACGGTGGATACCAAGGTTCTTGGGTTCGAATTGATAAAAGAATACTATGCACTCGATGGTGATTTTCGTGACTTGTTTGTTGATTGTGAATCCGGTTCTAAAAATAATTATCAGTTGGTGGATGGGTTCTTATTTAAAGGGAACAAGCTCTGTGTTCCAAAATGTCCGGTTCGGGAGTTACTGATTCGGGAGGCTCATGGAGGTGGGTTGGCTGGTCATTTCGGCATCAACAAAACTACTGAGTTACTACAGGAGCACTTTCATTGGCCACGCATCGTTGGTGAGATCCAAGCTGTATTGGCTCGATGTGGAGTTTGTCAGAGGTCGAAGAGTTCTTTTCAGCAAGGGCCGTACACTCCGTTACCAGTTCCGGAAAGGCCATGGGAGGATGTGAGCATGGACTTCATAGTGGCACTGCCTAGAACTCAAAGGGGGAGAGACTCGGTTATGGTGGTGGTGGATAGGTTTTCGAAGATGGCACACTTTATTCCATGTCACAAGACTGAAGATGCGGTGAATGTCGCTTGCTTGTACTTTCGAGAAGTGGTGCGCTTACATGGGATACCTAAAACTATTGTCTCTGATCGTGACAGTAAGTCTTTGAGTTACTTCTGGAGAACTTTGTGGAGGCTTATGGGCACTAAACTACTATTCAGCACGTCTCATCATCCACAAACAGATGGGCAGACTGAGGTGACTAACAAGACATTGGGGTCGTTGCTTCGGGGTTTAGTGAGCAAAACCGGCAAGGATTGGGATGTGAAACTATGTCATGCTGAGTTCGCTTACAACAGGACACCTACTTATGCTACAAAACACTCCCCATTTGAAATTGTTTATGGCATTAACCCTTATGTTCCTATTGATCTTATTGCTTTACCTAGGGATTCTTATGTTCACGGTGATGCTAGAGCTCAGGCCGAAGCCATGGTGAAGATTCACAAGGAGGTCCGAGGAAACATTGAGAAAGCCAATGAGGGGTACAAGAAAAAGGCCAATAAGAGGAGGAAACCAAAAATCTTTGCTCCAGGAGATTTGGTATGGATTCATTTGAGGAAAGAGAGGTTCCCGGGGAAGCGGAAACACAAGCTAATGCCAAGAGCAGATGGTCCTTTCAAGGTCTTAGAGCGTTATGGTGATAATGCTTATAAGATCGATCTTCCGGGTGATTATGGAGTTGCTGCAACCTTCAACGTGGGTGACTTATCTCCTTATTTAGAAGATGATGAACTGCTAGAATTGAGGTCAATTCCTGTTGAAGAGGGAGGGGATGAACCAGGATCAGTGCCTGATCCTAAAACGAAAAAAGAGATACTCCTTAGTGCTAATCCCATCATTGAGATTAGTCCTTTTCATGGTCCTTTTATTAGTTCCTTTGTATCACTTATGTCTAATCTTGGTCCTGTTTAGTCCGTTTTGTAAACCTAAACTTTAGTTCGTAGTTTATTTGTTTCGGTTTGTATTAAGTAGTAGATTGCACTAACATTGAAGCAGGGGTCACGAGGTGCGAGTTTTCTTCACGAGGTGCGACTTGATTGTTGATTGCAAGACGTGCATTCCAGTAGGAAGTCGCGAGTCGCGGGTTTTCTTCGCGAGTCGCGAGCCTTCGTGGTCTTGGCTACGTATTTGAGGTGAAACAGAGTACATGTTCCAGTAGCAAGTCGCGAGTCGCGAGTCTTGGTCGCAAGTCGCGAGCCATTCGTGGTCTTGGCTACGTACTTAGGCTAAAGCAGATGCATCCTTCTAGAGAGCCCTCGCGAGTCGCGAGTATGGGTCGCGAGTCGCGACCCAGGCCCTGTTCTGGCTACGAGTTTCAGCTGCTTGTTTTTGTTTAATGGGTATTTTTGCTTTAGCTTGCAAGTTGAGTAATAGCCTTGATTAGTCATCTACTAGCCTAGCTAGATGTCATACTACCTTTGGAAGTCATGATGAAAAGCTTGGAGTGTCATGAAGGCTAAGAGAAGCTCATTGGTCTATTTTGGTGCAAGTGGGTGCAAGTGGCTCAACTTGCTTGAGGAGGCTGATTTTGGCTTGATATTTTCATTAATTTAGCCTTTGTTTATTGCTTGAGCATATCCTTATGTAGTATAATACTTGTATTATACTTGATACATATAATAGTTTGTACGTATTCGGTTGCGTATTGTACGAATATACGTATAATTATACGTATAATTGTACATTTCTTTCTTTAAGTAGACTTTGATGTATCATTTATAAACTACTTTGAATTTTATAAAAACTTGAACTTTGTTCAGCCTTGAGGCTAAAGTAACTTAGGTTTCTTTGAATTGATTTCTTGGGAGTTTTAACTACAAGTTTTCTAAACCGATTAGTGAGCTTTGAGAGTGACTCTCCTAGTGATTTAATCAACCTAAATTGAGTGTAAGAGTGATTCTTTCTACTGAATTTAGTAGGAAATATTTTCTTAAGAGTGATTCTTTTGAGCTATTTCATTATCTTCTCAACTCTAATTACTTGCTTGATTGATTTCAAGACTAATTATAGTTCAATAAGCTTTATTAAAATCAAATTAGCTTTGTTTCAATGTAACTAAGTGGAATCTTAGAGATTAAGCTTAAGCTTTGTTTGAAACAATTACCATTTTTGGAAATAATAGTTGGCTTTCATTTGATTAAACAAGCTATGTTTCAATACAATTGAATTTTATTTGATTCAATAAGCTTTATTCGAATAAAATTAGCTTTGTTTGAATACAATTGAGTGGAATGTTAGTGCTTAAGCTTATGCTTTATTTGAACGAATTACCATTTTTGGAAAGAATAGTTGACTTTCATTTGATTAAATAAGTTATGTTTGAATGCAATTTAAATTCATTTGATTCAATAAGCTTTATTCGAATCAAATTAGCTTTGTTTGAATGCAATTGAGTTGATTCTTAATGATTAAGCCTATGCTTTATTTGAAACAATTACCATTTTTGGAATAAATGGTGGTCTTTCATTTGATTCAATAAGCTTTATTCGAATCAAATTAGCTTTGTTTGAATGCAATTGAGTGGAATATTAATGATTAAGCTTGAGCATTATTTGAAACAATTACCATTTTCAGAAAAAATAGTTTACTTTCATTTGATTAAACAAGCTATGTTTGAATGCAATTGAATTTCATTTGATTGAATAAGCTTTATTCAAATAAAATTAGCTTTGTTTGAATGCAATTGAGTGGAATATTAATGATTAAACTTGAGCATTATTTGAAACAATTATCATTTTTGGAAAGCATACTTGACTTTCATTTGATTAAACAAGTTATGTTTGAATGCAATTCACTTTAATTTGATTCAATAAGCTTTATTCGAATCAAATTATCTTTGTTAGAACGCAATTGAGTGGAATCTTAATGATTAAGGTTAAACTTTATTTGAACCAATTTCCATTTTGGGAAAGAATAGTTGACTTTCATTTGATTAAACAAGCTATGTTTGAATGCAATTGACATTCATTGATTCAATAAGCTTTATTCGAATCAAATTAGTTTTGTTTGAATGCAATTGAGTGGTATCTTAATGCTTATGCTTATGCTTTATTTGAAACAATTACCATTTTTTGAAAGAATAGTAAACTTTCAATTGATTAAACAAGCTATGTTTCAATGCAATTGACTTTAATTTTAGTCAATAAGTTTTATTCGAATCAAATTAGCTTTGTTTGAATGCAATTGAGTGGAATCGTAATGGTTAAGCTTATGCTTTATTTGAACCAATTACCCATTTTTGGAAAGAATACTGGACTTTCATTTGATTAAACAAGCTATGTTTGAATGCAATTGACTTTAATTATATTCAATAAGCTTAATTTGAATAAAATTTTCTTTGTTTGAATGCAATTGAGTGGAATCTTAATGATTAAGCTTAAGCTTTATTTAAACCAATTACAATTTTTTGAAAGAAGTTGACTTTCATTTGATCAAACAAGATATGTTTGAATGCAATTGACTTTCATTTGATTCAATAAGCTTTAAACAAATCGAATTAGCTTTGTTTGAATGTAACTGAGTGGAATCTTAGTGACTAAGCTTAAGCTTTGTATGAAACAATTACCATTTTTGGAAACAATAGTTGACTTTCATTTGATTAAACAAGCTATGTTTCAATACAATTGAATTTCATTTGATTCAATAAGCTTTATTCGAATCAAATTAGCTTTGTTTGAAAACAATTGAGTGGAATCTTAATGCTTAAGCTTATGCTTTATTTGAACCAATTACTATTTTTGGAAAGAATAGTTGACTATCATTTGATTAAACAAGTTATGTTTGAATGCAATTTACGTTCATTTGATTAACTAAGTTTTATTCGAATCAAATTAGCTTTGTTTGAATGCAATTGAGTGGAATCTTAATGATTAAGCTTAAGCTTTATTTGAAGCAATTACCATTTTGGGAATAAATAGTTGTCTTTCATTTGATTCAATAATATTTATTCGAATAAAATTAGCTTTATTTGAATGCAATTGAATTTCATTTGATTCAATAAGCTTTATTCGAATCAAATTAGCTTTATTTGAATGCAATTGAGTGGAATCTTAATGATTAAGCTTAACCTTTAATTGAAAAAAGTACCATTTTTGGAAAGAATAGTTGACTTTCATTTGATTAAACAAGTTATGTTTGAATGCAATTTACATTCATTTGATTCAATAAGCTTTATTCGAATCAAATTAGCTTTGTTTGAATGCAATTGAGTGGAAACTTAATGATTAAGCCTATGCTTTATTTGAAACAATTACCATTTTTGGAATAAATGGTGGTCTTTCATTTGATTCAATAAGCTTTATTCGAATCAAATTACCTTTGTTTGAATGCAATTGAGTGGAATATTATTAAGCTTGAGCATTATTTGTAACAATTACCATTTTCGGAAAAAACAGTTTACTTTCATTTGATTAAACAAGCTTTATTTGAATGCAATTGAATTTCATTTGATTCAATAAGCTTTATTCAAATAAAATTAGCTTTGTTTGAATGCAATTGAGTGGAATATTAATGATTAAATTTGAGCGTTATTTGAAACAATTACCATTTTTGGAAAGCATACTTGACTTTCATTTGATTAAAGAAATTATGTTTGAATGCAATTGAGTTTAATTTGATTCAATAAGCTTTATTTGAATAAAATTATCTTTGCTTGAATGCAATTGAATGGAATCTTAATGATTAAGCTTAAGCTTTATTTGAACCAATTACATTTTTTGGAAAGAAGTTGACTTTCATTTGATTAAACAAGATATGTTTGAATGCAATTGACTTTCATTTGATTCAATAAGCTTTATCAAAACCGAATTAGCTTTGTTCGATTGTAACTGAGTGGAATCTAAGTGATTAAGCTTAAGCTTTGTTTGAAACAATTACCATTTTTGGAAGCAATAGTTGACTTTCATTTGATTAAACAAGCTATGTTTCAATACAATTGAATTTCATTTGATTCAATAAGTTTTATTCGAATCAAATTAGCTTTGTTTGAATACAATTGAGTGGAATCTTAATGCTTAAGCTTATGCTTTATTTGAACCAATTACCGTTTTTGTAAAGAATAGTTGACTATCATTTGATTAAACAAGTTATGTTTGAATGCAATTTACATTCATTTGATTCAATAAGTTTTATTTGAATCAAATTAGCTTTGTTTGAATGCAATTGAGTGGAATCTTAATGATTAAGCTTAAGCTTTATTTTAAGCAATTACCATTTTTGGAATAAATAGTTGTCTTTCATTTGATTTAATAAGCTTTATTCGAATAAAATTAGCTTTGTTTGAATGCAATTTAATTTCATTTGATTCAATAATCTTTATTCGAATCAAATTAGCTTTATTTGAATGCAATTGAGTGGAATCTTAATGATTAAGCTTAACCTTTAAGTGAAAAAAGTACCATTTTTGGTAAGAATAGTTGACTTTCATCTGATTAAACAAGCTATGTTTGAATGCAATTGACTTTCATTTGATTCAATAAGCTTGATTCGAATCAAATTAGCTTTTTTTGAATGCAATTGAGTGGAATCTTAATGATTAAGGTTAAGCTTTAGTAGAATCAATTACCATTTTTGAAGACAATAGTTGACCTTCATTTGATTAAACAAGCTATGTTTGAACGCAATTGACTTTCCTTTGATTCAATAAGCTTTATTCAAATCAAATTAGCTTTGTTTAAATGCAATTGAGTGGAAACTTAATGATTAAGGTTAAGCTTTATTTGAACCAATTTCCATTTTTGGAAAGAATAGTTGACTTTCATTTGATTAAACTAGTTATGTTTAAATGCAATTAAGGTTCATTTGATTCAATAAGCTTTATTCGAATCAAATTAGCTTTGTTTGAATGCAATTGAGTGGAATCTTAATGATTAAGCCTAAGCTTTATTTGAAACAATTATCATTTTTGGAATAAATGGTGGTTTTCATTTGATTTAATAAGCTTTATTTGATTAAAATTAGCTTTATTTGAATGCATTTGAGTGGAATATTAATGATTAAGCTCGAGCATTATTTGAAACAATTACCATTTTTGGAAAGAATACTTGACTTTCATTTGTTTAAAAAAGCTATGTTTGAATGCAATTGACTTTAATTTGATTCAATAAGCTTTATTCGAATCAAATTATCTTTGTTTGAATGCAATTGAGTGGAATCTTAATAATTAAGCTTAAGCTTTATTTGAACCAATTATAATTTTTGGAAAGAAGCTGACTTTCATTTGATTAAACAAGCTATGTTTGAATGCAATTGACTTTCATTTGATTCAATAAGCTTTATTAAAATCAAATTAACTTTGTTTGAATGTAACTGAGTGGAATCTAAGTGATGAAGCTTAAGCTTTGTTTGAAACAATTACCATTTTTGGAAACAATAGTTGACTTTCATTTGATTAAACAAGCTATGTTTCAATACAATTGAATTTCATTTGATTCAATAAGCTGTATTGGAATCAAATTAGCTTTGTTTGAATACAATGGGGTGGAATGTTAGTGCTTAAGCTTATGCTTTATTTGAACCAATTATCATTTTGGAAAGAATAGTTGACTTTCATTTGATTAAACAAGGTATGTTTGAATGCAATTGAATTTCATTTGATTCAACAAGCTTTATTCAAATAAATTTAGCTTTGTTTGAATGCAATTGAGTGGAATCTTAATGATTAAGCCTAAGCTTTATTTGAAACCATTAACATTTTTGGAATAAATGGTGGTCTTTCATTTGATTCAATAAGCTTTATTCAAATCAAATTAGCGTTGTTTCAATACAATTGAGTGGAATATTAATGATTAAGCTTGAGTATTATATGAAACAATTACAATTTTTGGAAACAATAGTTTACTTTCATTTGATTAAACAAGCTATGTTTGAATGCAATTGAATTTCATTTGATTCAATAAGCTTTATTCAAATAAAATTAACTATGTTTGAATGCAATTGAGTGGAATCTTAATGCTTAAGCTTATGCTTTATTTGAACCAATTACCATTTTGGAAAGAATAGTTCACTTTCATTTGATTAAAAAAGTTATGTTTGAATGCAATTGCCTTTCATTTGATTTAATAAGCTTTATTCGAATCAAATTAGCTTTGTTTGATTGCAATTGAGTGGAATATTAATGATTAAGCTTGAGCATTATTTGAAACAATTACCATTTATGGAAAGAATACTTGACTTTAATTTGATTAAACAAGCTATGTTTGAATGCAATTGACTTTCATTGATTCAATAAGCTTTATTCGAATCAAATTATTTTTGTTTGAATGTAATTGAGTGGAATCTTAATGCTTATGATTATGCTTTATTTGAACCAATTACCGTTTTTGTAAAGAATAGTTGACTATCATTTGATTAAACAAGTTATGTTTGAATGCAATTTACATTCATTTGATTCAATAAGTTTTATTCGAATCAAATTAGCTTTGTTTGAATGCAATTGAGTGGAATCTTAATGATTAAGCTTAAGCTTTATTTTAAGCAATTACCATTTTTGGAATAAATAGTTGTCTTTCATTTGATTCAATAAGCTTTATTCGAATAAAATTAGCTTTGTTTGAATGCAATTTAATTTCATTTGATTCAATAATCTTTATTCGAATCAAATTAGCTTTATTTGAATGCAATTGAGTGGAATCTTAATGATTAAGCTTAACCTTTAATTGAAAAAAGTACCATTTTTGGTAAGAATAGTTGACTTTCATCTGATTAAACAAGCTATGTTTGAATGCAATTGACTTTCATTTGATTCAATAAGCTTGATTCGAATCAAATTAGCTTTTTTTGAATGCAATTGAGTGGAATCTTAATGATTAAGGTTAAGCTTTAGTAGAATCAATTACCATTTTTGAAAACAATGGTTGACCTTCATTTGATTAAACAAGCTATGTTTGAACGCAATTGACTTTCCTTTGATTCAATAAGCTTTATTCAAATCAAATTAGCTTTGTTTAAATGCAATTGAGTGGAAACTTAATGATTAAGGTTAAGCTTTATTTGAACCAATTTCCATTTTTGGAAAGAATAGTTGACTTTCATTTGATTAAACTAGTTATGTTTAAATGCAATTAAGGTTCATTTGATTCAATAAGCTTTATTCGAATCAAATTAGCTTTGTTTGAATGCAATTGAGTGGAATCTTAATGATTAAGCCTAAGCTTTATTTGAAACAATTATCATTTTTGGAATAAATGGTGGTTTTCATTTGATTTAATAAGCTTTATTTGATTAAAATTAGCTTTATTTGAATGCATTTGAGTGGAATATTAATGATTAAGCTCGAGCATTATTTGAAACAATTACCATTTTTGGAAAGAATACTTGACTTTCATTTGTTTAAAAAAGCTATGTTTGAATGCAATTGACTTTAATTTGATTCAATAAGCTTTATTCGAATCAAATTATCTTTGTTTGAATGCAATTGAGTGGAATCTTAATAATTAAGCTTAAGCTTTATTTGAACCAATTACAATTTTTGGAAAGAAGCTGACTTTCATTTGATTAAACAAGCTATGTTTGAATGCAATTGACTTTCATTTGATTCAATAAGCTTTATTAAAATCAAATTAACTTTGTTTGAATGTAACTGAGTGGAATCTAAGTGATGAAGCTTAAGCTTTGTTTGAAACAATTACCATTTTTGGAAACAATAGTTGACTTTCATTTGATTAAACAAGCTATGTTTCAATACAATTGAATTTCATTTGATTCAATAAGCTTTATTGGAATCAAATTAGCTTTGTTTGAATACAATGGGGTGGAATGTTAGTGCTTAAGCTTATGCTTTATTTGAACCAATTATCATTTTGGAAAGAATAGTTGACTTTCATTTGATGAAACAAGGTATGTTTGAATACAATTGAATTTCATTTGATTCAACAAGCTTTATTCAAATAAAATTAGCTTTGTTTGAATGCAATTGAGTGGAATCTTAATGATTAAGCCTAAGCTTTATTTGAAACAATAACCATTTTTGGAATAAATGGTGGTCTTTCATTTGATTCAATAAGCTTTATTCAAATCAAATTAGCGTTGTTTCAATACAATTGAGTGGAATATTAATGATTAAGCTTGAGTATTATATGAAACAATTACAATTTTTGGAAACAATAGTTTACTTTCATTTGATTAAACAAGCTATGTTTGAATGCAATTGAATTTCATTTGATTCAATAAGCTTTATTCAAATAAAATTAACTTTGTTTGAATGCAATTGAGTGGAATCTTAATGCTTAAGCTTATGCTTTATTTGAACCAATTACCATTTTGGAAAGAATAGTTCACTTTCATTTGATTAAAAAAGTTATGTTTGAATGCAATTGCCTTTCATTTGATTTAATAAGCTTTATTGGAATCAAATTAGCTTTGTTTGATTGCAATTGAGTGGAATATTAATGATTAAGCTTGAGCATTATTTGAAACAATTACCATTTATGGAAAGAATACTTGACTTTAATTTGATTAAACAAGCTATGTTTGAATGCAATTGACTTTCATTGATTCAATAAGCTTTATTCGAATCAAATTATTTTTGTTTGAATGTAATTGAGTGGAATCTTAATGCTTATGATTATGGTTTATTTGAAACAATTACCATTTTTTGAAAGAATAATAAACTTTCATTTGATTAAACAAGCTATGTTTGAATACAATTGACTTTAATTTGAGTCAATAAGTTTTATTCGAATCAAATTAGCTTTGTTTGAATGCAATTGAGTGGAATCTTAACGCTTAAGCTTATGCTTTATTTGAACCAATTACCATTTTTGGAAAGAATAATTGACTTTCATTTGATTTAATAAGCTTTATTCGAATCAAATTAGCTTTGTTTGATTGCAATTGAGTGGAATCTTAATGATTAAGGTTAAGCTTTATTTGAACCAATTTCCATTTTTGGAAAGAAAATTTGACTTTCATTTGATTAAAAAAGCTATGTTTGAATGCAATTGACTTTCATTGATTCAATAAGCTTTATTCGAATCAAATTAGCTTTGTTTGAATGCAATTGAGTGGAATCTTTTTGCTTATGCTTATGCTTTATTTGAAACAATTACCATTTTTTGAAAGAATAGTAAACTTTCATTTGATTAAACAAGCTATGTTTGAATGTGAACCAGAATAAATGTACCAAAGATGGTGATTAGTAGTAGTACTTTTGTAATAGAATTGTAGTAGCATGATTAGCAATTTCAATGATGTATTTGCTACTACTTAGATAAATTCTTTAAGTTAATGTTTGTTTTTGCACTAATTAGCATTAGTTAAAATAGAGCTTGTAGCTTAAAATGCAATTAGGTGAACTATGGAGCAAATTTGCACAAACGAACCAGTAGCAAGTCACAAGGTGCGAGCCTAGGTCGCGAGGTGCGAGTCCAGGGGACGCATAGGGTCGCGATTCGCGACCATAACTCGCGAGTCGCGAGCTCATTCTGCCCATCTCCTACGTAATTATTGTGTTGCAAGTTGGCTTGTGGGCTTTTGGTTATTGCTTGCAAGTGGGAAGAGTAGCTTTGTTTGGTCATCTAAATAGCCTTGCCTGGTGTCATGCTACCTTGGTTGTAGCTTGGGTGAATAATGAGAGCTAGGTGAAGCATGCTTGGTGCAAGTGGTGCAAGTGGGTGCAAGTTGATAAAGCTTGATGCAAGTAGGTGCAAGTGGACATGGAAGGCTGATTGTTCATGATAGATATTGCATTATTTTGGACAGCTTTTGCTTTGTTTAGCTTAGATCTTTTAGTTATTTATTATTTCCCTTAGAAATATCTAGTTTACTTTCTCTATATATAGCTTGTAATGGTTATTGTAAAAATCAGATTTTGATGAATGAAAAATGGTTTGAAAACTTTGTGTTTTCTTTCTTTAGTTTTTAAGTTGTGTGCTTAGAAGCTAGCATGGTTTGAAGTTCTTGGGAGTTGTCTAGCTACAAGACTTCGTGCTAGATGAATGTTTAAGAGGCCGAACCTCTTAATTAGTTATCTAGGCTATTAGATTAAGAGGTCGACCCTCTTAGTCGAAGCTAGCCAAACTGATTAATGACTTCGAGAGTGATTCTCTTAGGAGTTAGTCAGATTTGATTGTTGAGTTTTGAGAGCGATTCTCTTAACTCGGTAGTTTATTTAGCGGTAGATTCAAGAGCGATTCTTCCATCTATTAGCTAAAATATCCCATTTAGAGATTAGTGTTCCTAATCTCTAAAATATCCCCTTTATTCTTTTTCGGTTTAGTTTTATTTTAGTGTAGCCTAATTACCGGCTACTGATTTTGTTACCCCTAAATTAAGAGCTAAGAGTGTTTCTTTTAAGTCTTAATTTAGAGATATAAGATTGTTCTGAATGGAGTTTTGGAGCTTTCTTGTAATCATAGTAGTTTTAGCCTAAATTGAGTGTTAAGAGTGATTCTTTTCATTTAGTTTAGACTATACGAGTTTGTCCACAAAGTGAGCTACAAAATTGGGTGTTTTTTAGCTTGTTCGTAGATGAATTCGTAGGCATAATCGATCCTGGAACTTGTTCCTCGATTCGATATGTTCCAGAATGCAATTGACTTTCATTTGATTCAATAAGCTTTATCAAAATCAAATTAGCTTTGTTTGAATGTAACTGAGTAGAATCTTAGTGATTAAGCTTAAGCTTTGTTTGAAACAATTACCATTTTTGGAAACAATAGTTGACTTTCATTTGATTAAACAAGCTATGTTTCAATACAATTGAATTTAATTTGATTCAATAAGCTTTATTCGAATCAAATTAGCTTTGTTTGAATACAATTGAGTGGAATCTTAGTGCTTAAGCTTATGCTTTATTTAAACGAATTACCATGTTTGCAAAGAATAGTTGACTTTCATTTGATTAAACAAGTTATGTTTGAATGCAATTTACGTTCATTTGATTCAATAATCTTTATTCGAATCAAATTAGCTTTGTTTTAATGCAATAGAGTGGAATCTTAATGATTAAACCTAAGCTTTATTTGAAACAATTACCATTTTTGGAATAAATGGTTGTCTTTCATTTGATTCAATAAGCTTTATTCGAATGAAATTAGCTTTGTTTGAATGCAATTGAGTGGAATATTAATGATTAAGCTTGTGCATTATTTGAGACAATTACCATTTTTGGAAACAATACTTGACTTTCGTTTGATTAAACAAGCTATGTTTGAATGCAATTGACTTTCATTTGATTCAATAAGCTTTATTCAAATAAAATTATCTTTGTTTGAATGCAATTGAGTGGAATATTAATGCTTAAACTTATGCTTTATTTGAACCAATTACCATTTTTAGAAAGAAAATTTGACTTTCATTAGATTAAACAAGCTATGTTTGAATGCAATTGACTTTCATTTGATTCAATTAGCTTTATTCGAATCAAATTAGCTTTGTTTGAACGCAATTGGGTGGAATCTTAATGATTAAGCTTAACCTTTAATTGAAAAAAGTACCATTTTTGGTAAGAATAGTTGACTTTCATCTGATTAAAC
This sequence comes from Salicornia ramosissima, assembly GCA_951394345.1. Taxonomy (NCBI): domain Eukaryota; kingdom Viridiplantae; phylum Streptophyta; class Magnoliopsida; order Caryophyllales; family Amaranthaceae; genus Salicornia; species Salicornia ramosissima. Next base: position 34,173,519 of record OX596233.1, on the reverse strand, counting down.
AAGCTATGTTTGAATGCAATTGACTTTCATTTGATTCAATAAGTTTGATTCGAATCAAATTAGCTTTGTTTGAATGCAATTGAGTGGAATCTTAATGATTAAACATAAGCTTTAGTTGAATAGATTACCATTTTTGAAAACAATAGTTGACTTTTATTTTATTAAAAAAGCTATGTTTGAACGCAATTGACTTTCATTTGATTCAATAAGCTTTATTCGAATAAATTAGCTTTATTTGAATGCAATTGAGTGGAATCTTAATGATTAAAGTTACGCTTTATTTGAACCAATTTCCATTTTTGGAAAGAATAGTTGACTTTCATTTGATTAAACAAGCTATGTTTGAATGCAATTGACTTTAGTTTGAATCAATAAGTTTTATTCGAATCAAATTAGTTTTGTTTGAATGCAATTGCGTGGAATCTTAATGATCAAGCTTAAGCTTTATTTGAAACAATTACCATTTTTGGAAAGAATACATGACTTTCGTTTGATTAAACAAGCTGTGTTTGAATGCAATTGACTTTAATTTGATTCAATAAGTTTTATTCGAATCAAATTATCTTTTTTTGAATGCAATTGAGCGGAATATTAATGATTAATCTTAAGCTTTATTTGAACCAATTCCAATTTTTGGAATGAAGTTGACTTTCATTTGATTAAACAAGCTATGTTTGAATGCAATTGACTTTCATTTGATTCAATAAGATTTCATAAAATCAAATTAGCTTTGTTTGAATGTAACTGAGTGGAATCTTAGTGATTCGGCTTAAGCTTTGTTTGAAACAATTACCATTTTTGAAAACAATAGTTGACTTTCATTTGATTTAACAAGCTATTTTTCAATACAATTGAATTTCATTTGATTCATTAAGCTTTATTCGAATCAAATTAGCTTTGTTTGAATACAATTGAGTGGAATCTTAATGAAGCATATGCTTTATTTGAACCAATTACCATTTTTGAAAAGAAGTTATGTTTGAATGCAATTTACGTTCATTTGATTCAATAAGTTTTATTCGAATCAAATTAGCTTTGTTTGAATGCTATTGAGTGGAATCTTAATGATTAAGCTTAAGCTTTATTTGAAACAATTACCATTTTTGGAATAAATAGTTTTCTTTCATTTTATTCAATAAGCTTTATTCGAATAAAATTAGCTTTATTTGAAACAATTACCATTTTTTGAAAGAATAGTAAACTTTCATTTGATTAAACAAGCTATGTTTGAATGCAATTGACTTTAATTTGAAACAATAAGTTTTATTTGAAACAATAAATGGTGTTTTTCCATTTGATTCAATGAGCTTTTTTCTAATCAAATTAGCTTTTTTTGAATGCAATTGAGGGGAATATTAATGATTAAGCTTGAGCATTATTTGAAACAATTACCATTTTTGGAAACAATAGTTTACTTTCATTTGATTAAACAAGATATGTTTAAATGCAATCGAATCTCATTTGATTTTCAATAAGCTTTATTCAAATAAAATTAGCTTTGTTTGAATGCAATTGAGTGGAATCTTAATGCTTAAACTTATGCTTTATTTGAACCAATTACAATTTTTTGAAAGAATAGTTCACTTTCATATGATTAAACAGGTTATGTTTGAATGCAATTTACGTTCATTTGATTCAATAAGCTTTATTCGAATCAAATTAGCTTTGTTTGAATGCAATTGAGTGGAATCTTAATGATTAAGCTTAAGCTCTATTTGAAACAATTACCATTTTTGGAATAAATAGTTGTTTTTCATTTGATTCAATAAGCTTTATTCGAATCGAATTAGCTTTGTTTGAATGCAATTGAGTGGAATATTAATGATTAAGCTTGAGCATTATTTGAAACAATTACCATTTTTGGAAACAATAGTTTACTTTCATTTAATTAAACAAGCTATGTTTGAATGCAATTAAATTTCATTTGATTCAATAAGCTTTATTCAAATAAAATTAGCTTTGTTTGAATGCAATTGAGTGGAATCTTAATGCTTAAGCTTATGCTTTATTTGAACCAATTACCATTTTTTGAAAGAATAGTTCACTTTCATTTGATTAAACACGTTATGTTTGAATGCAATTTACGTTCATTTGATTCAATAAGCTTTATTCGAATCTAATTAGCTTTTTTGAATGCAATTGAGTGGAATCTTAATGATTAAGGTTAAGCTTTATTTGAAACAATTACCATATTTGGAATAAATAGTTGTTTTTCATTTGATTCAATAAGCTTTATTCGAATCGAATTAGCTTTGTTTGAATGCAATTGAGTGGAATATTAATGATTAAGCTTGAGCATTATTTGAAACAATTACCATTTTTCGAAAGAATACTTGACTTTCATTTGATTAAACAAGCTATGTTTGAATGCTATTGACTTTAATTTGATTCAATAAGCTTTATTCGAATCAAATTATCTTTGTTTGAATGCAATTGAGTGGAATCTTAATGCTTAAGCTTATACTTTATTTGAACCAATTACAATTTTTGGATAGAATGACTTTCATTTGATTAAACAAGCTATGTTTGAATGCAATTGACTTTAATTTGATTCAAAAAGCTTTGTAACTCAGTGGAATCTTAGTGATTAGGCTTAAGCATTGTTTGAAACAATTACCATTTTTGGAAACAATAGTTGACGTTCATTTGATTAAACAAGCTATGTTTCAATACAATTGAATTTCATTTGATTCAATAAGCTTTATTCGAATCAAATTAGCTTTGTTTGAATACAATTGAGTGGAACGTTAGTGCTTAAGCTTATGCTTTATTTGAAACAATTACCATTTTTGGAAACACTAGTTGACTTTCATTTGATTAAACAAGCTATGTTTCAATACAATTGAATTTCATTTGATTCAACAAGATTTATTGGAATCAAATTAGCTTTGTTTGAATACAATTGAGTAGAATGTTAGTGCTTAAGCTTATGCTTTATTTGAACCAATTATAATTTTTTGAAAGAATAGTTGACTTTCATTTGATTAAATAAGCTATGTTTAAATGCAATTGAATTTCATTTGATTCAATAAGCTTTATTCAAACAAAATTAGCTTTGTTTGAATACAATTATGTGGAATCTTAATGATTAAGCCTAAGCTTTATTTGAAACCATTAACATTTTTGGAATAAATGGTGGTCTTTCATTTGATTCAATAAGCTTTATTCGAATCAAATTAGCTTTGTTTGAATGCAATTTAGTGGAATATTAATGATTAAGCTTGAGCATTATTTGAAACAATTACCATTTTTGGAAACAATAGTTTACTTTCATTTGATTAAACAAGCTATGTTTGAATGCAATTGACTTTCATTTTATTCAATTAGCTTTATTCGAATCAAATTAGCTTTGTTTGAACGGAATTGAGTGGAATCTTAATGATTAAGCTTGAGCATTATTTGAAACAATTACCATTTTCGGAAAAAATAGTTTACTTTCATTTGATTAAACAAGCTATGTTTGAATGGAATTGAATTTCAGTTGATTCAATAAGCTTTATTCAAATAAATTTGCTTTGTTTGAATGCAATTGAGTGCAATCTTAATGCTTAAGCTTATGCTTTATTTGAACCAATTACCATTTTTGGAAAGAATACTTCACTTTCATTTGATTAAAAAAGTTATGCTTAAATGCAATTGACTTTCATTTAATTCATTAAGCTTTATTCGAATCAAATTAGCTTTGTTTGAATGCAATTGAGTGGAATATGAAATGATTAAGCTTGGTCATTATATGAAACAATTACCATTTTTGGAAATACTTGACTTTCATTTGATTAAACAAGCTATGTTTGAATGCAATTGACTTTAATTTGATTCAATAAGCTTTATTCGAATCAAATTATCTTTGCTTGAATGCAATTGAATGGAATCTTAATGATTAAGCTTAAGCTTTATTTGAACCAATTAAAATTTTTGGAAAGAAGTTGACTTTGATTTGATTAAACAAGCTATGTTTGAATGCAATTGACTTTCATTTGATTCAATAAGCTTTATTCGAATCAAATTCGCTTTGTTTGAATAAAATTGAATGGAATGTTAGTGCTTAAGTTTATGCTTTATTTGAACCAATTACTATTTTTGAAAAGAATAGTTGACTTTCAATTGATTAAACAAGTTATGTTTGAATGCAATTTACGTTCATTTGATTCAATTAGCTTTATTCAAATCAAATTAGCTTTGTTTGAATGCAATTGAGTGGAATCTTAATGATTAAGCCTAAGCTTTATTTGAAACAATAACCATTTTTGGAATAAATGGTGGTTTTTCATTTGATTCCATAAGCTTTATTCGAATCAAATTAGCTTTCTTTGAATGCAATTGAGTGGCAAATTAATGATTAAGCTTGAGCATTATTTGAAACAATTACCATTTTCGGAAAAAATAGTTTACGTTCATTTGATTAAACAAGCTATGTTTGAATGCAATTGAATTTCATTTGATTCAATAAGCTTTATTCAAATAAAATTAGATTTGTTTGAATGCAATTGAGTGGAATCTTAATGCTTAAGCTTATGCTTTATTTGAACCAATAACCATTTTTTGAATGATTAATTCACTTTCATTTGATTAAACAAGCTATGTTTGAATGCAATTGACTTTCATTTGATTCAATAAGCTTTATTCGAATCAAATTAGCTTTGTTTGAATGCAATTGAGTGGAATAGTAATGATTAAACTTGAGCGTTATTTGAAACAATTACCATTTTTGGAAAGCATAGTTGACTTTCATTTGATTAAACAAGTTATGTTTGAATGCAATTGACTTTAATTAGATTTAATAAGCTTTATTCAAATCAAATTATCTTTGTTAGGATGCAATTGAGTGGAATCTTAATGATTAAGGTTAAACTTTATTTGAACCAATTTGCATTTTTGGAAAGAATAGTTGACTTTCATTTGATTAAACAAGCTATGTTTGAATGCAATTGACTTTCATTAATTCAATAAGCTTTATTCGAATCAAGTTAGCTTTGTTTGAATGCAATTGAGTGGAATCATAATGCTTTTGCTTATGCTTTATTTCAAAGAATTACCATTTTTTGAAAGAATAGTAAACTTTCATTTGAGTAAACAAGCTATGTTTGAATGCAATTGACTTTAATTTGATTCAATAAGCTTTATTCGAATCAAATTATCTTTGTTTGAATGCAATTGAGTGAAATCTTAATGATTAACCTTAAGCTTTATTTGAACCAATTACAATTTTTGGAAAGAAGTTGACTTTCATCTGATTAAACAAGATATATGTTTGAATGCAATTGACTTTCATTTGATTCAATAAGCTTTATTAAAATCAAATTTGCTTTGTTTGAATGTAACTGAGTGGAATCTTAGTGATTAAGCTTAAGCTTTGTTTGAAACAATTACCATTTTTGGTTAAAATAGTTGACGTTCATTTGATTAAACAAGCTATGTTTCAATACAATTGAATTTCATTTGATTCAATAAGCTTTATTCGAATCAAATTAGCTTTGTTTGAATACAATTGAGTGGAATGTTAGTGCTTAAGCTTATGCTTTATTTCAACCAATTACCATTTTTGGAAAGAATAATTGACTTTCATTTGATTAAACAAGTTATCTTTGAATGCAATTTACGTTCATTTGATTCAATAAGCTTTATTGGAATCAAATTAGCTTTGTTTGAATGGAATTGAGTGGAATCTTAATGATTAAGCCTAAGCTTTATTTGAAACAATTACAATTTTTGGAATAAATGGTGGTCTTTCATTTGATTCAATAAACTTTATTCGAATCAAATTAGCTTTGTTTGAATGCAATTGAGTGGGATATTAATGATTAAGCTTGAGCATTATTTGAAACAATTACCATTTTTTGAAAGAATAGTAAACTTCCATTTGAGTAAACTAGCTATGTTTGAATGCAATTGACTTTAATTTGTTTCAATAAGCTTTATTCGAATCAAATTATCTTTGTTTGAATGCAATTGGGCGAAATCTTAATGATTAAGCTTAAGCTTTATTTGAACCAATTACAAGTTTTGGGAAGAATAGTTCACTTTCATTTGATTAAAATAGTTATGTTTAAATGCAATTGACATTCATTTGATTCAATAAGCTTTATTCGAATCAAATTAGCTTTGTTTGAATGCAATTGAGTGGAATATGAAATGATTAAACTTGAGCTTTATTTTAAACAATTACCATTTTTGAAAAGCATAGTTGACTTTCATTTGATTAAACAAGTTATGTTTGAATGCTATTGACTTTAATTTGATTTAATAAGCATTATTCGAATCAAATTATCTTTGTTAGAATGCAATTTAGTGGAATCTTAATGTTGTAACCTTGTTGTAGCACAAGAAGATTACAAGGGAATAGCCACTAATAGTTTGATAGAAACAAGTTTAAAGATGGATACAGAATTTCACCACCACCTCTACACTTGGGCAATCAATTCGTGGAGGTTGGATACAGAAAATCACCACCAAACTCTACAAATTGGGGTCCTAAGATCACAGCCTAATTGTGCCAAAAATTAGACAAGCAAAGGAAAGTTGTATTCGGATTTCTCAAGAAAAACCAAAGACAAATTCAAGTTTTTTTTGATTTCAAAGTTCTGATTTTTCATTGATGCTCAAAGCCATTATTTATAGTTACATCCAAGGATAAGCTAAAGATAATTAGGAAATCTAATCCTATCCTAAAGATCAGAATTAGAGGTACAAATTAAGATTACAAAACTTATCCTAAAGATGAGATAAAATCAGAACAAGTGGTGAATTTGTAATCTAAAAGATAATCCTATCCTTGAAGATAACAAATCAGAACCAAAGAAGGAGCTTGGGCAGCCGGTTTTCAAGCTTCAAGTTTAATGCTTTCATAACTGCTTGGTCTCCTCTTAACTGCTCTTTCAATTGTCTTTGATGACTCCACTTGCATCCTCCTTAATGCTGCCGGTTTGGACTTCATTGCATCACTTATTTGCCTTAATTAAACTACCTTGAATTAACTTAAACAACTTTAAACAAAGTGGTTCGACTTAAACAAGGATCGAACCTAAATTAACTTAAACAAAGTTAAACTGAAATTTAATAAACAAAATTAAAAAGGACTTGAGTTGGTTGGATAGTTAACCCAACCATGTTATGAATGCCATTTCGAACCATTGTGATTAACTTGCCATCTTGAACAAAGGAACTAGGGGGCCGGATCACAACATTTAATGATTAAGGTTAAACTTTATTTGAACCAATTTTGTAACGACCCGACTTTTCGACTTGTCGATTTACAAAGGGAAAGCGACATTCGGATCGTTACTAACTTAAATAACAATAAATCAACTTAATTGAATGAATAAATTATCTTTTATTAAATTAACTACTGAAAATCCATAAACCAAAAGTCACTAATACATATAAAGTCTGGAAATTCTGTCCCAACATGCTGGGATCATAAGATAAACTAAATTAATGTCTCAAACTGTTCTGGGAATACTAAATACTCAAAATAAAATACTAATCTACTCAAGCCCATCCAGCGGAGCCCGCTCTACTCTGCTGCATCGTCATCTGAAACTGAGGGGGGGGTCCACCGTCAGTGGCGAGTAACTAGGCTGTCCCATTTAATCGAGGGACCACCAAACACATAATAGCATAGAAATATGCATAAAAACTGTAAAGAAATCTAATACATGTCTTTATAAAAATGTACAAAAATACGTATAACAGTACGTATAAAAATACGTATAAAAGTACGTATGCGAATACGTATAAACACACCTGCAGAAATACGGTTAGAAATACGTATAATCTACGTATAATGTACGTACAATCAACCCTGCAAATACGGTTAGAAATACGTACAAAAATACACTCAACATTCATACATACATGCATCCTTACTCGCATACATACATACCCATAAATACAGAAATACACAGCGGAAGACTTAACATACTGAACTTATACCTTATACTATACATCTTAAATTATCCCAATCCTTAACTTATACTTAACCCTTCTTAAATTATATCATTAATAAATCTTAATCATATCTTATCATAATCTTATCTTAATCATATCATATCATAGTCTTATCTTGATCATATCATATCATAATCTTATCTTAATCGTATCATATCATGTCTTTCTTATCATATTAGATCATAACATACCTTATCATCACATCTTAGAAATCATCTTAAACTTCATCTTATGATTTCATCTTATCAAATCGTATGATCGTAATATAATATCTTTGTTGGACCGGTCACTAATAACTCGTTATGGATCTCGTGTTTCACCATAACTCCCTAGAACATGCCGGGAGGAGCTCGTGTACTCAATCCCATAGCGGATCCCGTGTTTCACCGCTAAGTCTAAGCTATGGCCATAACTTCCTGGTAGCGACTCGCAGATACGGTTACCAGACGACTACATGTTCTAAGGTCAAACTACTCGGGGGAACTCATGTGTTCGTCCCATTGGGTAGTGGTTCTGACTTAACCCACTAATGACTCGTGTATCATACAGGTGGGTGTCCATATTGTATCTTATATCTTCAATTAATTCAATCATATCATATATTAGGATAATACTAGGTGACCGTAATAGGAAATGAAATGTTCGGAGTCCCAGGAAAGAGAGGTGCGGCACGTATATTGGCCACCTTAAATACCAAGTCTTTCCTAGCCAGAGACCGAAACATAACATGTATAGCTATTACTCTGTTTCCTTTCTTATCCCTAGTAGTATCTTATGCAACTTTAAATCTTATAATATACTATCATATACTTATAATCCTATCCTTTCGGATACTAACCTTAATATCATATACTAACTTGTAGATATTATTATTAATAATTGTAATAGCCGAATACTAATAGTAATAATAATAGTCATATTATCTATCCCTTCACTTTACAACTTATCCCTGATAATTATTTTGTCCGTAACTTTTATTATTAACTATTCCCTAAATTAATAATAATCCAAAATTAACCAAAATTTGACTATTTCATATATCCCACACGGCAACATTAAAATAACAACAATAATTAACTATTTTCTTGAATTAATTTAATTAATCAATATAATTACAAAAATTACCAAAATAAGATAAAAATCATATTTTTCAACAACATTCATCAAGATTAACATAAAAATAATATTTTTAACTCTTCTTTTAATTTCTATACACTCGACAATTAAAAGATAATAACAAGATTTAATTTTTAATTCAAGATTTATCAATATAATTCAATACTATCAAGATTCATCATAAAAATCATATTTTTAGTTCCCTTTTAATACTTAGGTCACTCGAAAATTCAATAATTAATAATAGCATATTTTAATAATTCAATTGCCCTATTTTATACAATCTGATTTTTAAAGAATTAAATTAAAAACGACCATCTAAAGATCTCTAAAAATCTGGAAATTTTTATGGGAGCTAAATATGGGTTCAAGGATTTACGTGCATAAATTTCGTCTAAAAATAACATCTTTTACTATTTTTAAGTGATTTTATAACTAACCAGTCAGATTAGGCTGAATTCGGTTTCAGAATTTTATGCCATATCAAACGATCTTTAAAAATTACGAAAATTTAACACAAGCTGTAAAACATTATCACTGACTTCCATATAAAATTTCGTAGCATTCATAATTGATTAAGTACACTAATAAATTCGTAAACCTATTCTGGACAGTTTTACCGGTTTGAAAGATTAAATTTTTATAAATAATAAACGGACGAATTTTTCCACGAAATAAATCATGGTTAATAATCAAACAGTAAACCAGATACCATGAAAAATTAATCAAGAAATAACAAGATTTGATTGGTAAATAAATTATACAAGATCATACATAAAATCAAGAAAATACATAAAAATCAATTAAGAAATTCATGCTTCATGCTCGACATGTTCATATGAAAACAATATTAAACTTCCTACAATTTTCATGCTTCAATTCCTAATTAACTATGTGTTTTTCTACCCATAGATTAAAGAGGAGAGCATAGTTACCTGGATTCGCTATTAAAATTCCAAGGGAAAATGATGGCTCACTGTTTTTGAGAAGAGGAAGAAGGGGAAGAGAGAAAATGTATTTTAGGGTTTAGGAACAATTGCAAAAATAGGACTAACTAAATGATAATGGTCCTATTTATAGAAGAGAGGAAGGAAAAGAAATAAAAAAAAAAAAACAAACCCTAATGCTACTAATGAAGCTGCCGTGAAGAAGGAGAAAGAATAGGGAGGTGGAGTGGACTTAGTTAGGTATGACTAGGCTAGGTTGAATTAGTTTAGGGCTTTAAAAACTAATTTAATTAAATCAAATAATTAATTAACCAATTTAAATAAATAAAAACAATACTTGGCCCAAATAAAAAAGAGGGGAGCCGGCCAAGTAGAAAAAGAAAGAAAAATTGGGTCTTTGGCCCAATTTGGAAATAAGAATAGGAAATACAAATTAAACAGTCCAAAATATAATGGGCCTTTTTGGACTAGAATTAAATAAATATAATTAATAACCGCGAAATTTTCTGGCCCAAAATTCCGGGTCGTTACAAATTTCCATTTTTGGGAAGAATAGTTGACTTTCATTTGATTAAACAAGCTATATTTGAATGCAATTGACTTTCATTGATTCAATAAGCTTTATTCGAATCAAGTTAGCTTTGTTTGAATGCAATTGAGTGGAATCATAATGCTTTTGCTTATGCTTTATTTGAAACAATTACCATTTTTTGAAATAATAGTAAACCTTCAATTGATTAAACAAGCTATGTTTGAATGCAATTAACGTTAATTTTAGTCAATAAGTTTTATTCGAATCAAATTAGCTTTGTTTGAATGCAATTGAGTGGAATCTTAATGATTAAGCTTAATCTTTATTTGAAACAATTACCATTTTTGGAAAGAATACTTGACTTTCATTTGATTAAACAAGCTATGTTTGAATGGAATTGACTTTATTTTGATTCAATAAACTTTATTAAAATCAAATTAGCTTTGTTTGAATGTAACTGAGTGGAATTTTAATGATTAAGCCTAAGCTTTATTTGAAACAATTACCATTTTTGGAATAAATGGTTGTCTTCCATTTGATTCAATAAGCTTTATTCGAATCAAATTAGCTTTGTTTGAATGCAATTGAGTGGAATATTAATGATTAAGCTTGAGCATTATTTGAAACAATTATCATTTTTGGAAACAATAGTTTACTTTCATTTGATTAAACAAGCTATGTTTGAATGCAATCGAATCTCATTTGATTTTCAATAAGCTTTATTCAAATAAAATTAGGTTTGTTTGAATGCAATTGAGTGGAATCTTAATGCTTAAACTTATGCTTTATTTGAACCAATTACCATTTTTGGAAAGAATAGTTAACTTTCATTTGGTTAAACAAGTTATGTTTGAATGCAATTTACGTTCATTTGATTCAATAAGCTTTATTCGAATCAAATTAGGTTTGTTTGAATGCAATTGAGTGGAATCTTAATGATTAAGCTTAAGCTTTATTTAAAACAATTACCATTTTTGGAATAAATAGTTGTTTTTAATTTGATTCAATAAGCTTTATTCGAATCAAATTAGCTTTGTTTGAATTCAATTGAGTGGAATATTAATGATTAAGCTTGAGCATTATTTGAAACAATTACCATTTTTGGAAACAATAGTTTACTTTCATTTGATTAAACAGGCTATGTTTGAATGCTATTGAATTTCATTTGATACAATAAGCTTTATTCAAATAAAATTAGCTTTGTTTGAATGCAATTGAGTGGAATCTTAATGCTTAAGCTTATGCTTTATTTGAACCAATTACCATTTTTGGAAAGAATAGTTCACTTTCATTTGATGAAAAAAGTTATGTTTGAATGCAATTGACTTTCATTTGATTTAATAAGCTTTATTCGATTCAAATTAGCTTTGTTTGAATGCAATTTAGTGGAATATTAATGATTAAGCTTGAGCATTATTTGAAACAATTACCATTTTTGGAAAGAATACTTGACTTTCATTTGATTAAACAAGCTATTTTTGAAAGCAATTTACATTAATTTGATTCAATAAGCTTTATTCGAATCAAATTATCTTTTTTTAAATGCAATTGAGTGGAATCTTAATGATTAAGTTTAAGCTTTATATGAACCAATTACAATTTTTGGAAAGAAGTTGACTTTCATTTGATTAAACAAGCTATGTTTGAATGTAATTGACTTTCATTTCATTCAATAAGCTTTATTAAAATCAAATTAACTTTGTTTGAATGTAATTCAGTGGAATCTTAGTGATTAAGCTTTATCTTTGTTTGAAACAATTACCATTTTTGGAAAAAATAGTTGGCGTTCATTTGATTAAACAAGCTATGTTTCAATACAATTGAATTTCATTTGATTCAATAAGCTTTATTCGAATCAAATTAGCTTTGTTTGAATACAATTGAGTGGAATGTTAGTGCTTAAGCTTATGCTTTATTTCAACCAATTACCATTTTTGGAATGAATAGTTGACTTTCATTTGATTAAACAAGTTATGTTTGAATGCAATTTACGTTCATTTGATTCAATAAGCTTTATTCGAATCAAATTAGCTTTGTTTGAATGCAATTGAGTGGAATCTTAATGATTAAGCCTCAGCTTTATTTAAAACCATTAACATTTTTGGAATAAATGGTGGTCTTTCAATTGATTCAATAAGCTTTATTCGAATCAAATTAGCTTTGTTTGAATGCAATTGAGTGGAATATTAATGATTAAGCCTGAGCATTATTCGAAACAATTACCATTTTTGGAAACAATAGTTTACTTTCATTTGATTAAACAAGCTATATTTGAATGCAATTGAATTTCATTTGATTCAATAAGCTTTATTCGAATCAAATTAGCTTTGTTTGAATGCAATTGAGTGGAATCTTAATGCTTATGCTTATGCATTATTTGAAAGAATTACCATTTTTTGAAAGAATAGTAAACATTCATTTGAGTAAACAAGCTATGTATGAATGCAATTGACTTTAATTTGATTCAATAAGCTTTATTCGAATCAAATTATCTTTGTTTGAATGCAATTGAGTGAAATCTTAATGATTAAGCTTAAGCTTTATTTGAACCAATTATAATTTTTGGAAAGAATTTGACTTTCATTTGATTAAGCAAGCTATGTTTGAATGCAATTGATTTTCATTTGATTCAATAAGCTTTATTAAAATCAAATTAGCTTTGTTTGAATGTAACTGAGTGGAATCTTAGTGATTAAGCTTAAGCTTTGTTTGAAACAATTACCATTTTTGGAAACAATAGTTGACGTTCATTTGATTAAACAAGCTATGTTTCAATACAACTGAATTTCATTTGATTCAATAAGCTTTATTCGAATCAAATTAGATTTGTTTGAATACAATTGAGTGCAATGTTAGTGCTTAAGCTTATGCTTTATTTGAACCAATTACCATTTTTGGAAAGAATAGTTGACTTTCATTTGATTAAACAAGTTATGTTTAATGCAATTTACGTTCATTTGATTCAATAAGCTTTATTCGAATCAAATTAGCTTTATTTCAATGCAATAGAGTGGAATCTTAATGATTAAGCCTAAGCTTTATTTGAAACAATTACCATTTTTGGAATAAATGGTGGTCTTTCATTTGATTCAATAAACTTTATTCGAATCAAATTATCTTTGTTTGAATGCAATTGAGTGGCATATTAATGATTAAGCTTGAGCATTATTTGAAACAATGACAATTTTTGGAAACAATAGTTTTCTTTGATTTGATTAAACAAGCTATGTTTGAATGCAATTGAATTTCAGTTGATTCAATAAGGTTTGTTTGTATGCAATTGAGTGGAATCTTAATGCTTAAGCTTATGCTTTATTTGAACCAATTACCATTTTTGGAAAGAATAGTTCACTTTCATTTGATTAAAATAGTTATGTTTAAATGCAATTGAGTTTCATTTGATTCAATAAGCTTTATTCGAATCAAATTCGCTTTGTTTGAATACAATTGAGTGGAATGTTAGTGCTTAAGCTTATGCTTTTTTTCACCCAATTACCATTTTTGGAAAGAATAGTTGACTTTCATTTGATTAAACAAGTTATGTTTGAATGCAATTTACGTTCATCTGATTCAATAAGCTTTATTCGAATCAAATTAGCTTTGTTTGAATGCAACTGAGTGGAATCTTAATGATTAAGCCTAAGCTTTATTTGAAACAATTACCATTTTTGGAATAAATGGTGGTCTTTCATTTGATTCAATAAACTTTATTCGAATCAAATTAGCTTTGTTTGAATGCAAATGAGTGGCATATTAATGATTATGCTTGAGCATTATTTGAAACAATTACCATTTTTAAAAGAATAGTAAACTTCCATTTTAGTAAACAAGCTATGTTTGAATGCAATTGACTTTAATTTGATTCAATAAGCTTTATTCGAATCAAATTTTATTTGTTTGAATGCAATTGATTGGAATCTTAATGCTTTAGCTTATGCTTTATTTGAACCAATTACTATTTTTGGAAAGAATAGTTCACTTTCATTTGATTAAAATAGTTATGTTTAAATGCAATTGACTTTCATTTGATTCAATAAGCTTTATTCGAATCAAATTAGCTTTGTTTGAATGCAATTGAGTTGCATATTAATGATTATGCTTGAGCATTATTTGAAACAATTACCATTTTTTAAAAGAATAGTAAACTTCCATTTTAGTAAACAAGCTATGTTTGAATGCAATTGACTTTAATTTGATTCAATAAGCTTTATTCGAATCAAATTTTCTTTGTTTGAATGCAATTGAGTGAAATCTTAATGATTAAGCTTAAGCTTTATTTGAACCAATTACAAAATTTCGAAAGAAGTTGACTTTCATTTGATTAAACAAGCTATGTTTGAATACAATTGATTTTCATTTGATTCAATAAGCTTTATTAAAATCAAATTAGCTTTGTTTGAATGTAACTGAGTGGAATCTTAGTGATTAAGCTTAAGCATTGTTTGAAACAATTACCATTTTTGGAAACAATAGTTGAAGTTCATTTGATTAAACAAGCTATGTTTCAATACAACTGAATTTCATTTGATTCAATAAGCTTTATTCAAATCAAATTAGCTTTGTTTGAATATAATTGAGTGGAATGTTAGTGCTTAAGCTTATGCTTTATTTGAACCAATTACCATTTTTGGAAAGAATAATTGACTTTCATTTGATTAAACAAGTTATGTTTGAATGCAATTTACGTTCATTTGATTCAATAAGCATTATTCGAATCAAATTAGCTTGGTTTGAATGCAATTGAGTGGAATCTTAATGATTAAGCCTAAGTGATAGGTCCATTTTAGGACCGATTTCCTGGACTCTTTTAACTTGTTTTCTGTTGTTTTTAGGCTTAGTTTTATTAGTTTTAGGCCTTTTTAACTTAGTTTAGGTCTTACTTGCGTTTTCGTTGAATAATGCCTTTTCTTGCCATTTTTGCTAATAATTGAGCACTTTTGCGTTACTAATGCCTTGCGTTCATTCATGTAGGTATTTTGTGTGTTTTCGATCAATTCTTAAAAGCCGATAAGGGTCGTGAGAGGTCCCGAGAAGCTTTGAGAAGTGTTCCGCAAGAAAGCTAAGACCACAATCACCACTTTTGGAGCATAGGTCAACTTTGAAAGGCCATAACTTTTTAAATACTTAATATTTTAAGGTGATTCAAGTTGGAGGTTAAAGCTCGTTCCGATAGCTTCGAAACGCCTGGTCATAAGCTAAATTCTGATAAGAAATGAAGGACTTATGACGTTTCTAAAACTGACTGCTCTGGCTTTCCAGCGGCCGCTGCGCCGTTTCCAGCGCCCGCTGAGACCTGATCAGCGCCCGCTGAACTGGCCAGAATAGTCAGTAGCTCATTTTTTGGCTCCAGCGCCCGCTGAGACCCCTCCAGCGCCCGCTGTCTTCTCCTCAGCGCCCGCTGAAGTGCTTTTCTGCGATATTTTTATTACTTTTCTTCTGTTTTTGCTCGGATTTTTGGGGGGTTGTATAAATACCCCCCTTTTCCCATTTCTTACACAGCTGAGGTTAGAGGCTCCAACTTAGGGTTAGGTTAGATTTTTAAGCTTTCTTCTTCATTTTTCTCATGTAATTTACATTTTGTTCTTCAATTTATGCAAGTAGTATAATTCTTCTTCTTCTCATTCTTGTTCTCCTCTTCAAGGTACTCTTCTTGCTTTCTTTTATTGCTTTGATTCCTTGCTCTTTGTTGTTTGCTATTGATTTCTAGTAGTTGATGGATGTTGTTGTAGTTTAATTAGTTAGTTTAATTGTTTATTTTCATGTTTGATTAGTTGCTTATTTTGATTTCATTGTTGTTCTTAGTAGTTTAGTGTGTAGTTTTCTAGGTTTTAGTTGTTGTTTTTGTTGTTCTTAGTTTTAGGGTTAATTTATGTATTGAATTATAGCTTTAGTTATGTTTTATTTATTTATGTTTGAGTAGTTAATTTCTAGGGTTTTGAGTGAAACTTCTCAATTCCTCCATGTTTGTGGTTTAGTCGTTTTTAGGCTTGGTTGTGATATTGTCGGTACCTTAGGATTCGGTAATGTTGAGTCATATGTTTAGCTAGCATAAGATTCATTGAAGAATCCCCACCGAAGGACCGAAAGGTGAACGTGGGTGATGACTTCCTTTGCCCGATTGATGGAAGCACCACGAAAGTTGGGCCTTCGATCAAGGGAAAGTTACCGGTCTTCGTGATTTTGTGCTTAGTACTTGTTAGATGTGTCGCTGCACGAAAGTGAGTTGTATATGTCTTTCCGGTCATCGTACTAGCTCGAAAGAGTGGTACAATCCTAGAACGACATCCCCTTATCCACGACCTAAGTCTAAGTTTTGATTGATTCATAATTCATGGTGGTATGAGTTGTGGATCTCTTACCCTAGTCCCTTTTGTTTTTGTTTCCTTAGTGTAGTTTTAGTTAGTTCCCTTCGCCTCTCACGACCATTATTTGACCTAGCTTGTTCGACGCTCACGCCTAGGCTAGTGCGAAGTACCTTCCCCGTGTTCGACACCCACACTCATACTACGACGGGGGTTTTTTATTTGGTAAGAAATCCCTCCTATCACTAAGCTTTATTTGAAACAATTACCATTTTTGGAATAAATGGTGATCTTTCATTTGATTCAATAAGCTTTATTCGAATCAAATTATCTTTGTTTGAATGCAATTGAGTGGCATATTAATGATTAAGCTTGAGCATTATTTGAAACAATTAACATTTTTGGAAACAATAGTTTACTTTCATTTGATTAAACAAGCTATGTTTGAATGCAATTGAATTTCATTTGATTCAATAAGCTTTATTCAAATAAAATTAGGTTTATTTGAATGCAACTGAGTGGAATCTTAATGCTTAAGCTTATGCTTTATTTGAACCAATTACCATTTTTGGAAAGAATAGTTCACTTTCATTTGATTAAAATAGTTATGTTTAAATGCAATTGACTTTCATTTGATTCAATAAGCTTTATTCGAATCAAATTAGCTTTGTTTGAATGCAATTGAGTGGAATATGAAATGATTAAGCTTGAGCATTATTTGAAACAATTACCATTTTCGGAAAGAATACTTGACTTTCATTTGATTAAATAAGCTATATTTGAATGCAATTGACTTTAATTTGTTTCAATAAGCTTTATTCGAATCAAATTATCTTTTTTTGAATGCAATTGAGTGGAATCTTAATGATTAAGCTTAAGCTTTATTTGAACCAATTACAATTTTTGGAAAGAAGTTCACTTTCATTTGATTAAACAAGCTATGTTTGAATGCAATTGACTTTCATATGATTCAATAAGCTTTATTAAAATCAAATTAGCTTTGTTTGAATGTAACTGTGTGGAATCTTAGAGATTAAGCTTAAGCTTTGTTTGAAACAATTACCATTTTTGGAAACAATAGTTGACTTTCATTTGATTAAACAAGCTATGTTTCAATACAATTGAATTTCATTTGATTCAATAAGCTTTATTCGAATCAAATTAGCTTTGTTTGAATACAATTGAGTGGAATGTTAGTGCTTAAGCTTATGCTTTATTTGAACCAATTACCATTTTTGGAAAGAATAGTTGACTTTCATTTGATTAAACAAGTTATATTTGAATGCAATTCACATTCATTTGATTCAATAAACTTTATTCGAATCAAATTAGCTTTGTTTGAATGCAATTGAGTGGAATCTTAATGATTAAGCCTAAGCTTTATTTGAAACAATTACCCATTTATGAAATAAAAGGTGGTCTTTCATTTGATTCAATAAACTTTATTCGAATCAAATTAGCTTTGTTTGAATGCAATTGAGTACAATATTAATGATTAAGCTTGAGCATTATTTGAAACAATTAACATTTTTGGAAACAATTGTTTACTTTCATTTGATTAAACAAGCTATGTTTGAATGCAATTGAATTTCATTTGATTCAATAAGCTTTATTCAAATAAAATTAGGTTTGTTTGAATGCAACTGACTGGAATCTTAATGCTTAAGTTATGCTTTATTTGAACCAATTACCATTTTTGGAAAGAATAGTTCACTTTCATTTGATTAAAAGAGTTATGTTTAAATGCAATTGACATTCATTTGATTCAATAAGCTTTATTCGAATCAAATTAGCTTTGTTTGAATGCAATTGAGTGGAATATGCAATGATTAAGCTTGAGCATTGTTGGAAACAATTATCATTTTTGGAAAGAATACTTGACTTTCATTTGATTAAATAAGCTATGTTTGAATGCAATTGACTTTAATTTGATTCAATAAGCTTTATTCGAATCAAATTATCTTTTTTTTAATGCAATTGAGTGGAATCTTAATGATTAAGCTTAAGCTTTATTTGAACCAATTACAATTTTTGGAAAGAAGTTCACTTTCATTTGATTAAACAAGCTATGTTTGAATGCAATTGACTTTCATATGATTCAATAAGCTTTATTAAAATCAAATTAGCTTTGTTTGAATGTAACTGAGTGGAATCTTAGAGATTAAGCTTAAGCTTTGTTTGAAACAATTACCATTTTTGGAAACAATAGTTGACTTTCATTTGATTAAACAAGCTATGTTTCAATACAATTGAATTTCATTTGATTCAATAAGCTTTGTTCGAATCAAATTAGCTTTGTTTGAATACAATTGAGTGAAATGTTAGTGCTTGAGCTTATGCTTTATTTGAACCAATTACCATTTTTGGAAAGAATAGTTGACTTTCATTTGATTAAACATGTTATATTTGAATGCAATTCACATTCATTTGATTCAATAAGCTTTATTCGAATCAAATTAGCTTTGTTTGAATGCAAGTGAGTGGAATCTTGAACCAGGATCAGTGCCTGATCTTGAAACGACGAAAGAGATACTCCTTAGTGCTAATCCCATCTTTGAGATTAGTTCTTTTCATGGTCCTTTTATTAGTTCCTTTGTATCACTTATGTCCAATCTTGGTCCTGTTTAGTCCGGTTTGTAAACTTAAAACTTTAGCTCGTAGTTTATTTGTTTTGGTTTGTATTAAGTAGTAGATTACACTATCTTTGAAGCAGGGGTCACGAGGTGCGACTTGAATGTTGAGAATTGAACTTAGAGTTCAGAGGTGAATCGCGAGTCGCGAGTTTTGTCCACGAGTCGCGAGCCTACTTGGCTTGAGCTGCGTACTTTGAAGCATTGCAGGTGCATGGTCCAGAAGGATCTCGCGAGTCGCGAGTTTTGGGTCGCGAGTCGCGACTCTGTTCTGCCTTGGCTACGTACTTGAGCAAGGCTAAGGAGTTGGAGTTCAGTAGGTTCTCGCGAGTCGCGAGTTTTGGGTCGCAAGTCGCGACTTTGTTCTGCCTTGGCTACGTACTTGAGCAAGGCTAAGGAGTGGGGTTCAAGTAGAGCCTCGCGAGTCGCGAGTATGGGTCGCGAGTCGCGACCCAGGCTCTGTCCTGGCTACGTGTTTCAGCTGCTTGTTTTTGCTTAATGGGTATTTTTGCTTTTGCTTGCAAGTTGAGTAATAGCCTTGATTAGTCATCTACTAGCCTAGCTAGATGTCATACTACCTTTGGGAGTCATGATGAAAGGCTTGGAGTGTCATGAAGGCTAAGAGAAGCTCATTGGTCTATTTTGGTGCAAGTGGGTGCAAGTAGCTCAAGTTGCTTAAGGAGGCTGATTTTGGCTTGATATTTTCATTACTTTAGCCTTTGTTTATTGCTTGAGCATATCCTTATGTAGTATTATACTTGTATTATACTTGATACGTATAATAGTTTGTACGTATTCGGTTGCGTATTGTACGAATATACGTATAATTATACGTATAATTGTACGTTTCTTTCTTTAAGTAGACTTTGATGTATCATTTGTAAACTACTTTGAATTTTATAAAAACTTGAACTTTGTTCATCCTTGAGGCTAAAGTAACTTAGCTTTCTTTGAATTGATTACTTGGGAGTTTTAACTACAAGTTTTCTAAACCGATTAGTGAGCTTTGAGAGTGATTCTCTAAGTGATTTAATCAACCTGAATTGAGTGTAAGAGTGATTCTTTCTACTGAATTTAGTAGGGAATATTTTCTTAAGAGTGATTCTTTTGAGTTATTTCATTATCTTCTCAACTCTAATTATTTGCTTGATTGATTTCAAGACTAATTATAGTTCAAGTGGTATCAAGAGCTTAGGTTCAACATGGGTGATGAAGCTGCTGCAAACTTGAAGAGGGATCAACTGATTGAAGCTTTGTCCAAGCAAAATGATGCTTTGCATGATATGATGACCCAATTAACATTGGAAGTATTGAAAAACAAAAAAACAAATGAAGAACAGAAGGAATCGTATGGGGATGATAGGGGTTTGAAAATCGATGTTCCTGAATTCGATGGTACTACTGATCCAGAGGTGTACCTTGAATGGGAAAGATCTTTGGAGAGGTTTTTTGAGTACAAAGAAACACCAGAAGAGAGGCAATACAAGGTGGCGGTTTTGAAGTTGACAAAATATGCTTCAATATGGTTGGAAGGGTTGAAGAAACAAAGGGAGAAGGAGAACAAGTCCAGAATCCAAACCTGGAGTAAGCTAAATAAGCAATTGAGGAAGAGATTTGTGCCTTCGAACTACAAGCAACACCAATATGTGAGGTGGTCGACTTTGAAGCAAGGAACCATGCCGGTTTTGGAGTTCATCAAGGAATTCGAAAAGCTTGCCATGGTTTTTGAAATAGATGAATCCGAAGAACAAAGACTAGGACGGTTCCTAGGTGGGTTGAACACGGATTTGAGGGAGAAGTTGGAATTGTTTCCTTTCCTTACTTATGCGGAAGCTTGCAAAATGGCGCCTACTTTGGAGAGTCAAAGGAAGAAATCGAGTGGTACAATTGCTAAACCTTTTACTAGATCTTCAACTTTTAAGCCTAGTACTAGTAGTAGCAATGTTAATGTTAGTACTGATCATGATAGGAATAAGAAAGCTAATGTGCCTATTAGAACTGTTAATGACAAAGTAAAATGCTATAAGTGTCAAGGTTATGGTCATTACCAATCTAATTGTCCTACTGCCCGAATTATGACCTTACATGATATAGAAGAAATAGATGAAATAGAAAAATTAGCTCTTCTAGCTCATGAACATGATAAAGAGGAAGAGGAGGATGTAGAAGAACTTTGTCAACCTGAATTAGAGGGGGAAAATCTGGTTATTAGGAGAAATCTGTATACCAACAACGTGGCAAAAGAAAGTGAACAAAGAGAGACGATATTTCATTCGAAATGTCTGATCCAAAAAAAATTATGCACGTTGATTGTAGATGGGGGTAGTTGTGCGAATGTAGCGTCCACTGAATTGGTGAATAAGTTGTCTTTGCCGTTGGTGAAACACCCTAATCCTTATAAACTAAAATGGTTAGATGATGAAAGTGAGGTTAAGGTGCGGAATAGAGTCTTGATTAATTTTAGCATTGGTAATTATGTCGATGAAATTTTGTGTGATGTAATCCCAATGACGGCATGTCACTTGTTACTTGGGCGTCCCTGGCAGTTTGATCGGGGAGTAATTCACGATGGTGTAACTAACACTTATAAAGTTAATAAAGATGGAAAAATGAAAACTTTGTTACCTTTAGCACCCTCAAAAATCCTAAACACCAAGCCTAAATCAAAGTCCAATTCGGACAATGGGAGTGTGTTATTAGGGAGAAAAGAATTCGAGAAGTTGTTTGAGCAAGAGGGGTGTGCGTTTGTGTTAGTAAGTCAAGAAAAAATAGAGGGAGTGGCGATTACAGATTCTGAGTTGGGGGAGGTTTTAAATGAATTTCAGGATGTTTTTCCTCACGAAGTACCTCCTGGTTTACCACCAAAAAGAGGAATTGAGCATCAGATTGATCTCATTCCCGGAGCCCCTATTCCAAATAAGCCATCCTATAGGTGTAATCCCGAGGAGAGTAGGGAATTACAACGACAAATAAGTGAGTTGATTGAGAGAGGATATGTGAAGGAGAGTATGAGTCCGTGTGCTGTTCCGGCCTTACTTGTCCCAAAAAAAGATGGGTCTTGGAGGATGTGTATTGATAGTCGATCTGTTAACAATATTACTATCAAGTACAGGTTTCCAATTCCTAGATTAGATGACATGTTAGATGAATTGAGTGGGTCTAATTTGTTCTCTAAAATTGATCTTAGGAGTGGGTACCATCAAATTTGTATGCGTGAGGGTGATGAGTGGAAGACCGCTTTTAAAACAAAATATGGCTTGTATGAATGGCTTGTCATGCCTTTCGGTCTAACAAATGCCCCAAGTACGTTCATGAGATTGATGAATGAAGTACTTAGGCCATTTTTAGGCAAATTTGTAGTGGTATATTTAGATGATATTCTTGTTTATTCTGCTAACAAGGAGGATCATTTGAATCATTTGTGTCAGTTATTTGAAACACTAAGGAAACATAAACTTTTTGGGAAGTTAGAGAAGTGTTCTTTCATGCAAAATGAAGTTAGTTTTCTGGGTTTCATTATTTCTGATGTAGGGGTGAAGGCGGATCCTGCTAAAGTAGACGCCATTTCTACTTGGCCGGTTCCAAAATGTGTGACTGATGTGAGGTCTTTTCATGGTTTAGCGTCTTTTTATAGGAGATTTATAAAAAATTTCAGTACTTTATTAGCTCCTATAACTGAGTGTACTAAACATGGGAAATTTGAGTGGACTGTTGCTGCTCAAAGGGCCTTTGAATTGATTAAAGTTAAGATGTGTGAAGCACCTGTGTTATCATTACCTGATTTTACTAAACCTTTCGAGGTTGAGTGTGATGCGAGTGGGACAGGTGTTGGGGCTGTTTTGATTCAGTCGGGTAAGCCTATCGCTTATTTTAGCGAGAAGCTTAGTGGTGCTAGATTGAACTATTCTACTTATGATAAGGAGTTTTATGCTATGGTTAGAGCTTTAGGACATTGGAGTCATTATTTGCGTCCTGCTTCCTTTGTTTTACATTCTGATCATGAGTCGTTAAAGTACATACATGGGCAGCATAAGCTCAGTGCACGGCATGCTAAATGGGTAGAATTTTTACAATCTTTTGACTTTGTTGCTAAATACAAAGCCGGAAAGGCAAATATTGTTGCTGATGCTCTTTCCAGGAAACATTCACTACTGACAACGGTGGATACCAAGGTTCTTGGGTTCGAATTGATAAAAGAATACTATGCACTCGATGGTGATTTTCGTGATTTGTTTGTTGATTGTGAGTCCGGTTCAAAAAATAATTATCAGTTGGTGGGTGGGTTCTTATTTAGAGGGAACAAGCTCTGTGTTCCAAAATGTCCGGTTAGGGAGTTATTGATTCGGGAGGCTCATGGAGGTGGGTTGGCTGGTCATTTCGGCATCAACAAAACTACTGAGTTACTACAGGAGCACTTTCATTGGCCACGCATGGTTGGTGAGATCCAAGCTGTATTGGCTCGATGTGGGGTTTGTCAGAGGTCGAAGAGTTCTTTTCAACAAGGGCCGTACACCCCGTTACCAGTTCCGGAAAGGCCGTGGGAGGATGTGAGCATGGACTTTATAGTGGCACTGCCTAGAACTCAAAGGGGGAGAGACTCAGTTATGGTGGTGGTGGATAGATTTTCAAAGATGGCACACTTTATTCCATGTCACAAGACTGAAGATGCGGTGAATGTCGCTTGCTTGTACTTCCGGGAAGTGGTGCGCTTACATGGGGTCCCTAAAACTATTGTCTCTGATCGTGATAGTAAGTTTTTGAGTTACTTCTGGAGAACTTTGTGGAGGCTTATGGGAACTAAACTACTATTCAGCACATCTCATCATCCACAAACAGATGGGCAAACGGAGGTGACTAACAAGACATTGGGGTCGTTGCTTCGGGGTCTAGTGAGCAAAACCGGCAAGGATTGGGATGTGAAACTATGTCATGCTGAGTTCGCTTACAACAGGACACCTACTTATGCTACAAAACACTCCCCATTTGAAATTGTTTATGGCATTAACCCTTACGTTCCTATTGATCTTATTGCTTTACCTAGGGATTCTTATGTTCACGGTGATGCTAGAGCTCAGGCCGAAGCCATGGTGAAGATTCACAAGGAGGTCCGAGGAAACATTGAGAAAGCTAATGAGGGGTACAAGAAAAAGGCCAACAAGAGGAGGAAGCCAAAAATCTTTGCTCCAGGAGATTTGGTGTGGATTCATTTGAGGAAAGAGAGGTTCCCGGGGAAGCGGAAACACAAGCTAATGCCGAGAGCAGATGGTCCCTTTAAGGTCTTAGAGCGTTATGGTGATAATGCTTATAAGATCGATCTTCCGGGTGATTATGGAGTTGCTGCAACCTTCAACGTGGGTGACTTATCTCCTTATTTAGAAGATGATGAACTGCTAGAATTGAGGTCAATTCCTGTTGAAGAGGGAGGGGATGAACCAGGATCAGTGCCTGATCTTGAAACGACGAAAGAGATACTCCTTAGTGCTAATCCCATCTTTGAGATTAGTTCTTTTCATGGTCCTTTTATTAGTTCCTTTGTATCACTTATGTCCAATCTTGGTCCTGTTTAGTCCGGTTTGTAAACTTAAAACTTTAGCTCGTAGTTTATTTGTTTTGGTTTGTATTAAGTAGTAGATTACACTATCTTTGAAGCAGGGGTCACGAGGTGCGACTTGAATGTTGAGAATTGAACTTAGAGTTCAGAGGTGAATCGCGAGTCGCGAGTTTTGTCCACGAGTCGCGAGCCTACTTGGCTTGAGCTGCGTACTTTGAAGCATTGCAGGTGCATGGTCCAGAAGGATCTCGCGAGTCGCGAGTTTTGGGTCGCGAGTCACGACTCTGTTCTGCCTTGGCTACGTACTTGAGCAAGGCTAAGGAGTTGGAGTTCAGTAGGTTCTCGCGAGTCGCGAGTTTTGGGTCGCGAGTCGCGACTTTGTTCTGCCTTGGCTACGTACTTGAGCAAGGCTAAGGAGTGGGGTTCAAGTAGAGCCTCGCGAGTCGCGAGTATGGGTCGCGAGTCGCGAGTATGGGTCGCGAGTCGCGACCCAGGCTCTGTCCTGGCTACGTGTTTCAGCTGCTTGTTTTTGCTTAATGGGTATTTTTGCTTTTGCTTGCAAGTTGAGTAATAGCCTTGATTAGTCATCTACTAGCCTAGCTAGATGTCATACTACCTTTGGGAGTCATGATGAAAGGCTTGGAGTGTCATGAAGGCTAAGAGAAGCTCATTGGTCTATTTTGGTGCAAGTGGGTGCAAGTAGCTCAAGTTGCTTAAGGAGGCTGATTTTGGCTTGATATTTTCATTACTTTAGCCTTTGTTTATTGCTTGAGCATATCCTTATGTAGTATTATACTTGTATTATACTTGATACGTATAATAGTTTGTACGTATTCGGTTGCGTATTGTACGAATATACGTATAATTATACGTATAATTGTACGTTTCTTTCTTTAAGTAGACTTTGATGTATCATTTGTAAACTACTTTGAATTTTATAAAAACTTGAACTTTGTTCATCCTTGAGGCTAAAGTAACTTAGCTTTCTTTGAATTGATTACTTGGGAGTTTTAACTACAAGTTTTCTAAACCGATTAGTGAGCTTTGAGAGTGATTCTCTAAGTGATTTAATCAACCTGAATTGAGTGTAAGAGTGATTCTTTCTACTGAATTTAGTAGGGAATATTTTCTTAAGAGTGATTCTTTTGAGTTATTTCATTATCTTCTCAACTCTAATTATTTGCTTGATTGATTTCAAGACTAATTATAGTTCAAATCTTAATGATTAAGCCTAAGCTTTATTTGAAACAATTACCATTTTTGGAATAAATGGTGGTCTTTCATTTGATTCAATAAACTTTATTCGAATCAAATTAGTTTTTTTTTAATGCAATTGAGTGGCATATTAATGATTATGCTTGAGCATTATTTGAAACAATACCATTTTTTAAAAGAATAGTAACTTCCAGTTTAGTAAACAAGCTATGTTTGAATGCAATTGACTTTAATTTGTTTCAATAAGCTTTATTCGAATCAAATTATCTTTGTTTGAATGCAATTGAGTGAAATCTTAATGATTAAGCTATAGCTTTATTTGAACCAATTACAATTTTTGGAAAGAAGTTGACTTTCATTTGATTAAACAAGCTATGTTTGAATGCAATTGATTTTCATTTGCTTCAATAAGCTTTATTAAAATCAAATTAGCTTTGTTTGAATGTAACTGAGTGGAATCTTAGTGATTAAGCTTAAGCATTGTTTGAAACAATTACCATTTT
Source organism: Salicornia ramosissima (assembly GCA_951394345.1). Taxonomy (NCBI): domain Eukaryota; kingdom Viridiplantae; phylum Streptophyta; class Magnoliopsida; order Caryophyllales; family Amaranthaceae; genus Salicornia; species Salicornia ramosissima. The sequence goes on along the minus strand of OX596233.1, from coordinate 34,146,776 downwards.
TGGAAACAATAGTTGAAGTTCATTTGCTTAAACAAGCTATGTTTCAATACAACTGAATTTCATTTGATTCAATAAGCTTTATTCGAATCAAATTAGCTTTGTTTGAATATAATTGACTGGAATGTTAGTGCTTAAGCTTATGCTTTATTTGAACCAATTACCATTTTTGGAAAGAATAATTGACTTTCATTTGATTAAACAAGTTAGGTTTGAATGCAATTTACGTTCATTTGATTCAATAAGCATTATTCGAATCAAATTAGCTTGGTTTGAATGCAATTGAGTGGAATCTTAATGATTAAGCCTAAGCTTTATTTGAAACAATTACCATTTTTGGAATAAATGGTGGTCTTTCATTTGATTCAATAAGCTTTATTCGAATCAAATTATCTTTGTTTGAATGCAATTGAGTGGCATATTAATGATTAAGCTTGAACATTATTTGAAACAATTAACATTTTTGGAAGCAATAGTTTTCTTTCAGTTGATTAAACAAGCTATGTTTGAATGCAATTGAATTTCATTTGATTCAATAAGCTTTATTCAAATAAAATTAGGTTTGTTTGAATGCAACTGAGTGGAATCTTAATGCTTAAGTTATGCTTTATTTGAACCAATTACCATTTTTGGAAAGAATAGTTCACTTTCATTTGATTAAAAGAGTTATGTTTAAATGCAATTGACATTCATTTGATTCAATAAGCTTTATTCGAATCAAATTAGCTTTGTTTGAATGCAATTGAGTGGAATATGCAATGATTAAGCTTGAACATTGTTGGAAACAATTATCATTTTTGGAAAGAATACTTGACTTTCATTTGATTAAATAAGCTATGTTTGAATGCAATTGACTTTAATTTGATTCAATAAGCTTTATTCGAATCAAATTATCTTTTTTTGAATGCAATTGAGTGGAATCTTAATGATTAAGCTTAAGCTTTATTTGAACCAATTACAATTTTTGGAAAGAAGTTCACTTTCATTTGATTAAACAAGCTATGTTTGAATGCAATTGACTTTCATATGATTCAATAAGCTTTATTAAAATCAAATTAGCTTTGTTTGAATGTAACTGAGTGGAATCTTAGAGATTAAGCTTAAGCTTTGTTTGAAACAATTACCATTTTTGGAAACAATAGTTGACTTTCATTTGATTAAACAAGCTATGTTTCAATACAATTGAATTTCATTTGATTCAATAAGCTTTATTCGAATCAAATTAGCTTTGTTTGAATACAATTGAGTGGAATGTTAGTGCTTAAGCTTATGCTTTATTTGAACCAATTACCATTTTTGGAAAGAATAGTTGACTTTCATTTGATTAAACAAGTTATATTTGAATGCAATTCACATTCATTTGATTCAATAAACTTTATTCGAATCAAATTAGCTTTGTTTGAATGCAATTGAGTGGAATCTTAATGATTAAACTTGAGCGTTATTTGAATCAATTACCATTTTTGGAAAGAATACTTGACTTTCATTTGATTAAATAAGCTATGTTTGAATGCAATTGACTTTAATTTGATTCAATAAGCTTTATTCGAATCAAATTATCTTTGTTAGAATGCAATTGAGTGGAATCTTAATGATTAAGGTTAAACTTTATTTGAAACCATTTCCATTTTTGGGAAGAATAGTTGACTTTCATTTGATTAAACAAGCTATGTTTGAATGCAATTGACATTCATTGATTCAATAAGCTTTATTCGAATCAAATTATCTTTGTTTGAATGCAATTGAGTGAAATCTTAATGATTAAGCTTAAGCTTTATTTGAACCAATTACAATTTTTGGAAAGAAGTTCACTTTCATTTGATTAAACAAGCTATGTTTGAATGCAATTGATTTTCATTTGCTTCAATAAGCTTTATTAAAATCAAATTAGCTTTGTTTGAATGTAACTGAGTGGAATCTTAGTGATTAAGCTTAAGCATTGTTTGAAACAATTACCATTTTTGGAAACAATAGTTGAAGTTCATTTTCTTAAACAAGCTATGTTTCAATACAACTGAATTTCATTTGATTCAATAAGCTTTATTCGAATCAAATTAGCTTTGTTTGAATATAATTGACTGGAATGTTAGTGCTTAAGCTTATGCTTTATTTGAACCAATTACCATTTTTGGAAAGAATAATTAACTTTCATTTGATTAAACAAGTTAGGTTTGAATGCAATTTACGTTCATTTGATTCAATAAGCATTATTCGAATCAAATTAGCTTGGTTTGAATGCAATTGAGTGGAATCTTAATGATTAAGCCTAAGCTTTATTTGAAACAATTACCATTTTTGGAATAAATGGTGGTCTTTCATTTGATTCAATAAGCTTTATTCGAATCAAATTATCTTTGTTTGAATGCAATTGAGTGGCATATTAATGATTAAGCTTGAGCATTATTTGAAACAATTAACATTTTTGGAAGCAATAGTTTACTTTCAGTTGATTAAACAAGCTATGTTTGAATGCAATTGAATTTCATTTGATTCAATAAGCTTTATTCAAATAAAATTATGTTTGTTTGAATGCAACTGAGTGGAATCTTAATGCTTAAGCTTCTGCTTTATTTGAACCAATTACCAGTTTTGGAAAGAATAGTTCACTTTCATTTGATTAAAATAGTTATGTTTAAATGCAATTGACTTTCATTTGATTCAATAAGCTTTATTCGAATCAAATTAGCTTTGTTTGAATGCAATTGAGTACAATATTAATGATTAAGCTTGAGCATTATTTGAAACAATTAACATTTTTGGAAACAATAGTTTTCTTTCAGTTGATTAAACAAGCTATGTTTGAATGCAATTGAATTTCATTTGATTCAATAAGCTTTATTCAAATAAAATTAGGTTTGTTTGAATACAAATTAGTGGAATCTTAATGCTTAAGCTTATGCTTTATTTGAACCAATTACCATTTTTGGAGAGAATAGTTCACTTTCATTTGATTAAAAGAGTTATGTTTAAATGCAATTGTCATTCATTTGATTCAATAAGCTTTATTCGAATCAAATTAGCTTTGTTTGAATGCAATTGAGTGGAATATGCAATGATTAAGCTTGAGCATTATTGGAAACAATTATCATTTTTGGAAAGAATACTTGACTTTCATTTGATTAAATAAGCTATGTTTGAATGCAATTGACTTTAATTTGATTCAATAAGCTTTATTCGAATCAAATTATCTTTTTTTGAATGCAATTGAGTGGAATCTTAATGATTAAGCTTAAGCTTTATTTGAACCAATTACAATTTTTGGAAAGAAGTTCACTTTCATTTGATTAAACAAGCTATGTTTGAATGCAATTGACTTTCATATGATTCAATACGCTTTATTAAAATCAAATTAGCTTTGTTTGAATGTAACTGAGTGGAATCTTAGAGATAAAGCTTAAGCTTTGTTTGAAACAATTACCATTTTTGGAAACAATAGTTGACTTTCATTTGATTAAACAAGCTATGTTTCAATACAATTGAATTTCATTTGATTCAATAAGCTTTATTCGAATCAAATTAGCTTTGTTTGAATACAATTGAGTGAAATGTTAGTGCTTGAGCTTATGCTTTATTTGAACCAATTACCATTTTTGGAAAGAATAGTTGACTTTCATTTGATTAAACAAGTTATATTTGAATGCAATTCACATTCATTTGATTCAATAAGCTTTATTCGAATCAAATTAGCTTTGTTTGAATGCAATTGAGTGGAATCTTAATGATTAAGCCTAAGCTTTATTTGAAACAATTACCCATTTATGGAATAAAAGGTGGTCTTTCATTTGATTCAATAAGCTTTATTCGAATCAAATTAGCTTTGTTTGAATGCAATTGAGTGCAATATTAATGATTAAGCTTGAGCATTATTTGAAACAATTACCATTTTCGGAAAAAATAGTTTACTTTCATTTGATTAAACAAGCTATGTTTGAATGCAATTGAATTTCATTGGATTCAATAAGCTTTATTCAAATAAAATTAGGTTTGTTTGAATGCAACTGAGTGGAATCTTAATGCTTAAGCTTATGCTTTATTTGAACCAATTACCATTTTTGGAAAGAATACTTCACTTTCATTTGATTAAAAAAGTTATGCTTAAATGCAATTGACTTTCATTTGATTCAATAAGCTTTATTCGAATCAAATTAGCTTTGTTTGAATGCAATTGAGTGGAATATGAAATGATCAAGCTTGATCATTATATGAAACAATTACCATTTTTGGAAATACTTGACTTTCATTTGATTAAACAAGCTTTGTTTGAATGTAACTGAGTGGAATCTTAGTGATTAAGCTTAAGCAGTTTTTGAAACAATTACCATTTTTGGAAACAATAGTTGAAGTTCATTTTCTTAAACAAGCTATGTTTCAATACAACTGAATTTCATTTGATTCAATAAGCTTTATTCGAATCAAATTAGCTTTGTTTGAATATAATTGACTTGAATGTTAGTGCTTAAGCTTATGCTTTATTTGAACCAATTACCATTTTTGGAAAGAATAATTGACTTTCATTTGATTAAACAAGTTAGGTTTGAATGCAATTTACGTTCATTTGATTCAATAAGCATTATTCGAATCAAATTAGCTTGGTTTGAATGCAATTGAGTGGAATCTTAATGATTAAGCCTAAGCTTTATTTGAAACAATTACCATTTTTGGAATAAATGGTGGTCTTTCATTTGATTCAATAAGCTTTATTCCAATCAAATTATCTTTGTTTGAATGCAATTGAGTGGCATATTAATGATTAAGCTTGAGCATTATTTGAAACAATTAACATTTTTGGAAGCAATAGTTTACTTTCAGTTGATTAAACAAGCTATGTTTGAATGCAATTGAATTTCATTTGATTCAATAAGCTTTATTCAAATAAAATTATGTTTGTTTGAATGCAACTGAGTGGAATCTTAATGCTTAAGCTTCTGCTTTATTTGAACCAATTACCATTTTTGGAAAGAATAGTTCACTTTCATTTGATTAAAATAGTTATGTTTAAATGCAATTGACTTTCATTTGATTCAATAAGCTTTATTCGAATCAAATTAGCTTTGTTTGAATGCAATGGAGTGGAATCGTAATGATTAAACTTGAGCGTTATTTGAATCAATTACCATTTTTGGAAAGAATACTTGACCTTCATTTGATTAAATAAGCTATGTTTGAATGCAATTGACTTTAATTTGATTCAATAAGCTTTATTCGAATCAAATTATCTTTGTTAGAATGCAATTGAGTGGAATCTTAATGATTAAGGTTAAACTTTATTTGAACCAATTTCCATTTTTGGGAAGAATAGTTGACTTTCATTTGATTAAACAAGCTATGTTTGAATGCAATTGACATTCATTGATTCAATAAGCTTTATTCGAATCAAGTTAGCTTAGTTTGAATGCAATTGCGTGGAATCATAATGCTTTTGCTTATGCTTTATTTGAAACAATTACCATTTTTTAATATAATAGTAAACTTTCAATTGATTAAACAAGCTATGTTTGAATGCAATTAACGTTAATTTTAGTCAATAAGTTTTATTCGAATCAAATTAGCTTTGTTTGAATGCAATTGAGTGGAATCTTAATGATTAAGCTTAAGCTTTATTTGAAACAATTACCATTTTTGGAATGAATACTTGACTTTCATTTGATTAACCAAGCTATGTTTGAATGCAATTGACTTTATTTTGATTCAATAAGCTTTATTAAAATCAAATTAGCTTTGTTTGAATGTAATTGAGTGGAATGTTAATGATTAAGCCTAAGCTTTATTTGAAACAATTACCATTTTTGGAATAAATGGTGGTCTTCCATTTGATTCAATAAGCTTTATTCGAATCAAATTAGCTTTTTTTGAATGCAATTGAGTGGAATATTAATGATTAAGCTTGAGCATTATTTGAAACAATTACCATTTTTGGAAACAATAGTTTACTTTCATTTGATTAAACAAGGTATGTTTGAATGCAATCGAATCTCATTTGATTTTTAATAAGCTTTATTCAAATAAAATTAGCTTTGTTTGAATGCACTTGAGTGGAATCTTAATGCTTAAGCTTATGCTTTATTTGAACCAATTACCCTTTTTCGAAAGAATAGTTAACTTTCATTTGATTAAACAAGTTATGTTTGAATGCAATTTACGTTCATTTGATTCAATAAGCTTTAATCGAATCAAATTAGCTTTGTTTGAATGCAATTGAGTGGAATCTTAATGATTAAGCTTAAGCTTTATTTGAAACAATTACCATTTTTTGAATAAATAGTTGTTTTTAATTTCATTCAATAAGGTTTATTCGAATCAAATTAGCTTTGTTTGAATGCAATTGAGTGGAATATTAATGATTAAGCTTGAGCATTATTTGAAACAATTACCATTTTTGGAAACAATAGTTTACTTTCATTTGATTAAACAAGCTATTTTTGAATGCAATTGAATTTCATTTGATACAATATGCTTTATTCATATAAAATTCGCTTTGTTTGAATGCAATTGAGTGGAATCTTAATGCTTAAGCTTATGCTTTATTTGAACCAATTACCATTTTTGGAAAGAATAGTTCACTTTCAAATAAAATTAGCTTTTTTTTTGGTAAATAATGATATTATACCAATCGTGTGTTTAAAAACACCAAAAGTTACAACCTATATCAGAGTGTATGTGTGCCAGACTATACAAGAAGAGGCCAAAGGACATCACATGAAACAAGACCACAAGCAACTAATAGTCCTAATCAACCCAAAGATCACTTTTTTAACTAAGCCCCTAAATTTCCTACAGCATCAGGATACAAAAATTACATAATGAGCCTTTTCCTCATAGAATCAGTACTTCTACAAGCCACTCTAGATCGGATTGATTTAAATACATGGCTAGGACTTAAGCAAGTGTTGTTGAAGAACTTTGAGTTTCTTTGTAGCCATATGCTGTAGATGCATTCACTAAAGCACATAGTTACCAGTTTAGATATTTCTTTTGTTAACCTGCTTTGTTTGAGAATCCATTCTACTTCATCTTGCCAGTTAAGCACTTTCCTGTTGAATTCCAATAGTTCCATTACCCATTCCCAAATTTGCTTAGAGTATGTACACTCAAAGAAGAGGTGTTGAACTGATTCAGAGTGAGTCCCACACAGGACACATAGTGGATCACAGTTCAAATTCCACTTCCTGATTCTGTCTTTTGTGTATAGCCTGTTGTGTAGAGTGAGCCATGTTATGAAAACACTTTTGGGGCTACTTTTGTTGTTCAATATTATCCTGTTCCAAGAAACATCTGGGGATTGTGGTCTGAGATGTTTGTACATGAGTTTGATATGAAAATTCCCTTTTTTGATGAAATCATCCCATCCCCCAGCCTTATTAATTAAGTCCCTATAATTCAGAATTTTCTTCAAGTTCCAAGAACATTTGGCAGGTATCTTAGCATCCCAAAATTGCTTTTTGTTGAAATAGTATGTATGGATCCACTTAACCCACATAGAATCATTCTTTGCAGCAATGTTCCATAAAAGTTTGATGGTTGCAGATTTGTTCCATATTCCAACTGACAATATTTAACCCTCCTGCTTTTTTGGTTAGACAGATTGTTTCCCATGCTATTAAGGCCTTCTTTGAAGATGTTGATTGGCCAGTCCAGAGGAAAATTCTACAGTATGTCTCAATTTCTTTTAGGATCTTCTTTGGTAGAACAAAAATTTGAGACCAGTAAGTTTGAACCCCAAATAGTACCCCTATGATGAGTTGCACTCTCCCTGCATAAGATAGGTATCTATTTGTCCATTGCTTGATTTTGGTGATGATCTTTTCCACAAGAGGCTTACATTGGTTAATTGTGAGCTTCTTAGAGGAGAGAGGAACACCAAGGTAAACAAAGGGCAGTACCCCTTGGGGGATAGGCAGAATATTCTGAATTATAGCCTTGCTTTCTTCATCAATACCCCCAAAGTATGCGGTGCTTTTGTCAAGATTAGCTTCTAGTCCCGAGGCTTTGGAGAACTTGAGGAAAGCATTGTGAATTAGCTGAATTGAGCTTGTATCAGCCCTAGAAAGTAACAGGAGATCATCTGCAAACATCAAGTGAGTGATGCTTAGCCTCTCACATCTAGGGTGATAGTTGAAATCTGGATTGAGCTTAAGTTCAGCTAGACACCTTGATAAGTATTCCATCCCAATTGCAAAGAGGAAAGGTGACATGGGGTCACCTTGCCTTAAACCTTTTTGAGCAGGCATGGGTAAGGTAGGTTTCCCATTAACTAGTATAGAGTATGAGACTGTCTCGATACATTGTATAATCCATTTCACAAACTTCTGAGGAAAACCAAGTTCTTCAAGCATTTTCTTCAGAAAACTCCATTCTATGGAGTCATAAGCTTTCCTAAGGTCCACTTTGATCAGGCATCTAGGGGATATATACTTGTGATTATAGCCTTTCATTAACTTTGTTGCAAGCAGAATGTTATCAGCTATGAATTTGCCTGGAATAAACCCTGCCTGAGCACTATCCACCACTTGCCCAATGACTTTAGCAAGCCTATCTGTTAAAATCTTGGAGATTATTTTGTATATGACATTGCAACAAGCTATAGGCCTAAAGTCTTTAACATAGTGAGGGCTTTCCACTTTTGGCACAAGAGTAACAGAGGTGCAATTCCATTGTTTCAAGAGAGGTTTACCTTCAAAGAAGTCAAATATGGAAAGGTAGATCTATTCTTTGATATCAGGCCAAGCTTTCTTGAAGAAATAGGAGTTGAACCCATCATTGCCAGGAGCCTTGTTGTCTTTTATGGAGGAAAGAACTTTATCAATAAGATCCTTTGTTACTGGGGCAGTGAGGAGGTTAATGGCTTCTGCATTAAGATGTGACCCCATGTTGACAGTAATTAGATCCACCCCTTGTAGAGTAGAGGCCCTCGTACCCAGTAGCTTCTTGTAAAACTGACCAATTTCAGTTGAGATTTGATCAGGTTCTGTGAGCATCTCCTGTTTATCATTGTATAGTATGGCAATTCTGTTCCTGTTAGCTCTATGTTTCATTGCAGCATAGAAGAATTGGTTGTTTGCATCCCCAAGTTTTAGCCATTCAATTCTAGATTTTTGTTGATAGATGCTTTCTTGTACATTTGTCCAGTGCCTAACTGCTGTGATTGCCTCCTTTTCTTGTGATTGCAATATAGAATTGGTAATATCATCAGCAAGCTTCAGTTGAACAACATTAAGAGCTTGGGTAGCAATTTCAATTTTACTTTGGAGATCCCCAGGTTCTACTTGGTGGAGGTTCTTTATTTGAATGCAATTGAGTGCAATCTTAATGCTTAAGCTTATGCTTTATTTGAACCAATTACCATTTTTTCAAAGAATACTTCACTTTCATTTGATTAAAAAAGTTATGCTTAAATGCAATTGAACTTCATTTGATTCAATAAGCTTTATTCGAATCAAATTAGCTTTGTTTGAATGCAATTGAGTGGAATATGAAATGATTAAGCTTGATCATTATATGAAACAATTACCATTTTTGGAAATACTTGACTTTCATTTGATTAAACAAGCTATGTTTGAATGCAATTGACTTTAATTTGATTCAATAAGCTTTATTAGAACCAAATTATCTTTGTTTGAATGCAATTGAGTGGAATCTTAATGATTAAGCTTAAGCTTTATTTGAACCAATTACAATTTTTGGAAAGAAGTTGACTTTCATTTGATTAAACAAGCTATGTTTGAATGCAATTGACTTTCATTTGATTCAATAAGCTTTATTAAAATCAAATTAGCTTTGTTTGAATGTAACTGAGTAGAATCTTAGTGATTAAGCTTAAGCTTTGTTTGAAACAATTACCATTTTTGGAAACAATAGTTGACTTTCATTTGATTAAACAAGCTATGTTTCAATACAATTGAATTATATTTGATTCAATAAGCTTTATTAGAATCAAATTCGCTTTGTTTGAATACAATTGAGTGGAATGTTAGTGCTTAAGCTTATGCTTTATTAGAACAAATTACCATTTTTGGAAAGAATAGTTGACTTTCAATTAATGAAACAAGTTATGTTTGAATGCAATTTACGTTCATTTGATTCAATAAGCATTGTTCGAATCAAATTAGCTTTGTTTGAATGCAATTGAGTGGTATCTTAATGATTAAGCCTAAGCTTTATTTGAAACAATTACCCATTTATGGAATAAAAGGTGGTCTTTCATTTGATTCAATAAGCTTTATTCGAATCAAATTAGCTTTGTTTGAATGCAATTGAGTGGAATATTAATGATTAAGCTTGAGCATTATTTGAAACAATTACCATTTTCGGAAAAAATAGTTTACTTTCATTTGATTAAACAAGCTATGTTTGTATGCAATTGAATTTCATTTGATTCAATAAGCTATATTCAAATAAAATTAGCTTTGTTTGAATGCAATTGAGTGGAATCTTAATGCTTAAGCTTATCCTTTATTTGAAACAATAACCATTTTTGGAATGAATAGTTCACTTTCACTTGATTAAACAAGCTATGATTGAATGCAATTGACTTTAATTTGATTCAATAAGTTTTATTCGAATCAAATTAGCTTTATTTGAATGCAATTAAGTGGAATAGTAAACATTAAACTTGAGCGTTATTTGAAACAATTACCATTTTTGGAAAGCATAGTTGACTTTCATTTGATTAAACAAGTTATGTTTGAATGCAATTGACTTTAATTTGATTCAATAAGCTTTATTCGAATCATATTATCTTCTTTAGAATGCAATTGAGTGGAATCTTAATGATTAAGGTTAAACTTTATTTGAACCAATTTCCATTTTTGGATAGAATAGTTGACTTTCATTTGATTAAACAAGCTATGTTTGAAAGCAATTGACTTTCATTGATTCAATAAGCTTTATTCGAATCAAGTTAGCTTTGTTTGAATGCAATTGAGTGGAATCATAATGCTTTTGCTTATGCTTTCAAACAATTACCTTTTTTTTGAAAGAATAGTAAACTTTCAATTGATTAAATAAGCTATGTATGAATGCAATTAACTTTAATTTTATTCAATAAGTTTTATTCGAATCAAATTAGCTTTATTTGAATGCAATTGAGTGGAATCTTAATGATTAAGCTTAAGCTTTATTTGAAACAATTACCATTTTCGGGAAAGAATACTTGACTTTCATTTGATGAAACAAGCTATGTTTGAATGCAATTGACTTTATTTTGATTCAATAAGCTTTATTAAAAACAAATTAGCTTTGCTTGAATGTAACTGAGTGGAATCTTAATGATTAAGCCTAAGCTTTATTTGAAACAGTTACCATTTTTGGAATAAATGGTGGTCTTCCATTTGATTCAATAAGCTTTATTCGAATCAAATTAGCTTTGTTTGAATGCAATTGAATGGAATATTAATGATTAAGCTTGAGCATTATTTGAAACAATTAGCATTTTTGGAAACAATAGTTTACTTTCATTTTATTAAACAAGCTATGTTTGAATGGAATGGAATCTCATTTGATTCAACAAGCTTTATTCAAATAAAATTAGTTTTGTTTGAATGCAATTGAGTGGAATCTTAATGCTTAAGCTTATGCTTTATTTGAACCAATTACCATTTTTGGAAAGAATAGTTGACTTTCATTTGATTAAACAAGTTATGTTTGAATGCAATTTACTTTCATTTGATTCAATAAGCTTTACTCGAATCAAATTAGCTTTGTTTGAATGCAATTGAGTGGAATCTTAATGATTAAGCTTAAGATTTATTTAAAACAATTACCATTTTTGGAATGAATAGTTGTTTTTAATTTGATTCAATAAGATTTATTCGAATCAAATAAGCTTTGTGTGAATGCAATTGAGTGGAATATTAATGATTAAGCTTGAGCATTATTTGAAATAATTACCATTTTTGGGAAAAATAGTTTACTTTCATTTGATTAAGCAAGCTATGTTTGAATGCAATTGAATTTCATTTGATTCAATAAGCTTTATTCAAATGAAATTAGCTTTGTTTGAATGCAATTGAGTGGAATCTTAATGCTTAAGCTTATGCTCTATTTGAACCAATTACCATTTTTGGAAAGAATAGTTCACTTTCATTTGATTAAAAAATTTATGTTTGAATGCAATTGACTTTCATTTGATTCAATAAGCTTTATTCGAATCAAATTAGCTTTGTTTGAATGCAATTGAGTGGAATATTAATGATTAAGCTTGAGCATTATTTGAAACAATTACCATTTTTGGAAACAATAGTTTACTTTCATTTGATTAAACAAGCTATGTTTGAATGCAATTGAATTTCATTTGATTCAATAAGCTTTATTCAAATAAAATTAGCTTTGTTAGAATGCAATTGAGTGGAATCTTAATGCTTAAGCTTATGCTTTATTTGAACGAATTACCATTTTTGGAAAGAATAGTTCACTTTCATTTGATGAAAAAAGTTATGTTTGAATGCAATTGACTTTCATTTGATTTAATAAGCTTTATTCGATTCAAATTAGCTTTGTTTGAATGCATTTGAGTGGAATATTAATGATTAAGCTTGAGCATTATTTGAAACAATTACCATTTTTGGAAAGAATACTTGACTTTCATTTGATTAAACAAGCTATGTTTGAATGCAATTGACATTAATTTGATTCAATAAGCTTTATTCGAATCAAATTATCTTTGTTTGAATGCAATTGAGTGGAATCTTAATAATTAAGCTTAAGCTTTATTTGAACCAATTACAATTTTTGGAAAGAAGTTGACTTTCATTTGATTAAACAAGCTATGTTTGAATGCAATTGACTTTTATTTGATTCAATAAGCTTTATTAAAATCAAATTAACTTTGTTTGAATGTAACTGAGTAAAATCTTAGTGATTAGGCTTAAGCTTTGTTTGAAACAATTACCATTTTTGGAAACAATAGTTGACTTTCATTTGATTAAACAAGTTATGTTTCAATACAATTGAATTTCATTTTATTCACTAAGCTTTATTCGAATCAAATTAGCTTTGTTTGAATACAATTGAGTGGAATGTTAGTGCTTAAGCTTATGCTTTATTTGAACCGATTACCATTTTTGGAAACAATAGTTGACTTTCATTTGATTAAACAAGCTATGTTTCAATACAATTGAATTTCATTTGATTCAACAAGCTTTATTGGAATCAAATTAGCCTTGTTTGAATACAATTGAGTGGAATGTTAGTGCTTAAGCTTATGCTTTATTTGAACCAATTATAACTTTTGGAAAGAATAGTTGACTTTCATTTGATTAAACAAGCTATGCTTGAATGCAATTGAATTTCATTTGATTCAATAAGCTTTATTCAAATAAAATTAGCTTTGTTTGAATGCAATTGAGTGGAATCTTAATGATTAAGCCTAAGCTTTATTTGAAACAATTACCATTTTTGGAATAAATGGTGGTCTTTCATTTGATTCAATAAGATTTATTCGAATGAAATTACCTTTGTTTGAATGCAATTGAGTGGAATATTAATGATTAAGCTTGAGCATTATTTGAAACAATTACCATTTTTGGAAACAATAGTTTACTTTCATTTGATTAAACAAGCTATGTTTGAATGCAATTGAATTTCATTTGATTCAATAAGCTTTATTCAAATAAAATTAGCTTTGTCTGAATGCAATTGAGTGGAATCTTAATGCTTAAGCTCATGCTTTATTTGAACCAATTACCATATTTGGAAAGAATAGTTCACTTTCATTTGATTCAAAATGTTTCGTTTGAATGCAATTGACTTTCATTTTATTTAATAAGCTTTATACGAATCAAATTAGCTTTGTTTGATTGCAATTGAGTGGAATATTCATGATAAAGCTTGAGCATTATTTGAAACAATTACCATTTTTGGAAAGAATACTTGACTTTCATTAGATTAAACAAGCTATGTTTGAGTGCAATTGACTTTAATTTGATTCAATAAGCTTTTTCGAATCAAATTATCTTTGTTTGAATGCAATTGAGTGGAATATTAATGATTAAGGTTAAGCTTTATTTGAACCAATTTCCATTTTTGGAAAGAATAGTTGACTTTCATTTGATTAAACAAGCTATGTTTGAATGCAATTGACTTTCATTGATTCAATAAGCTTTATTCGAATCAAATGAGCTTTGTTTGAATGTAATTGAGTGGAATCTTAATGCTTTTGCTTATGCTTTATTTGAAACAATTACCATTTTTTGAAAGAATAATAAACTTTCATTTGATTAAACAAGTTATGTTTGAATGTAATTGACTCAAATTTGAGTCAATAAGTTTTATTCGAATCAAATTAGCTTTGTTTGAATGCAATTGAGTGGAATCTTAACGCATAAGCTTATGCTTTATTTGAACCAATTACCATTTTTGGAAAGAATACTTGACTTTCATTTGATTAAACAAGCTATGTTTGAATATAATTGAATTCACATTGATTAAATAAGTTTTATTTGAATCAAATTATCTTTGTTTGAATGCAATTGAGTGGAACCTTAGTGATTAAGCTTAAGATTTATTTGAACCAATTACAATTTTTGGAAAGAAGTTGACTTTCATTTGATTAAACAAGCTATGTTTGACTGCAATTGTCTTTCATTTGATTCAATAAGCTCTATTAAAATCAAATTAGCTTTGTTTGAATGTAACTGAGTGGAATCTTAGTGATTAAGCTTAAACTTTGTTGGAAACAATTACCACGTTTGGAAACAATAGTTGACTTTCATTTGATTAAACAAGCTATCTTTCAATACAATTGAATTTCATTTGATTCAATAAGCTTTATTCGAATCAAATTAGTTTTGTTTGAATACAATTGAGTGGAATCTTAATGCATAAGCTTATGCTTTATTTGAACCAATTACAATTTTTGGAAAGAAGTTGACTTTCATTTGATTAAACAAGCTATGTTTGACTGCAATTGACTTTCATTTGATTCAATAAGCTCTATTAAAATCAAATTAGCTTTGTTTGAATGTAACTGAGTGGAATATTAGTGATTAAGCTTAAGCTTTGTTGGAAACAATTACCATGTTTGGAAACAATAGTTGACTTTCATTTGATTAAACAAGCTATCTTTCAATACAATTGAATTTCATTTAATTCAATAAGCTTTATTCGAATCAAATTAGTTTTGTTTGAATACAATTGAGTGGAATCTTAATGCTTAAGCTTATGCTTTATTTGAACCAATTACCATTTTTGGAAAGAATAGTTGACTTTCATTTGATTAAACAAGTTATGTTTGAATGCAATTTACGTTCATTTGATTCAATAAGCTTTATTCGAATCAAATTAGCTTTGTTTGAATGCAATTGAGTGGAATCTTAATGATTAAGCTGAAGCTTTATATGTAACAATTACCATTTTTGGAATAAATAGTTGTCTTTCATTTGATTAAACAAGCTATGTTTGAATGCAATTGAATTTCATTTGATTCAATATGCTTTATTCCAAACAAATTAGCTTTGTTTGAATGCAATTGAGTGGAATCTTAATGCTTATGCTTATGCTTTATTTGAAACTATTACCATTTTTTAAAAGAATAGTAAAGTTTCATTTGATTAAACAAGCTATGTTTGAATGCAATTGACTTTAATTTGAGTCAATAAGTTTTATTCGAATCAAATGAGCTTTGTTTGAATGCAATTGAGTGGAATCTTAAAGATTAAGGTTAAGCTTTATTTGAAACAATTTCCATTTTTGGAAAGAATAGTTGACTTTCATTTGATTAAACAAGCTATATTTGAATGCAATTGAATTTCATTTGACTCAATAAGCTTTATTCGAATCAAATTAGCTTTGTTTGAATACAATTGAGTGGAATCTTAATGCTTATGCTTATGCTTTATTTGAAAGAATTACCATTTTTTGAAAGAATAGTAAACTTTCAATTGATTAAACAAGCTATGTTTGAATGTAATTGACTTTAATTTGAGTCAATAAGTTTTATTCGAATCAAATTCGCTTTGTTTGAATGCAATTGAGTGGAATCTTAATGATTAAGCTTAAGCTTTATTTGAAACTATTACCATTTTTGGAAAGAATAGTTGACTTTCATTTGATTAAACAAGCTATGTTTGAATGCAATTGACTTTATTTTGATTCAATAAGCTTTATTAAAATCAAATTAGCTTTGTTTGAATGTAACTGAGTGGAATCTTAATGATTAAGCCTAAGGTTTATTGGAAACAATTACCAGTTTTGGAATAAATGGTGGTCTTCCATTTGATTCAATAAGCTTTTTTCTAATCAAATTAGCTTTGTTTGAATGCAATTGAGTGGAATATTAATGATTAAGCTTGAGCATTATTTGAAACAATTACCATTTTTGGAAACAATAGTTTACTTTCATTTGATTAAACAAGCTATGTTTGAATGCAATCGAATCTCATTTGATTTTCAATAAGCTTTATTCAAATAAAATTAGCTTTGTTTGAATGCAATTGAGTGGAATCTTAATGCTTAAGCTTATGCTTTATTTGAACCAATTACCATTTTTTGAAAGAATAGTTCACTTTCATTTGATTAAACAAGTTATGTTTGAATGCAATTTACGTTCATTTGATTCAATAAGCTTTATTCGAATCAAATTAGCTTTGTTTGAATGCAATTGAGTGGAATCTTAATGATTAAGCTTAAGCTTTATTTGAAACAATTACCATTTTTGGAATAAATAGTTGTCTTTCATTTTATTGAATCAGGTTTATTCGAATCAAATAAGCTTTGTTTGAATGCAATTGAGTGGAATATTAATGATTAAGCTTGAGCATTATTGGAAATAATTACCATTTTTGGAAACAATAGTTTACTTTCATTTGATTAAACAAGCTATGTTTGAATGCAATCGAATTTCATTTGATTCAATAAGCTTTATTCGAATCAAATTAGCTTTGTTTGAATGCAATTGAGTGGAATCTTAATGATTAAACTTATGCTTTATTTAAACCAATTACCATTTTTGGAAAGAATAGTTAACTCTCATTTGATTAAACAAGTTATGTTTGAATGCAATTGACTTTCATTTGATTCAATAAGCTTTATTCGAATCAAATTAGCTTTCTTTGAATGCAATTGAGTTGAATCTTAATAATTAAGCTTAAGCTTTATTTGAAACAAATACCATTTTTGGAAAGAATACTTGACTTTCATTTGATTAAAGAAGCTATGTTTGAATGCAATTGACTTTTATTTGATTCAATAAGCTTTATTTGAATCAAATTATCATTGTTTGAATGCAATTGAGTGGAATCTTAATGAATAAGGTTAAGTTTTATTTGAACCAATTACAATTTTTGGTAAGAAGTTGACTTTCATTTGATTAAATAAGCTATGTTTGAATGCAATTGACTTTCATTTGATTCAATAAGCTTTATTAAAATCAAATTATCTTTGTTTGAATGTAACTAAGTGGAATCTGAGTGATTAAGCTTAAGCTTTGTTTGAAACAATTACCATTTTTTGAAACAATAGTTGACTTTTTTTTTTTGGTAAATAAAGATATTATACCAAGGGCGTGTTTAAAAACACCAAAAGAAAACAACTTATAACAAATTGTATATGTGTCTAACTATACAAAAAACAACTAGACCACACATTGAAACCATTAAGCCACCGATCTAACAAGATTTCCTATGGCATTACATTAGGGTATAAAAGCCTAGGCTATAGAAACAAAGAAACTATATAATGAGTTGCTCCCTCATTGCAGCAGCGCTCCTGCAAGAGACCTTAAATAAAATTAACCTAAATGCTTGGCTAGGATTCAGACAATTGTTGTTGAAGACTTGTGAGTTCCTCTGTAGCCAAATTGTGTAGACACATTCAGTGAAGCACATGGTGATTAGTTTAGCTCTGCTTTTTGTTAGCCTGCTTTGCTTTATCATCCAGTCAACCTCGTCATTCCAATGCAGGACCTGCCTTCGATATTTCAGTAGCTGCAAGATCCATTCCCAAATTTGCTTGGAGTAGACACAATCAAAGAAGAGGTGTTGAACTGATTCAGGATGGGCCTTGCACAAGACACATGTTGGATCACAGTTCAAGTTCCACTTCCTTATTCTATCTTTTGTGTGAAGTCTATTCTGTAGTGTGAGCCAAGTTATAAACAAACTCTTAGGGCTACCTTTGTTGTTGTTGATCACCCTTCCCCATCGAACATTTGTTCCTTGCTTTCTGAGGTGGTTATACATGCTTGAATGTGATATTTGCCTTTTTTGATGAAGCCATCCCAACCACCAGCATGATCAATTAGATCTCTATATTTTAGGATTTTTTTCAGGTTCCAAGAGCATTTTGCAGGAGTATAAGCAAGCCAAAAGTTTCCTTTTTTGAAATAGTATATGTGAACCCATCTTACCCACATAGAGTCATTCTTAGCAGCAATGTTCCATAAAAGTTTGACAGTGGCCGCTTTGTTCCATGTCCCCACATCCACAATATTTAAACCCCCTGCCTTCTTTGGTAGGCATATTGTTTCCCATGCTACCAAGGCTTTCTTTGATGATGTAGTCTGCCCTGTCCATAAGAAAGTTCTGCAATATTTTTCAATTTCTTTAAGAATCTTCTTTGGGAGGACAAAGATTTGCGACCAATATGTTTGAACTCCAAATAGTACTCCAGTGATGAGTTGCACCCTACCCGCATATGACAGGAATCTATTTGACCAGTGCTTCACCTTTTTGATGATCTTTTCCACCAGAGGCCTACATTTATTGATTGAAAGCTTCTTTGAGGAAATAGGGACACCTAGGTAAGTAAAGGGCATTTGACCCCTAGGGATTGCAAGCAAGGTTTGAAAGTTATCCTTAGAGTCTTCATCAATACCCCCAAAATAAGCCGTGCTTTTATCCAGGTTGGCTTGTAGACCTGAAGCTTTAGAGAATTTGAGGAAAGCTTGATGAAGGAGCTGAATAGAGCTTTTATCAGCCCTAGAGAGTAAGAGGAGGTCATCAGCAAACATCATGTGAGTGATATACAACCTTTCACATCTTGGGTGATAGTTGAAGTCTGGTTGGTGTTTTAGATCAGTTAAGCATCTTGATAGGTACTCCATTCCAATAGCAAACAGGAAAGGGGACATTGGATCCCTTGTCTGAATCCTTTTTGGGCAGGCATTGGGGTGGTGGGTGTACCATTTACCAGGATTGAGTAGGAAACTGTTTCTATACACCCCATGACCCATTTCACAAATTTCTGGGGGAAGCCTAGCTCTTCTAACATTATTTGCATGAAGCTCCACTCTATTGAATCATATGCCTTCCTGAGGTCCACTTTAATTATGCATCTTGGTGATATGTGTTTGTGGTTGTATCCCTTCATTAGTTCTGTGGCAAGTAGTATATTGTCTGCTATGTTTCTGCCAGGAATGAAGCCAGCTTGTGCCATATCAACCACCTGCCCTATAACCCGAGCAAGCCTCTCAGTAAGGATTTTTGAAATGAGCTTATAAATGACATTGCAGCAGGCAATAGGTCTAAAGTCTTTGACATGTTGAGGACTTTCTACCTTAGGTATAAGGGTGACTGAGGTACAATTCCATTGTTTCAGGAGGGGCTTGCCTTCAAAGAAGTTAAATATAGCTTTGTAGACTTGTTCCTTGACAATAGGCCAAGCTTTCTTGAAGAAATAAGAATTAAAACCATCATTACCAGGTGCTTTTGAGTCCTTAATGGAGGAAAGAGCTTTGTCAATCTGGTCCTTTGTTACTGGGGCTGTGAGAAGGTCCTTAGCTTGGGCATTCAGTTGTGGGCCCCTTCTAACAGTTTGCAGATCCACACCATCCAAGGTTGATGCTCTTGTACCCAGTAGCTTTTTATAGAAAATGCCAATTTCATCAGAAATCTGGTCTGGTTCAGTTAGCTCCTCCCCTCTCTCATTGTATAGCACACCAATTCTGTTCCTATTTGTCCTATGTTTCATTGCAGCATAGAAGAATTGTGTGTTGGCATCCCCGAGCTTCAACCATTCTATTCTGGATTTCTGTTTATATATGCTTTCCTGAATTTCTGTCCAGTGTCTCACTGCCTTGATAGCCTCCTTTTCTTGGTTTTGTAATGAAGAGCAGGTAAAGTTATCATCTAGTTGAAGTTGGATGTTGTTGAGCATCTGATTAGCTTCATCAATTCTCCCTTGTACGTCTCCAAATTCCTTTTGGTGCAGCTTCTTTACCCCTTGTTTTACAAACTTGAGTTTCTGCCAGACCTTGAACATATTACACCCAAGCACCTCTGTATCCCATCCCTCTTGGACGACATTGAAAAAATTAGAGTGGTTGGCTACACAATTCATAAATTTGAAGGGTCTACCACCTCCTGCAAAGGATGAGAAGCATTCATAGAAGAAAGGGGAATGGTCTGAAACATTAGGGGCCAGTATTACCCCTTCATTTATCTGATAAGCATCACCCCAAGCATGATTTAGCAAACCCCTATCAATTCTACTTGAGATCCTCTTATCCCCTTCACCTTTGTTAGACCATGTATAGAACGGCCCTTTAGTTTCAATTTCCATAAGCTGAAGGTCACCAATGAAGTCATTGAAGTCCCTCATTTCATGGGTTGTGATCTGCCTGCCATTCTTCCTATCTTGGGAGTTGAGGACTGCATTGAAATCACCTGCAATGATCCCTGGGACCCTGTCATCATAAGATCTCTTGAGGTTTAGCCAAAGGTCCTTTCTTTCCTCTATTGTGTTAAGGCCATAGGTAACTGTCACGTGTATGAAGTGCTTGAGATCAATTGTTTGAACCTGACATTTGATGAACTGAGCATGAGATTTAAGGACTGTCAGGTTGATTTCTTCATGTTTCCACCCAACCCATATTCTTCCTTTGGGAACAGAATCATAGTTAGCAATCCACTTCCAGGATTGACCAAATTTCTTTTGGATTTTAAGGGCATTTTTCTCCTGTACTTTAGTTTCTAAAAGGCCAAAAATATTCACATTTTGTTGTGTCAATAACTTTTTTACTATTGGCACCTTGGTGGGGTCATTGAAGCCCCTTATGTTCCATGTGAGCACAATCATGTAACTGGAACAGGGTCTTCTGCCTCACCTCCCCTGTCATCCCTTTCATCTTCTGAATTTTCCTGTTGTAGAACAAACTTAGAGTGTAGCTGCTCAGTAGGAACTTTGGCTCTAGTGTTGACCCACCTCTTCTTTGGGACTGCAGTCCAGCCACCCTCATCCTCATGTTAATAGGTGGGTTTTGCTATTGTGGTGTTCACCCTATCTTGCTTTGGTAGTTGGCTGTCCTTATGCTGTTGGGTGTTAGTTTTTATGTAATCTGCCCCAGGAACCTTAGTTTCATTTTCTTTATTAGCAGTAGCAGTAGGTTTAGTAACCCATCTCGGGTTGTTCTGAGGTCTCTTGGCTGGTGCAGGACCAGCTTTTGTCTTAGCGTGGCAGTCATGTCCCACCTTATTACAAGAAGTGCAAAAGGGTGGGGTATATTCATAGAGCACATGTTGTTCCACTTGCTTCCCATCCGGGCCTTCAATCAGAATAGAGGTGGGCAAGGGTTTGGTGACATCCATCTCAACAAGAACTCTAGCAAAGGAGATTCTGAGCTGCCTTGTGGTACATTCATCAGCACACACAGGTATACCCAGGACACTAGTGATTCTACTAAGTGAATCCATGGACCAACAATTTAGTGGTAAATTTGGCAGTTTAATCCACAAAGGAACAGTTCTTAGGACTTCATTATGTAAGCTAAAACTAGGGGTCCAAGCTTTAACAATTGTTGGTTTTCCAAAGAACATGTGAGGTCCAGAGTACAGAATTTCATTGAGGTCTTTTGAGGTAGCAAAACTAATTATAAAGTATCCTTCATCATGCATAAATAGTTTTGGTTTGGTCACATTATTCCAGTTATAAGCAATGAACCTATATACAGCAGCCATAGTAGGTTTCATGCCTATGACATAGAAAATCATTGAATTCATCCATTTTTTTGACCCTAAATTAATTTCAGTCTGTTTAAGCTTTGCAATAGGGTTACCTTCATTGATTTGTGGAGTCACAAACCCCAATTTCATTCCCTTTGCAGTAAGGGAGCCCATAAAGAGATTAGACCAGGCTTCATCCTCAATTGCCCCTTCGTCAGAGACAAGGGTTTCAGGTTTCCCATTTGATGTTTGACTCTTCACGGGTGCTTCCTCTGCAGTAGTGACGGTTGCTGCATCCTTATCAAGGCTTCTACCAGCTCGTGCAGTAGCTGAAGCTTCTAGTCCACCCACCTCTTCTATTTCCACAGCTGGAGCACGAATATTTCCAGTCAACAGGTCTGTTGCACTTCTATTTCCAATCATCGGAGCTGTTGCACTACTATTTTCACTCATCAACTTTTCATGCAGCACTTCCAACGGTGTAGACATTGAACCAGAACCTAATTCCTCTCTTCTAGGCACCACAACTTGTAGTGGTATTGGTGAAACCTCAATAGAATCTAAGGTGATATTGAATTTGCTAGTATGTTTAATTGGGTGTGGAGTGGAGTTCTTTTTTTGCTTTCCCATGGTGAAAAGACAGAGATGAGACCAATCTCCAGGAAATCGCCAAAGGAATCTTTCTATCTCAAGCTTCTCTCTCTAACCCATTTCTCACTTTCTCAAGCTATTTTTCAATACAATTAAATTTCTTTTGATTCAGTAAGCTTTATTCGAATCAAATTAGCTTTGTTTGAATACAATTGAGTGGAATCTTAATGCTTAAGCTTATGCTTTATTTGAACCAATTACCATTTTTGAAAAGAATAGTTGACTTTCTTTTGAATAAACAAGTTATGTTTAATTTGAATGCAATTTACGTTCATTTGATTCAATAAGCTTTATTCGAATCAAATTAGCTTTGTTTCAATACAATTGAGTGGAATCTTAATGATTAAGCTTAAGCTTTATTTGAAACAATTACCATTTTTGGAATAAATAGTTGTCTTTCATTTTATTCAATAAGGTTTATTCGAATCAAATCAGCTTTGTTTGAATGCAATTGTGTGGAATATTAATGATTAAGCTTGAGCATTTATTGGAAATAATTACCATTTTTGCAAACAATAGTTTACTTTCATTTGATTAAACAAGCTATGTTTGAATGCAATCGAATTTCATTTGATTGAATAAGCTTTATTCAAAAAATTAGCTTTGTTTGACTGCAATTGCGTGGAATCTTAATGCTTAAGCTTATGCTTTATTTGAACCAATTACCATTTTTGGAAAGAATAGTTGACTTTCATTTGATTAAACAAGTTATGTTTGAATGCAATTGACTTTCATTTAATTCAATAAGCTTTATTCGAATCAAATTAGCTTTGTTTGAATGCAATTAAGTGGAATCTTAATGATTAAGCTTATGCTTTATTTGAACCAATTACCATTTTTGGAAAGAATAGTTAACTTTCATTTGATTAAACAAGTTATGTTTGAATGCAATTTACGTTCATTTGATTCAATAAACTTTATTCGAATAAAATTAGCTTTGTTTGAATGCAATTGAGTGGAATCTTAATGATTAAACTTATGCTTTATTTGAACAAATTACCATTTTTGGAAACAATAGTTAACTTTCATTTGATTAAACAAGTTATGTTTGAATGCAATTGACTTTCATTTGATTCAATAAGCTTTATTCGAATCAAATTAGCTTTGTTTGAATGCAATTGAGTGGAATCTTAATGATTAAGCTTAAGCTTTATTTGAAACAAATACCATTTTTGGAAAGAATACTTGACTTTCATTTGATTGAAGAAGCTATGTTTGAATGCAATTGACATTTATTTGATTCAATAAGCTTTATTTGAATCAAATTATCATTGTTTGAATGCAAATGAGTGGAATCTTAATGATTAAGGTTAGGTTTTATTTGAACCAATTACAATTTTTGGTAAGAAGTTGACTTTCATTTGATTAAATAAGCTCTGTTTGAATGCAATTGACTTTCATTTGATTCAATAAGCTTTATTAAAATCAAATTAGCTTTGTTTGAAGGTAACTAAGTGGAATATGAGTGATTAAGCTTAAGCTTTGTTTGAAACAATTACCATTTTTTGAAACAATAGTTGACTTTCATTTGATTAAACAAGCTATTTTTCAATACAATTGAATTTCTTTTGATTCAGTAAGCTTTATTCGAATCAAATTAGCTTTGTTTGAATACAATTGAGTGGAAACTTAATGCTTAAGCTTATGCTTTATTTGTACCAATTACCATTTCTGAAAAGAATAGTTGACCTTCTTTTGAATAAACAAGCTATGTTTGAATGCAATCGAATCTCATTTGATTCAATAAGCTTTATTCGAATCAAATCAGCTTTGTTTGAATGCAATTGAGTGGAATCTTAATGCTTAAGCTTATGCTTTATTTGAACCAATTACCATTTTTGAAAAGAATAGTTGACTTTCTTTTGAATAAACAAGTTATGTTTAATTTGAATGCAATTTACGTTCATTTGATTCAATAAGCTTTATTCGAATCAAATTAGCTTTGTTTCAATGCAATTGAGTGGAATCTTAATGATTAAGCTTAAGCTTTATTTGAAACAATTACCATTTTTAGAATAAATAGTTGTCTTTCATTTTATTCAATAAGGTTTATTCGAATCAAATCAGCCTTGTTTGAATGCAATTGAGTGGAATATTAATGATTAAGCTTGAGCATTATTGGAAATAATTACCATTTTTGCAAACAATAGTTTACTTTCATTTGATTAAACAAGCTATGTTTGAATGCAATCGAATTTCATTTGATTGAATAAGCTTGATTCAAAAAATTAGCTTTCTTTGACTGCAATTGAGTGGAATCTTAATGCTTAAGGTTATGCTTTATTTGAACCAATTACCATTTTTGAAAAGAATAGTTGACTTTCTTTTGAATAAACAAGTTATGTTTAATTTGAATGCAATTTACGTTCATTTGATTCAATAAGCTTTATTCGAATCAAATTAGCTTTGTTTCAATGCAATTGGGTGGAATCTTAATGATTAAGCTTAAGCTTTATTTGAAACAATTACCATTTTTGGAATAAATAGTTGTCTTTCATTTGATTCAATAAGGTTTATTCGAATCAAATCAGCCTTGTTTGAATGCAATTGAGTGGAATATTAATGATTAAGCTTGAGCATTATTGGAAATAATTACCATTTTTGCAAACAATAGTTTACTTTCATTTGAGTAAACAAGCTATGTTTGAATGCAATCGAATTTCATTTGATTCAATAAGCTTTATTCGAATCAAATTAGCTTTGTTTGAATGCAATTGAGTGGAATCTTAATGATTAAGCTTAAGCTTTATTTGAAAGAAATACCATTTTTGGAAAGAATACTTGACTTTCATGTGATTAAGGAAGCTATGTTTGAATGCAATTAACTTTTATTTGATTCAATAAGCTTTATTTGAATCAAATTATCATTGTTTGAATGCAAATGAGTGGAATCTTAATGAATAAGGTTATGTTTAATTTGAACCAATTACAATTTTTGGTAAGAAGTTGACTTTCATTTGATTAAATAAGCTATGTTTGAATGCAATTGACTTTCATTTGATTCAATAAGCTTTATTAAAATCAAATTAGCTTTGTTTGAATGTAACTATGTGGAATCTGAGTGATTAAGCTTAAGTTTTTTTTGAAACAATTACCATTTTTTGAAACAATAGTTGACTTTCATTTGATTAAACAAGCTATTTTTCAATACAATTGAATTTCTTTTGATTCAGTAAGCTTTATTCGAATCAAATTAGTTTTGTTTGAATACAATTGAGTGGAATCTTAATGATTAAGCTTATGCTTTATTTGAACCAATTACCATTTTTGGAAAGAATAGTTAACTTTCATTTGATTAAACAAGTTATGTTTGAATGCAATTTACGTTCTTTTGATTCAATAAACTTTATTCGAATAAAATTAGCTTTGTTTGAATGCAATTGAGTGGAATCTTAATGATTAAGGTTAAGCTTTATTTCAAACAATTACCCTTTTTGGAATAAATAGTTGTCTTTCATTTGATTCAATAAGCTTTATTCGAATCAAATTATCTTTGTTTGAATGCAATTGAGTGGAATATTAATGATTAAGCTTGAGCATTATTCGAAACAATTACCATTTTTGGAAACAATAGTTTACTTTCATTTGATTAAACAAGCTATATTTGAATGCAATCGAATCTCATTTGATTCAATAAGCTTTATTCGAATCAAATTAGCTTTGTTTGAATGCAATTGAGTGGAATCTTAATGATTAAGCTTATGCTTTATTTGAACCAGTCACCATTTTTGGAAAGAATAGTTGACTTTCATTTGATTAAACAAGTTATGTTTGAATGCAATTTACGTTCATTTGATTCAATAAGCTTTATTCGAATCAAATTAGCTTTGTTTGAATGCAATTGAGTGGAATCTTAATGATTAAGGTTAAGCATTATTTGAAACAATTACCATTTTTGGAATAAATAGTTGTCTTTCATTTTATTCAATAAGGTTTATTCGAATCAAATAAGCTTTGTTTGAATGCAATTGAGTGGAATATTAATGATTAAGCTTGAGCATTATTTGAAACAATTACCATTTTTGGAAACAATAGTTTACTTTCATTTGATTAAACAAGCTATATTTGAATGCAATCGAATCTCATTTGATTCAATAAGCTTTATTCGAATCAAATCAGCTTTGTTTGAATGCAATTGAGTGGAATCTTAATGCTTAAGCTTATGCTTTATTTGAACCAATTACCATTTTTGAAAAGAATAGTTGACTTTCTTTTGAATAAACAAGTTATGTTTAATTTGAATGCAATTTACGTTCATTTGATTCAATAAGCTTTATTCGAATCAAATTAGCTTTGTTTCAATGCAATTGAGTGGAATCTTAATGATTAAGCTTAAGCTTTATTTGAAACAATTACCATTTTTAGAATAAATAGTTGTCTTTCATTTTATTCAATAAGGTTTATTCGAATCAAATCAGCCTTGTTTGAATGCAATTGAGTGGAATATTAATGATTAAGCTTGAGCATTATTGGAAATAATTACCATTTTTGCAAACAATAGTTTACTTTCATTTGATTAAACAAGCTATGTTTGAATGCAATCGAATTTCATTTGATTGAATAAGCTTGATTCAAAAAATTAGCTTTCTTTGACTGCAATTGAGTGGAATCTTAATGCTTAAGGTTATGCTTTATTTGAACCAATTACCATTTTTGAAAAGAATAGTTGACTTTCTTTTGAATAAACAAGTTATGTTTAATTTGAATGCAATTTACGTTCATTTGATTCAATAAGCTTTATTCGAATCAAATTAGCTTTGTTTCAATGCAATTGGGTGGAATCTTAATGATTAAGCTTAAGCTTTATTTGAAACAATTACCATTTTTGGAATAAATAGTTGTCTTTCATTTTATTCAATAAGGTTTATTCGAATCAAATAAGCTTTGTTTGAATGCAATTGAGTGGAATATTAATGATTAAGCTTGAGCATTATTGGAAATAATTACCATTTTTGTAAACAATAGTTTACTTTCATTTGATTAAACAAGCTATGTTTGAATGCAATCGAATTTCATTTGATTCAATAAGCTTTATTCGAATCAAATTAGCTTTGTTTGAATGCAATTGAGTGGAATCTTAATGATTAAGCTTAAGCTTTATTTGAAAGAAATACCATTTTTGGAAAGAATACTTGACTTTCATGTGATTAAGGAAGCTATGTTTGAATGCAATTAACTTTTATTTGATTCAATAAGCTTTATTTGAATCAAATTATCATTGTTTGAATGCAAATGAGTGGAATCTTAATGAATAAGGTTATGTTTAATTTGAACCAATTACAATTTTTGGTAAGAAGTTGACTTTCATTTGATTAAATAAGCTATGTTTGAATGCAATTGACTTTCATTTGATTCAATAAGCTTTATTAAAATCAAATTAGCTTTGTTTGAATGTAACTATGTGGAATCTGAGTGATTAAGCTTAAGTTTTTTTTGAAACAATTACCATTTTTTGAAACAATAGTTGACTTTCATTTGATTAAACAAGCTATTTTTCAATACAATTGAATTTCTTTTGATTCAGTAAGCTTTATTCGAATCAAATTAGTTTTGTTTGAATACAATTGAGTGGAATCTTAATGATTAAGCTTATGCTTTATTTGAACCAATTACCATTTTTGGAAAGAATAGTTAACTTTCATTTGATTAAACAAGTTATGTTTGAATGCAATTTACGTTCTTTTGATTCAATAAACTTTATTCGAATAAAATTAGCTTTGTTTGAATGCAATTGAGTGGAATCTTAATGATTAAGGTTAAGCTTTATTTCAAACAATTACCCTTTTTGGAATAAATAGTTGTCTTTCATTTGATTCAATAAGCTTTATTCGAATCAAATTATCTTTGTTTGAATGCAATTGAGTGGAATATTAATGATTAAGCTTGAGCATTATTCGAAACAATTACCATTTTTGGAAACAATAGTTTACTTTCATTTGATTAAACAAGCTATATTTGAATGCAATCGAATCTCATTTGATTCAATAAGCTTTATTCGAATCAAATTAGCTTTGTTTGAATGCAATTGAGTGGAATCTTAATGATTAAGCTTATGCTTTATTTGAACCAGTCACCATTTTTGGAAAGAATAGTTGACTTTCATTTGATTAAACAAGTTATGTTTGAATGCAATTTACGTTCATTTGATTCAATAAGCTTTATTCGAATCAAATTAGCTTTGTTTGAATGCAATTGAGTGGAATCTTAATGATTAAGGTTAAGCATTATTTGAAACAATTACCATTTTTGGAATAAATAGTTGTCTTTCATTTTATTCAATAAGGTTTATTCGAATCAAATAAGCTTTGTTTGAATGCAATTGAGTGGAATATTAATGATTAAGCTTGAGCATTATTTGAAACAATTACCATTTTTGGAAACAATAGTTTACTTTCATTTGATTAAACAAGCTATATTTGAATGCAATCGAATCTCATTTGATTCAATAAGCTTTATTCGAATCAAATCAGCTTTGTTTGAATGCAATTGAGTGGAATCTTAATGCTTAAGCTTATGCTTTATTTGAACCAATTACCATTTTTGAAAAGAATAGTTGACTTTCTTTTGAATAAACAAGTTATGTTTAATTTGAATGCAATTTACGTTCATTTGATTCAATAAGCTTTATTCGAATCAAATTAGCTTTGTTTCAATGCAATTGAGTGGAATCTTAATGATTAAGCTTAAGCTTTATTTGAAACAATTACCATTTTTAGAATAAATAGTTGTCTTTCATTTTATTCAATAAGGTTTATTCGAATCAAATCAGCCTTGTTTGAATGCAATTGAGTGGAATATTAATGATTAAGCTTGAGCATTATTGGAAATAATTACCATTTTTGCAAACAATAGTTTACTTTCATTTGATTAAACAAGCTATGTTTGAATGCAATCGAATTTCATTTGATTGAATAAGCTTGATTCAAAAAATTAGCTTTCTTTGACTGCAATTGAGTGGAATCTTAATGCTTAAGGTTATGCTTTATTTGAACCAATTACCATTTTTGAAAAGAATAGTTGACTTTCTTTTGAATAAACAAGTTATGTTTAATTTGAATGCAATTTACGTTCATTTGATTCAATAAGCTTTATTCGAATCAAATTAGCTTTGTTTCAATGCAATTGGGTGGAATCTTAATGATTAAGCTTAAGCTTTATTTGAAACAATTACCATTTTTGGAATAAATAGTTGTCTTTCATTTTATTCAATAAGGTTTATTCGAATCAAATAAGCTTTGTTTGAATGCAATTGAGTGGAATATTAATGATTAAGCTTGAGCATTATTGGAAATAATTACCATTTTTGTAAACAATAGTTTACTTTCATTTGATTAAACAAGCTATGTTTGAATGCAATCGAATTTCATTTGATTCAATAAGCTTTATTCGAATCAAATTAGCTTTGTTTGAATGCAATTGAGTGGAATCTTAATGATTAAGCTTAAGCTTTATTTGAAAGAAATACCATTTTTGGAAAGAATACTTGACTTTCATGTGATTAAGGAAGCTATGTTTGAATGCAATTAACTTTTATTTGATTCAATAAGCTTTATTTGAATCAAATTATCATTGTTTGAATGCAAATGAGTGGAATCTTAATGAATAAGGTTATGTTTAATTTGAACCAATTACAATTTTTGGTAAGAAGTTGACTTTCATTTGATTAAATAAGCTATGTTTGAATGCAATTGACTTTCATTTGATTCAATAAGCTTTATTAAAATCAAATTAGCTTTGTTTGAATGTAACTATGTGGAATCTGAGTGATTAAGCTTAAGTTTTTTTTGAAACAATTACTATTTTTTGAAACAATAGTTGACTTTCATTTGATTAAACAAGCTATTTTTCAATACAATTGAATTTCTTTTGATTCAGTAAGCTTTATTCGAATCAAATAAGCTTTGTTTTAATACAATTGAGTGGAATCTTAAGCTTATGCTTTATTTGAACCAATTACCATTTTTGAAAAAAATAGTTGACTTTCTTTTGAATAAACAAGTTATGTTTAATTTGAATGCAATTTACGTTCATTTGATTCAATAAGCTTTATTCGAATCAAATTACCTTTGTTTCAATGCAATTGAGTGGAATCTTAATGATTAAGCTTAAGCTTTATTTGAAACAATTACCATTTTTAGAATAAATAGTTGTCTTTCATTTTATTCAATAAGGTTTATTCGAATCAAATCAGCCTTGTTTGAATGCAATTGAGTGGAATATTAATGATTAAGCTTGAGCATTATTGGAAATAATTACCATTTTTGCAAACAATAGTTTACTTTCATTTGATTAAAAAAGCTATGTTTGAATGCAATCGAATTTCATTTGATTGAATAAGCTTGATTCAAAAAATTAACTTTCTTTGACTGCAATTGAGTGGAATCTTAATGCTTAAGCTTATGCTTTATTTGAACCAATTACCATTTTTGGAAAGAATAGTTGACTTTCATTTGATTAAACAAGTTATGTTTGAATGCAATTGACTTTCATTTGATTCAATAAGCTTTATTCGAATCAAATTACCTTTGTGTGAATGCAATTGAGTGGAATCTTAATGATTAAGCTTATGCTTTATTTGAACCAATTACCATTTTTGGAAAGAATAGTTAACTTTCATTTGATTAAACAAGTTATGTTTGAATGCAATTTACGTTCTTTTGATTCAATAAACTTTATTCGAATAAAATTAGCTTTGTTTGAATGCAATTGAGTGGAATCTTAATGATTAAGGTTAAGCTTTATTTCAAACAATTACCCTTTTTGGAATAAATAGTTGTCTTTCATTTGATTCAATAAGCTTTATTCGAATCAAATTATCTTTGTTTGAATGCAATTGAGTGGAATATTAATGATTAAGCTTGAGCATTATTCGAAACAATTACCATTTTTGGAAACAATAGTTTACTTTCATTTGATTAAACAAGCTATATTTGAATGCAATCGAATCTCATTTGATTCAATAAGCTTTATTCGAATCAAATCAGCTTTGTTTGAATACAATTGAGTGGAATCTTAATGATTAAGCTTATACTTTATTTGAACCAGTCACCATTTTTGGAAAGAATAGTTGACTTTCATTTGATTAAACAAGTTATGTTTGAATGCAATTTACGTTCATTTGATTCAATAAGCTTTATTCTAATAAAATTAGCTTTGTTTGAATGCAATTGAGTGGAATCTTAATGATTAAGGTTAAGCATTATTTGAAACAATTACCATTTTTGGAAACAATAGTTTACTTTCATTTGATTAAACAAGCTATGTTTGAATGCAATCGAATCTCATTTGATTCAATAAGCTTTATTCGAATCAAATCAGCTTTGTTTGAATGCAATTGAGTGGAATCTTAATGCTTAAGCTTATGCTTTATTTGAACCAATTACCATTTTTGAAAAGAATAGTTGACTTTCTTTTGAATAAACAAGTTATGTTTAATTTGAATGCAATTTACGTTCATTTGATTCAATAAGCTTTATTCGAATCAAATTAGTTTTGTTTCAATCCAATTGAGTGGAATCTTAATGATTAAGCTTAAGCTTTATTTGAAACAATTACCATTTTTAGAATAAATAGTTGTCTTTCATTTTATTCAATAAGGTTTATTCGAATCAAATCAGCCTTGTTTGAATGCAATTGAGTGGAATATTAATGATTAAGCTTGAGCATTATTGGAAATAATTACCATTTTTGCAAACAATAGTTTACTTTCATTTGATTAAACAAGCTATGTTTGAATGCAATCGAATTTCATTTGATTGAATAGAATTGAGTGGAATCTTAATGCTTAAGCTTATGCTTAATTTGAACCAATTACCATTTTTGAAAAGAATAGTTGACTTTCTTTTGAATAAACAAGTTATGTTTAATTTGAATGCAATTTACGTTCATTTGATTCAATAAGCTTTATTCGAATCAAATTAGCTTTGTTTCAATGCAATTGAGTGGAATCTTAATGATTAAGCTTAAGCTTTATTTGAAACAATTACCATTTTTGGAATAAATAGTTGTCTTTCATTTTATTCAATAAGGTTTATTCAAATCAAATAATCTTTGTTTGAATGCAATTGAGTGGAATATTAATGATTAAGCTTGAGCATTATTGGAAATAATTACCATTTTTGGAAACAGTAGTTTACTTTCATTTGATTAAACAAGCTATGTTTGAATGCAATCGAATTTCATTTGATTCAATAATCTTTATTCGAATCAAATTAGCTTTGTTTGAATGCAATTGAGTGGAATCTTAATGATTAAGCTTAAGCTTTATTTGAAAGAAATACCATTTTTGGAAAGAATACTTGACTTTCATTTGATTAAAGAAGATATGTTTGAATGCAATTAACTTTTATTTGATTCAATAAGCTTTATTTGAATCAAATTATCATTGTTTGAATGCCAATGAGTGGAATCTTAATGAATAAGGTTATGTTTTATTTGAACCAATTACAATTTTTGGTAAGAAGTTGACTTTCATTTGATTAAATAAGCTATGTTTGAATGCAATTGACTTTCATTTGATTCAATAAGCTTTATTAAAATCAAATTAGCTTTGTTTGAATGTAACTATGTGGAATCTGAGTGATTAAGCTTAAGTTTTGTTTGAAATAATTACCATTTTTTGAAACAATAGTTGACTTTCATTTGATTAAACAAGCTATTTTTCAATACAATTGAATTTCTTTTGATTCAGTAAGCTTTATTCGAATCAAATTAGCTTTGTTTGAATACAATTGAGTGGAATCTTAATGCTTAAGCTTATGCTTTATTTGAACCAATTACCATTTTTGAAAAGAATAGTTGACTTTCTTTTGAATAAACAAGTTATGTTTAATTTGAATGCAATTTACGTTCATTTGATTCAATAAGCTTTATTCGAATCAAATTAGCTTTGTTTCAATGCAATTGGGTGGAATCTTAATGATTAAGCTTAAGCTTTATTTGAAACAATTACCATTTTTGGAATAAATAGTTGTCTTTCATTTTATTCAATAAGGTTTATTCGAATCAAATAAGCTTTGTTTGAATGCAATTGAGTGGAATATTAATGATTAAGCTTGAGCATTATTGGAAATAATTACCATTTTTGCAAACAATAGTTTACTTTCATTTGATTAAACAAGCTATGTTTGAATGCAATCGAATTTCATTTGACTGAATAAGCTTGATTCAAAAAATTAGCTTTCTTTGACTGCAATTGAGTGGAATCTTAATGCTTAAGCTAATGCTTTATTTGAACCAATTACAATTTTTGGAAAGAATAGTTGACTTTCATTTGATTAAACAAAATATGTTTGAATGCAGTTGACTTTGATTTGATTCAATAAGCTTTATTCGAATCAAATTACCTTTGTGTGAATGCAATTGAGTGGAATCTTAATGATTAAGCTTATGCTTTATTTGAACCAATTACCATTTTTGGAAAGAATAGTTAACTTTCATTTGATTAAACAAGTTATGTTTGAATGGAATTTACGTTCTTTTGATTCAATAAACTTTATTCGAATAAAATTAGCTTTGTTTGAATGCAATTGAGTGGAATCTTAATGATTAAGGTTAAGCTTTATTTCAAACAATTACCCTTTTTGGAATAAATAGTTGTCTTTCATTTGATTCAATAAGCTTTATTCGAATCAAATTATCTTTGTTTGAATGCAATTGAGTGGAATATTAATGATTAAGCTTGAGCATTATTCGAAACAATTACCATTTTTGGAAACAATAGTTTACTTTCATTTGATTAAACAAGCTATATTTGAATGCAATCGAATCTCATTTGATTCAATAAGCTTTATTCGAATCAAATCAGCTTTGTTTGAATGCAATTGAGTGGAATCTTAATGCTTAAGCTTATGCTTTATTTGAACCAATTACCATTTTTGAAAAGAATAGTTGACTTTCTTTTGAATAAACAAGTTATGTTTAATTTGAATGCAATTTACGTTCATTTGATTCAATAAGCTTTATTCGAATCAAATTAGCTTTGTTTCAATGCAATTGAGTGGAATCTTAATGATTAAGCTTAAGCTTTATTTGAAACAATTACCATTTTTAGAATAAATAGTTGTCTTTCATTTTATTCAATAAGGTTTATTCGAATCAAATCAGCCTTGTTTGAATGCAATTGAGTGGAATATTAATGATTAAGCTTGAGCATTATTGGAAATAATTACCATTTTTGCAAACAATAGTTTACTTTCATTTGATTAAACAAGCTATGTTTGAATGCAATCGAATTTCATTTGATTGAATAGAATTGAGTGGAATCTTAATGCTTAAGCTTATGCTTAATTTGAACCAATTACCATTTTTGAAAAGAATAGTTGACTTTCTTTTGAATAAACAAGTTATGTTTAATTTGAATGCAATTTACGTTCATTTGATTCAATAAGCTTTATTCGAATCAAATTAGCTTTGTTTCAATGCAATTGAGTGGAATCTTAATGATTAAGCTTAAGCTTTATTTGAAACAATTACCATTTTTGGAATAAATAGTTGTCTTTCATTTTATTCAATAAGGTTTATTCAAATCAAATAAGCTTTGTTTGAATGCAATTGAGTGGAATATTAATGATTAAGCTTGAGCATTATTGGAAATAATTACCATTTTTGGAAACAGTAGTTTACTTTCATTTGATTAAACAAGCTATGTTTGAATGCAATCGAATTTCATTTGATTCAATAAGCTTTATTCGAATCAAATTAGCTTTGTTTGAATGCAATTGAGTGGAATCTTAATGATTAAGCTTAAGCTTTATTTGAAAGAAATACCATTTTTGGAAAGAATACTTGACTTTCATTTGATTAAAGAAGCTATGTTTGAATGCAATTAACTTTTATTTGATTCAATAAGCTTTATTTGAGTCAAATTATCATTGTTTGAATGCAAATGAGTGGAATCTTAATGAATAAGGTTATGTTTTATTTGAACCAATTACAATTTTTGGTAAGAATTTGACTTTCATTTGATTAAATAAGCTATGTTTGAATGCAATTGACTTTCATTTGATTCAATAAGCTTTATTAAAATCAAATTAGCTTTGTTTGAATGTAACTATGTGGAATCTGAGTGATTAAGCTTAAGTTTTGTTTGAAACAATTACCATTTTTTGAAACAATGGTTGACTTTCATTTGATTAAACAAGCTATTTTTCAATACAATTGAATTTCTTTTGATTCAGTAAGCTTTATTCGAATCAAATTAGCTTTGTTTGAATATAATTGAGTGGAATCTTAATGCTTAAGCTTATGCTTTATTTGAACCAATTACCATTTTTGAAAAGAATAGTTGACTTTCTTTTGAATAAACAAGTTATGTTTAATTTGAATGCAATTTACGTTCATTTGATTCAATAAGCTTTATTCGAATCAAATTAGCTTTGTTTCAATGCAATTGAGTGGAATCTTAATGATTAAGCTTAAGGTTTATTTGAAACAATTACCATTTTTGGAATAAATAGTTATCTTTCATTTTATTCAATAAGGTTTATTCAAATCAAATAAGCTTTGTTTGAATGCAATTGAGTGGAATATTAATGATTAAGGTTGAGCATTATTGGAAATAATTACCATTTTTGGAAACAGTAGTTCACTTTCATTTGATTAAACAAGCTATGTTTGAATGCAATCGAATTTCATTTGATTCAATAAGCTTTATTCGAATCAAATTAGCTTTGTTTGAATGCAATTGAGTGGAATCTTAATGATTAAGCTTAAGCTTTATTTGAAAGAAATACCATTTTTGGAAAGAATACTTGACTTTCATTTGATTAAAGAAGCTATGTTTGAATGCAATTAACTTTTATTTGATTCAATAATCTTTATTTGAATCAAATTATCATTGTTTGAATGCAAATGAGTGGAATCTTAATGAATAAGGTTAAGTTTTATTTGAACCAATTACAATTTTTGGTAAGAAGTTGACTTTCATTTGATTAAATAAGCTATGTTTGAATGCAATTGACTTTCATTTGATTCAATAAGCTTTATTAAAATCAAATTAGCTTTGTTTGAATGTAACTATGTGGAATCTGAGTGATTAAGCTTAAGTTTTGTTTGAAACAATTACCATTTTTTGAAACAATAGTTGACTTTCATTTGATTAAACAAGCTATTTTTCAATACAATTGAATTTCTTTTGATTCAGTAAGCTTTATTCGAATGAAATTAGCTTTGTTTGAATAGAATTGAGTGGAATCTTAATGCTTAAGCTTATGCTTTATTTGAACCAATTACCATTTTTGAAAAGAATAGTTGACTTTCTTTTGAATAAACAAGTTATGTTTAATTTGAATGCAATTTACGTTCATTTGATTCAATAAGCTTTATTCGAATCAAATTAGCTTTGTTTCAATGCAATTGAGTGGAATCTTAATGATTAAGCTTAAGCTTTATTTGAAACAATTACCATTTTTAGAATAAATAGTTATCTTTCATTTTATTCAATAAGGTTTATTCGAATCAAATCAGCCTTGTTTGAATGCAATTGAGTGGAATATTAATGATTAAGCTTGAGCATTATTGGAAATAATTACCATTTTTGCAAACAATAGTTTACTTTCATTTGATTAAACAAGCTATGTTTGAATGCAATCGAATTTCATTTGATTGAATAAGCTTGATTCAAAAAATTAGCTTTCTTTGACTGCAATTGAGTGGAATCTTAATGCTTAAGCTTATGCTTTATTTGAACCAATTACCATTTTTGGAAAGAATAGTTGACTTTCATTTGATTAAACAAGTTATATTTGAATGCAATTGACTTTCAATTGATTCAATAAGCTTTATTCGAATCAAATTACCTTTGTGTGAATGCAATTGAGTGGAATCTTAATGATTAAGCTTATGCTTTATTTGAACCAATTACCATTTTTGGAAAGAATAGTTAACTTTCATTTGATTAAACAAGTTATGTTTGAATGCAATTTACGTTCTTTTGATTCAATAAACTTTATTCGAATAAAATTAGCTTTGTTTGAATGCAATTGAGTGGAATCTTAATGATTAAGGTTAAGCTTTATTTCAAACAATTACCCTTTTTGGAATAAATAGTTGTCTTTCATTTGATTCAATAAGCTTTATTCGAATCAAATTATCTTTGTTTGAATGCAATTGAGTGGAATATTAATGATTAAGCTTGAGCATTATTCGAAACAATTACCATTTTTGGAAACAATAATTTACTTTCATTTGATTAAACAAGCTATATTTGAATGCAGTCGAATCTCATTTGATTCAATAAGCTTTATTCGAATCAAATTAGCTTTGTTTGAATGCAATTGAGTGGAATCTTAATGATTAAGCTTAAGGTTTATTTGAAACAATTACCATTTTTGGAATAAATAGTTATCTTTCATTTTATTCAATAAGGTTTATTCAAATCAAATAAGCTTTGTTTGAATGCAATTGAGTGGAATATTAATGATTAAGGTTGAGCATTATTGGAAATAATTACCATTTTTGGAAACAGTAGTTCACTTTCATTTGATTAAACAAGCTATGTTTGAATGCAATCGAATTTCATTTGATTCAATAAGCTTTATTCGAATCAAATTAGCTTTGTTTGAATGCAATTGAGTGGAATCTTAATGATTAAGCTTAAGCTTTATTTGAAAGAAATACCATTTTTGGAAAGAATACTTGACTTTCATTTGATTAAAGAAGCTATGTTTGAATGCAATTAACTTTTATTTGATTCAATAAGCTTTATTTGAATCAAATTATCATTGTTTGAATGCAAATGAGTGGAATCTTAATGAATAAGGTTAAGTTTTATTTGAACCAATTACAATTTTTGGTAAGAAGTTGACTTTCATTTGATTAAATAAGCTATGTTTGAATGCAATTGACTTTCATTTGATTCAATAAGCTTTATTAAAATCAAATTAGCTTTGTTTGAATGTAACTATGTGGAATCTGAGTGATTAAGCTTAAGTTTTGTTTGAAACAATTACCATTTTTTGAAACAATAGTTGACTTTCATTTGATTAAACAAGCTATTTTTCAATACAATTGAATTTCTTTTGATTCAGTAAGCTTTATTCGAATCAAATTAGCTTTGTTTGAATAGAATTGAGTGGAATCTTAATGCTTAAGCTTATGCTTTATTTGAACCAATTACCATTTTTGAAAAGAATAGTTGACTTTCTTTTGAATAAACAAGTTATGTTTAATTTGAATGCAATTTACGTTCATTTGATTCAATAAGCTTTATTCGAATCAAATTAGCTTTGTTTCAATGCAATTGAGTGGAATCTTAATGATTAAGCTTAAGCTTTATTTGAAACAATTACCATTTTTAGAATAAATAGTTATCTTTCATTTTATTCAATAAGGTTTATTCGAATCAAATCAGCCTTGTTTGAATGCAATTGAGTGGAATATTAATGATTAAGCTTGAGCATTATTGGAAATAATTACCATTTTTGCAAACAATAGTTTACTTTCATTTGATTAAACAAGCTATGTTTGAATGCAATCGAATTTCATTTGATTGAATAAGCTTGATTCAAAAAATTAGCATTCTTTGACTGCAATTGAGTGGAATCTTAATGCTTAAGCTTATGCTTTATTTGAACCAATTACCATTTTTGGAAAGAATAGTTGACTTTCATTTGATTAAACAAGTTATGTTTGAATGCAATTGACTTTCAATTGATTCAATAAGCTTTATTCGAATCAAATTACCTTTGTGTGAATGCAATTGAGTGGAATCTTAATGATTAAGCTTATGCTTTATTTGAACCAATTACCATTTTTGGAAAGAATAGTTAACTTTCATTTGATTAAACAAGTTATGTTTGAATGCAATTTACGTTCTTTTGATTCAATAAACTTTATTCGAATAAAATTAGCTTTGTTTGAATGCAATTGAGTGGAATCTTAATGATTAAGGTTAAGCTTTATTTCAAACAATTACCCTTTTTGGAATAAATAGTTGTCTTTCATTTGATTCAATAAGCTTTATTCGAATCAAATTATCTTTGTTTGAATGCAATTGAGTGGAATATTAATGATTAAGCTTGAGCATTATTCGAAACAATTACCATTTTTGGAAACAATAGTTTACTTTCATTTGATTAAACAAGCTATATTTGAATGCAGTCGAATCTCATTTGATTCAATAAGCTTTATTCGAATCAAATTAGCTTTGTTTGAATGCAATTGAGTGGAATCTTAATGATTAAGCTTAAGCTTTATTTGAAAGAAATACCATTTTTGGAAAGAATACTTGACTTTCATTTGATTAAAGAAGCTATGTTTGAATGCAATTAACTTTTATTTGATTCAATAAGCTTTATTTGAATCAAATTATCATTGTTTTAATGCAAATGAGTGGAATCTTAATGAATAAGGTTAAGTTTTATTTGAGCCAATTACAATTTTTGGTAAGAAGTTGACATTCATTTGATTAAATAAGCTATGTTTGAATGCAATTGACTTTCATTTGTTTCAATAAGCTTTATTAAAATCAAATTAGCTTTGTTTGAATGTAACTATGTGGAATCTGAGTGATTAAGCTTAAGTTTTGTTTGAAACAATTACCATTTTTTGAAACAATAGTTGACTTTCATTTGATTAAACAAGCTATTTTTCAATACAATTGAATTTCTTTTGATTCAGTAAGCTTTATTCGAATCAAATTAGCTTTGTTTGAATACAATTGAGTGGAATCTTAATGCTTAAGCTTATGCTTTATTTGAACCAATTACCATTTTTGAAAAGAATAGTTGACTTTCTTTTGAATAAACAAGTTATGTTTAATTTGAATGCAATTTACGTTCATTTGATTCAATAAGCTTTATTCGAATCAAATTAGCTTTGTTTCAATGCAATTGAGTGGAATCTTAATGATTAAGCTTAAGCTTTATTTGAAACAATTACCATTTTTGGAATAAATAGTTGTCTTTCATTTTATTCAATAAGGTTTATTCAAATCAAATAAGCTTTGTTTGAATGCAATTGAGTGGAATATTAATGATTAAGCTTGAGCATTAATGGAAATAATTACCATTTTTGGAAACAGTAGTTTACTTTCATTTGATTAAACAAGCTATGTTTGAATGCAATCGAATTTCATTTGATTCAATAAGCTTTATTCGAATCAAATTAGCTTTGTTTGAATGCAATTGAGTGGAATCTTAATGATTAAGCTTAAGCTTTATTTGAAAGAAATACCATTTTTGGAAAGAATACTTGACTTTCATTTGATTAAAGAAGCTATGTTTGAATGCAATTAACTTTTATTTGATTCAATAAGCTTTATTTGAATCAAATTATCATTGTTTGAATGCAAATGAGTGGAATCTTAATGAATAAGGTTAAGTTTTATTTGAACCAATTACAATTTTTGGTAAGAAGTTGACTTTCATTTGATTAAATAAGCTATGTTTGAATGCAATTGACTTTCATTTGATTCAATAAGCTTTATTAAAATCAAATTAGCTTTGTTTGAATGTAACTATGTGGAATCTGAGTGATTAAGCTTAAGTTTTGTTTGAAACAATTACCATTTTTTGAAACAATAGTTGACTTTCATTTGATTAAACAAGCTATTTTTCAATACAATTGAATTTCTTTTGATTCAGTAAGCTTTATTCGAATCAAATTAGCTTTGTTTGAATAGAATTGAGTGGAATCTTAATGCTTAAGCTTATGCTTTATTTGAACCAATTACCATTTTTGAAAAGAATAGTTGACTTTCTTTTGAATAAACAAGTTATGTTTAATTTGAATGCAATTTACGTTCATTTGATTCAATAAGC
The DNA here is from genome assembly GCA_951394345.1 of Salicornia ramosissima. Taxonomy (NCBI): domain Eukaryota; kingdom Viridiplantae; phylum Streptophyta; class Magnoliopsida; order Caryophyllales; family Amaranthaceae; genus Salicornia; species Salicornia ramosissima. Next base: position 34,105,495 of record OX596233.1, on the reverse strand, counting down.
TTTATTCGAATCAAATTAGCTTTGTTTCAATGCAATTGAGTGGAATCTTAATGATTAAGCTTAAGCTTTATTTGAAACAATTACCATTTTTAGAATAAATAGTTGTCTTTCATTTTATTCAATAAGGTTTATTCGAATCAAATCAGCCTTGTTTGAATGCAATTGAGTGGAATATTAATGATTAAGCTTGAGCATTATTGGAAATAATTACCATTTTTGCAAACAATAGTTTACTTTCATTTGATTAAACAAGCTATGTTTGAATGCAATCGAATTTCATTTGATTGAATAAGCTTGATTCAAAAAATTAGCTTTCTTTGACTGCAATTGAGTGGAATCTTAATGCTTAAGCTTATGCTTTATTTGAACCAATTACCATTTTTGGAAAGAATAGTTGACTTTCATTTGATTAAACAAGTTATGTTTGAATGCAATTGACTTTCAATTGATTCAATAAGCTTTATTCGAATCAAATTACCTTTGTGTGAATGCAATTGAGTGGAATCTTAATGATTAAGCTTATGCTTTATTTGAACCAATTACCATTTTTGGAAAGAATAGTTAACTTTCATTTGATTAAACAAGTTATGTTTGAATGCAATTTACGTTCTTTTGATTCAATAAACTTTATTCGAATAAAATTAGCTTTGTTTGAATGCAATTGAGTGGAATCTTAATGATTAAGGTTAAGCTTTATTTCAAACAATTACCCTTTTTGGAATAAATAGTTGTCTTTCATTTGATTCAATAAGCTTTATTCGAATCAAATTATCTTTGTTTGAATGCAATTGAGTGGAATATTAATGATTAAGCTTGAGCATTATTCGAAACAATTACCATTTTTGGAAACAATAGTTTACTTTCATTTGATTAAACAAGCTATATTTGAATGCAGTCGAATCTCATTTGATTCAATAAGCTTTATTCGAATCAAATTAGCTTTGTTTGAATGCAATTGAGTGGAATCTTAATGATTAAGCTTAAGCTTTATTTGAAAGAAATACCATTTTTGGAAAGAATACTTGACTTTCATTTGATTAAAGAAGCTATGTTTGAATGCAATTAACTTTTATTTGATTCAATAAGCTTTATTTGAATCAAATTATCATTGTTTGAATGCAAATGAGTGGAATCTTAATGAATAAGGTTAAGTTTTATTTGAACCAATTACAATTTTTGGTAAGAAGTTGACTTTCATTTGATTAAATAAGCTATGTTTGAATGCAATTGACTTTCATTTGATTCTATAAGCTTTATTAAAATCAAATTAGCTTTGTTTGAATGTAACTATGTGGAATCTGAGTGATTAAGCTTAAGTTTTGTTTGAAACAATTACCATTTTTTGAAACAATAGTTGACTTTCATTTGATTAAACAAGCTATTTTTCAATACAATTGAATTTCTTTTGATTCAGTAAGCTTTATTCGAATCAAATTAGCTTTGTTTGAATAGAATTGAGTGGAATCTTAATGCTTAAGCTTATGCTTTATTTGAACCAATTACCATTTTTGAAAAGAATAGTTGACTTTCTTTTGAATAAACAAGTTATGTTTAATTTGAATGCAATTTACGTTCATTTGATTCAATAAGCTTTATTCGAATCAAATTAGCTTTGTTTCAATGCAATTGAGTGGAATCTTAATGATTAAGCTTAAGATTTATTTGAAACAATTACCATTTTTGGAATAAATAGTTGTCTTTCATTTTATTCAATAAGGTTTATTCGAATCAAACAAGCTTTGTTTGAATGCAATTGAGTGGAATATTAATGATTAAGCTTGAGCATTATTGGAAATAATTACCATTTTTGTAAACAATAGTTTACTTTCATTTGATTAAACAAGCTATGTTTGAATGCAATCGAATTTCATTTGATTCAATAAGCTTTATTCGAATCAAATTAGCTTTGTTTGAATGCAATTGAGTGGAATCTTAATGATTAAGCTTAAGCTTTATTTGAAAGAAATACCATTTTTGGAAAGAATACTTGACTTTCATTTGATTAAAGAAGCTATGTTTGAATGCAATTACCTTTTATTTGATTCAATAAGCTTTATTTGAATCAAATTATCATTGTTTGAATGCAAATGAGTGGAATCTTAATGAATAAGGTTAAGTTTTATTTGAACCAATTACAATTTTTGGTAAGAAGTTGACTTTCATTTGATTAAATAAGCTATGTTTGAATGCAATTGACTTTCATTTGATTCAATAAGATTTATTAAAATCAAATTAGTTTTGTTTGAATGTAACTATGTGGAATCTGAGTGATTAAGCTTAAGTTTTGTTTGAAACAATTACCATTCTTTGAAACAATAGTTGACTTTCATTTGATTAAACAAGCTATTTCTCAATACAATTGAATTTCTTTTGATTCAGTAAGCTTTATTCGAATCAAATTAGCTTTGTTTGAATACAATTGAGTGGAATCTTAATGCTTAAGTTTATGCTTTATTTGAACCAATTACCATTTTTGAAAAGAATAGTTGACTTTCTTTTGAATAAACAAGTTATGTTTAATTTGAATGCAATTTACGTTCATTTGATTCAATAAGCTTTATTCGAATCAAATTAGCTTTGTTTCAATGCAATTGAGTGGAATCTTAATGATTAAGCTTAAGCTTTATTTGAAACAATTACCATTTTTGGAATAAATAGTTGTCTTTCATTTTATTCAATAACGTTTATTCAAATCAAATAATCTTTGTTTGAATGCAATTGAGTGGAATATTAATGATTAAGCTTGAGCATTATTGGAAATAATTACCATTTTTGGAAACAGTAGTTTACTTTCATTTGATTAAACAAGCTATGTTTGAATGCAATCGAATTTCATTTGATTCAATAATCTTTATTCGAATCAAATTAGCTTTGCTTGAATGCAATTGAGTGGAATCTGAATGATTAAGCTTAAGCTTTATTTGAAAGAAATACCATTTTTGGAAAGAATACTTGACTTTCATTTGATTAAAGAAGATATGTTTGAATGCAATTAGCTTTTATTTGATTCAATAAGCTTTATTTGAATCAAATTATCATTGTTTGAATGCAAATGAGTGGAATCTTAATGAATAAGGTTATGTTTTATTTGAACCAATTACAATTTTTGGTAAGAAGTTGACTTTCATTTGATTACATAAGCTATGTTTGAATGCAATTGACTTTCATTTGATTCAATAAGCTTTATTAAAATCAAATTATCTTTGTTTGAATGTAACTATGTGGAATCTGAGTGATTAAGCTTAAGTTTTGTTTGAAACAATTACCATTTTTTGAAACAATAGTTGACTTTCATTTGATTAAACAAGCTATTTTTCAATACAATTGAATTTCTTTTGATTCAGTAAGCTTTATTCGAATCAAATTAGCTTTGTTTGAATAGAATTGAGTGGAATCTTAATGCTTAAGTTTATGCTTTATTTGAACCAATTACCATTTTTGAAAAGAATAGTTGACTTTCTTTTGAATAAACAAGTTATGTTTAATTTGAATGCAATTTACGTTCATTTGATTCAATAAGCTTTATTCGAATCAAATTAGCTTTGTTTCAATGCAATTGAGTGGAATCTTAATGATTAAGCTTAAGCTTTATTTGAAACAATTACCATTTTTGGAATAAATAGTTGTCTTTCATTTTATTCAATAAGGTTTATTCAAATCAAATAAGCTTTGTTTGAATGCAATTGAGTGGAATATTAATGATTAAGCTTGAGCATTATTGGAAATAATTACCATTTTTGGAAACAGTAGTTTACTTTCATTTGATTAAACAAGCTATGTTTGAATGCAATCGAATTTCATTTGATTCAATAAGCTTTATTCGAATCAAATTAGCTTTGTTTGAATGCAATTGAGTGGAATCTTAATGATTAAGCTTAAGCTTTATTTGAAAGAAATACCATTTTTGGAAAGAATACTTGACTTTCATTTGATTAAAGAAGCTATGTTTGAATGCAATTAACTTTTATTTGATTCAATAAGCTTTATTTGAATCAAATTATCATTGTTTGAATGCAAATGAGTGGAATCTTAATGAATAAGGTTAAGTTTTACTTGAACCAATTACAATTTTTGGTAAGAAGTTGACTTTCATTTGATTAAATAAGCTATGTTTGAATGCAATTGACTTTCATTTGATTCAATAAGCTTTATTAAAATCAAATTAGCTTTGTTTGAATGTAACTATGTGGAATCTGAGTGATTAAGCTTAAGTTTTGTTTGAAACAATTACCATTTTTTGAAACAATAGTTGACTTTCATTTGATTAAACAAGCTATTTTTCAATACAATTGAATTTCTTTTGATTCAGTAAGCTTTATTCGAATCAAATTAGCTTTGTTTGAATAGAATTGAGTGGAATCTTAATGCTTAAGCTTATGCTTTATTTGAACCAATTACCATTTTTGAAAAGAATAGTTGACTTTCTTTTGAATAAACAAGTTATGTTTAATTTGAATGCAATTTACGTTCATTTGATTCAATAAGCTTTATTCGAATCAAATTAGCTTTGTTTCAATGCAATTGAGTGGAATCTTAATGATTAAGCTTAAGATCTATTTGAAACAATTACCATTTTTGGAATAAATAGTTGTCTTTCATTTTATTCAATAAGGTTTATTCAAATCAAATAAGCTTTGTTTGAATGCAATTGAGTGGAATATTAATGATTAAGCTTGAGCATTATTGGAAATAATTACCATTTTTGGAAACAGTAGTTTACTTTCATTTGATTAAACAAGCTATGTTTGAATGCAATCGAATTTCATTTGATTCAATAATCTTTATTCGAATCAAATTAGCTTTGCTTGAATGCAATTGAGTGGAATCTTAATGATTAAGCTTAAGCTTTATTTGAAAGGAATACCATTTTTGGAAAGAATACTTGACTTTCATTTGATTAAAGAAGCTATGTTTGAATGCAATTACCTTTTATTTGATTCAATAAGCTTTATTTGAATCAAATTATCATTGTTTGAATGCAAATGAGTGGAATCTTAATGAATAAGGTTAAGTTTTATTTGAACCAATTACAATTTTTGGTAAGAAGTTGACTTTCATTTGATTAAATAAGCTATGTTTGAATGCAATTGACTTTCATTTGATTCAATAAGATTTATTAAAATCAAATTAGTTTTGTTTGAATGTAACTATGTGGAATCTGAGTGATTAAGCTTAAGTTTTGTTTGAAACAATTACCATTTTTTGAAACAATAGTTGACTTTCATTTGATTAAACAAGCTATTTCTCAATACAATTGAATTTCTTTTGATTCAGTAAGCTTTATTCGAATCAAATTAGCTTTGTTTGAATACAATTGAGTGGAATCTTAATGCTTAAGTTTATGCTTTATTTGAACCAATTACCATTTTTGAAAAGAATAGTTGACTTTCTTTTGAATAAACAAGTTATGTTTAATTTGAATGCAATTTACGTTCATTTGATTCAATAAGCTTTATTCGAATCAAATTAGCTTTGTTTCAATGCAATTGAGTGGAATCTTAATGATTAAGCTTAAGCTTTATTTGAAACAATTACCATTTTTGGAATAAATAGTTGTCTTTCATTTTATTCAATAACGTTTATTCAAATCAAATAATCTTTGTTTGAATGCAATTGAGTGGAATATTAATGATTAAGCTTGAGCATTATTGGAAATAATTACCATTTTTGGAAACAGTAGTTTACTTTCATTTGATTAAACAAGCTATGTTTGAATGCAATCGAATTTCATTTGATTCAATAATCTTTATTCGAATCAAATTAGCTTTGCTTGAATGCAATTGAGTGGAATCTTAATGATTAAGCTTAAGCTTTATTTGAAAGAAATACCATTTTTGGAAAGAATACTTGACTTTCATTTGATTAAAGAAGATATGTTTGAATGCAATTAGCTTTTATTTGATTCAATAAGCTTTATTTGAATCAAATTATCATTGTTTGAATGCAAATGAGTGGAATCTTAATGAATAAGGTTATGTTTTATTTGAACCAATTACAATTTTTGGTAAGAAGTTGACTTTCATTTGATTAAATAAGCTATGTTTGAATGCAATTGACTTTCATTTGATTCAATAAGCTTTATTAAAATCAAATTAGCTTTGTTTGAATGTAACTATGTGGAATCTGAGTGATTAAGCTTAAGTTTTGTTTGAAACAATTACCATTTTTTGAAACAATAGTTGACTTTCATTTGATTAAACAAGCTATTTTTCAATACAATTGAATTTCTTTTGATTCAGTAAGCTTTATTCGAATCAAATTAGCTTTGTTTGAATAGAATTGAGTGGAATCTTAATGCTTAAGCTTATGCTTTATTTGAACCAATTACCATTTTTGAAAAGAATAGTTGACTTTCTTTTGAATAAACAAGTTATGTTTAATTTGAATGCAATTTACGTTCATTTGATTCAATAAGCTTTATTCGAATCAAATTAGCTTTGTTTCAATGCAATTGAGTGGAATCTTAATGATTAAGCTTAAGCTTTATTTGAAACAATTACCATTTTTGGAATAAATAGTTGTCTTTCCTTTTATTCAATAAGGTTTATTCAAATCAAATAAGCTTTGTTTGAATGCAATTGAGTGGAATATTAATGATTAAGCTTGAGCATTATTGGAAATAATTACCATTTTTGGAAACAGTAGTTTACTTTCATTTGATTAAACAAGCTATGTTTGAATGCAATCGAATTTCATTTGATTCAATAAGCTTTATTCGAATCAAATTAGCTTTGTTTGAATGCAATTGAGTGGAATCTTAATGATTAAGCTTAAGCTTTATTTGAAAGAAATACCATTTTTGGAAAGAATACTTGACTTTCATTTGATTAAAGAAGATATGTTTGAATGCAATTAGCTTTTATTTGATTCAATAAGCTTTATTTGAATCAAATTATCATTGTTTAAATGCAAATGAGTGGAATCTTAATGAATAAGGTTAAGTTTTATTTGAACCAATTACAATTTTTGGTAAGAAGTTGAATTTCATTTGATTAAATAAGCTATGTTTGAATGCAATTGACTTTCATTTGATTCAATAAGCTTTATTAAAATCAAATTAGCTTTGTTTGAATGTAACTATGTGGAATCTGAGTGATTAAGCTTAAGTTTTGTTTGAAACAATTACCATTTTTTGAAACAATAGTTGACTTTCATTTGATTAAACAAGCTATTTTTCAATACAATTGAATTTCTTTTGATTCAGTAAGCTTTATTCGAATCAAATTAGCTTTGTTTGAATAGAATTGAGTGGAATCTTAATGCTTAAGCTTATGCTTTATTTGAACCAATTACCATTTTTGAAAAGAATAGTTGACTTTCTTTTGAATAAACAAGTTATGTTTAATTTGAATGCAATTTACGTTCATTTGATTCAATAAGCTTTATTCGAATCAAATTAGCTTTGTTTCAATGCAATTGAGTGGAATCTTAATGATTAAGCTTAAGCTTTATTTGAAACAATTACCATTTTTGGAATAAATAGTTGTCTTTCATTTTATTCAATAAGGTTTATTCAAATCAAATAATCTATGTTTGAATGCAATCGAATTTCATTTGATTCAATAATCTTTATTCGAATCAAATTAGCTTTGTTTGAATGCAATTGAGTGGAATCTTAATGATTAAGCTTAAGCTTTATTTGAAAGAAATACCATTTTTGGAAAGAATACTTGACTTTCATTTGATTAAAGAAGATATGTTTGAATGCAATTAGCTTTTATTTGATTCAATAAGCTTTATTTGAATCAAATTATCATTGTTTGAATGCAAATGAGTGGAATCTTAATGAATAAGGTTATGTTTTATTTGAACCAATTACAATTTTTGGTAAGAAGTTGACTTTCATTTGATTAAATAAGCTATGTTTGAATGCAATTGACTTTCATTTGATTCAATAAGCTTTATTAAAATCAAATTAGCTTTGTTTGAATGTAACTATGTGGAATCTGAGTGATTAAGCTTAAGTTTTGTTTGAAACAATTACCATTTTTTGAAACAATAGTTGACTTTCATTTGATTAAACAAGCTATTTTTCAATACAATTGAATTTCTTTTGATTCAGTAAGCTTTATTCGAATCAAATTAGCTTTGTTTGAATAGAATTGAGTGGAATCTTAATGCTTAAGCTTATGCTTTATTTGAACCAATTACCATTTTTGAAAAGAATAGTTGACTTTCTTTTGAATAAACAAGTTATGTTTAATTTGAATGCAATTTACGTTCATTTGATTCAATAAGCTTTATTCGAATCAAATTAGCTTTGTTTCAATGCAATTGAGTGGAATCTTAATGATTAAGCTTAAGCTTTATTTGAAACAATTACCATTTTTGGAATAAATAGTTGTCTTTCATTTTATTCAATAAGGTTTATTCAAATCAAATAAGCTTTGTTTGAATGCAATTGAGTGGAATATTAATGATTAAGCTTGAGCATTATTGGAAATAATTACCATTTTTGGAAACAGTAGTTTACTTTCATTTGATTAAACAAGCTATGTTTGAATGCAATCGAATTTCATTTGATTCAATAAGCTTTATTCGAATCAAATTAGCTTTGTTTGAATGCAATTGAGTGGAATCTTAATGATTAAGCTTAAGCTTTATTTGAAAGAAATACCATTTTTGGAAAGAATACTTGACTTTCATTTGATTAAAGAAGATATGTTTGAATGCAATTAGCTTTTATTTGATTCAATAAGCTTTATTTGAATCAAATTATCATTGTTTAAATGCAAATGAGTGGAATCTTAATGAATAAGGTTAAGTTTTATTTGAACCAATTACAATTTTTGGTAAGAAGTTGAATTTCATTTGATTAAATAAGCTATGTTTGAATGCAATTGACTTTCATTTGATTCAATAAGCTTTATTAAAATCAAATTAGCTTTGTTTGAATGTAACTATGTGGAATCTGAGTGATTAAGCTTAAGTTTTGTTTGAAACAATTACCATTTTTTGAAACAATAGTTGACTTTCATTTGATTAAACAAGCTATTTTTCAATACAATTGAATTTCTTTTGATTCAGTAAGCTTTATTCGAATCAAATTAGCTTTGTTTGAATAGAATTGAGTGGAATCTTAATGCTTAAGCTTATGCTTTATTTGAACCAATTACCATTTTTGAAAAGAATAGTTGACTTTCTTTTGAATAAACAAGTTATGTTTAATTTGAATGCAATTTACGTTCATTTGATTCAATAAGCTTTATTCGAATCAAATTAGCTTTGTTTCAATGCAATTGAGTGGAATCTTAATGATTAAGCTTAAGCTTTATTTGAAACAATTACCATTTTTGGAATAAATAGTTGTCTTTCATTTTATTCAATAAGGTTTATTCAAATCAAATAATCTATGTTTGAATGCAATCGAATTTAATTTTATTCAATAATCTTTATTCGAATCAAATTAGCTTTGTTTGAATGCAATTGAGTGGAATCTTAATGATTAAGCTTAAGCTTTATTTGAAAGAAATACCATTTTTGGAAAGAATACTTGACTTTCATTTGATTAAAGAAGATATGTTTGAATGCAATTAGCTTTTATTTGATTCAATAAGCTTTATTTGAATCAAATTATCATTGTTTGAATGCAAATGAGTGGAATCTTAATGAATAAGGTTATGTTTTATTTGAACCAATTACAATTTTTGGTAAGAAGTTGACTTTCATTTGATTAAATAAGCTATGTTTGAATGCAATTGACTTTCATTTGATTCAATAAGCTTTATTAAAATCAAATTAGCTTTGTTTGAATGTAACTATGTGGAATCTGAGTGATTAAGCTTAAGTTTTGTTTGAAACAATTACCATTTTTTGAAACAATAGTTGACTTTCATTTGATTAAACAAGCTATTTTTCAATACAATTGAATTTCTTTTGATTCAGTAAGCTTTATTCGAATCAAATTAGCTTTGTTTGAATAGAATTGAGTGGAATCTTAATGCTTAAGCTTATGCTTTATTTGAACCAATTACCATTTTTGAAAAGAATAGTTGACTTTCTTTTGAATAAACAAGTTATGTTTAATTTGAATGCAATTTACGTTCATTTGATTCAATAAGCTTTATTCGAATCAAATTAGCTTTGTTTCAACGCAATTGAGTGGAATCTTAATGATTAAGCTTAAGCTTTATTTGAAACAATTACCATTTTTGGAATAAATAGTTGTCTTTCATTTTATTCAATAAGGTTTATTCAAATCAAATAATCTTTGTTTGAATGCAATTGAGTGGAATATTAATGATTAAGCTTGAGCATTATTGGAAATAATTACCATTTTTGGAAACAGTAGTTTACTTTCATTTGATTAAACAAGCTATGTTTGAATGCAATCGAATTTCATTTGATTCAATAATCTTTATTCGAATCAAATTAGCTTTGCTTGAATGCAATTGAGTGGAATCTGAATGATTAAGCTTAAGCTTTATTTGAAAGAAATACCATTTTTGGAAAGAATACTTGACTTTCATTTGATTAAAGAAGATATGTTTGAATGCAATTAGCTTTTATTTGATTCAATAAGCTTTATTTGAATCAAATTATCATTGTTTGAATGCAAATGAGTGGAATCTTAATGAATAAGGTTATGTTTTATTTGAACCAATTACAATTTTTGGTAAGAAGTTGACTTTCATTTGATTACATAAGCTATGTTTGAATGCAATTGACTTTCATTTGATTCAATAAGCTTTATTAAAATCAAATTAGCTTTGTTTGAATGTAACTATGTGGAATCTGAGTGATTAAGCTTAAGTTTTGTTTGAAACAATTACCATTTTTTGAAACAATAGTTGACTTTCATTTGATTAAACAAGCTATTTTTCAATACAATTGAATTTCTTTTGATTCAGTAAGCTTTATTCGAATCAAATTAGCTTTGTTTGAATAGAATTGAGTGGAATCTTAATGCTTAAGCTTATGCTTTATTTGAACCAATTACCATTTTTGAAAAGAATAGTTGACTTTCTTTTGAATAAACAAGTTATGTTTAATTTGAATGCAATTTACGTTCATTTGATTCAATAAGCTTTATTCGAATCAAATTAGCTTTGTTTCAATGCAATTGAGTGGAATCTTAATGATTAAGCTTAAGCTTTATTTGAAACAATTACCATTTTTGGAATAAATAGTTGTCTTTCATTTTATTCAATAAGGTTTATTCAAATCAAATAAGCTTTGTTTGAATGCAATTGAGTGGAATATTAATGATTAAGCTTGAGCATTATTGGAAATAATTACCATTTTTGGAAACAGTAGTTTACTTTCATTTGATTAAACAAGCTATGTTTGAATGCAATCGAATTTCATTTGATTCAATAAGCTTTATTCGAATCAAATTAGCTTTGTTTGAATGCAATTGAGTGGAATCTTAATGATTAAGCTTAAGCTTTATTTGAAAGAAATACCATTTTTGGAAAGAATACTTGACTTTCATTTGATTAAAGAAGCTATGTTTGAATGCAATTAACTTTTATTTGATTCAATAAGCTTTATTTGAATCAAATTATCATTGTTTGAATGCAAATGAGTGGAATCTTAATGAATAAGGTTAAGTTTTATTTGAACCAATTACAATTTTTGGTAAGAAGTTGACTTTCATTTGATTAAATAAGCTATGTTTGAATGCAATTGACTTTCATTTGATTCAATAAGCTTTATTAAAATCAAATTAGCTTTGTTTGAATGTAACTATGTGGAATCTGAGTGATTAAGCTTAAGTTTTGTTTGAAACAATTACCATTTTTTGAAACAATAGTTGACTTTCATTTGATTAAACAAGCTATTTTTCAATACAATTGAATTTCTTTTGATTCAGTAAGCTTTATTCGAATCAAATTAGCTTTGTTTGAATAGAATTGAGTGGAATCTTAATGCTTAAGCTTATGCTTTATTTGAACCAATTACCATTTTTGAAAAGAATAGTTGACTTTCTTTTGAATAAACAAGTTATGTTTAATTTGAATGCAATTTACGTTCATTTGATTCAATAAGCTTTATTCGAATCAAATTAGCTTTGTTTCAATGCAATTGAGTGGAATCTTAATGATTAAGCTTAAGCTTTATTTGAAACAATTACCATTTTTGGAATAAATAGTTGTCGTTCATTTTATTCAATAAGGTTTATTCAAATCAAATAATCTATGTTTGAATGCAATCGAATTTAATTTTATTCAATAATCTTTATTCGAATCAAATTAGCTTTGTTTGAATGCAATTGAGTGGAATCTTAATGATTAAGCTTAAGCTTTATTTGAAAGAAATACCATTTTTGGAAAGAATACTTGACTTTCATTTGATTAAAGAAGATATGTTTGAATGCAATTAGCTTTTATTTGATTCAATAAGCTTTATTTGAATCAAATTATCATTGTTTGAATGCAAATGAGTGGAATCTTAATGAATAAGGTTATGTTTTATTTGAACCAATTACAATTTTTGGTAAGAAGTTGACTTTCATTTGATTAAATAAGCTATGTTTGAATGCAATTGACTTTCATTTGATTCAATAAGCTTTATTAAAATCAAATTAGCTTTGTTTGAATGTAACTATGTGGAATCTGAGTGATTAAGCTTAAGTTTTGTTTGAAACAATTACCATTTTTTGAAACAATAGTTGACTTTCATTTGATTAAACAAGCTATTTTTCAATACAATTGAATTTCTTTTGATTCAGTAAGCTTTATTCGAATCAAATTAGCTTTGTTTGAATAGAATTGAGTGGAATCTTAATGCTTAAGCTTATGCTTTATTTGAACCAATTACCATTTTTGAAAAGAATAGTTGACTTTCTTTTGAATAAACAAGTTATGTTTAATTTGAATGCAATTTACGTTCATTTGATTCAATAAGCTTTATTCGAATCAAATTAGCTTTGTTTCAATGCAATTGAGTGGAATCTTAATGATTAAGCTTAAGCTTTATTTGAAACAATTACCATTTTTGGAATAAATAGTTGTCTTTCATTTTATTCAATAAGGTTTATTCAAATCAAATAAGCTTTGTTTGAATGCAATTGAGTGGAATATTAATGATTAAGCTTGAGCATTATTGGAAATAATTACCATTTTTGGAAACAGTAGTTTACTTTCATTTGATTAAACAAGCTATGTTTGAATGCAATCGAATTTCATTTGATTCAATAAGCTTTATTCGAATCAAATTAGCTTTGTTTGAATGCAATTGAGTGGAATCTTAATGATTAAGCTTAAGCTTTATTTGAAAGAAATACCATTTTTGGAAAGAATACTTGACTTTCATTTGATTAAAGAAGCTATGTTTGAATGCAATTAACTTTTATTTGATTCAATAAGCTTTATTTGAATCAAATTATCATTGTTTGAATGCAAATGAGTGGAATCTTAATGAATAAGGTTAAGTTTTATTTGAACCAATTACAATTTTTGGTAAGAAGTTGACTTTCATTTGATTAAATAAGCTATGTTTGAATGCAATTGACTTTCATTTGATTCAATAAGCTTTATTAAAATCAAATTAGCTTTGTTTGAATGTAACTATGTGGAATCTGAGTGATTAAGCTTAAGTTTTGTTTGAAACAATTACCATTTTTTGAAACAATAGTTGACTTTCATTTGATTAAACAAGCTATTTTTCAATACAATTGAATTTCTTTTGATTCAGTAAGCTTTATTCGAATCAAATTAGCTTTGTTTGAATAGAATTGAGTGGAATCTTAATGCTTAAGCTTATGCTTTATTTGAACCAATTACCATTTTTGAAAAGAATAGTTGACTTTCTTTTGAATAAACAAGTTATGTTTAATTTGAATGCAATTTACGTTCATTTGATTCAATAAGCTTTATTCGAATCAAATTAGCTTTGTTTCAATGCAATTGAGTGGAATCTTAATGATTAAGCTTAAGCTTTATTTGAAACAATTACCATTTTTAGAATAAATAGTTGTCTTTCATTTTATTCAATAAGGTTTATTCGAATCAAATCAGCCTTGTTTGAATGCAATTGAGTGGAATATTAATGATTGAGCTTGAGCATTATTGGAAATAATTACCACTTTTGCAAACAATAGTTTACTTTCATTTGATTAAACAAGCTATGTTTGAATGCAATCGAATTTCATTTGATTGAATAAGCTTGATTCAAAAAATTAGCTTTCTTTGACTGCAATTGAGTGGAATCTTAATGCTTAAGCTTATGCTTTATTTGAACCAATTACCATTTTTGGAAAGAATAGTTGACTTTCATTTGATGAAACAAGTTATGTTTGAATGCAATTGACTTTCAATTGATTCAATAAGCTTTATTCGAATCAAATTACCTTTGTGTGAATGCAATTGAGTGGAATCTTAATGATTAAGCTTATGCTTTATTTGAACCAATTACCATTTTTGGAAAGAATAGTTAACTTTCATTTGATTAAACAAGTTATGTTTGAATGCAATTTACGTTCTTTTGATTCAATAAACTTTATTCGAATAAAATTAGCTTTGTTTGAATGCAATATAGTGGAATCTTAATGATTAAGGTTAAGCTTTATTTCAAACAATTACCCTTTTTGGAATAAATAGTTGTCTTTCATTTGATTCAATAAGCTTTATTCGAATCAAATTATCTTTGTTTGAATGCAATTGAGTGGAATATTAATGATTAAGCTTGAGCATTATTCGAAACAATTACCATTTTTGGAAACAATAGTTTACTTTCATTTGATTAAACAAGCTATATTTGAATGCAGTCGAATCTCATTTGATTCAATAAGCTTTATTCGAATCAAATTAGCTTTGTTTGAATGCAATTGAGTGGAATCTTAATGATTAAGCTTAAGCTTTATTTGAAAGAAATACCATTTTTGGAAAGAATACTTGACTTTCATTTGATTAAAGAAGCTATGTTTGAATGCAATTAACTTTTATTTGATTCAATAAGCTTTATTTGAATCAAATTATCATTGTTTGAATGCAAATGAGTGGAATCTTAATGAATAAGGTTAAGTTTTATTTGAACCAATTACAATTTTTGGTAAGAAGTTGACTTTCATTTGATTAAATAAGCTATGTTTGAATGCAATTGACTTTCATTTGATTCAATAAGCTTTATTAAAATCAAATTAGCTTTGTTTGAATGTAACTATGTGGAATCTGAGTGATTAAGCTTAAGTTTTGTTTGAAACAATTACCATTTTTTGAAACAATAGTTGACTTTCATTTGATTAAACAAGCTATTTTTCAATACAATTGAATTTCTTTTGATTCAGTAAGCTTTATTCGAATCAAATTAGCTTTGTTTGAATAGAATTGAGTGGAATCTTAATGCTTAAGCTTATGCTTTATTTGAACCAATTACCATTTTTGAAAAGAATAGTTGACTTTCTTTTGAATAAACAAGTTATGTTTAATTTGAATGCAATTTACGTTCATTTGATTCAATAAGCTTTATTCGAATCAAATTAGCTTTGTTTCAATGCAATTGAGTGGAATCTTAATGATTAAGCTTAAGATTTATTTGAAACAATTACCATTTTTGGAATAAATAGTTGTCTTTCATTTTATTCAATAAGGTTTATTCAAATCAAATAAGCTTTGTTTGAATGCAATTGAGTGGAATATTAATGATTAAGCTTGAGCATTATTGGAAATAATTACCATTTTTGGAAACAGTAGTTTACTTTCATTTGATTAAACAAGCTATGTTTGAATGCAATCGAATTTCATTTGATTCAATAATCTTTATTCGAATCAAATTAGCTTTGCTTGAATGCAATTGAGTGGAATCTTAATGATTAAGCTTAAGCTTTATTTGAAAGGAATACCATTTTTGGAAAGAATACTTGACTTTCATTTGATTAAAGAAGCTATGTTTGAATGCAATTACCTTTTATTTGATTCAATAAGCTTTATTTGAATCAAATTATCATTGTTTGAATGCAAATGAGTGGAATCTTAATGAATAAGGTTAAGTTTTATTTGAACCAATTACAATTTTTGGTAAGAAGTTGACTTTCATTTGATTAAATAAGCTATGTTTGAATGCAATTGACTTTCATTTGATTCAATAAGATTTATTAAAATCAAATTAGTTTTGTTTGAATGTAACTATGTGGAATCTGAGTGATTAAGCTTAAGTTTTGTTTGAAACAATTACCATTTTTTGAAACAATAGTTGACTTTCATTTGATTAAACAAGCTATTTCTCAATACAATTGAATTTCTTTTGATTCAGTAAGCTTTATTCGAATCAAATTAGCTTTGTTTGAATACAACTGAGTGGAATCTTAATGCTTAAATTTATGCTTTATTTGAACCAATTACCATTTTTGAAAAGAATAGTTGACTTTCTTTTGAATAAACAAGTTATGTTTAATTTGAATGCAATTTACGTTCATTTGATTCAATAAGCTTTATTCGAATCAAATTAGCTTTGTTTCAATGCAATTGAGTGGAATCTTAATGATTAAGCTTAAGCTTTATTTGAAACAATTACCATTTTTGGAATAAATAGTTGTCTTTCATTTTATTCAATAACGTTTATTCAAATCAAATAATCTTTGTTTGAATGCAATTGAGTGGAATATTAATGATTAAGCTTGAGCATTATTGGAAATAATTACCATTTTTGGAAACAGTAGTTTACTTTCATTTGATTAAACAAGCTATGTTTGAATGCAATCGAATTTCATTTGATTCAATAATCTTTATTCGAATCAAATTAGCTTTGCTTGAATGCAATTGAGTGGAATCTTAATGATTAAGCTTAAGCTTTATTTGAAAGAAATACCATTTTTGGAAAGAATACTTGACTTTCATTTGATTAAAGAAGATATGTTTGAATGCAATTAGCTTTTATTTGATTCAATAAGCTTTATTTGAATCAAATTATCATTGTTTGAATGCAAATGAGTGGAATCTTAATGAATAAGGTTATGTTTTATTTGAACCAATTACAATTTTTGGTAAGAAGTTGACTTTCATTTGATTACATAAGCTATGTTTGAATGCAATTGACTTTCATTTGATTCAATAAGCTTTATTAAAATCAAATTAGCTTTGTTTGAATGTAACTATGTGGAATCTGAGTGATTAAGCTTAAGTTTTGTTTGAAACAATTACCATTTTTTGAAAAAATAGTTGACTTTCATTTTATTAAACAAGCTATTTTTCAATACAATTGAATTTCTTTTGATTCAGTAAGCTTTATTCGAATCAAATTAGCTTTGTTTGAATAGAATTGAGTGGAATCTTAATGCTTAAGCTTATGCTTTATTTGAACCAATTACCATTTTTGAAAAGAATAGTTGACTTTCTTTTGAATAAACAAGTTATGTTTAATTTGAATGCAATTTACGTTCATTTGATTCAATAAGCTTTATTCGAATCAAATTAGCTTTGTTTCAATGCAATTGAGTGGAATCTTAATGATTAAGCTTAAGCTTTATTTGAAACAATTACCATTTTTGGAATAAATAGTTGTCTTTCATTTTATTCAATAAGGTTTATTCAAATCAAATAAGCTTTGTTTGAATGCAATTGAGTGGAATATTAATGATTAAGCTTGAGCATTATTGGAAATAATTACCATTTTTGGAAACAGTAGTTTACTTTCATTTGATTAAACAAGCTATGTTTGAATGCAATCGAATTTCATTTGATTCAATAAGCTTTATTCGAATCAAATTAGCTTTGTTTGAATGCAATTGAGTGGAATCTTAATGATTAAGCTTAAGCTTTATTTGAAAGAAATACCATTTTTGGAAAGAATACTTGACTTTCATTTGATTAAAGAAGATATGTTTGAATGCAATTAGCTTTTATTTGATTCAATAAGCTTTATTTGAATCAAATTATCATTGTTTAAATGCAAATGAGTGGAATCTTAATGAATAAGGTTAAGTTTTATTTGAACCAATTACAATTTTTGGTAAGAAGTTGAATTTCATTTGATTAAATAAGCTATGTTTGAATGCAATTGACTTTCATTTGATTCAATAAGCTTTATTAAAATCAAATTAGCTTTGTTTGAATGTAACTATGTGGAATCTGAGTGATTAAGCTTAAGTTTTGTTTGAAACAATTACCATTTTTTGAAACAATAGTTGACTTTCATTTGATTAAACAAGCTATTTTTCAATACAATTGAATTTCTTTTGATTCAGTAAGCTTTATTCGAATCAAATTAGCTTTGTTTGAATAGAATTGAGTGGAATCTTAATGCTTAAGCTTATGCTTTATTTGAACCAATTACCATTTTTGAAAAGAATAGTTGACTTTCTTTTGAATAAACAACTTATGTTTAATTTGAATGCAATTTACGTTCATTTGATTCAATAAGCTTTATTCGAATCAAATTAGCTTTGTTTCAATGCAATTGAGTGGAATCTTAATGATTAAGCTTAAGCTTTATTTGAAACAATTACCATTTTTGGAATAAATAGTTGTCTTTCATTTTATTCAATAAGGTTTATTCAAATCAAATAAGCTTTGTTTGAATGCAATTGAGTGGAATATTAATGATTAAGCTTGAGCATTATTGGAAATAATTACCATTTTTGGAAACAGTAGTTTACTTTCATTTGATTAAACAAGCTATGTTTGAATGCAATCGAATTTCATTTGATTCAATAAGCTTTATTCGAATCAAATTAGCTTTGTTTGAATGCAATTGAGTGGAATCTTAATGATTAAGCTTAAGCTTTATTTGAAAGAAATACCATTTTTGGAAAGAATACTTGACTTTCATTTGATTAAAGAAGATATGTTTGAATGCAATTAGCTTTTATTTGATTCAATAAGCTTTATTTGAATCAAATTATCATTGTTTGAATGCAAATGAGTGGAATCTTAATGAATAAGGTTAAGTTTTATTTGAACCAATTACAATTTTTGGTAAGAAGTTGAATTGCATTTGATTAAATAAGCTATGTTTGAATGCAATTGAACTATAATTAGTCTTGAAGTCAATCAAGCAAATAATTAGAGTTGAGAAGATAATGAAATAACTCAAAAGAATCACTCTTAAGAAAATATTCCCTACTAAATTCAGTAGAAAGAATCACTCTTACACTCAATTCAGGTTGATTAAATCACTTAGAGAATCACTCTCAAAGCTCACTAATCGGTTTAGAAAACTTGTAGTTAAAACTCCCAAGTAATCAATTCAAAGAAAGCTAAGTTACTTTAGCCTCAAGGATGAACAAAGTTCAAGTTTTTATAAAATTCAAAGTAGTTTACAAATGATACATCAAAGTCTACTTAAAGAAAGAAATGTACAATTATACGTATAATTATACGTATATTCGTACAATACGCAACCGAATACGTACAAACTATTATACGTATCAAGTATAATACAAGTATAATACTACATAAGGATATGCTCAAGCAATAAACAAAGGCTAAAGTAATGAAAATATCAAGCCAAAATCAGCCTCCTTAAGCAACTTGAGCTACTTGCACCCACTTGCACCCACTTGCACCAAAATAGACCAATGAGCTTCTCTTAGCCTTCATGACACTCCAAGCCTTTCATCATGACTCCCAAAGGTAGTATGACATCTAGCTAGGCTAGTAGATGACTAATCAAGGCTATTACTCAACTTGCAAGCAAAAGCAAAAATACCCATTAAGCAAAAACAAGCAGCTGAAACACGTAGCCAGGACAGAGCCTGGGTCGCGACTCGCGACCCATACTCGCGACTCGCGAGGCTCTACTTGAACCCCACTCCTTAGCCTTGCTCAAGTACGTAGCCAAGGCAGAACAAAGTCGCGACTCGCGACCCAAAACTCGCGACTCGCGAGATCCTTCTGGACCATGCACCTGCAATGCTTCAAAGTACGCAGCTCAAGCCAAGTAGGCTCGCGACTCGTGGACAAAACTCGCGACTCGCGATTCACCTCTGAACTCTAAGTTCAATTCTCAACATTCAAGTCGCACCTCGTGACCCCTGCTTCAAAGATAGTGTAATCTACTACTTAATACAAACCAAAACAAATAAACTACGAGCTAAAGTTTTAAGTTTACAAACCGGACTAAACAGGACCAAGATTGGACATAAGTGATACAAAGGAACTAATAAAAGGACCATGAAAAGAACTAATCTCAAAGATGGGATTAGCACTAAGGAGTATCTCTTTCGTCGTTTCAAGATCAGGCACTGATCCTGGTTCATCCCCTCCCTCTTCAACAGGAATTGACCTCAATTCTAGCAGTTCATCATCTTCTAAATAAGGAGATAAGTCACCCACGTTGAAGGTTGCAGCAACTCCATAATCACCCGGAAGATCGATCTTATAAGCATTATCACCATAACGCTCTAAGACCTTAAAAGGACCATCTGCTCTCGGCATTAGCTTGTGTTTCCGCTTCCCCGGGAACCTCTCTTTCCTCAAATGAATCCACACCAAATCTCCTGGAGCAAAGATTTTTGGCTTCCTCCTCTTGTTGGCCTTTTTCTTGTACCCCTCATTAGCTTTCTCAATGTTTCCTCGGACCTCCTTGTGAATCTTCACCATGGCTTCGGCCTGAGCTCTAGCATCACCGTGAACATAAGAATCCTTAGGTAAAGCAATAAGATCAATAGGAACGTAAGGGTTAATGCCATAAACAATTTCAAATGGGGAGTGTTTTGTAGCATAAGTAGGTGTCCTGTTGTAAGCGAACTCAGCATGACATAGTTTCACATCCCAATCCTTGCCGGTTTTGCTCACTAGACCCCGAAGCAACGACCCCAATGTCTTGTTAGTCACCTCCGTTTGCCCATCTGTTTGTGGATGATGAGATGTGCTGAATAGTAGTTTAGTTCCCATAAGCCTCCACAAAGTTCTCCAGAAGTAACTCAAAAACTTACTATCACGATCAGAGACAATAGTTTTAGGGACCCCATGTAAGCGCACCACTTCCCGGAAGTACAAGCAAGCGACATTCACCGCATCTTCAGTCTTGTGACATGGAATAAAGTGTGCCATCTTTGAAAATCTATCCACCACCACCATAACTGAGTCTCTCCCCCTTTGAGTTCTAGGCAGTGCCACTATAAAGTCCATGCTCACATCCTCCCACGGCCTTTCCGGAACTGGTAACGGGGTGTACGGCCCTTGTTGAAAAGAACTCTTCGACCTCTGACAAACCCCACATCGAGCCAATACAGCTTGGATCTCACCAACCATGCGTGGCCAATGAAAGTGCTCCTGTAGTAACTCAGTAGTTTTGTTGATGCCGAAATGACCAGCCAACCCACCTCCATGAGCCTCCCGAATCAATAACTCCCTAACCGGACATTTTGGAACACAGAGCTTGTTCCCTCTAAATAAGAACCCATCCACCAACTGATAATTATTTTTTGAACCGGACTCACAATCAACAAACAAATCACGAAAATCACCATCGAGTGCATAGTATTCTTTTATCAATTCGAACCCAAGAACCTTGGTATCCACCGTTGTCAGTAGTGAATGTTTCCTGGAAAGAGCATCAGCAACAATATTTGCCTTTCCGGCTTTGTATTTAGCAACAAAGTCAAAAGATTGTAAAAATTCTACCCATTTAGCATGTCGTGCACTGAGCTTATGCTGCCCATGTATGTACTTTAACGACTCATGATCAGAATGTAAAACAAAGGAAGCAGGACGCAAATAATGACTCCAATGTCCTAAAGCTCTAACCATAGCATAAAACTCCTTATCATAAGTAGAATAGTTCAATCTAGCACCACTAAGCTTCTCGCTAAAATAAGCGATAGGCTTACCCGACTGAATCAAAACAGCCCCAACACCTGTCCCACTCGCATCACACTCAACCTCGAAAGGTTTAGTAAAATCAGGTAATGATAACACAGGTGCTTCACACATCTTAACTTTAATCAATTCAAAGGCCCTTTGAGCAGCAACAGTCCACTCAAATTTCCCATGTTTAGTACACTCAGTTATAGGAGCTAATAAAGTACTGAAATTTTTTATAAATCTCCTATAAAAAGACGCTAAACCATGAAAAGACCTCACATCAGTCACACATTTTGGAACCGGCCAAGTAGAAATGGCGTCTACTTTAGCAGGATCCGCCTTCACCCCTACATCAGAAATAATGAAACCCAGAAAACTAACTTCATTTTGCATGAAAGAACACTTCTCTAACTTCCCAAAAAGTTTATGTTTCCTTAGTGTTTCAAATAACTGACACAAATGATTCAAATGATCCTCCTTGTTAGCAGAATAAACAAGAATATCATCTAAATATACCACTACAAATTTGCCTAAAAATGGCCTAAGTACTTCATTCATCAATCTCATGAACGTACTTGGGGCATTTGTTAGACCGAAAGGCATGACAAGCCATTCATACAAGCCATATTTTGTTTTAAAAGCG
This sequence comes from Salicornia ramosissima, assembly GCA_951394345.1. Lineage (NCBI taxonomy): Eukaryota > Viridiplantae > Streptophyta > Magnoliopsida > Caryophyllales > Amaranthaceae > Salicornia > Salicornia ramosissima. The sequence goes on along the minus strand of OX596233.1, from coordinate 34,083,166 downwards.
GTCTTCCACTCATCACCCTCACGCATACAAATTTGATGGTACCCACTCCTAAGATCAATTTTAGAGAACAAATTAGACCCACTCAATTCATCTAACATGTCATCTAATCTAGGAATTGGAAACCTGTACTTGATAGTAATATTGTTAACAGATCGACTATCAATACACATCCTCCAAGACCCATCTTTTTTTGGGACAAGTAAGGCCGGAACAGCACACGGACTCATACTCTCCTTCACATATCCTCTCTCAATCAACTCACTTATTTGTCGTTGTAATTCCCTACTCTCCTCGGGATTACACCTATAGGATGGCTTATTTGGAATAGGGGCTCCGGGAATGAGATCAATCTGATGCTCAATTCCTCTTTTTGGTGGTAAACCAGGAGGTACTTCGTGAGGAAAAACATCCTGAAATTCATTTAAAACCTCCCCCAACTCAGAATCTGTAATCGCCACTCCCTCTATTTTTTCTTGACTTACTAACACAAACGCACACCCCTCTTGCTCAAACAACTTCTCGAATTCTTTTCTCCCTAATAACACACTCCCATTGTCCGAATTGGACTTTGATTTAGGCTTGGTGTTTAGGATTTTTGAGGGTGCTAAAGGTAACAAAGTTTTCATTTTTCCATCTTTATTAACTTTATAAGTGTTAGTTACACCATCGTGAATTACTCCCCGATCAAACTGCCAGGGACGCCCAAGTAACAAGTGACATGCCGTCATTGGGATTACATCACACAAAATTTCATCGACATAATTACCAATGCTAAAATTAATCAAGACTCTATTCCGCACCTTAACCTCACTTTCATCATCTAACCATTTTAGTTTATAAGGATTAGGGTGTTTCACCAACGGCAAAGACAACTTATTCACCAATTCAGTGGACGCTACATTCGCACAACTACCCCCATCTACAATCAACGTGCATAATTTTTTTTGGATCAGACATTTCGAATGAAATATCGTCTCTCTTTGTTCACTTTCTTTTGCCACGTTGTTGGTATACAGATTTCTCCTAATAACCAGATTTTCCCCCTCTAATTCAGGTTGACAAAGTTCTTCTACATCCTCCTCTTCCTCTTTATCATGTTCATGAGCTAGAAGAGCTAATTTTTCTATTTCATCTATTTCTTCTATATCATGTAAGGTCATAATTCGGGCAGTAGGACAATTAGATTGGTAATGACCATAACCTTGACACTTATAGCATTTTACTTTGTCATTAACAGTTCTAATAGGCACATTAGCTTTCTTATTCCTATCATGATCAGTACTAACATTAACATTGCTACTACTAGTACTAGGCTTAAAAGTTGAAGATCTAGTAAAAGGTTTAGCAATTGTACCACTCGATTTCTTCCTTTGACTCTCCAAAGTAGGCGCCATTTTGCAAGCTTCCGCATAAGTAAGGAAAGGAAACACTTCCAACTTCTCCCTCAAATCCGTGTTCAACCCACCTAGGAACCGTCCTAGTCTTTGTTCTTCGGATTCATCTATTTCACAAACCATGGCAAGCTTTTCGAATTCCTTGATGAACTCCAAAACCGGCATGGTTCCTTGCTTCAAAGTCGACCACCTCACATATTGGTGTTGCTTGTAGTTCGAAGGCACAAATCTCTTCCTCAATTGCTTCTTTAGCTTACTCCAGGTTTGGATTCTGGACTTGTTCTCCTTCTCCCTTTGTTTCTTCAACCCTTCCAACCATATTGAAGCATATTTTGTCAACTTCAAAACCGCCACCTTGTATTGCCTCTCTTCTGGTGTTTCTTTGTACTCAAAAAACCTCTCCAAAGATCTTTCCCATTCAAGGTACACCTCTGGATCAGTAGTACCATCGAATTCAGGAACATCGATTTTCAAACCCCTATCATCCCCATACGATTCCTTCTGTTCTTCATTTGTTTTTTTGTTTTTCAATACTTCCAATGTTAATTGGGTCATCATATCATGCAAAGCATCATTTTGCTTGGACAAAGCTTCAATCAGTTGATCCCTCTTCAAGTTTGCAGCAGCTTCATCACCCATGTTGAACTTAAGCTCTTGATACCACTTGAACTATAATTAGTCTTGAAGTCAATCAAGCAAATAATTAGAGTTGAGAAGATAATGAAATAACTCAAAAGAATCACTCTTAAGAAAATATTCCCTACTAAATTCAGTAGAAAGAATCACTCTTACACTCAATTCAGGTTGATTAAATCACTTAGAGAATCACTCTCAAAGCTCACTAATCGGTTTAGAAAACTTGTAGTTAAAACTCCCAAGTAATCAATTCAAAGAAAGCTAAGTTACTTTAGCCTCAAGGATGAACAAAGTTCAAGTTTTTATAAAATTCAAAGTAGTTTACAAATGATACATCAAAGTCTACTTAAAGAAAGAAATGTACAATTATACGTATAATTATACGTATATTCGTACAATACGCAACCGAATACGTACAAACTATTATACGTATCAAGTATAATACAAGTATAATACTACATAAGGATATGCTCAAGCAATAAACAAAGGCTAAAGTAATGAAAATATCAAGCCAAAATCAGCCTCCTTAAGCAACTTGAGCTACTTGCACCCACTTGCACCAAAATAGACCAATGAGCTTCTCTTAGCCTTCATGACACTCCAAGCCTTTCATCATGACTCCCAAAGGTAGTATGACATCTAGCTAGGCTAGTAGATGACTAATCAAGGCTATTACTCAACTTGCAAGCAAAAGCAAAAATACCCATTAAGCAAAAACAAGCAGCTGAAACACGTAGCCAGGACAGAGCCTGGGTCGCGACTCGCGACCCATACTCGCGACTCGCGACCCATACTCGCGACTCGCGAGGCTCTACTTGAACCCCACTCCTTAGCCTTGCTCAAGTACGTAGCCAAGGCAGAACAAAGTCGCGACTCGCGACCCAAAACTCGCGACTCGCGAGATCCTTCTGGACCATGCACCTGCAATGCTTCAAAGTACGCAGCTCAAGCCAAGTAGGCTCGCGACTCGTGGACAAAACTCGCGACTCGCGATTCACCTCTGAACTCTAAGTTCAATTCTCAACATTCAAGTCGCACCTCGTGACCCCTGCTTCAAAGATAGTGTAATCTACTACTTAATACAAACCAAAACAAATAAACTACGAGCTAAAGTTTTAAGTTTACAAACCGGACTAAACAGGACCAAGATTGGACATAAGTGATACAAAGGAACTAATAAAAGGACCATGAAAAGAACTAATCTCAAAGATGGGATTAGCACTAAGGAGTATCTCTTTCGTCGTTTCAAGATCAGGCACTGATCCTGGTTCAGCAATTGACTTTCATTTGATTCAATAAGCTTTATTAAAATCAAATTAGCTTTGTTTGAATGTAACTATGTGGAATCTGAGTGATTAAGCTTAAGTTTTGTTTGAAACAATTACCATTGTTTGAAACAATAGTTGACTTTCATTTGATTAAACAAGCTATTTTTCAATACAATTGAATTTCTTTTGATTCAGTAAGCTTTATTCGAATCAAATTAGCTTTGTTTGAATAGAATTGAGTGGAATCTTAATGCTTAAGCTTATGCTTTATTTGAACCAATTACCATTTTTGAAAAGAATAGTTGACTTTCTTTTGAATAAACAAGTTATGTTTAATTTGAATGCAATTTACGTTCAGTTGATTCAATAAGCTTTATTCGAATCAAATTAGCTTTGTTTCAATGCAATTGAGTGGAATCTTAATGATTAAGCTTAAGCTTTATTTGAAACAATTACCATTTTTGGAATAAATAGTTGTCTTTCATTTTATTCAATAAGGTTTATTCAAATCAAATAAGCTTTGTTTGAATGCAATTGAGTGGAATATTAATGATTAAGCTTGAGCATTATTGGAAATAATTACCATTTTTGGAAACAGTAGTTTACTTTCATTTGATTAAACAAGCTATGTTTGAATGCAATCGAATTTCATTTGATTCAATAAGCTTTATTCGAATCAAATTAGCTTTTTTTGAATGCAATTGAGTGGAATCTTAATGATTAAGCTTAAGCTTTATTTGAAAGAAATACCATTTTTGGATGAATACTTGACTTTCATTTGATTAAAGAAGATATGTTTGAATGCAATTAGCTTTTATTTGATTCAATAAGCTTTATTTGAATCAAATTATCATTGTTTGAATGCAAATGAGTGGAATCTTAATGAATAAGGTTAAGTTTTATTTGAACCAATTACAATTTTTGGTAAGAAGTTGAATTTCATTTGATTAAATAAGCTATGTTTGAATGCAATTGACTTTCATTTGATTCAATAAGCTTTATTAAAATCAAATTAGCTTTGTTTGAATGTAACTATGTGGAATCTGAGTGATTAAGCTTAAGTTTTGTTTGAAACAATTACCATTGTTTGAAACAATAGTTGACTTTCATTTGATTAAACAAGCTATTTTTCAATACAATTGAATTTCTTTTGATTCAGTAAGCTTTATTCGAATCAAATTAGCTTTGTTTGAATACAATTGAGTGGAATCTTAATGCTTAAGCTTATGCTTTATTTGAACCAATTACCATTTTTGAAAAGAATAGTTGACTTTCTTTTGAATAAACAAGTTATGTTTAATTTGAATGCAATTTACGTTCATTTGATTCAATAAGCTTTATTCGAGTCAAATTAGCTTTGTTTCAATGCAATTGAGTGGAATCTTAATGATTAAGCTTAAGCTTTATTTGAAACAATTACCATTTTTGGAATAAATAGTTGTCTTTAATTTTATTCAATAACGTTTATTCAAATCAAATAATCTTTGTTTGAATGCAATTGAGTGGAATATTAATGATTAAGCTTGAGCATTATTGGAAATAATTACCATTTTTGGAAACAGTAGTTTACTTTCATTTGATTAAACAAGCTATGTTTGAATGCAATCGAATTTCATTTGATTCAATAATCTTTATTCGAATCAAATTAGCTTTGCTTGAATGCAATTGAGTGGAATCTTAATGATTAAGCTTAAGCTTTATTTGAAAGAAATACCAATTTTGGAAAGAATACTTGACTTTCATTTGATTAAAGAAGATATGTTTGAATGCAATTAGCTTTTATTTGATTCAATAAGCTTTCTTTGAATCAAACTATCATTGTTTGAATGCAAATGAGTGGAATCTTAATGAATAAGGTTATGTTTTATTTGAACCAATTACAATTTTTGGTAAGAAGTTGACTTTCATTTGATTAAATAAGCTATGTTTGAATGCAATTGACTTTCATTTGATTCAATAAGCTTTATTAAAATCAAATTAGCTTTGTTTGAATGTAACTATGTGGAATCTGAGTGATTAAGCATAAGTTTTGTTTGAAACAATTACCATTTTTTGAAACAATAGTTGACTTTCATTTGATTAAACAAGCTATTTTTCAATACAATTGAATTTCTTTTGATTCAGTAAGCTTTATTCGAATCAAATTAGCTTTGTTTGAATAGAATTGAGTGGAATCTTAATGCTTAAGCTTATGCTTTATTTGAACCAATTACCATTTTTGAAAAGAATAGTTGACTTTCTTTTGAATAAACAAGTTATGTTTAATTTGAATGCAATTTACGTTCATTTGATTCAATAAGCTTTATTCGAATCAAATTAGCTTTGTTTCAATGCAATTGAGTGGAATCTTAATGATTAAGCTTAAGCTTTATTTGAAACAATTACCATTTTTGGAATAAATAGTTGTCTTTCATTTTATTCAATAAGGTTTATTCAAATCAAATAAGCTTTGTTTGAATGCAATTGAGTGGAATATTAATGATTAAGCTTGAGCATTATTGGAAATAATTACCATTTTTGGAAACAGTAGTTTACTTTCATTTGATTAAACAAGCTATGTTTGAATGCAATCGAATTTCATTTGATTCAATAAGCTTTATTCGAATCAAATTAGCTTTGTTTGAATGCAATTGAGTGGAATCTTAATGATTAAGCTTAAGCTTTATTTGAAAGAAATACCATTTTTGGAAAGAATACTTGACTTTCATTTGATTAAAGAAGATATGTTTGAATGCAATTAGCTTTTATTTGATTCAATAAGCTTTATTTGAATCAAATTATCATTGTTTGAATGCAAATGAGTGGAATCTTAATGAATAAGGTTAAGTTTTATTTGAACCAATTACAATTTTTGGTAAGAAGTTGAATTTCATTTGATTAAATAAGCTATGTTTGAATGCAATTGACTTTCATTTGATTCAATAAGCTTTATTAAAATCAAATTAGCTTTGTTTGAATGTAACTATGTTGAATCTGAGTGATTAAGCTTAAGTTTTGTTTGAAACAATTACCATTGTTTGAAACAATAGTTGACTTTCATTTGATTAAACAAGCTATTTTTCAATACAATTGAATTTCTTTTGATTCAGTAAGCTTTATTCGAATCAAATTAGCTTTGTTTGAATACAATTGAGTGGAATCTTAATGCTTAAGCTTATGCTTTATTTGAACCAATTACCATTTTTGAAAAGAATAGTTGACTTTCTTTTGAATAAACAAGTTATGTTTAATTTGAATGCAATTTACGTTCATTTGATTCAATAAGCTTTATTCGAGTCAAATTAGCTTTGTTTCAATGCAATTGAGTGGAATCTTAATGATTAAGCTTAAGCTTTATTTGAAACAATTACCATTTTTGGAATAAATAGTTGTCTTTCATTTTATTCAATAAGGTTTATTCAAATCAAATAATCTTTGTTTGAATGCAATTGAGTGGAATATTAATGATTAAGCTTGACCATTATTGTAAATAATTACCATTTTTGGAAACAGTAGTTTACTTTCATTTGATTAAACAAGCTATGTTTGAATGCAATCGAATCTCATTTGATTCAATAATCTTTATTCGAATCAAATTAGCTTTGTTTGAATGCAATTGAGTGGAATCTTAATGATTAAGCTTAAGCTTTATTTGAAAGAAATACCATTTTTGGAAAGAATACTTGACTTTCATTTGATTAAAGAAGATATGTTTGAATGCAATTAGCTTTTATTTGATTCAATAAGCTTTATTTGAATCAAATTATCATTGTTTGAATGCAAATGAGTGGAATCTTAATGAATAAGGTTATGTTTTATTTGAACCAATTACAATTTTTGGTAAGAAGTTGACTTTCATTTGATTAAATAAGCTATGTTTGAATGCAATTGACTTTCATTTGATTCAATAAGCTTTATTAAAATCAAATTAGCTTTGTTTGAATGTAACTATGTGGAATCTGAGTGATTAAGCTTAAGTTTTGTTTGAAACAATTACCATTTTTTGAAACAATAGTTGACTTTCATTTGATTAAACAAGCTATTTTTCAATACAATTGAATTTCTTTTGATTCAGTAAGCTTTATTCGAATCAAATTAGCTTTGTTTGAATAGAATTGAGTGGAATCTTAATGCTTAAGCTTATGCTTTATTTGAACCAATTACCATTTTTGAAAAGAATAGTTGACTTTCTTTTGAATAAACAAGTTATGTTTAATTTGAATGCAATTTACGTTCATTTGATTCAATAAGCTTTATTCGAATCAAATTAGTTTTGTTTCAATGCAATTGAGTGGAATCTTAATGATTAAGCTTATGCTTTATTTGAAACAATTACCATTTTTAGAATAAATAGTTGTCTTTCATTTTATTCAATAAGGTTTATTCGAATCAAATCAGCCTTGTTTGAATGCAATTGAGTGGAATATTAATGATTAAGCTTGAGCATTATTGGAAATAATTACCATTTTTGTAAACAATAGTTTACTTTCATTTGATTAAACAAGCTATGTTTGAATGCAATCGAATTTCATTTGATTGAATAAGCTTGATTCAAAAAATTAGCTTTCTTTGACTGCAATTGAGTGGAATCTTAATGCTTAAGCTTATGCTTTATTTGTACCAATTACCATTTTTGGAAAGAATAGTTGACTTTCATTTGATTAAACAAGTTATGTTTGAATGCAATTGACTTTCATTTGATTCAATAAGCTTTATTCGAATCAAATTACCTTTGTGTGAATGCAATTGAGTGGAATCTTAATGATTAAGCTTATGCTTTATTTGAACCAATTACCATTTTTGGAAAGAATAGTTAACTTTCATTTGATTAAACAAGTTATGTTTGAATGCAATTTACGTTCTTTTAATTCAATAAACTTTATTCGAATAAAATTAGCTTTGTTTGAATGCAATTGAGTGGAATCTTAATGATTAAGGTTAAGCTTTATTTCAAACAATTACCCATTTTGGAATAAATAGTTGTCTTTCATTTGATTCAATAAGCTTTATTCGAATCAAATTATCTTTGTTTGAATGCAATTGAGTGGAATATTAATGATTAAGCTTGAGCATTATTCGAAACAATTACCATTTTTGGAAACAATAGTTTACTTTCATTTGATTAAACAAGCTATATTTGAATGCAATCGAATCTCATTTGATTCAATAAGCTTTATTCGAATCAAATTAGCTTTGTTTGAATGCAATTGAGTGGAATCTTAATGATTAAGCTTAAGCTTTATTTGAAAGAAATACCATTTTTGGAAAGAATACTTGACTTTCATTTGATTAAAGAAGCTATGTTTGAATGCAATTAACTTTTATTTGATTCAATAAGCTTTATTTTAATCAAATTATCATTGTTTGAATGCAAATGAGTGGAATCTTAATGAATAAGGTTAAGTTTTATTTGAACCAATTACAATTTTTGGTAAGAAGTTGACTTTCATTTGATTAAATAAGCTATGTTTGAATGCAATTGACTTTCATTTGATTCAATAAGCTTTATTAAAATCAAATTAGCTTTGTTTGAATGTAACTATGTGGAATCTGAGTGATTAAGCTTAAGTTTTGTTTGAAACAATTACCATTTTTTGAAACAATAGTTGACTTTCATTTGATTAAACAAGCTATTTTTCAATACAATTGAATTTCTTTTGATTCAGTAAGCTTTATTCGAATCAAATTAGCTTTGTTTGAATAGAATTGAGTGGAATCTTAATGCTTAAGCTTATGCTTTATTTGAACCAATTACCATTTTTGAAAAGAATAGTTGACTTTCTTTTGAATAAACAAGTTATGTTTAATTTGAATGCAATTTACATTCATTTGATTCAATAAGCTTTATTCGAATCAAATTAGCTTTGTTTCAATGCAATTGAGTGGAATCTTAATGATTAAGCTTAAGCTTTATTTGAAACAATTACCATTTTTGGAATAAATAGTTGTCTTTCATTTTATTCAATAAGGTTTATTCAAATCAAATAAGCTTTGTTTGAATGCAATTGAGTGGAATATTAATGATTAAGCTTGAGCATTATTGGAAATAATTACCATTTTTGGAAACAGTAGTTTACTTTCATTTGATTAAACAAGCTATGTTTGAATGCAATCGAATTTCATTTGATTCAATAAGATTTAGTCGAATCAAATTAGCTTTGTTTGAATGCAATTGAGTGGAATCTTAATGATTAAGCTTAAGCTTTATTTGAAAGAAATACCATTTTTGGAAAGAATACTTGACTTTCATTTGATTAAAGAAGCTATGTTTGAATGCAATTAACTTTTATTTGATTCAATAAGCTTTATTTGAATCAAATTGTCATTGTTTGAATGCAAATGAGTGGAATCTTAATGAATAAGGTTAAGTTTTATTTGAACCAATTACAATTTTTGGTAAGAAGTTGACTTTCATTTGATTAAATAAGCTATGTTTGAATGCAATTGACTTTCATTTGATTCAATAAGCTTTATTAAAATCAAATTAGTTTTGTTTGAATGTAACTATGTGGAATCTGAGTGATTAAGCTTAAGTTTTGTTTGAAACAATTACCATTTTTTGAAACAATAGTTGACTTTCATTTGATTAAACAAGCTATTTTTCAATACAATTGAATTTCTTTCGATTGAGTAAGCTTTATTCGAATCAAATTAGCTTTGTTTGAATACAATTGAGTGGAATCTTAATGCTTAAGCTTATGCTTTATTTGAACCAATTACCATTTTTGAAAAGAATAGTTGACTTTCTTTTGAATAAACAAGTTATGTTTAATTTGAATGCAATTTACGTTCATTTGATTCAATAAGCTTTATTCGAATCAAATTAGCTTTGTTTCAATGCAATTGAGTGGAATCTTAATGATTAAGCTTAAGCTTTATTTGAAACAATTACCATTTTTGGAATAAATAGTTGTCTTTCATTTTATTCAATAAGGTTTATTCAAATCAAATAATCTTTGTTTGAATGCAATTGAGTGGAATATTAATGATTAAGCTTGAGCATTATTGGAAATAATTACCATTTTTGGAAACAGTAGTTTACTTTCATTTGATTAAACAAGCTATGTTTGAATGCAATCGAACTTCATTTCATTCAATAATCTTTATTCGAATCAAATTACCTTTGTGTGAATGCAATTGAGTGGAATCTTAATGATTAAGCTTATGCTTTATTTGAACCAATTACCATTTTTGGAAAGAATAGTTAACTTTCATTTGATTAAACAAGTTATGTTTGAATGCAATTTACGTTCTTTTGATTCAATAAACTTTATTCGAATAAAATTAGCTTTGTTTGAATGCAATTGAGTGGAATCTTAATAATTAAGGTTAAGCTTTATTTCAAACAATTACCCTTTTTGGAATAAATAGTTGTCTTTCATTTGATTCAATAAGCTTTATTCGAATCAAATTATCTTTGTTTGAATGCAATTGAGTGGAATATTAATGATTAAGCTTGAGCATTATTCGAAACAATTACCATTTTTGGAAACAATAGTTTACTTTCATTTGATTAAACAAGCTATATTTGAATGCAATCGAATCTCATTTGATTCAATAAGCTTTATTCGAATCAAATTAGCTTTGTTTGAATGCAATTGAGTGGAATCTTAATGATTAAGCTTAAGCTTTATTTGAAAGAAATACCATTTTTGGAAAGAATACTTGACTTTCATTTGATTAAAGAAGCTATGTTTGAATGCAATTAACTTTTATTTGATTCAATAAGCTTTATTTGAATCAAATTATCATTGTTTGAATGCAAATGAGTGGAATCTTAATGAATAAGGTTAAGTTTTATTTGAACCAATTACAATTTTTGGTAAGAAGTTGACTTTCATTTGATTAAATAAGCTATGTTTGAATGCAATTGACTTTCATTTGATTCAATAAGCTTTATTAAAATCAAATTATCTTTGTTTGAATGTAACTATGTGGAATCTGAGTGATTAAGCTTAAGTTTTGTTTGAAACAATTACCATTTTTTGAAACAATAGTTGACTTTCATTTGATTAAACAAGCTATTTTTCAATACAATTGAATTTCTTTCGATTCAGTAAGCTTTATTCGAATCAAATTAGCTTTGTTTGAATACAATTGAGTGGAATCTTAATGCTTAAGCTTATGCTTTATTTGAACCAATTACCATTTTTGAAAAGAATAGTTGACTTTCTTTTGAATAAACAAGTTATGTTTAATTTGAATGCAATTTACGTTCATTTGATTCAATAAGCTTTATTCGAATCAAATTAGCTTTGTTTCAATGCAATTGAGTGGAATCTTAATGATTAAGCTTAAGCTTTATTTGAAACAATTACAATTTTTGGAATAAATAGTTGTCTTTCATTTTATTCAATAAGGTTTATTCAAATCAAATAATCTTTGTTTGAATGCAATTGAGTGGAATATTAATGATTAAGCTTGAGCATTATTGGAAATAATTACCATTTTTGGAAACAGTAGTTTACTTTCATTTGATTAAACAAGCTATGTTTGAATGCAATCGAACTTCATTTCATTCAATAATCTTTATTCGAATCAAATTACCTTTGTGTGAATGCAATTGAGTGGAATCTTAATGATTAAGCTTATGCTTTATTTGAACCAATTACCATTTTTGGAAAGAATAGTTAACTTTCATTTGATTAAACAAGTTATGTTTGAATGCAATTTACGTTCTTTTGATTCAATAAACTTTATTCGAATAAAATTAGCTTTGTTTGAATGCAATTGAGTGGAATCTTAATGATTGAGGTTAAGCTTTATTTCAAACAATTACCCTTTTTGGAATAAATAGTTGTCTTTCATTTGATTCAATAAGCTTTATTCGAATCAAATTATCTTTGTTTGAATGCAATTGAGTGGAATTTTAATGATTAAGCTTGAGCATTATTCGAAACAATTACCATTTTTGGAAACAATAGTTTACTTTCATTTGATTAAACAAGCTATATTTGAATGCAATCGAATCTCATTTGATTCAATAAGCTTTATTCGAATCAAATTAGCTTTGTTTGAATGCAATTGAGTGGAATCTTAATGATTAAGCTTAAGCTTTATTTGAAAGAAATACCATTTTTGGAAAGAATACTTGACTTTCATTTGATTAAAGAAGCTATGTTTGAATGCAATTAACTTTTATTTGATTCAATAAGCTTTATTTGAATCAAATTATCATTGTTTGAATGCAAATGAGTGGAATCTTAATGAATAAGGTTAAGTTTTATTTGAACCAATTACAATTTTTGGTAAGAAGTTGACTTTCATTTGATTAAATAAGCTATGTTTGAATGCAATTGACTTTCATTTGATTCAATAAGCTTTATTAAAATCAAATTAGCTTTGTTTGAATGTAACTATGTGGAATCTGAGTGATTAAGCTTAAGTTTTGTTTGAAACAATTACCATTTTTTGAAACAATAGTTGACTTTCAATTGATTAAACAAGCTATTTTTCAATACAATTGAATTTCTTTTGATTCAGTAAGCTTTATTCGAATCAAATTAGCTTTGTTTGAATAGAATTGAGTGGAATCTTAATGCTTAAGCTTATGCTTTATTTGAACCAATTACCATTTTTGAAAAGAATAGTTGACTTTCTTTTGAATAAACAAGTTATGTTTAATTTGAATGCAATTTACGTTCATTTGATTCAATAAGCTTTATTCGAATCAAATTAGCTTTGTTTCAATGCAATTGAGTGGAATCTTAATGATTAAGCTTAAGCTTTATTTGAAACAATTACCATTTTTGGAATAAATAGTTGTCTTTCATTTTATTCAATAAGGTTTATTCAAATCAAATAAGCTTTGTTTGAATGCAATTGAGTGGAATATTAATGATTAAGCTTGAGCATTATTGGAAATAATTACCATTTTTGGAAACAGTAGTTTACTTTCATTTGATTAAACAAGCTATGTTTGAATGCAATCGAATTTCATTTGATTCAATAAGATTTATTCGAATCAAATTAGCTTTGTTTGAATGCAATTGAGTGGAATCTTAATGATTAAGCTTAAGCTTTATTTGAAAGAAATACCATTTTTGGAAAGAATACTTGACTTTCATTTGATTAAAGAAGCTATGTTTAAATGCAATTAACTTTTATTTGATTCAATAAGCTTTATTTGAATCAAATTATCATTGTTTGAATGCAAATGAGTGGAATCTTAATGAATAAGGTTAAGTTTTATTTGAACCAATTACAATTTTTGGTAAGAAGTTGACTTTCATTTGATTAAATAAGCTATGTTTGAATGCAATTGACTTTCATTTGATTCAATAAGCTTTATTAAAATCAAATTAGTTTTGTTTGAATGTAACTATGTGGAATCTGAGTGATTAAGCTTAAGTTTTGTTTGAAACAATTACCATTTTTTGAAACAATAGTTGACTTTCATTTGATTAAACAAGCTATTTTTCAATACAATTGAATTTCTTTTGATTCAGTAAGCTTTATTCGAATCAAATTAGCTTTGTTTGAATAGAATTGAGTGGAATCTTAATGCTTAAGCTTATGCTTTATTTGAACCAATTACCATTTTTGAAAAGAATAGTTGACTTTCTTTTGAATAAACAAGTTATGTTTAATTTGAATGCAATTTACGTTCATTTGATTCAATAAGCTTTATTCGAATCAAATTAGCTTTGTTTCAATGCAATTGAGTGGAATCTTAATGATTAAGCTTAAGCTTTATTTGAAACAATTACCATTTTTGGAATAAATAGTTGTCTTTCATTTTATTCAATAAGGTTTATTCAAATCAAATAATCTTTGTTTGAATGCAATTGAGTGGAATATTAATGATTAAGCTTGAGCATTATTGGAAATAATTACCATTTTTGGAAACAGTAGTTTACTTTCATTTGATTAAACAAGCTATGTTTGAATGCAATCGAACTTCATTTCATTCAATAATCTTTATTCGAATCAAATTACCTTTGTGTGAATGCAATTGAGTGGAATCTTAATGATTAAGCTTATGCTTTATTTGAACCAATTACCATTTTTGGAAAGAATAGTTAACTTTCATTTGATTAAACAAGTTATGTTTGAATGCAATTTACGTTCTTTTGATTCAATAAACTTTATTCGAATAAAATTAGCTTTGTTTGAATGCAATTGAGTGGAATCTTAATAATTAAGGTTAAGCTTTATTTCAAACAATTACCCTTTTTGGAATAAATAGTTGTCTTTCATTTGATTCAATAAGCTTTATTCGAATCAAATTATCTTTGTTTGAATGCAATTGAGTGGAATATTAATGATTAAGCTTGAGCATTATTCGAAACAATTACCATTTTTGGAAACAATAGTTTACTTTCATTTGATTAAACAAGCTATATTTGAATGCAATCGAATCTCATTTGATTCAATAAGCTTTATTCGAATCAAATTAGCTTTGTTTGAATGCAATTGAGTGGAATCTTAATGATTAAGCTTAAGCTTTATTTGAAAGAAATACCATTTTTGGAAAGAATACTTGACTTTCATTTGATTAAAGAAGCTATGTTTGAATGCAATTAACTTTTATTTGATTCAATAAGCTTTATTTGAATCAAATTATCATTGTTTGAATGCAAATGAGTGGAATCTTAATGAATAAGGTTAAGTTTTATTTGAACCAATTACAATTTTTGGTAAGAAGTTGACTTTCATTTGATTAAATAAGCTATGTTTGAATGCAATTGACTTTCATTTGATTCAATAAGCTTTATTAAAATCAAATTATCTTTGTTTGAATGTAACTATGTGGAATCTGAGTGATTAAGCTTAAGTTTTGTTTGAAACAATTACCATTTTTTGAAACAATAGTTGACTTTCATTTGATTAAACAAGCTATTTTTCAATACAATTGAATTTCTTTCGATTCAGTAAGCTTTATTCGAATCAAATTAGCTTTGTTTGAATACAATTGAGTGGAATCTTAATGCTTAAGCTTATGCTTTATTTGAACCAATTACCATTTTTGAAAAGAATAGTTGACTTTCTTTTGAATAAACAAGTTATGTTTAATTTGAATGCAATTTACGTTCATTTGATTCAATAAGCTTTATTCGAATCAAATTAGCTTTGTTTCAATGCAATTGAGTGGAATCTTAATGATTAAGCTTAAGCTTTATTTGAAACAATTACCATTTTTGGAATAAATAGTTGTCTTTCATTTTATTCAATAAGGTTTATTCAAATCAAATAATCTTTGTTTGAATGCAATTGAGTGGAATATTAATGATTAAGCTTGAGCATTATTGGAAATAATTACCATTTTTGGAAACAGTAGTTTACTTTCATTTGATTAAACAAGCTATGTTTGAATGCAATCGAACTTCATTTCATTCAATAATCTTTATTCGAATCAAATTACCTTTGTGTGAATGCAATTGAGTGGAATCTTAATGATTAAGCTTATGCTTTATTTGAACCAATTACCATTTTTGGAAAGAATAGTTAACTTTCATTTGATTAAACAAGTTATGTTTGAATGCAATTTACGTTCTTTTGATTCAATAAACTTTATTCGAATAAAATTAGCTTTGTTTGAATGCAATTGAGTGGAATCTTAATGATTGAGGTTAAGCTTTATTTCAAACAATTACCCTTTTTGGAATAAATAGTTGTCTTTCATTTGATTCAATAAGCTTTATTCGAATCAAATTATCTTTGTTTGAATGCAATTGAGTGGAATTTTAATGATTAAGCTTGAGCATTATTCGAAACAATTACCATTTTTGGAAACAATAGTTTACTTTCATTTGATTAAACAAGCTATATTTGAATGCAATCGAATCTCATTTGATTCAATAAGCTTTATTCGAATCAAATTAGCTTTGTTTGAATGCAATTGAGTGGAATCTTAATGATTAAGCTTAAGCTTTATTTGAAAGAAATACCATTTTTGGAAAGAATACTTGACTTTCATTTGATTAAAGAAGCTATGTTTGAATGCAATTAACTTTTATTTGATTCAATAAGCTTTATTTGAATCAAATTATCATTGTTTGAATGCAAATGAGTGGAATCTTAATGAATAAGGTTAAGTTTTATTTGAACCAATTACAATTTTTGGTAAGAAGTTGACTTTCATTTGATTAAATAAGCTATGTTTGAATGCAATTGACTTTCATTTGATTCAATAAGCTTTATTAAAATCAAATTAGCTTTGTTTGAATGTAACTATGTGGAATCTGAGTGATTAAGCTTAAGTTTTGTTTGAAACAATTACCATTTTTTGAAACAATAGTTGACTTTCAATTGATTAAACAAGCTATTTTTCAATACAATTGAATTTCTTTTGATTCAGTAAGCTTTATTCGAATCAAATTAGCTTTGTTTGAATAGAATTGAGTGGAATCTTAATGCTTAAGCTTATGCTTTATTTGAACCAATTACCATTTTTGAAAAGAATAGTTGACTTTCTTTTGAATAAACAAGTTATGTTTAATTTGAATGCAATTTACGTTCATTTGATTCAATAAGCTTTATTCGAATCAAATTTGCTTTGTTTCAATGCAATTGAGTGGAATCTTAATGATTAAGCTTAAGCTTTATTTGAAACAATTACCATTTTTGGAATAAATAGTTGTCTTTCATTTTATTCAATAAGGTTTATTCAAATCAAATAAGCTTTGTTTGAATGCAATTGAGTGGAATATTAATGATTAAGCTTGAGCATTATTGGAAATAATTACCATTTTTGGAAACAGTAGTTTACTTTCATTTGATTAAACAAGCTATGTTTGAATGCAATCGAATTTCATTTGATTCAATAAGATTTATTCGAATCAAATTAGCTTTGTTTGAATGCAATTGAGTGGAATCCTAATGATTAAGCTTAAGCTTTATTTGAAAGAAATACCATTTTTGGAAAGAATACTTGACTTTCATTTGATTAAAGAAGCTATGTTTAAATGCAATTAACTTTTATTTGATTCAATAAGCTTTATTTGAATCAAATTATCATTGTTTGAATGCAAATGAGTGGAATCTTAATGAATAAGGTTAAGTTTTATTTGAACCAATTACAATTTTTGGTAAGAAGTTGACTTTCATTTGATTAAATAAGCTATGTTTGAATGCAATTGACTTTCATTTGATTCAATAAGCTTTATTAAAATCAAATTATCTTTGTTTGAATGTAACTATGTGGAATCTGAGTGATTAAGCTTAAGTTTTGTTTGAAACAATTACCATTTTTTGAAACAATAGTTGACTTTCATTTGATTAAACAAGCTATTTTTCAATACAATTGAATTTCTTTTGATTCAGTAAGCTTTATTCGAATCAAATTAGCTTTGTTTGAATAGAATTGAGTGGAATCTTAATGCTTAAGCTTATGCTTTATTTGAACCAATTACCATTTTTGAAAAGAATAGTTGACTTTCTTTTGAATAAACAAGTTATGTTTAATTTGAATGCAATTTACGTTCATTTGATTCAATAAGCTTTATTCGAATCAAATTAGCTTTGTTTCAATGCAATTGAGTGGAATCTTAATGATTAAGCTTAAGCTTTATTTGAAACAATTACCATTTTTGGAATAAATAGTTGTCTTTCATTTTATTCAATAAGGTTTATTCAAATCAAATAATCTTTGTTTGAATGCAATTGAGTGGAATATTAATGATTAAGCTTGAGCATTATTGGAAATAATTACCATTTTTGGAAACAGTAGTTTACTTTCATTTGATTAAACAAGCTATGTTTGAATGCAATCGAACTTCATTTCATTCAATAATCTTTATTCGAATCAAATTACCTTTGTGTGAATGCAATTGAGTGGAATCTTAATGATTAAGCTTATGCTTTATTTGAACCAATTACCATTTTTGGAAAGAATAGTTAACTTTCATTTGATTAAACAAGTTATGTTTGAATGCAATTTACGTTCTTTTGATTCAATAAACTTTATTCGAATAAAATTAGCTTTGTTTGAATGCAATTGAGTGGAATCTTAATGATTGAGGTTAAGCTTTATTTCAAACAATTACCCTTTTTGGAATAAATAGTTGTCTTTCATTTGATTCAATAAGCTTTATTCGAATCAAATTATCTTTGTTTGAATGCAATTGAGTGGAATTTTAATGATTAAGCTTGAGCATTATTCGAAACAATTACCATTTTTGGAAACAATAGTTTACTTTCATTTGATTAAACAAGCTATATTTGAATGCAATCGAATCTCATTTGATTCAATAAGCTTTATTCGAATCAAATTAGCTTTGTTTGAATGCAATTGAGTGGAATCTTAATGATTAAGCTTAAGCTTTATTTGAAAGAAATACCATTTTTGGAAAGAATACTTGACTTTCATTTGATTAAAGAAGCTATGTTTGAATGCAATTAACTTTTATTTGATTCAATAAGCTTTATTTGAATCAAATTATCATTGTTTGAATGCAAATGAGTGGAATCTTAATGAATAAGGTTAAGTTTTATTTGAACCAATTACAATTTTTGGTAACAAGTTGACTTTCATTTGATTAAATAAGCTATGTTTGAATGCAATTGACTTTCATTTGATTCAATAAGCTTTATTAAAATCAAATTAGCTTTGTTTGAATGTAACTATGTGGAATCTGAGTGATTAAGCTTAAGTTTTGTTTGAAACAATTACCATTTTTTGAAACAATAGTTGACTTTCAATTGATTAAACAAGCTATTTTTCAATACAATTGAATTTCTTTTGATTCAGTAAGCTTTATTCGAATCAAATTAGCTTTGTTTGAATAGAATTGAGTGGAATCTTAATGCTTAAGCTTATGCTTTATTTGAACCAATTACCATTTTTGAAAAGAATAGTTGACTTTCTTTTGAATAAACAAGTTATGTTTAATTTGAATGCAATTTACGTTCATTTGATTCAATAAGCTTTATTCGAATCAAATTAGCTTTGTTTCAATGCAATTGAGTGGAATCTTAATGATTAAGCTTAAGCTTTATTTGAAACAATTACCATTTTTGGAATAAATAGTTGTCTTTCATTTTATTCAATAAGGTTTATTCAAATCAAATAAGCTTTGTTTGAATGCAATTGAGTGGAATATTAATGATTAAGCTTGAGCATTATTGGAAATAATTACCATTTTTGGAAACAGTAGTTTACTTTCATTTGATTAAACAAGCTATGTTTGAATGCAATCGAATTTCATTTGATTCAATAAGATTTATTCGAATCAAATTAGCTTTGTTTGAATGCAATTGAGTGGAATCTTAATGATTAAGCTTAAGCTTTATTTGAAAGAAATACCATTTTTGGAAAGAATACTTGACTTTCATTTGATTAAAGAAGCTATGTTTAAATGCAATTAACTTTTATTTGATTCAATAAGCTTTATTTGAATCAAATTATCATTGTTTGAATGCAAATGAGTGGAATCTTAATGAATAAGGTTAAGTTTTATTTGAACCAATTACAATTTTTGGTAAGAAGTTGACTTTCATTTGATTAAATAAGCTATGTTTGAATGCAATTGACTTTCATTTGATTCAATAAGCTTTATTAAAATCAAATTAGTTTTGTTTGAATGTAACTATGTGGAATCTGAGTGATTAAGCTTAAGTTTTGTTTGAAACAATTACCATTTTTTGAAACAATAGTTGACTTTCATTTGATTAAACAAGCTATTTTTCAATACAATTGAATTTCTTTTGATTCAGTAAGCTTTATTCGAATCAAATTAGCTTTGTTTGAATAGAATTGAGTGGAATCTTAATGCTTAAGCTTATGCTTTATTTGAACCAATTACCATTTTTGAAAAGAATAGTTGACTTTCTTTTGAATAAACAAGTTATGTTTAATTTGAATGCAATTTACGTTCATTTGATTCAATAAGCTTTATTCGAATCAAATTAGCTTTGTTTCAATGCAATTGAGTGGAATCTTAATGATTAAGCTTAAGCTTTATTTGAAACAATTACCATTTTTGGAATAAATAGTTGTCTTTCATTTTATTCAATAAGGTTTATTCAAATCAAATAATCTTTGTTTGAATGCAATTGAGTGGAATATTAATGATTAAGCTTGAGCATTATTGGAAATAATTACCATTTTTGGAAACAGTAGTTTACTTTCATTTGATTAAACAAGCTATGTTTGAATGCAATCGAACTTCATTTCATTCAATAATCTTTATTCGAATCAAATTACCTTTGTGTGAATGCAATTGAGTGGAATCTTAATGATTAAGCTTATGCTTTATTTGAACCAATTACCATTTTTGGAAAGAATAGTTAACTTTCATTTGATTAAACAAGTTATGTTTGAATGCAATTTACGTTCTTTTGATTCAATAAACTTTATTCGAATAAAATTAGCTTTGTTTGAATGCAATTGAGTGGAATCTTAATAATTAAGGTTAAGCTTTATTTCAAACAATTACCCTTTTTGGAATAAATAGTTGTCTTTCATTTGATTCAATAAGCTTTATTCGAATCAAATTATCTTTGTTTGAATGCAATTGAGTGGAATATTAATGATTAAGCTTGAGCATTATTCGAAACAATTACCATTTTTGGAAACAATAGTTTACTTTCATTTGATTAAACAAGCTATATTTGAATGCAATCGAATCTCATTTGATTCAATAAGCTTTATTCGAATCAAATTAGCTTTGTTTGAATGCAATTGAGTGGAATCTTAATGATTAAGCTTAAGCTTTATTTGAAAGAAATACCATTTTTGGAAAGAATACTTGACTTTCATTTGATTAAAGAAGCTATGTTTGAATGCAATTAACTTTTATTTGATTCAATAAGCTTTATTTGAATCAAATTATCATTGTTTGAATGCAAATGAGTGGAATCTTAATGAATAAGGTTAAGTTTTATTTGAACCAATTACAATTTTTGGTAAGAAGTTGACTTTCATTTGATTAAATAAGCTATGTTTGAATGCAATTGACTTTCATTTGATTCAATAAGCTTTATTAAAATCAAATTATCTTTGTTTGAATGTAACTATGTGGAATCTGAGTGATTAAGCTTAAGTTTTGTTTGAAACAATTACCATTTTTTGAAACAATAGTTGACTTTCATTTGATTAAACAAGCTATTTTTCAATACAATTGAATTTCTTTCGATTCAGTAAGCTTTATTCGAATCAAATTAGCTTTGTTTGAATACAATTGAGTGGAATCTTAATGCTTAAGCTTATGCTTTATTTGAACCAATTACCATTTTTGAAAAGAATAGTTGACTTTCTTTTGAATAAACAAGTTATGTTTAATTTGAATGCAATTTACGTTCATTTGATTCAATAAGCTTTATTCGAATCAAATTAGCTTTGTTTCAATGCAATTGAGTGGAATCTTAATGATTAAGCTTAAGCTTTATTTGAAACAATTACCATTTTTGGAATAAATAGTTGTCTTTCATTTTATTCAATAAGGTTTATTCAAATCAAATAATCTTTGTTTGAATGCAATTGAGTGGAATATTAATGATTAAGCTTGAGCATTATTGGAAATAATTACCATTTTTGGAAACAGTAGTTTACTTTCATTTGATTAAACAAGCTATGTTTGAATGCAATCGAACTTCATTTCATTCAATAATCTTTATTCGAATCAAATTACCTTTGTGTGAATGCAATTGAGTGGAATCTTAATGATTAAGCTTATGCTTTATTTGAACCAATTACCATTTTTGGAAAGAATAGTTAACTTTCATTTGATTAAACAAGTTATGTTTGAATGCAATTTACGTTCTTTTGATTCAATAAACTTTATTCGAATAAAATTAGCTTTGTTTGAATGCAATTGAGTGGAATCTTAATGATTGAGGTTAAGCTTTATTTCAAACAATTACCCTTTTTGGAATAAATAGTTGTCTTTCATTTGATTCAATAAGCTTTATTCGAATCAAATTATCTTTGTTTGAATGCAATTGAGTGGAATTTTAATGATTAAGCTTGAGCATTATTCGAAACAATTACCATTTTTGGAAACAATAGTTTACTTTCATTTGATTAAACAAGCTATATTTGAATGCAATCGAATCTCATTTGATTCAATAAGCTTTATTCGAATCAAATTAGCTTTGTTTGAATGCAATTGAGTGGAATCTTAATGATTAAGCTTAAGCTTTATTTGAAAGAAATACCATTTTTGGAAAGAATACTTGACTTTCATTTGATTAAAGAAGCTATGTTTGAATGCAATTAACTTTTATTTGATTCAATAAGCTTTATTTGAATCAAATTATCATTGTTTGAATGCAAATGAGTGGAATCTTAATGAATAAGGTTAAGTTTTATTTGAACCAATTACAATTTTTGGTAAGAAGTTGACTTTCATTTGATTAAATAAGCTATGTTTGAATGCAATTGACTTTCATTTGATTCAATAAGCTTTATTAAAATCAAATTAGCTTTGTTTGAATGTAACTATGTGGAATCTGAGTGATTAAGCTTAAGTTTTGTTTGAAACAATTACCATTTTTTGAAACAATAGTTGACTTTCAATTGATTAAACAAGCTATTTTTCAATACAATTGAATTTCTTTTGATTCAGTAAGCTTTATTCGAATCAAATTAGCTTTGTTTGAATAGAATTGAGTGGAATCTTAATGCTTAAGCTTATGCTTTATTTGAACCAATTACCATTTTTGAAAAGAATAGTTGACTTTCTTTTGAATAAACAAGTTATGTTTAATTTGAATGCAATTTACGTTCATTTGATTCAATAAGCTTTATTCGAATCAAATTAGCTTTGTTTCAATGCAATTGAGTGGAATCTTAATGATTAAGCTTAAGCTTTATTTGAAACAATTACCATTTTTGGAATAAATAGTTGTCTTTCATTTTATTCAATAAGGTTTATTCAAATCAAATAAGCTTTGTTTGAATGCAATTGAGTGGAATATTAATGATTAAGCTTGAGCATTATTGGAAATAAT
Source organism: Salicornia ramosissima (assembly GCA_951394345.1). Classification (NCBI taxonomy): domain Eukaryota; kingdom Viridiplantae; phylum Streptophyta; class Magnoliopsida; order Caryophyllales; family Amaranthaceae; genus Salicornia; species Salicornia ramosissima. The sequence continues at coordinate 34,059,996 of OX596233.1, read as the reverse complement.
TACCATTTTTGGAAACAGTAGTTTACTTTCATTTGATTAAACAAGCTATGTTTGAATGCAATCGAATTTCATTTGATTCAATAAGATTTATTCGAATCAAATTAGCTTTGTTTGAATGCAATTGAGTGGAATCTTAATGATTAAGCTTAAGCTTTATTTGAAAGAAATACCATTTTTGGAAAGAATACTTGACTTTCATTTGATTAAAGAAGCTATGTTTAAATGCAATTAACTTTTATTTGATTCAATAAGCTTTATTTGAATCAAATTATCATTGTTTGAATGCAAATGAGTGGAATCTTAATGAATAAGGTTAAGTTTTATTTGAACCAATTACAATTTTTGGTAAGAAGTTGACTTTCATTTGATTAAATAAGCTATGTTTGAATGCAATTGACTTTCATTTGATTCAATAAGCTTTATTAAAATCAAATTAGTTTTGTTTGAATGTAACTATGTGGAATCTGAGTGATTAAGCTTAAGTTTTGTTTGAAACAATTACCATTTTTTGAAACAATAGTTGACTTTCATTTGATTAAACAAGCTATTTTTCAATACAATTGAATTTCTTTTGATTCAGTAAGCTTTATTCGAATCAAATTAGCTTTGTTTGAATAGAATTGAGTGGAATCTTAATGCTTAAGCTTATGCTTTATTTGAACCAATTACCATTTTTGAAAAGAATAGTTGACTTTCTTTTGAATAAACAAGTTATGTTTAATTTGAATGCAATTTACGTTCATTTGATTCAATAAGCTTTATTCGAATCAAATTAGCTTTGTTTCAATGCAATTGAGTGGAATCTTAATGATTAAGCTTAAGCTTTATTTGAAACAATTACCATTTTTGGAATAAATAGTTGTCTTTCATTTTATTCAATAAGGTTTATTCAAATCAAATAATCTTTGTTTGAATGCAATTGAGTGGAATATTAATGATTAAGCTTGAGCATTATTGGAAATAATTACCATTTTTGGAAACAGTAGTTTACTTTCATTTGATTAAACAAGCTATGTTTGAAAGCAATCGAATCTCATTTGATTCAATAATCTTTATTCGAATCAAATTAGCTTTGTTTGAATGCAATCGAGTGGAATCTTAATGATTAAGCTTAAGCTTTATTTGAAAGAAATACCATTTTTGGAAAGAATACTTGACTTTCATTTGATTAAAGAAGATATGTTTGAATGCAATTAACTTTTATTTGATTCAATAAGCTTTATTTGAATCAAATTATCATTGTTTGAATGCAAATGAGTGGAATCTTAATGAATAAGGTTAAGTTTTATTTGAACCAATTACAATTTTTGGTAAGAAGTTGACTTTCATTTGATTAAATAAGCTATGTTTGAATGCAATTGACTTTCATTTGATTCAATAAGCTTTATTAAAATCAAATTATCTTTGTTTGAATGTAACTATGTGGAATCTGAGTGATTAAGCTTAAGTTTTGTTTGAAACAATTACCATTTTTTGAAACAATAGTTGACTTTCATTTGATTAAACAAGCTATTTTTCAATACAATTGAATTTCTTTCGATTCAGTAAGCTTTATTCGAATCAAATTAGCTTTGTTTGAATACAATTGAGTGGAATCTTAATGCTTAAGCTTATGCTTTATTTGAACCAATTACCATTTTTGAAAAGAATAGTTGACTTTCTTTTGAATAAACAAGTTATGTTTAATTTGAATGCAATTTACGTTCATTTGATTCAATAAGCTTTATTCGAATCAAATTAGCTTTGTTTCAATGCAATTGAGTGGAATCTTAATGATTAAGCTTAAGCTTTATTTGAAACAATTACCATTTTTGGAATAAATAGTTGTCTTTCATTTTATTCAATAAGGTTTATTCAAATCAAATAATCTTTGTTTGAATGCAATTGAGTGGAATATTAATGATTAAGCTTGAGCATTATTGGAAATAATTACCATTTTTGGAAACAGTAGTTTACTTTCATTTGATTAAACAAGCTATGTTTGAATGCAATCGAACTTCATTTCATTCAATAATCTTTATTCGAATCAAATTACCTTTGTGTGAATGCAATTGAGTGGAATCTTAATGATTAAGCTTATGCTTTATTTGAACCAATTACCATTTTTGGAAAGAATAGTTAACTTTCATTTGATTAAACAAGTTATGTTTGAATGCAATTTACGTTCTTTTGATTCAATAAACTTTATTCGAATAAAATTAGCTTTGTTTGAATGCAATTGAGTGGAATCTTAATGATTGAGGTTAAGCTTTATTTCAAACAATTACCCTTTTTGGAATAAATAGTTGTCTTTCATTTGATTCAATAAGCTTTATTCGAATCAAATTATCTTTGTTTGAATGCAATTGAGTGGAATTTTAATGATTAAGCTTGAGCATTATTCGAAACAATTACCATTTTTGGAAACAATAGTTTACTTTCATTTGATTAAAGAAGCTATATTTGAATGCAATCGAATCTCATTTGATTCAATAAGCTTTATTCGAATCAAATTAGCTTTGTTTGAATGCAATTGAGTGGAATCTTAATGATTAAGCTTAAGCTTTATTTGAAAGAAATACCATTTTTGGAAAGAATACTTGACTTTCATTTGATTAAAGAAGCTATGTTTGAATGCAATTAACTTTTATTTGATTCAATAAGCTTTATTTGAATCAAATTATCATTGTTTGAATGCAAATGAGTGGAATCTTAATGAATAAGGTTAAGTTTTATTTGAACCAATTACAATTTTTGGTAAGAAGTTGACTTTCATTTGATTAAATAAGCTATGTTTGAATGCAATTGACTTTCATTTGATTCAATAAGCTTTATTAAAATCAAATTAGCTTTGTTTGAATGTAACTATGTGGAATCTGAGTGATTAAGCTTAAGTTTTGTTTGAAACAATTACCATTTTTTGAAACAATAGTTGACTTTCAATTGATTAAACAAGCTATTTTTCAATACAATTGAATTTCTTTTGATTCAGTAAGCTTTATTCGAATCAAATTAGCTTTGTTTGAATAGAATTGAGTGGAATCTTAATGCTTAAGCTTATGCTTTATTTGAACCAATTACCATTTTTGAAAAGAATAGTTGACTTTCTTTTGAATAAACAAGTTATGTTTAATTTGAATGCAATTTACGTTCATTTGATTCAATAAGCTTTATTCGAATCAAATTAGCTTTGTTTCAATGCAATTGAGTGGAATCTTAATGATTAAGCTTAAGCTTTATTTGAAACAATTACCATTTTTGGAATAAATAGTTGTCTTTCATTTTATTCAATAAGGTTTATTCAAATCAAATAAGCTTTGTTTGAATGCAATTGAGTGGAATATTAATGATTAAGCTTGAGCATTATTGGAAATAATTACCATTTTTGGAAACAGTAGTTTACTTTCATTTGATTAAACAAGCTATGTTTGAATGCAATCGAATTTCATTTGATTCAATAAGATTTATTCGAATCAAATTAGCTTTGTTTGAATGCAATTGAGTGGAATCTTAATGATTAAGCTTAAGCTTTATTTGAAAGAAATACCATTTTTGGAAAGAATACTTGACTTTCATTTGATTAAAGAAGCTATGTTTAAATGCAATTAACTTTTATTTGATTCAATAAGCTTTATTTGAATCAAATTATCATTGTTTGAATGCAAATGAGTGGAATCTTAATGAATAAGGTTAAGTTTTATTTGAACCAATTACAATTTTTGGTAAGAAGTTGACTTTCATTTGATTAAATAAGCTATGTTTGAATGCAATTGACTTTCATTTGATTCAATAAGCTTTATTAAAATCAAATTATCTTTGTTTGAATGTAACTATGTGGAATCTGAGTGATTAAGCTTAAGTTTTGTTTGAAACAATTACCATTTTTTGAAACAATAGTTGACTTTCATTTGATTAAACAAGCTATTTTTCAATACAATTGAATTTCTTTTGATTCAGTAAGCTTTATTCGAATCAAATTAGCTTTGTTTGAATAGAATTGAGTGGAATCTTAATGCTTAAGCTTATGCTTTATTTGAACCAATTACCATTTTTGAAAAGAATAGTTGACTTTCTTTTGAATAAACAAGTTATGTTTAATTTGAATGCAATTTACGTTCATTTGATTCAATAAGCTTTATTCGAATCAAATTAGCTTTGTTTCAATGCAATTGAGTGGAATCTTAATGATTAAGCTTAAGCTTTATTTGAAACAATTACCATTTTTGGAATAAATAGTTGTCTTTCATTTTATTCAATAAGGTTTATTCAAATCAAATAATCTTTGTTTGAATGCAATTGAGTGGAATATTAATGATTAAGCTTGAGCATTATTGGAAATAATTACCATTTTTGGAAACAGTAGTTTACTTTCATTTGATTAAACAAGCTATGTTTGAATGCAATCGAACTTCATTTCATTCAATAATCTTTATTCGAATCAAATTACCTTTGTGTGAATGCAATTGAGTGGAATCTTAATGATTAAGCTTATGCTTTATTTGAACCAATTACCATTTTTGGAAAGAATAGTTAACTTTCATTTGATTAAACAAGTTATGTTTGAATGCAATTTACGTTCTTTTGATTCAATAAACTTTATTCGAATAAAATTAGCTTTGTTTGAATGCAATTGAGTGGAATCTTAATGATTGAGGTTAAGCTTTATTTCAAACAATTACCCTTTTTGGAATAAATAGTTGTCTTTCATTTGATTCAATAAGCTTTATTCGAATCAAATTATCTTTGTTTGAATGCAATTGAGTGGAATTTTAATGATTAAGCTTGAGCATTATTCGAAACAATTACCATTTTTGGAAACAATAGTTTACTTTCATTTGATTAAACAAGCTATATTTGAATGCAATCGAATCTCATTTGATTCAATAAGCTTTATTCGAATCAAATTAGCTTTGTTTGAATGCAATTGAGTGGAATCTTAATGATTAAGCTTAAGCTTTATTTGAAAGAAATACCATTTTTGGAAAGAATACTTGACTTTCATTTGATTAAAGAAGCTATGTTTGAATGCAATTAACTTTTATTTGATTCAATAAGCTTTATTTGAATCAAATTATCATTGTTTGAATGCAAATGAGTGGAATCTTAATGAATAAGGTTAAGTTTTATTTGAACCAATTACAATTTTTGGTAAGAAGTTGACTTTCATTTGATTAAATAAGCTATGTTTGAATGCAATTGACTTTCATTTGATTCAATAAGCTTTATTAAAATCAAATTAGCTTTGTTTGAATGTAACTATGTGGAATCTGAGTGATTAAGCTTAAGTTTTGTTTGAAACAATTACCATTTTTTGAAACAATAGTTGACTTTCAATTGATTAAACAAGCTATTTTTCAATACAATTGAATTTCTTTTGATTCAGTAAGCTTTATTCGAATCAAATTAGCTTTGTTTGAATAGAATTGAGTGGAATCTTAATGCTTAAGCTTATGCTTTATTTGAACCAATTACCATTTTTGAAAAGAATAGTTGACTTTCTTTTGAATAAACAAGTTATGTTTAATTTGAATGCAATTTACGTTCATTTGATTCAATAAGCTTTATTCGAATCAAATTAGCTTTGTTTCAATGCAATTGAGTGGAATCTTAATGATTAAGCTTAAGCTTTATTTGAAACAATTACCATTTTTGGAATAAATAGTTGTCTTTCATGTTATTCAATAAGATTTATTCAAATCAAATAAGCTTTGTTTGAATGCAATTGAGTGGAATATTAATGATTAAGCTTGAGCATTATTGGAAATAATTACCATTTTTGGAAACAGTAGTTTACTTTCATTTGATTAAACAAGCTATGTTTGAATGCAATCGAATTTCATTTGATTCAATAAGATTTATTCGAATCAAATTAGCTTTGTTTGAATGCAATTGAGTGGAATCTTAATGATTAAGCTTAAGCTTTATTTGAAAGAAATACCATTTTTGGAAAGAATACTTGACTTTCATTTGATTAAAGAAGCTATGTTTAAATGCAATTAACTTTTATTTGATTCAATAAGCTTTATTTGAATCAAATTATCATTGTTTGAATGCAAATGAGTGGAATCTTAATGAATAAGGTTAAGTTTTATTTGAACCAATTACAATTTTTGGTAAGAAGTTGACTTTCATTTGATTAAATAAGCTATGTTTGAATGCAATTGACTTTCATTTGATTCAATAAGCTTTATTAAAATCAAATTATCTTTGTTTGAATGTAACTATGTGGAATCTGAGTGATTAAGCTTAAGTTTTGTTTGAAACAATTACCATTTTTTGAAACAATAGTTGACTTTCATTTGATTAAACAAGCTATTTTTCAATACAATTGAATTTCTTTTGATTCAGTAAGCTTTATTCGAATCAAATTAGCTTTGTTTGAATAGAATTGAGTGGAATCTTAATGCTTAAGCTTATGCTTTATTTGAACCAATTACCATTTTTGAAAAGAATAGTTGACTTTCTTTTGAATAAACAAGTTATGTTTAATTTGAATGCAATTTACGTTCATTTGATTCAATAAGCTTTATTCGAATCAAATTAGCTTTGTTTCAATGCAATTGAGTGGAATCTTAATGATTAAGCTTAAGCTTTATTTGAAACAATTACCATTTTTGGAATAAATAGTTGTCTTTCATTTTATTCAATAAGGTTTATTCAAATCAAATAATCTTTGTTTGAATGCAATTGAGTGGAATATTAATGATTAAGCTTGAGCATTATTGGAAATAATTACCATTTTTGGAAACAGTAGTTTACTTTCATTTGATTAAACAAGCTATGTTTGAATGCAATCGAACTTCATTTCATTCAATAATCTTTATTCGAATCAAATTACCTTTGTGTGAATGCAATTGAGTGGAATCTTAATGATTAAGCTTATGCTTTATTTGAACCAATTACCATTTTTGGAAAGAATAGTTAACTTTCATTTGATTAAACAAGTTATGTTTGAATGCAATTTACGTTCTTTTGATTCAATAAACTTTATTCGAATAAAATTAGCTTTGTTTGAATGCAATTGAGTGGAATCTTAATGATTGAGGTTAAGCTTTATTTCAAACAATTACCCTTTTTGGAATAAATAGTTGTCTTTCATTTGATTCAATAAGCTTTATTCGAATCAAATTATCTTTGTTTGAATGCAATTGAGTGGAATATTAATGATTAAGCTTGAGCATTATTCGAAACAATTACCATTTTTGGAAACAATAGTTTACTTTCATTTGATTAAACAAGCTATATTTGAATGCAATCGAATCTCATTTGATTCAATAAGCTTTATTCGAATCAAATTAGCTTTGTTTGAATGCAATTGAGTGGAATCTTAATGATTAAGCTTAAGCTTTATTTGAAAGAAATACCATTTTTGGAAAGAATACTTGACTTTCATTTGATTAAAGAAGCTATGTTTGAATGCAATTAACTTTTATTTGATTCAATAAGCTTTATTTGAATCAAATTATCATTGTTTGAATGCAAATGAGTGGAATCTTAATGAATAAGGTTAAGTTTTATTTGAACCAATTACAATTTTTGGTAAGAAGTTGACTTTCATTTGATTAAATAAGCTATGTTTGAATGCAATTGACTTTCATTTGATTCAATAAGCTTTATTAAAATCAAATTATCTTTGTTTGAATGTAACTATGTGGAATCTGAGTGATTAAGCTTAAGTTTTGTTTGAAACAATTACCATTTTTTGAAACAATAGTTGACTTTCATTTGATTAAACAAGCTATTTTTCAATACAATTGAATTTCTTTCGATTCAGTAAGCTTTATTCGAATCAAATTAGCTTTGTTTGAATACAATTGAGTGGAATCTTAATGCTTAAGCTTATGCTTTATTTGAACCAATTACCATTTTTGAAAAGAATAGTTGACTTTCTTTTGAATAAACAAGTTATGTTTAATTTGAATGCAATTTACGTTCATTTGATTCAATAAGCTTTATTCGAATCAAATTAGCTTTGTTTCAATGCAATTGAGTGGAATCTTAATGATTAAGCTTAAGCTTTATTTGAAACAATTACCATTTTTGGAATAAATAGTTGTCTTTCATTTTATTCAATAAGGTTTATTCAAATCAAATAATCTTTGTTTGAATGCAATTGAGTGGAATATTAATGATTAAGCTTGAGCATTATTGGAAATAATTACCATTTTTGGAAACAGTAGTTTACTTTCATTTGATTAAACAAGCTATGTTTGAATGCAATCGAACTTCATTTCATTCAATAATCTTTATTCGAATCAAATTACCTTTGTGTGAATGCAATTGAGTGGAATCTTAATGATTAAGCTTATGCTTTATTTGAACCAATTACCATTTTTGGAAAGAATAGTTAACTTTCATTTGATTAAACAAGTTATGTTTGAATGCAATTTACGTTCTTTTGATTCAATAAACTTTATTCGAATAAAATTAGCTTTGTTTGAATGCAATTGAGTGGAATCTTAATGATTGAGGTTAAGCTTTATTTCAAACAATTACCCTTTTTGGAATAAATAGTTGTCTTTCATTTGATTCAATAAGCTTTATTCGAATCAAATTATCTTTGTTTGAATGCAATTGAGTGGAATTTTAATGATTAAGCTTGAGCATTATTCGAAACAATTACCATTTTTGGAAACAATAGTTTACTTTCATTTGATTAAACAAGCTATATTTGAATGCAATCGAATCTCATTTGATTCAATAAGCTTTATTCGAATCAAATTAGCTTTGTTTGAATGCAATTGAGTGGAATCTTAATGATTAAGCTTAAGCTTTATTTGAAAGAAATACCATTTTTGGAAAGAATACTTGACTTTCATTTGATTAAAGAAGCTATGTTTGAATGCAATTAACTTTTATTTGATTCAATAAGCTTTATTTGAATCAAATTATCATTGTTTGAATGCAAATGAGTGGAATCTTAATGAATAAGGTTAAGTTTTATTTGAACCAATTACAATTTTTGGTAAGAAGTTGACTTTCATTTGATTAAATAAGCTATGTTTGAATGCAATTGACTTTCATTTGATTCAATAAGCTTTATTAAAATCAAATTAGCTTTGTTTGAATGTAACTATGTGGAATCTGAGTGATTAAGCTTAAGTTTTGTTTGAAACAATTACCATTTTTTGAAACAATAGTTGACTTTCAATTGATTAAACAAGCTATTTTTCAATACAATTGAATTTCTTTTGATTCAGTAAGCTTTATTCGAATCAAATTAGCTTTGTTTGAATAGAATTGAGTGGAATCTTAATGCTTAAGCTTATGCTTTATTTGAACCAATTACCATTTTTGAAAAGAATAGTTGACTTTCTTTTGAATAAACAAGTTATGTTTAATTTGAATGCAATTTACGTTCATTTGATTCAATAAGCTTTATTCGAATCAAATTAGCTTTGTTTCAATGCAATTGAGTGGAATCTTAATGATTAAGCTTAAGCTTTATTTGAAACAATTACCATTTTTGGAATAAATAGTTGTCTTTCATTTTATTCAATAAGGTTTATTCAAATCAAATAAGCTTTGTTTGAATGCAATTGAGTGGAATATTAATGATTAAGCTTGAGCATTATTGGAAATAATTACCATTTTTGGAAACAGTAGTTTACTTTCATTTGATTAAACAAGCTATGTTTGAATGCAATCGAATTTCATTTGTTTCAATAAGATTTATTCGAATCAAATTAGCTTTGTTTGAATGCAATTGAGTGGAATCTTAATGATTAAGCTTAAGCTTTATTTGAAAGAAATACCATTTTTGGAAAGAATACTTGACTTTCATTTGATTAAAGAAGCTATGTTTAAATGCAATTAACTTTTATTTGATTCAATAAGCTTTATTTGAATCAAATTATCATTGTTTGAATGCAAATGAGTGGAATCTTAATGAATAAGGTTAAGTTTTATTTGAACCAATTACAATTTTTGGTAAGAAGTTGACTTTCATTTGATTAAATAAGCTATGTTTGAATGCAATTGACTTTCATTTGATTCAATAAGCTTTATTAAAATCAAATTAGTTTTGTTTGAATGTAACTATGTGGAATCTGAGTGATTAAGCTTAAGTTTTGTTTGAAACAATTACCATTTTTTGAAACAATAGTTGACTTTCATTTGATTAAACAAGCTATTTTTCAATACAATTGAATTTCTTTTGATTCAGTAAGCTTTATTCGAATCAAATTAGCTTTGTTTGAATAGAATTGAGTGGAATCTTAATGCTTAAGCTTATGCTTTATTTGAACCAATTACCATTTTTGAAAAGAATAGTTGACTTTCTTTTGAATAAACAAGTTATGTTTAATTTGAATGCAATTTACGTTCATTTGATTCAATAAGCTTTATTCGAATCAAATTAGCTTTGTTTCAATGCAATTGAGTGGAATCTTAATGATTAAGCTTAAGCTTTATTTGAAACAATTACCATTTTTGGAATAAATAGTTGTCTTTCATTTTATTCAATAAGGTTTATTCAAATCAAATAATCTTTGTTTGAATGCAATTGAGTGGAATATTAATGATTAAGCTTGAGCATTATTGGAAATAATTACCATTTTTGGAAACAGTAGTTTACTTTCATTTGATTAAACAAGCTATGTTTGAAAGCAATCGAATCTCATTTGATTCAATAATCTTTATTCGAATCAAATTAGCTTTGTTTGAATGCAATCGAGTGGAATCTTAATGATTAAGCTTAAGCTTTATTTGAAAGAAATACCATTTTTGGAAAGAATACTTGACTTTCATTTGATTAAAGAAGATATGTTTGAATGCAATTAGCTTTTATTTGATTCAATAAGCTTTATTTGAATCAAATTATCATTGTTTGAATGCAAATGAGTGGAATCTTAATGAATAAGGTTATGTTTTATTTGAACCAATTACAATTTTTGGTAAGAAGTTGACTTTCATTTGATTAAATAAGCTATGTTTGAATGCAATTGACTTTCATTTGATTCAATAAGCTTTACTAAAATCAAATTAGCTTTGTTTGAATGTAACTATGTGGAATCTGAGTGATTAAGCTTAAGTGTTGTTTGAAACAATTACCATTTTTTGAAACAATAGTTGACTTTCATTTGATTAAACAAGCTATTTTTCAATACAATTGAATTTCTTTTGATTCAGTAAGCTTTATTCGAATCAAATTAGCTTTGTTTGAATAGAATTGAGTGGAATCTTAATGCTTAAGCTTATGCTTTATTTGAACCAATTACCATTTTTGAAAAGAATAGTTGACTTTCTTTTGAATAAACAAGTTATGTTTAATTTGAATGCAATTTACGTTCATTTGATTCAATAAGCTTTATTCGAATCAAATTAGCTTTGTTTCAATGCAATTGAGTGGAATCTTAATGATTAAGCTTAAGCTTTATTTGAAACAATTACCATTTTTGGAATAAATAGTTGTCTTTCATTTTATTCAATAAGGTTTATTCAAATCAAATAATCTTTGTTTGAATGCAATTGAGTGGAATATTAATGATTAAGCTTGAGCATTATTGGAAATAATTACCATTTTTGGAAACAGTAGTTTACTTTCATTTGATTAAACAAGCTATGTTTGAATGCAATCGAACTTCATTTCATTCAATAATCTTTATTCGAATCAAATTACCTTTGTGTGAATGCAATTGAGTGGAATCTTAATGATTAAGCTTATGCTTTATTTGAACCAATTACCATTTTTGGAAAGAATAGTTAACTTTCATTTGATTAAACAAGTTATGTTTGAATGCAATTTACGTTCTTTTGATTCAATAAACTTTATTCGAATAAAATTAGCTTTGATTGAATGCAATTGAGTGGAATCTTAATGATTAAGGTTAAGCTTTATTTCAAACAATTACCCTTTTTGGAATAAATAGTTGTCTTTCATTTGATTCAATAAGCTTTATTCGAATCAAATTATCTTTGTTTGAATGCAATTGAGTGGAATTTTAATGATTAAGCTTGACCATTATTCGAAACAATTACCATTTTTGGAAACAATAGTTTACTTTCATTTGATTAAACAAGCTATATTTGAATGCAATCGAATCTCATTTGATTCAATAAGCTTTATTCGAATCAAATTAGCTTTGTTTGAATGCAATTGAGTGGAATCTTAATGATTAAGCTTAAGCTTTATTTGAAAGAAATACCATTTTTGGAAAGAATACTTGACTTTCATTTGATTAAAGAAGCTATGTTTAAATGCAATTAACTTTTATTTGATTCAATAAGCTTTATTTGAATCAAATTATCATTGTTTGAATGCAAATGAGTGGAATCTTAATGAATAAGGTTAAGTTTTATTTGAACCAATTACAATTTTTGGTAAGAAGTTGACTTTCATTTGATTAAATAAGCTATGTTTGAATGCAATTGACTTTCATTTGATTCAATAAGCTTTATTAAAATCAAATTAGTTTTGTTTGAATGTAACTATGTGGAATCTGAGTGATTAAGCTTAAGTTTTGTTTGAAACAATTACCATTTTTTGAAACAATAGTTGACTTTCATTTGATTAAACAAGCTATTTTTCAATACAATTGAATTTCTTTTGATTCAGTAAGCTTTATTCGAATCAAATTAGCTTTGTTTGAATAGAATTGAGTGGAATCTTAATGCTTAAGCTTATGCTTTATTTGAACCAATTACCATTTTTGAAAAGAATAGTTGACTTTCTTTTGAATAAACAAGTTATGTTTAATTTGAATGCAATTTACGTTCATTTGATTCAATAAGCTTTATTCGAATCAAATTAGCTTTGTTTCAATGCAATTGAGTGGAATCTTAATGATTAAGCTTAAGCTTTATTTGAAACAATTACCATTTTTGGAATAAATAGTTGTCTTTCATTTTATTCAATAAGGTTTATTCAAATCAAATAAGCTTTGTTTGAATGCAATTGAGTGGAATATTAATGATTAAGCTTGAGCATTATTGGAAATAATTACCATTTTTGGAAACAGTAGTTTACTTTCATTTGATTAAACAAGCTATGTTTGAATGCAATCGAATTTCATTTGATTCAATAAGCTTTATTCGAATCAAATTAGCTTTGTTTGAATGCAATTGAGTGGAATCTTAATGATTAAGCTTAAGCTTTATTTGAAAGAAATACCATTTTTGGAAAGAATACTTGACTTTCATTTGATTAAAGAAGCTATGTTTGAATGCAATTAGCTTTTATTTGATTCAATAAGCTTTATTTGAATCAAATTATCATTGTTTGAATGCAAATGAGTGGAATCTTAATGAATAAGGTTATGTTTTATTTGATTCAATTACAATTTTTGGTAAGAAGTTGACTTTCATTTGATTAAATAAGCTATGTTTGAATGCAATAGACTTTCATTTGATTCAATAAGCTTTATTAAAATCAAATTAGCTTTGTTTGAATGTAACTATGTGGAATCTGAGTGATTAAGCTTAAATTTTGTTTGAAACAATTACCATTTTTTGAAACAATAGTTGACTTTCATTTGATTAAACAAGCTATTTTTCAATACAATTGAATTTCTTTTGATTCAGTAAGCTTTATTCGAATCAAATTAGCTTTGTTTGAATAGAATTGAGTGGAATCTTAATGCTTAAGCTTATGCTTTATTTGAACCAATTACCATTTTTGAAAAGAATAGTTGACTTTCTTTTGAATAAACAAGTTATGTTTAATTTGAATGCAATTTACGTTCATTTGATTCAATAAGCTTTATTCGAATAAAATTAGCTTTGTTTCAATGCAATTGAGTGGAATCTTAATGATTAAGCTTAAGCTTTATTTGAAACAATTACCATTTTTGGAATAAATAGTTGTCTTTCATTTTATTCAATAAGGTTTATTCAAATCAAATAAGCTTTGTTTGAATGCAATTGAGTGGAATATTAATGATTAAGCTTGAGCATTATTGGAAATAATTACCATTTTTGGAAACAGTAGTTTACTTTCATTTGATTAAACAAGCTATGTTTGAATGCAATCGAATTTCATTTGATTCAATAATCTTTATTCGAATCAAATTAGCTTTGTTTGAATGCAATTGACTGGAATCTTAATGATTAAGCTTAAGCTTTATTTGAAAGAAATACCATTTTTGGAAAGAATACTTGACTTTCATTTGATTAAAGAAGATATGTTTGAATGCAATTAGCTTTTATTTGATTCAATAAGCTTTATTTGAATCAAATTATCATTGTTTGAATGCAAATGAGTGGAATCTTAATGAATAAGGTTATGTTTTATTTGAACCAATTACAATTTTTGGTAAGAAGTTGACTTTCATTTGATTAAATAAGCTATGTTTGAATGCAATTGACTTTCATTTGATTCAATAAGCTTTATTAAAATCAAATTAGCTTTGTTTGAATGTAACTATGTGGAATCTGAGTGATTAAGCTTAAGTTTTGTTTGAAACAATTACCATTTTTTGAAACAATAGTTGACTTTCATTTGATTAAACAAGCTATTTTTCAATACAATTGAATTTCTTTTGATTCAGTAAGCTTTATTCGAATCAAATTAGCTTTGTTTGAATAGAATTGAGTGGAATCTTAATGCTTAAGCTTATGCTTTATTTGAACCAATTACCATTTTTGAAAAGAATAGTTGACTTTCTTTTGAATAAACAAGTTATGTTTAATTTGAATGCAATTTACGTTCATTTGATTCAATAAGCTTTATTCGAATCAAATTAGCTTTGTTTCAATGCAATTGGGTGGAATCTTAATGATTAAGCTTAAGCTTTATTTGAAACAATTACCATTTTTGGAATAAATAGTTCTCTTTCATTTTATTCAATAAGGTTTATTCAAATCAAATAAGCTTTGTTTGAATGCAATTGAGTGGAATATTAATGATTAAGCTTGAGCATTATTGGAAATAATTACCATTTTTGGAAACAGTAGTTTACTTTCATTTGATTAAACAAGCTATGTTTGAATGCAATCGAATTTCATTTGATTCAATAAGCTTTATTCGAATCAAATTAGCTTTGTTTGAATGCAATTGAGTGGAATCTTAATGATTAAGCTTAAGCTTTATTTGAAAGAAATACCATTTTTGGAAAGAATACTTGACTTTCATTTGATTAAAGAAGATATGTTTGAATGCAATTAGCTTTTATTTGATTCAATAAGCTTTATTTGAATCAAATTATCATTGTTTGAATGCAAATGAGTGGAATCTTAATGAATAAGGTTATGTTTTATTTGAACCAATTACAATTTTTGGTAAGAAGTTGACTTTCATTTGATTAAATAAGCTATGTTTGAATGCAATTGACTTTCATTTGATTCAATAAGCTTTATTAAAATCAAATTAGCTTTGTTTGAATGTAACTATGTGGAATCTGAGTGATTAAGCTTAAGTTTTGTTTGAAACAATTACCATTTTTTGAAACAATAGTTGACTTTCATTTGATTAAACAAGCTATTTTTCAATACAATTGAATTTCTTTTGATTCAGTAAGCTTTATTCGAATCAAATTAGCTTTGTTTGAATAGAATTGAGTGGAATCTTAATGCTTAAGCTTATGCTTTATTTGAACCAATTACCATTTTTGAAAAGAATAGTTGACTTTCTTTTGAATAAACAAGTTATGTTTAATTTGAATGCAATTTACGTTCATTTGATTCAATAAGCTTTATTCGAATCAAATTAGCTTTGTTTCAATGCAATTGGGTGGAATCTTAATGATTAAGCTTAAGCTTTATTTGAAACAATTACCATTTTTGGAATAAATAGTTCTCTTTCATTTTATTCAATAAGGTTTATTCAAATCAAATAAGCTTTGTTTGAATGCAATTGAGTGGAATATTAATGATTAAGCTTGAGCATTATTGGAAATAATTACCATTTTTGGAAACAGTAGTTTACTTTCATTTGATTAAACAAGCTATGTTTGAATGCAATCGAATTTCATTTGATTCAATAAGCTTTATTCGAATCAAATTAGCTTTGTTTGAATGCAATTGAGTGGAATCTTAATGATTAAGCTTAAGCTTTATTTGAAAGAAATACCATTTTTGGAAAGAATACTTGACTTTCATTTGATTAAAGAAGATATGTTTGAATGCAATTAGCTTTTATTTGATTCAATAAGCTTTATTTGAATCAAATTATCATTGTTTGAATGCAAATGAGTGGAATCTTAATGAATAAGGTTATGTTTTATTTGAACCAATTACAATTTTTGGTAAGAAGTTGACTTTCATTTGATTAAATAAGCTATGTTTGAATGCAATTGACTTTCATTTGATTCAATAAGCTTTACTAAAATCAAATTAGCTTTGTTTGAATGTAACTATGTGGAATCTGAGTGATTAAGCTTAAGTTTTGTTTGAAACAATTACCATTTTTTGAAACAATAGTTGACTTTCATTTGATTAAACAAGCTATTTTTCAATACAATTGAATTTCTTTTGATTCAGTAAGCTTTATTCGAATCAAATTAGCTTTGTTTGAATAGAATTGAGTGGAATCTTAATGCTTAAGCTTATGCTTTATTTGAACCAATTACCATTTTTGAAAAGAATAGTTGACTTTCTTTTGAATAAACAAGTTATGTTTAATTTGAATGCAATTTACGTTCATTTGATTCAATAAGCTTTATTCGAATCAAATTAGCTTTGTTTCAATGCAATTGAGTGGAATCTTAATGATTAAGCTTAAGCTTTATTTGAAACAATTACCATTTTTGGAATAAATAGTTGTCTTTCATTTTATTCAATAAGGTTTATTCAAATCAAATAATCTTTGTTTGAATGCAATTGAGTGGAATATTAATGATTAAGCTTGAGCATTATTGGAAATAATTACCATTTTTGGAAACAGTAGTTTACTTTCATTTGATTAAACAAGCTATGTTTGAATGCAATCGAACTTCATTTCATTCAATAATCTTTATTCGAATCAAATTACCTTTGTGTGAATGCAATTGAGTGGAATCTTAATGATTAAGCTTATGCTTTATTTGAACCAATTACCATTTTTGGAAAGAATAGTTAACTTTCATTTGATTAAACAAGTTATGTTTGAATGCAATTTACGTTCTTTTGATTCAATAAACTTTATTCGAATAAAATTAGCTTTGATTGAATGCAATTGAGTGGAATCTTAATGATTAAGGTTAAGCTTTATTTCAAACAATTACCCTTTTCGGAATAAATAGTTGTCTTTCATTTGATTCAATAAGCTTTATTCGAATCAAATTATCTTTGTTTGAATGCAATTGAGTGGAATTTTAATGATTAAGCTTGAGCATTATTCGAAACAATTACCATTTTTGGAAACAATAGTTTACTTTCATTTGATTAAACAAGCTATGTTTGAATGCAATCGAATTTCATTTGATTCAATAAGCTTTATTCGAATCAAATTAGCTTTGTTTGAATGCAATTGAGTGGAATCTTAATGATTAAGCTTAAGCTTTATTTGAAAGAAATACCATTTTTGGAAAGAATACTTGACTTTCATTTGATTAAAGAAGATATGTTTGAATGCAATTAGCTTTTATTTGATTCAATATGCTTTATTTGAATCAAATTATCATTGTTTGAATGCAAATGAGTGGAATCTTAATGAATAAGGTTATGTTTTATTTGAACCAATTACAATTTTTGGTAAGAAGTTGACTTTCATTTGATTAAATAAGCTATGTTTGAATGCAATTGACTTTCATTTGATTCAATAAGCTTTACTAAAATCAAATTAGCTTTGTTTGAATGTAACTATGTGGAATCTGAGTGATTAAGCTTAAGTTTTGTTTGAAACAATTACCATTTTTTGAAACAATAGTTGACTTTCATTTGATTAAACAAGCTATTTTTCAATACAATTGAATTTCTTTTGATTCAGTAAGCTTTATTCGAATCAAATTAGCTTTGTTTGAATAGAATTGAGTGGAATCTTAATGCTTAAGCTTATGCTTTATTTGAACCAATTACCATTTTTGAAAAGAATAGTTGACTTTCTTTTGAATAAACAAGTTATGTTTAATTTGAATGCAATTTACGTTCATTTGATTCAATAAGCTTTATTCGAATCAAATTAGCTTTGTTTCAATGCAATTGAGTGGAATCTTAATGATTAAGCTTAAGCTTTATTTGAAACAATTACCATTTTTGGAATAAATAGTTGTCTTTCATTTTATTCAATAAGGTTTATTCAAATCAAATAATCTTTGTTTGAATGCAATTGAGTGGAATATTAATGATTAAGCTTGAGCATTATTGGAAATAATTACCATTTTTGGAAACAGTAGTTTACTTTCATTTGATTAAACAAGCTATGTTTGAATGCAATCGAACTTCATTTCATTCAATAATCTTTATTCGAATCAAATTACCTTTGTGTGAATGCAATTGAGTGGAATCTTAATGATTAAGCTTATGCTTTATTTGAACCAATTACCATTTTTGGAAAGAATAGTTAACTTTCATTTGATTAAACAAGTTATGTTTGAATGCAATTTACGTTCTTTTGATTCAATAAACTTTATTCGAATAAAATTAGCTTTGATTGAATGCAATTGAGTGGAATCTTAATGATTAAGGTTAAGCTTTATTTCAAACAATTACCCTTTTTGGAATAAATAGTTGTCTTTCATTTGATTCAATAAGCTTTATTCGAATCAAATTATCTTTGTTTGAATGCAATTGAGTGGAATTTTAATGATTAAGCTTGAGCATTATTCGAAACAATTACCATTTTTGGAAACAATAGTTTACTTTCATTTGATTAAACAAGCTATATTTGAATGCAATCGAATCTCATTTGATTCAATAAGCTTTATTCGAATCAAATTAGCTTTGTTTGAATGCAATTGAGTGGAATCTTAATGATTAAGCTTAAGCTTTATTTGAAAGAAATACCATTTTTGGAAAGAATACTTGACTTTCATTTGATTAAAGAAGCTATGTTTGAATGCAATTAACTTTTATTTGATTCAATAAGCTTTATTTGAATCAAATTATCATTGTTTGAATGCAAATGAGTGGAATCTTAATGAATAAGGTTAAGTTTTATTTGAACCAATTACAATTTTTGGTAAGAAGTTGACTTTCATTTGATTAAATAAGCTATGTTTGAATGCAATTGACTTTCATTTGATTCAATAAGCTTTATTAAAATCAAATTAGCTTTGTTTGAATGTAACTATGTGGAATCTGAGTGATTAAGCTTAAGTTTTGTTTGAAACAATTACCATTTTTTGAAACAATAGTTGACTTTCAATTGATTAAACAAGCTATTTTTCAATACAATTGAATTTCTTTTGATTCAGTAAGCTTTATTCGAATCAAATTAGCTTTGTTTGAATAGAATTGAGTGGAATCTTAATGCTTAAGCTTATGCTTTATTTGAACCAATTACCATTTTTGAAAAGAATAGTTGACTTTCTTTTGAATAAACAAGTTATGTTTAATTTGAATGCAATTTACGTTCATTTGATTCAATAAGCTTTATTCGAATCAAATTAGCTTTGTTTCAATGCAATTGAGTGGAATCTTAATGATTAAGCTTAAGCTTTATTTGAAACAATTACCATTTTTGGAATAAATAGTTGTCTTTCATTTTATTCAATAAGGTTTATTCAAATCAAATAAGCTTTGTTTGAATGCAATTGAGTGGAATATTAATGATTAAGCTTGAGCATTATTGGAAATAATTACCATTTTTGGAAACAGTAGTTTACTTTCATTTGATTAAACAAGCTATGTTTGAATGCAATCGAATTTCATTTGATTCAATAAGATTTATTCGAATCAAATTAGCTTTGTTTGAATGCAATTGAGTGGAATCTTAATGATTAAGCTTAAGCTTTATTTGAAAGAAATACCATTTTTGGAAAGAATACTTGACTTTCATTTGATTAAAGAAGCTATGTTTAAATGCAATTAACTTTTATTTGATTCAATAAGCTTTATTTGAATCAAATTATCATTGTTTGAATGCAAATGAGTGGAATCTTAATGAATAAGGTTAAGTTTTATTTGAACCAATTACAATTTTTGGTAAGAAGTTGACTTTCATTTGATTAAATAAGCTATGTTTGAATGCAATTGACTTTCATTTGATTCAATAAGCTTTATTAAAATCAAATTAGTTTTGTTTGAATGTAACTATGTGGAATCTGAGTGATTAAGCTTAAGTTTTGTTTGAAACAATTACCATTTTTTGAAACAATAGTTGACTTTCATTTGATTAAACAAGCTATTTTTCAATACAATTGAATTTCTTTTGATTCAGTAAGCTTTATTCGAATCAAATTAGCTTTGTTTGAATAGAATTGAGTGGAATCTTAATGCTTAAGCTTATGCTTTATTTGAACCAATTACCATTTTTGAAAAGAATAGTTGACTTTCTTTTGAATAAACAAGTTATGTTTAATTTGAATGCAATTTACGTTCATTTGATTCAATAAGCTTTATTCGAATCAAATTAGCTTTGTTTCAATGCAATTGAGTGGAATCTTAATGATTAAGCTTAAGCTTTATTTGAAACAATTACCATTTTTGGAATAAATAGTTGTCTTTCATTTTATTCAATAAGGTTTATTCAAATCAAATAATCTTTGTTTGAATGCAATTGAGTGGAATATTAATGATTAAGCTTGAGCATTATTGGAAATAATTACCATTTTTGGAAACAGTAGTTTACTTTCATTTGATTAAACAAGCTATGTTTGAAAGCAATCGAATCTCATTTGATTCAATAATCTTTATTCGAATCAAATTAGCTTTGTTTGAATGCAATCGAGTGGAATCTTAATGATTAAGCTTAAGCTTTATTTGAAAGAAATACCATTTTTGGAAAGAATACTTGACTTTCATTTGATTAAAGAAGATATGTTTGAATGCAATTAGCTTTTATTTGATTCAATAAGCTTTATTTGAATCAAATTATCATTGTTTGAATGCAAATGAGTGGAATCTTAATGAATAAGGTTATGTTTTATTTGAACCAATTACAATTTTTGGTAAGAAGTTGACTTTCATTTGATTAAATAAGCTATGTTTGAATGCAATTGACTTTCATTTGATTCAATAAGCTTTACTAAAATCAAATTAGCTTTGTTTGAATGTAACTATGTGGAATCTGAGTGATTAAGCTTAAGTTTTGTTTGAAACAATTACCATTTTTTGAAACAATAGTTGACTTTCATTTGATTAAACAAGCTATTTTTCAATACAATTGAATTTCTTTTGATTCAGTAAGCTTTATTCGAATCAAATTAGCTTTGTTTGAATAGAATTGAGTGGAATCTTAATGCTTAAGCTTATGCTTTATTTGAACCAATTACCATTTTTGAAAAGAATAGTTGACTTTCTTTTGAATAAACAAGTTATGTTTAATTTGAATGCAATTTACGTTCATTTGATTCAATAAGCTTTATTCGAATCAAATTAGCTTTGTTTCAATGCAATTGAGTGGAATCTTAATGATTAAGCTTAAGCTTTATTTGAAACAATTACCATTTTTGGAATAAATAGTTGTCTTTCATTTTATTCAATAAGGTTTATTCAAATCAAATAATCTTTGTTTGAATGCAATTGAGTGGAATATTAATGATTAAGCTTGAGCATTATTGGAAATAATTACCATTTTTGGAAACACTAGTTTACTTTCATTTGATTAAACAAGCTATGTTTGAATGCAATCGAACTTCATTTCATTCAATAATCTTTATTCGAATCAAATTACCTTTGTGTGAATGCAATTGAGTGGAATCTTAATGATTAAGCTTATGCTTTATTTGAACCAATTACCATTTTTGGAAAGAATAGTTAACTTTCATTTGATTAAACAAGTTATGTTTGAATGCAATTTACGTTCTTTTGATTCAATAAACTTTATTCGAATAAAATTAGCTTTGATTGAATGCAATTGAGTGGAATCTTAATGATTAAGGTTAAGCTTTATTTCAAACAATTACCCTTTTTGGAATAAATAGTTGTCTTTCATTTGATTCAATAAGCTTTATTCGAATCAAATTATCTTTGTTTGAATGCAATTGAGTGGAATTTTAATGATTAAGCTTGAGCATTATTCGAAACAATTACCATTTTTGGAAACAATAGTTTACTTTCATTTGATTAAACAAGCTATATTTGAATGCAATCGAATCTCATTTGATTCAATAAGCTTTATTCGAATCAAATTAGCTTTGTTTGAATGCAATTGAGTGGAATCTTAATGATTAAGCTTAAGCTTTATTTGAAAGAAATACCATTTTTGGAAAGAATACTTGACTTTCATTTGATTAAAGAAGCTATGTTTGAATGCAATTAACTTTTATTTGATTCAATAAGCTTTATTTGAATCAAATTATCATTGTTTGAATGCAAATGAGTGGAATCTTAATGAATAAGGTTAAGTTTTATTTGAACCAATTACAATTTTTGGTAAGAAGTTGACTTTCATTTGATTAAATAAGCTATGTTTGAATGCAATTGACTTTCATTTGATTCAATAAGCTTTATTAAAATCAAATTAGCTTTGTTTGAATGTAACTATGTGGAATCTGAGTGATTAAGCTTAAGTTTTGTTTGAAACAATTACCATTTTTTGAAACAATAGTTGACTTTCAATTGATTAAACAAGCTATTTTTCAATACAATTGAATTTCTTTTGATTCAGTAAGCTTTATTCGAATCAAATTAGCTTTGTTTGAATAGAATTGAGTGGAATCTTAATGCTTAAGCTTATGCTTTATTTGAACCAATTACCATTTTTGAAAAGAATAGTTGACTTTCTTTTGAATAAACAAGTTATGTTTAATTTGAATGCAATTTACGTTCATTTGATTCAATAAGCTTTATTCGAATCAAATTAGCTTTGTTTCAATGCAATTGAGTGGAATCTTAATGATTAAGCTTAAGCTTTATTTGAAACAATTACCATTTTTGGAATAAATAGTTGTCTTTCATTTTATTCAATAAGGTTTATTCAAATCAAATAATCTTTGTTTGAATGCAATTGAGTGGAATATTAATGATTAAGCTTGAGCATTATTGGAAATAATTACCATTTTTGGAAACAGTAGTTTACTTTCATTTGATTAAACAAGCTATGTTTGAAAGCAATCGAATCTCATTTGATTCAATAATCTTTATTCGAATCAAATTAGCTTTGTTTGAATGCAATCGAGTGGAATCTTAATGATTAAGCTTAAGCTTTATTTGAAAGAAATACCATTTTTGGAAAGAATACTTGACTTTCATTTGATTAAAGAAGATATGTTTGAATGCAATTAGCTTTTATTTGATTCAATAAGCTTTATTTGAATCAAATTATCATTGTTTGAATGCAAATGAGTGGAATCTTAATGAATAAGGTTATGTTTTATTTGAACCAATTACAATTTTTGGTAAGAAGTTGACTTTCATTTGATTAAATAAGCTATGTTTGAATGCAATTGACTTTCATTTGATTCAATAAGCTTTACTAAAATCAAATTAGCTTTGTTTGAATGTAACTATGTGGAATCTGAGTGATTAAGCTTAAGTTTTGTTTGAAACAATTACCATTTTTTGAAACAATAGTTGACTTTCATTTGATTAAACAAGCTATTTTTCAATACAATTGAATTTCTTTTGATTCAGTAAGCTTTATTCGAATCAAATTAGCTTTGTTTGAATAGAATTGAGTGGAATCTTAATGCTTAAGCTTATGCTTTATTTGAACCAATTACCATTTTTGAAAAGAATAGTTGACTTTCTTTTGAATAAACAAGTTATGTTTTATTTGAATTCAATTTACGTTCATTTGATTCAATAAGCTTTATTCGAATCAAATTAGCTTTGTTTCAATGCAATTGAGTGGAATCTTAATGATTAAGCTTAAGCTTTATTTGAAACAATTACCATTTTTGGAATAAATAGTTGTCTTTCATTTTATTCAATAAGGTTTATTCAAATCAAATAAGCTTTGTTTAAATGCAATTGAGTGGAATATTAATGATTAAGCTTGAGCATTATTGGAAATAATTACCATTTTTGGAAACAGTAGTTTACTTTCATTTGATTAAACAAGCTATGTTTGAATGCAATCGAATTTCATTTGATTCAATAAGCTTTATTCGAATCAAATTAGCTTTGTTTGAATGCAATTGAGTGGAATCTTAATGATTAAGCTTAAGCTTTATTTGAAAGAAATACCATTTTTGGAAAGAATACTTGACTTTCATTTGATTAAAGAAGATATGTTTGAATGCAATTAGCTTTTATTTGATTCAATAAGCTTTATTTGAATCAAATTATCATTGTTTGAATGCAAATGAGTGGAATCTTAATGAATAAGGTTATGTTTTATTTGAACCAATTACAATTTTTGGTAAGAAGTTGACTTTCATTTGATTAAATAAGCTATGTTTGAATGCAATTGACTTTCATTTGATTCAATAAGCTTTATTAAAATCAAATTAGCTTTGTTTGAATGTAACTATGTGGAATCTGAGTGATTAAGCTTAAGTTTTGTTTGAAACAATTACCATTTTTTGAAACAATAGTTGACTTTCATTTGATTAAACAAGCTATTTTTCAATACAATTGAATTTCTTTTGATTCAGTAAGCTTTATTCGAATCAAATTAGCTTTGTTTGAATAGAATTGAGTGGAATTTTAATGCTTAAGCTTATGCTTTATTTGAACCAATTACCATTTTTGAAAAGAATAGTTGACTTTCTTTTGAATAAACAAGTTATGTTTAATTTGAATGCAATTTACGTTCATTTGATTCAATAAGCTTTATTCGAATCAAATTAGCTTTGTTTCAATAAAATTGAGTGGAATCTTAATGATTAAGCTTAAGCTTTATTTGAAACAATTACCATTTTTGGAATAAATAGTTGTCTTTCATTTTATTCAATAAGGTTTATTCAAATCAAATAAGCTTTGTTTGAATGCAATTGAGTGGAATATTAATGATTAAGCTTGAGCATTATTGGAAATAATTACCATTTTTGGAAACAGTAGTTTACTTTCATTTGATTAAACAAGCTATGTTTGAATGCAATCGAATTTCATTTGATTCAATAAGCTTTATTCGAATCAAATTAGCTTTGTTTGAATGCAATTGAGTGGAATCTTAATGATTAAGCTTAAGCTTTATTTGAAAGAAATACCATTTTTGGAAAGAATACTTGACTTTCATTTGATTAAAGAAGCTATGTTTGAATGCAATTAGCTTTTATTTGATTCAATAAGCTTTATTTGAATCAAATTATCATTGTTTGAATGCAAATGAGTGGAATCTTAATGAATAAGGTTATGTTTTATTTGATTCAATTACAATTTTTGGTAAGAAGTTGACTTTCATTTGATTAAATAAGCTATGTTTGAATGCAATAGACTTTCATTTGATTCAATAAGCTTTATTAAAATCAAATTAGCTTTGTTTGAATGTAACTATGTGGAATCTGAGTGATTAAGCTTAAGTTTTGTTTGAAACAATTACCATTTTTTGAAACAATAGTTGACTTTCATTTGATTAAACAAGCTATTTTTCAATACAATTGAATTTCTTTTGATTCAGTAAGCTTTATTCGAATCAAATTAGCTTTGTTTGAATAGAATTGAGTGGAATCTTAATGCTTAAGCTTATGCTTTATTTGAACCAATTACCATTTTTGAAAAGAATAGTTGACTTTCTTTTGAATAAACAAGTTATGTTTAATTTGAATGCAATTTACGTTCATTTGATTCAATAAGCTTTATTCGAATCAAATTAGCTTTGTTTCAATGCAATTGGGTGGAATCTTAATGATTAAGCTTAAGCTTTATTTGAAACAATTACCATTTTTGGAATAAATAGTTGTCTTTCATTTTATTCAATAAGGTTTATTCAAATCAAATAAGCTTTGTTTGAATGCAATTGAGTGGAATATTAATGATTAAGCTTGAGCATTATTGGAAATAATTACCATTTTTGGAAACAGTAGTTTACTTTCATTTGATTAAACAAGCTATGTTTGAATGCAATCGAACTTCATTTCATTCAATAATCTTTATTCGAATCAAATTAGCTTTGTTTGAATGCAATTGAGTGGAATCTTAATGATTAAGCTTAAGCTTTATTTGAAAGAAATACCATTTTTGGAAAGAATACTTGACTTTCATTTGATTAAAGAAGATATGTTTGAATGCAATTAGCTTTTATTTGATTCAATAAGCTTTATTTGAATCAAATTATCATTGTTTGAATGCAAATGAGTGGAATCTTAATGAATAAGGTTATGTTTTATTTGAACCAATTACAATTTTTGGTAAGAAGTTGACTTTCATTTGATTAAATAAGCTATGTTTGAATGCAATTGACTTTCATTTGATTCAATAAGCTTTACTAAAATCAAATTAGCTTTGTTTGAATGTAACTATGTGGAATCTGAGTGATTAAGCTTAAGTTTTGTTTGAAACAATTACCATTTTTTGAAACAATAGTTGACTTTCATTTGATTAAACAAGCTATTTTTCAATACAATTGAATTTCTTTTGATTCAGTAAGCTTTATTCGAATCAAATTAGCTTTGTTTGAATAGAATTGAGTGGAATCTTAATGCTTAAGCTTATGCTTTATTTGAACCAATTACCATTTTTGAAAAGAATAGTTGACTTTCTTTTGAATAAACAAGTTATGTTTAATTTGAATGCAATTTACGTTCATTTGATTCAATAAGCTTTATTCGAATCAAATTAGCTTTGTTTCAATGCAATTGAGTGGAATCTTAATGATTAAGCTTAAGCTTTATTTGAAACAATTACCATTTTTGGAATAAATAGTTGTCTTTCATTTTATTCAATAAGGTTTATTCAAATCAAATAATCTTTGTTTGAATGCAATTGAGTGGAATATTAATGATTAAGCTTGAGCATTATTGGAAATAATTACCATTTTTGGAAACAGTAGTTTACTTTCATTTGATTAAACAAGCTATGTTTGAATGCAATCGAATTTCATTTGATTCAATAATCTTTATTCGAATCAAATTAGCTTTGTTTGAATGCAATTGAGTGGAATCTTAATGATTAAGCTTAAGCTTTATTTGAAAGAAATACCATTTTTGGAAAGAATACTTGACTTTCATTTGATTAAAGAAGATATGTTTGAATGCAATTAGCTTTTATTTGATTCAATAAGCTTTATTTGAATCAAATTATCATTGTTTGAATGCAAATGAGTGGAATCTTAATGAATAAGGTTATGTTTTATTTGAACCAATTACAATTTTTGGTAAGAAGTTGACTTTCATTTAATTAAATAAGCTATGTTTGAATGCAATTGACTTTCATTTGATTCAATAAGCTTTATTAGAATCAAATTAGCTTTGTTTGAATGTAACTATGTGGAATCTGAGTGATTAAGCTTAAGTTTTGTTTGAAACAATTACCATTTTTTTAAACAATAGTTGACTTTCATTTGATTAAACAAGCTATTTTTCAATACAATTGAATTTCTTTTGATTCAGTAAGCTTTATTCGAATTAAATTAGCTTTGTTTGAATACAATTGAGTGGAATCTTAATGCTTAAGCTTATGCTTTATTTGAACCAATTACCATTTTTGAAAAGAATAGTTGACTTTCTTTTGAATAAACAAGTTATGTTTAATTTGAATGCAATTTACGTTCATTTGATTCAATAAGCTTTATTCGAATCAAATTAGCTTTGTTTCAATGCAATTGAGTGGAATCTTAATGATTAAGCTTAAGCTTTATTTGAAACAATTACCATTTTTGGAATAAATAGTTGTCTTTCATTTTATTCAATAAGGTTTATTCAAATCAAATAATCTTTGTTTGAATGCAATTGAGTGGAATATTAATGATTAAGCTTGAGCATTATTGGAAATAATTACCATTTTTGGAAACAGTAGTTTACTTTCATTTGATTAAACAAGCTATGTTTGAAAGCAATCGAATCTCATTTGATTCAATAATCTTTATTCGAATCAAATTAGCTTTGTTTGAATGCAATCGAGTGGAATCTTAATGATTAAGCTTAAGCTTTATTTGAAAGAAATACCATTTTTGGAAAGAATACTTGACTTTCATTTGATTAAAGAAGATATGTTTGAATGCAATTAGCTTTTATTTGATTCAATAAGCTTTATTTGAATCAAATTATCATTGTTTGAATGCAAATGAGTGGAATCTTAATGAATAAGGTTATGTTTTATTTGAACCAATTACAATTTTTGGTAAGAAGTTGACTTTCATTTGATTAAATAAGCTATGTTTGAATGCAATTGACTTTCATTTGATTCAATAAGCTTTACTAAAATCAAATTAGCTTTGTTTGAATGTAACTATGTGGAATCTGAGTGATTAAGCTTAAGTTTTGTTTGAAACAATTACCATTTTTTGAAACAATAGTTGACTTTCATTTGATTAAACAAGCTATTTTTCAATACAATTGAATTTCTTTTGATTCAGTAAGCTTTATTCGAATCAAATTAGCTTTGTTTGAATAGAATTGAGTGGAATCTTAATGCTTAAGCTTATGCTTTATTTGAACCAATTACCATTTTTGAAAAGAATAGTTGACTTTCTTTTGAATAAACAAGTTATGTTTAATTTGAATGCAATTTACGTTCATTTGATTCAATAAGCTTTATTCGAATCAAATTAGCTTTGTTTCAATGCAATTGAGTGGAATCTTAATGATTAAGCTTAAGCTTTATTTGAAACAATTACCATTTTTGGAATAAATAGTTGTCTTTCATTTTATTCAATAAGGTTTATTCAAATCAAATAAGCTTTGTTTGAATGCAATTGAGTGGAATATTAATGATTAAGCTTGAGCATTATTGGAAATAATTACCATTTTTGGAAACAGTAGTTTACTTTCATTTGATTAAACAAGCTATGTTTGAATGCAATCGAATTTCATTTGATTCAATAAGCTTTATTCGAATCAAATTAGCTTTGTTTGAATGCAATTGAGTGGAATCTTAATGATTAAGCTTAAGCTTTATTTGAAAGAAATACCATTTTTGGAAAGAATACTTGACTTTCATTTGATTAAAGAAGATATGTTTGAATGCAATTAGCTTTTATTTGATTCAATAAGCTTTATTTGAATCAAATTATCATTGTTTGAATGCAAATGAGTGGAATCTTAATGAATAAGGTTATGTTTTATTTGAACCAATTACAATTTTTGGTAAGAAGTTGACTTTCATTTGATTAAATAAGCTATGTTTGAATGCAATTGACTTTCATTTGATTCAATAAGCTTTATTAAAATCAAATTAGCTTTGTTTGAATGTAACTATGTGGAATCTGAGTGATTAAGCTTAAGTTTTGTTTGAAACAATTACCATTTTTTGAAACAATAGTTGACTTTCATTTGATTAAACAAGCTATTTTTCAATACAATTGAATTTCTTTTGATTCAGTAAGCTTTATTCGAATCAAATTAGCTTTGTTTGAATAGAATTGAGTGGAATTTTAATGCTTAAGCTTATGCTTTATTTGAACCAATTACCATTTTTGAAAAGAATAGTTGACTTTCTTTTGAATAAACAAGTTATGTTTAATTTGAATGCAATTTACGTTCATTTGATTCAATAAGCTTTATTCGAATCAAATTAGCTTTGTTTCAATGCAATTGAGTGGAATCTTAATGATTAAGCTTAAGCTTTATTTGAAACAATTACCATTTTTGGAATAAATAGTTGTCTTTCATTTTATTCAATAAGGTTTATTCAAATCAAATAAGCTTTGTTTGAATGCAATTGAGTGGAATATTAATGATTAAGCTTGAGCATTATTGGAAATAATTACCATTTTTGGAAACAGTAGTTTACTTTCATTTGATTAAACAAGCTATGTTTGAATGCAATCGAATTTCATTTGATTCAATAAGCTTTATTCGAATCAAATTAGCTTTGTTTGAATGCAATTGAGTGGAATCTTAATGATTAAGCTTAAGCTTTATTTGAAAGAAATACCATTTTTGGAAAGAATACTTGACTTTCATTTGATTAAAGAAGCTATGTTTGAATGCAATTAGCTTTTATTTGATTCAATAAGCTTTATTTGAATCAAATTATCATTGTTTGAATGCAAATGAGTGGAATCTTAATGAATAAGGTTATGTTTTATTTGATTCAATTACAATTTTTGGTAAGAAGTTGACTTTCATTTGATTAAATAAGCTATGTTTGAATGCAATAGACTTTCATTTGATTCAATAAGTTTTATTAAAATCAAATTAGCTTTGTTTGAATGTAACTATGTGGAATCTGAGTGATTAAGCTTAAGTTTTGTTTGAAACAATTACCATTTTTTGAAACAATAGTTGACTTTCATTTGATTAAACAAGCTATTTTTCAATACAATTGAATTTCTTTTGATTCAGTAAGCTTTATTCGAATCAAATTAGCTTTGTTTGAATAGAATTGAGTGGAATTTTAATGCTTAAGCTTATGCTTTATTTGAACCAATTACCATTTTTGAAAAGAATAGTTGACTTTCTTTTGAATAAACAAGTTATGTTTAATTTGAATGCAATTTACGTTCATTTGATTCAATAAGCTTTATTCGAATCAAATTAGCTTTGTTTCAATGCAATTGAGTGGAATCTTAATGATTAAGCTTAAGCTTTATTTGAAACAATTACCATTTTTGGAATAAATAGTTGTCTTTCATTTTATTCAATAAGGTTTATTCAAATCAAATAAGCTTTGTTTGAATGCAATTGAGTGGAATATTAATGATTAAGCTTGAGCATTATTGGAAATAATTACCATTTTTGGAAACAGTAGTTTACTTTCATTTGATTAAACAAGCTATGTTTGAATGCAATCGAATTTCATTTGATTCAATAAGCTTTATTCGAATCAAATTAGCTTTGTTTGAATGCAATTGAGTGGAATCTTAATGATTAAGCTTAAGCTTTATTTGAAAGAAATACCATTTTTGGAAAGAATACTTGACTTTCATTTGATTAAAGAAGCTATGTTTGAATGCAATTAGCTTTTATTTGATTCAATAAGCTTTATTTGAATCAAATTATCATTGTTTGAATGCAAATGAGTGGAATCTTAATGAATAAGGTTATGTTTTATTTGATTCAATTACAATTTTTGGTAAGAAGTTGACTTTCATTTGATTAAATAAGCTATGTTTGAATGCAATAGACTTTCATTTGATTCAATAAGTTTTATTAAAATCAAATTAGCTTTGTTTGAATGTAACTATGTGGAATCTGAGTGATTAAGCTTAAGTTTTGTTTGAAACAATTACCATTTTTTGAAACAATAGTTGACTTTCATTTGATTAAACAAGCTATTTTTCAATACAATTGAATTTCTTTTGATTCAGTAAGCTTTATTCGAATCAAATTAGCTTTGTTTGAATAGAATTGAGTGGAATCTTAATGCTTAAGCTTATGCTTTATTTGAACCAATTACCATTTTTGAAAAAGAATAGTTGACTTTCTTTTGAATAAACAAGTTATGTTTAATTTGAATGCAATTTACGTTCATTTGATTCAATAAGCTTTATTCGAATCAAATTAGCTTTGTTTCAATGCAATTGAGTGGAATCTTAATGATTAAGCTTAAGCTTTATTTGAAACAATTACCATTTTTGGAATAAATAGTTGTCTTTCATTTTATTCAATAAGGTTTATTCAAATCAAATAAGCTTTGTTTGAATGCAATTGAGTGGAATATTAATGATTAAGCTTGAGCATTATTGGAAATAATTACCATTTTTGGAAACAGTAGTTTACTTTCATTTGATTAAACAAGCTATGTTTGAATGCAATCGAATTTCATTTGATTCAATAATCTTTATTCGAATCAAATTAGCTTTGTTTGAATGCAATTGACTGGAATCTTAATGATTAAGCTTAAGCTTTATTTGAAAGAAATACCATTTTTGGAAAGAATACTTGACTTTCATTTGATTAAAGAAGATATGTTTGAATGCAATTAGCTTTTATTTGATTCAATAAGCTTTATTTGAATCAAATTATCATTGTTTGAATGCAAATGAGTGGAATCTTAATGAATAAGGTTATGTTTTATTTGAACCAATTACAATTTTTGGTAAGAAGTTGACTTTCATTTGATTAAATAAGCTATGTTTGAATGCAATTGACTTTCATTTGATTCAATAAGCTTTATTAAAATCAAATTAGCTTTGTTTGAATGTAACTATGTGGAATCTGAGTGATTAAGCTTAAGTTTTGTTTGAAACAATTACCATTTTTTGAAACAATAGTTGACTTTCATTTGATTAAACAAGCTATTTTTCAATACAATTGAATTTCTTTTGATTCAGTAAGCTTTATTCGAATCAAATTAGCTTTGTTTGAATAGAATTGAGTGGAATCTTAATGCTTAAGCTTATGCTTTATTTGAACCAATTACCATTTTTGAAAAGAATAGTTGACTTTCTTTTGAATAAACAAGTTATGTTTAATTTGAATGCAATTTACGTTCATTTGATTCAATAAGCTTTATTCGAATCAAATTAGCTTTGTTTCAATGCAATTGGGTGGAATCTTAATGATTAAGCTTAAGCTTTATTTGAAACAATTACCATTTTTGGAATAAATAGTTGTCTTTCATTTTATTCAATAAGGTTTATTCAAATCAAATAAGCTTTGTTTGAATGCAATTGAGTGGAATATTAATGATTAAGCTTGAGCATTATTGGAAATAATTACCATTTTTGGAAACAGTAGTTTACTTTCATTTGATTAAACAAGCTATGTTTGAATGCAATCGAATTTCATTTGATTCAATAAGCTTTATTCGAATCAAATTAGCTTTGTTTGAATGCAATTGAGTGGAATCTTAATGATTAAGCTTAAGCTTTATTTGAAAGAAATACCATTTTTGGAAAGAATACTTGACTTTCATTTGATTAAAGAAGATATGTTTGAATGCAATTAGCTTTTATTTGATTCAATAAGCTTTATTTGAATCAAATTATCATTGTTTGAATGCAAATGAGTGGAATCTTAATGAATAAGGTTATGTTTTATTTGAACCAATTACAATTTTTGGTAAGAAGTTGACTTTCATTTGATTAAATAAGCTATGTTTGAATGCAATTGACTTTCATTTGATTCAATAAGCTTTACTAAAATCAAATTAGCTTTGTTTGAATGTAACTATGTGGAATCAGAGTGATTAAGCTTAAGTTTTGTTTGAAACAATTACCATTTTTTGAAACAATAGTTGACTTTCATTTGATTAAACAAGCTATTTTTCAATACAATTGAATTTCTTTTGATTCAGTAAGCTTTATTCGAATCAAATTAGCTTTGTTTGAATAGAATTGAGTGGAATCTTAATGCTTAAGCTTATGCTTTATTTGAACCAATTACCATTTTTGAAAAGAATAGTTGACTTTCTTTTGAATAAACAAGTTATGTTTAATTTGAATGCAATTTACGTTCATTTGATTCAATAAGCTTTATTCGAATCAAATTAGCTTTGTTTCAATGCAATTGAGTGGAATCTTAATGATTAAGCTTAAGCTTTATTTGAAACAATTACCATTTTTGGAATAAATAGTTGTCTTTCATTTTATTCAATAAGGTTTATTCAAATCAAATAATCTTTGTTTGAATGCAATTGAGTGGAATATTAATGATTAAGCTTGAGCATTATTGGAAATAATTACCATTTTTGGAAACAGTAGTTTACTTTCATTTGATTAAACAAGCTATGTTTGAAAGCAATCGAATCTCATTTGATTCAATAATCTTTATTCGAATCAAATTAGCTTTGTTTGAATGCAATCGAGTGGAATCTTAATGATTAAGCTTAAGCTTTATTTGAAAGAAATACCATTTTTGGAAAGAATACTTGACTTTCATTTGATTAAAGAAGATATGTTTGAATGCAATTAGCTTTTATTTGATTCAATAAGCTTTATTTGAATCAAATTATCATTGTTTGAATGCAAATGAGTGGAATCTTAATGAATAAGGTTATGTTTTATTTGAACCAATTACAATTTTTGGTAAGAAGTTGACTTTCATTTGATTAAATAAGCTATGTTTGAATGCAATTGACTTTCATTTGATTCAATAAGCTTTACTAAAATCAAATTAGCTTTGTTTGAATGTAACTATGTGGAATCTGAGTGATTAAGCTTAAGTTTTGTTTGAAACAATTACCATTTTTTGAAACAATAGTTGACTTTCATTTGATTAAACAAGCTATTTTTCAATACAATTGAATTTCTTTTGATTCAGTAAGCTTTATTCGAATCAAATTAGCTTTGTTTGAATAGAATTGAGTGGAATCTTAATGCTTAAGCTTATGCTTTATTTGAACCAATTACCATTTTTGAAAAGAATAGTTGACTTTCTTTTGAATAAACAAGTTATGTTTAATTTGAATGCAATTTACGTTCATTTGATTCAATAAGCTTTATTCGAATCAAATTAGCTTTGTTTCAATGCAATTGAGTGGAATCTTAATGATTAAGCTTAAGCTTTATTTGAAACAATTACCATTTTTGGAATAAATAGTTGTCTTTCATTTTATTCAATAAGGTTTATTCAAATCAAATAAGCTTTGTTTGAATGCAATTGAGTGGAATATTAATGATTAAGCTTGAGCATTATTGGAAATAATTACCATTTTTGGAAACAGTAGTTTACTTTCATTTGATTAAACAAGCTATGTTTGAATGCAATCGAATTTCATTTGATTCAATAAGCTTTATTCGAATCA
Organism: Salicornia ramosissima; assembly: GCA_951394345.1. Lineage (NCBI taxonomy): Eukaryota > Viridiplantae > Streptophyta > Magnoliopsida > Caryophyllales > Amaranthaceae > Salicornia > Salicornia ramosissima. The sequence continues at coordinate 34,025,328 of OX596233.1, read as the reverse complement.
AATTAGCTTTGTTTGAATGCAATTGAGTGGAATCTTAATGATTAAGCTTAAGCTTTATTTGAAAGAAATACCATTTTTGGAAAGAATACTTGACTTTCATTTGATTAAAGAAGATATGTTTGAATGCAATTAGCTTTTATTTGATTCAATAAGCTTTATTTGAATCAAATTATCATTGTTTGAATGCAAATGAGTGGAATCTTAATGAATAAGGTTATGTTTTATTTGAACCAATTACAATTTTTGGTAAGAAGTTGACTTTCATTTGATTAAATAAGCTATGTTTGAATGCAATTGACTTTCATTTGATTCAATAAGCTTTATTAAAATCAAATTAGCTTTGTTTGAATGTAACTATGTGGAATCTGAGTGATTAAGCTTAAGTTTTGTTTGAAACAATTACCATTTTTTGAAACAATAGTTGACTTTCATTTGATTAAACAAGCTATTTTTCAATACAATTGAATTTCTTTTGATTCAGTAAGCTTTATTCGAATCAAATTAGCTTTGTTTGAATAGAATTGAGTGGAATTTTAATGCTTAAGCTTATGCTTTATTTGAACCAATTACCATTTTTGAAAAGAATAGTTGACTTTCTTTTGAATAAACAAGTTATGTTTAATTTGAATGCAATTTACGTTCATTTGATTCAATAAGCTTTATTCGAATCAAATTAGCTTTGTTTCAATGCAATTGAGTGGAATCTTAATGATTAAGCTTAAGCTTTATTTGAAACAATTACCATTTTTGGAATAAATAGTTGTCTTTCATTTTATTCAATAAGGTTTATTCAAATCAAATAAGCTTTGTTTGAATGCAATTGAGTGGAATATTAATGATTAAGCTTGAGCATTATTGGAAATAATTACCATTTTTGGAAACAGTAGTTTACTTTCATTTGATTAAACAAGCTATGTTTGAATGCAATCGAATTTCATTTGATTCAATAAGCTTTATTCGAATCAAATTAGCTTTGTTTGAATGCAATTGAGTGGAATCTTAATGATTAAGCTTAAGCTTTATTTGAAAGAAATACCATTTTTGGAAAGAATACTTGACTTTCATTTGATTAAAGAAGCTATGTTTGAATGCAATTAGCTTTTATTTGATTCAATAAGCTTTATTTGAATCAAATTATCATTGTTTGAATGCAAATGAGTGGAATCTTAATGAATAAGGTTATGTTTTATTTGATTCAATTACAATTTTTGGTAAGAAGTTGACTTTCATTTGATTAAATAAGCTATGTTTGAATGCAATAGACTTTCATTTGATTCAATAAGTTTTATTAAAATCAAATTAGCTTTGTTTGAATGTAACTATGTGGAATCTGAGTGATTAAGCTTAAGTTTTGTTTGAAACAATTACCATTTTTTGAAACAATAGTTGACTTTCATTTGATTAAACAAGCTATTTTTCAATACAATTGAATTTCTTTTGATTCAGTAAGCTTTATTCGAATCAAATTAGCTTTGTTTGAATAGAATTGAGTGGAATTTTAATGCTTAAGCTTATGCTTTATTTGAACCAATTACCATTTTTGAAAAGAATAGTTGACTTTCTTTTGAATAAACAAGTTATGTTTAATTTGAATGCAATTTACGTTCATTTGATTCAATAAGCTTTATTCGAATCAAATTAGCTTTGTTTCAATGCAATTGAGTGGAATCTTAATGATTAAGCTTAAGCTTTATTTGAAACAATTACCATTTTTGGAATAAATAGTTGTCTTTCATTTTATTCAATAAGGTTTATTCAAATCAAATAAGCTTTGTTTGAATGCAATTGAGTGGAATATTAATGATTAAGCTTGAGCATTATTGGAAATAATTACCATTTTTGGAAACAGTAGTTTACTTTCATTTGATTAAACAAGCTATGTTTGAATGCAATCGAATTTCATTTGATTCAATAAGCTTTATTCGAATCAAATTAGCTTTGTTTGAATGCAATTGAGTGGAATCTTAATGATTAAGCTTAAGCTTTATTTGAAAGAAATACCATTTTTGGAAAGAATACTTGACTTTCATTTGATTAAAGAAGCTATGTTTGAATGCAATTAGCTTTTATTTGATTCAATAAGCTTTATTTGAATCAAATTATCATTGTTTGAATGCAAATGAGTGGAATCTTAATGAATAAGGTTATGTTTTATTTGATTCAATTACAATTTTTGGTAAGAAGTTGACTTTCATTTGATTAAATAAGCTATGTTTGAATGCAATAGACTTTCATTTGATTCAATAAGTTTTATTAAAATCAAATTAGCTTTGTTTGAATGTAACTATGTGGAATCTGAGTGATTAAGCTTAAGTTTTGTTTGAAACAATTACCATTTTTTGAAACAATAGTTGACTTTCATTTGATTAAACAAGCTATTTTTCAATACAATTGAATTTCTTTTGATTCAGTAAGCTTTATTCGAATCAAATTAGCTTTGTTTGAATAGAATTGAGTGGAATCTTAATGCTTAAGCTTATGCTTTATTTGAACCAATTACCATTTTTGAAAAAGAATAGTTGACTTTCTTTTGAATAAACAAGTTATGTTTAATTTGAATGCAATTTACGTTCATTTGATTCAATAAGCTTTATTCGAATCAAATTAGCTTTGTTTCAATGCAATTGAGTGGAATCTTAATGATTAAGCTTAAGCTTTATTTGAAACAATTACCATTTTTGGAATAAATAGTTGTCTTTCATTTTATTCAATAAGGTTTATTCAAATCAAATAAGCTTTGTTTGAATGCAATTGAGTGGAATATTAATGATTAAGCTTGAGCATTATTGGAAATAATTACCATTTTTGGAAACAGTAGTTTACTTTCATTTGATTAAACAAGCTATGTTTGAATGCAATCGAATTTCATTTGATTCAATAATCTTTATTCGAATCAAATTAGCTTTGTTTGAATGCAATTGACTGGAATCTTAATGATTAAGCTTAAGCTTTATTTGAAAGAAATACCATTTTTGGAAAGAATACTTGACTTTCATTTGATTAAAGAAGATATGTTTGAATGCAATTAGCTTTTATTTGATTCAATAAGCTTTATTTGAATCAAATTATCATTGTTTGAATGCAAATGAGTGGAATCTTAATGAATAAGGTTATGTTTTATTTGAACCAATTACAATTTTTGGTAAGAAGTTGACTTTCATTTGATTAAATAAGCTATGTTTGAATGCAATTGACTTTCATTTGATTCAATAAGCTTTATTAAAATCAAATTAGCTTTGTTTGAATGTAACTATGTGGAATCTGAGTGATTAAGCTTAAGTTTTGTTTGAAACAATTACCATTTTTTGAAACAATAGTTGACTTTCATTTGATTAAACAAGCTATTTTTCAATACAATTGAATTTCTTTTGATTCAGTAAGCTTTATTCGAATCAAATTAGCTTTGTTTGAATAGAATTGAGTGGAATCTTAATGCTTAAGCTTATGCTTTATTTGAACCAATTACCATTTTTGAAAAGAATAGTTGACTTTCTTTTGAATAAACAAGTTATGTTTAATTTGAATGCAATTTACGTTCATTTGATTCAATAAGCTTTATTCGAATCAAATTAGCTTTGTTTCAATGCAATTGGGTGGAATCTTAATGATTAAGCTTAAGCTTTATTTGAAACAATTACCATTTTTGGAATAAATAGTTGTCTTTCATTTTATTCAATAAGGTTTATTCAAATCAAATAAGCTTTGTTTGAATGCAATTGAGTGGAATATTAATGATTAAGCTTGAGCATTATTGGAAATAATTACCATTTTTGGAAACAGTAGTTTACTTTCATTTGATTAAACAAGCTATGTTTGAATGCAATCGAATTTCATTTGATTCAATAAGCTTTATTCGAATCAAATTAGCTTTGTTTGAATGCAATTGAGTGGAATCTTAATGATTAAGCTTAAGCTTTATTTGAAAGAAATACCATTTTTGGAAAGAATACTTGACTTTCATTTGATTAAAGAAGATATGTTTGAATGCAATTAGCTTTTATTTGATTCAATAAGCTTTATTTGAATCAAATTATCATTGTTTGAATGCAAATGAGTGGAATCTTAATGAATAAGGTTATGTTTTATTTGAACCAATTACAATTTTTGGTAAGAAGTTGACTTTCATTTGATTAAATAAGCTATGTTTGAATGCAATTGACTTTCATTTGATTCAATAAGCTTTACTAAAATCAAATTAGCTTTGTTTGAATGTAACTATGTGGAATCTGAGTGATTAAGCTTAAGTTTTGTTTGAAACAATTACCATTTTTTGAAACAATAGTTGACTTTCATTTGATTAAACAAGCTATTTTTCAATACAATTGAATTTCTTTTGATTCAGTAAGCTTTATTCGAATCAAATTAGCTTTGTTTGAATAGAATTGAGTGGAATCTTAATGCTTAAGCTTATGCTTTATTTGAACCAATTACCATTTTTGAAAAGAATAGTTGACTTTCTTTTGAATAAACAAGTTATGTTTAATTTGAATGCAATTTACGTTCATTTGATTCAATAAGCTTTATTCGAATCAAATTAGCTTTGTTTCAATGCAATTGAGTGGAATCTTAATGATTAAGCTTAAGCTTTATTTGAAACAATTACCATTTTTGGAATAAATAGTTGTCTTTCATTTTATTCAATAAGGTTTATTCAAATCAAATAAGCTTTGTTTAAATGCAATTGAGTGGAATATTAATGATTAAGCTTGAGCATTATTGGAAATAATTACCATTTTTGGAAACAATAGTTTACTTTCATTTGATTAAACAAGCTATGTTTGAATGCAATCGAATTTCATTTGATTCAATAAGCTTTATTCGAATCAAATTAGCTTTGTTTGAATGCAATTGAGTGGAATCTTAATGATTAAGCTTAAGCTTTATTTGAAAGAAATACCATTTTTGGAAAGAATACTTGACTTTCATTTGATTAAAGAAGATATGTTTGAATGCAATTAGCTTTTATTTGATTCAATAAGCTTTATTTGAATCAAATTATCATTGTTTGAATGCAAATGAGTGGGATCTTAATGAATAAGGTTATGTTTTATTTGAACCAATTACAATTTTTGGTAAGAAGTTGACTTTCATTTGATTAAATAAGCTATGTTTGAATGCAATTGACTTTCATTTGATTCAATAAGCTTTATTAAAATCAAATTAGCTTTGTTTGAATGTAACTATGTGGAATCTGAGTGATTAAGCTTAAGTTTTGTTTGAAACAATTACCATTTTTTTAAACAATAGTTGACTTTCATTTGATTAAACAAGCTATTTTTCAATACAATTGAATTTCTTTTGATTCAGTAAGCTTTATTCGAATTAAATTAGCTTTGTTTGAATACAATTGAGTGGAATCTTAATGCTTAAGCTTATGCTTTATTTGAACCAATTACCATTTTTGAAAAGAATAGTTGACTTTCTTTTGAATAAACAAGTTATGTTTAATTTGAATGCAATTTACGTTCATTTGATTCAATAAGCTTTATTCGAATCAAATTAGCTTTGTTTCAATGCAATTGAGTGGAATCTTAATGATTAAGCTTAAGCTTTATTTGAAACAATTACCATTTTTGGAATAAATAGTTGTCTTTCATTTTATTCAATAAGGTTTATTCAAATCAAATAATCTTTGTTTGAATGCAATTGAGTGGAATATTAATGATTAAGCTTGAGCATTATTGGAAATAATTACCATTTTTGGAAACAGTAGTTTACTTTCATTTGATTAAACAAGCTATGTTTGAATGCAATCGAATTTCATTTGATTCAATAATCTTTATTCGAATCAAATTAGCTTTGTTTGAATGCAATTGAGTGGAATCTTAATGATTAAGCTTAAGCTTTATTTGAAAGAAATACCATTTTTGGAAAGAATACTTGACTTTCATTTGATTAAAGAAGATATGTTTGAATGCAATTAGCTTTTATTTGATTCAATAAGCTTTATTTGAATCAAATTATCATTGTTTGAATGCAAATGAGTGGAATCTTAATGAATAAGGTTATGTTTTATTTGAACCAATTACAATTTTTGGTAAGAAGTTGACTTTCATTTAATTAAATAAGCTATGTTTGAATGCAATTGACTTTCATTTGATTCAATAAGCTTTATTAAAATCAAATTAGCTTTGTTTGAATGTAACTATGTGGAATCTGAGTGATTAAGCTTAAGTTTTGTTTGAAACAATTACCATTTTTTTAAACAATAGTTGACTTTCATTTGATTAAACAAGCTATTTTTCAATACAATTGAATTTCTTTTGATTCAGTAAGCTTTATTCGAATTAAATTAGCTTTGTTTGAATACAATTGAGTGGAATCTTAATGCTTAAGCTTATGCTTTATTTGAACCAATTACCATTTTTGAAAAGAATAGTTGACTTTCTTTTGAATAAACAAGTTATGTTTAATTTGAATGCAATTTACGTTCATTTGATTCAATAAGCTTTATTCGAATCAAATTAGCTTTGTTTCAATGCAATTGAGTGGAATCTTAATGATTAAGCTTAAGCTTTATTTGAAACAATTACCATTTTTGGAATAAATAGTTGTCTTTCATTTTATTCAATAAGGTTTATTCAAATCAAATAATCTTTGTTTGAATGCAATTGAGTGGAATATTAATGATTAAGCTTGAGCATTATTGGAAATAATTACCATTTTTGGAAACAGTAGTTTACTTTGATTTGATTAAACAAGCTATGTTTGAATGCAATCGAATTTCATTTGATTCAATAATCTTTATTCGAATCAAATTAGCTTTGTTTGAATGCAATTGAGTGGAATCTTAATGATTAAGCTTAAGCTTTATTTGAAAGAAATACCATTTTTGGAAAGAATACTTGACTTTCATTTGATTAAAGAAGATATGTTTGAATGCAATTAGCTTTTATTTGATTCAATAAGCTTTATTTGAATCAAATTATCATTGTTTGAATGCAAATGAGTGGAATCTTAATGAATAAGGTTATGTTTTATTTGAACCAATTACAATTTTTGGTAAGAAGTTGACTTTCATTTAATTAAATAAGCTATGTTTGAATGCAATTGACTTTCATTTGATTCAATAAGCTTTACTAAAATCAAATTAGCTTTGTTTGAATGTAACTATGTGGAATCTGAGTGATTAAGCTTAAGTTTTGTTTGAAACAATTACCATTTTTTGAAACAATAGTTGACTTTCATTTGATTAAACAAGCTATTTTTCAATACAATTGAATTTCTTTTGATTCAGTAAGCTTTATTCGAATCAAATTAGCTTTGTTTGAATAGAATTGAGTGGAATCTTAATGCTTAAGCTTATGCTTTATTTGAACCAATTACCATTTTTGAAAAGAATAGTTGACTTTCTTTTGAATAAACAAGTTATGTTTAATTTGAATGCAATTTACGTTCATTTGATTCAATAAGCTTTATTCGAATCAAATTAGCTTTGTTTCAATGCAATTGAGTGGAATCTTAATGATTAAGCTTAAGCTTTATTTGAAACAATTACCATTTTTGGAATAAATAGTTGTCTTTCATTTTATTCAATAAGGTTTATTCAAATCAAATAATCTTTGTTTGAATGCAATTGAGTGGAATATTAATGATTAAGCTTGAGCATTATTGGAAATAATTACCATTTTTGGAAACAGTAGTTTACTTTGATTTGATTAAACAAGCTATGTTTGAATGCAATCGAATTTCATTTGATTCAATAATCTTTATTCGAATCAAATTAGCTTTGTTTGAATGCAATTGAGTGGAATCTTAATGATTAAGCTTAAGCTTTATTTGAAAGAAATACCATTTTTGGAAAGAATACTTGACTGTCATTTGATTAAAGAAGATATGTTTGAATGCAATTAGCTTTTATTTGATTCAATAAGCTTTATTTGAATCAAATTATCATTGTTTGAATGCAAATGAGTGGAATCTTAATGAATAAGGTTATGTTTTATTTGAACCAATTACAATTTTTGGTAAGAAGTTGACTTTCATTTAATTAAATAAGCTATGTTTGAATGCAATTGACTTTCATTTGATTCAATAAGCTTTACTAAAATCAAATTAGCTTTGTTTGAATGTAACTATGTGGAATCTGAGTGATTAAGCTTAAGTTTTGTTTGAAACAATTACCATTTTTTGAAACAATAGTTGACTTTCATTTGATTAAACAAGCTATTTTTCAATACAATTGAATTTCTTTTGATTCAGTAAGCTTTATTCGAATCAAATTAGCTTTGTTTGAATAGAATTGAGTGGAATCTTAATGCTTAAGCTTATGCTTTATTTGAACCAATTACCATTTTTGAAAAGAATAGTTGACTTTCTTTTGAATAAACAAGTTATGTTTAATTTGAATGCAATTTACGTTCATTTGATTCAATAAGCTTTATTCGAATCAAATTAGCTTTGTTTCAATGCAATTGAGTGGAATCTTAATGATTAAGCTTAAGCTTTATTTGAAACAATTACCATTTTTGGAATAAATAGTTGTCTTTCATTTTATTCAATAAGGTTTATTCAAATCAAATAAGCTTTGTTTGAATGCAATTGAGTGGAATATTAATGATTAAGCTTGAGCATTATTGGAAATAATTACCATTTTTGGAAACAGTAGTTTACTTTCATTTGATTAAACAAGCTATGTTTGAATGCAATCGAATTTCATTTGATTCAATAAGCTTTATTCGAATCAAATTAGCTTTGTTTGAATGCAATTGAGTGGAATCTTAATGATTAAGCTTAAGCTTTATTTGAAAGAAATACCATTTTTGGAAAGAATACTTGACTTTCATTTGATTAAAGAAGATATGTTTGAATGCAATTAGCTTTTATTTGATTCAATAAGCTTTATTTGAATCAAATTATCATTGTTTGAATGCAAATGAGTGGAATCTTAATGAATAAGGTTATGTTTTATTTGAACCAATTACAATTTTTGGTAAGAAGTTGACTTTCATTTGATTAAATAAGCTATGTTTGAATGCAATTGACTTTCATTTGATTCAATAAGCTTTACTAAAATCAAATTAGCTTTGTTTGAATGTAACTATGTGGAATCTGAGTGATTAAGCTTAAGTTTTGTTTGAAACAATTACCATTTTTTGAAACAATAGTTGACTTTCATTTGATTAAACAAGCTATTTTTCAATACAATTGAATTTCTTTTGATTCAGTAAGCTTTATTCGAATCAAATTAGCTTTGTTTGAATAGAATTGAGTGGAATCTTAATGCTTAAGCTTATGCTTTATTTGAACCAATTACCATTTTTGAAAAGAATAGTTGACTTTCTTTTGAATAAACAAGTTATGTTTAATTTGAATGCAATTTACGTTCATTTGATTCAATAAGCTTTATTCGAATCAAATTAGCTTTGTTTCAATGCAATTGAGTGGAATCTTAATGATTAAGCTTAAGCTTTATTTGAAACAATTACCATTTTTGGAATAAATAGTTGTCTTTCATTTTATTCAATAAGGTTTATTCAAATCAAATAAGCTTTGTTTAAATGCAATTGAGTGGAATATTAATGATTAAGCTTGAGCATTATTGGAAATAATTACCATTTTTGGAAACAATAGTTTACTTTCATTTGATTAAACAAGCTATGTTTGAATGCAATCGAATTTCATTTGATTCAATAAGCTTTATTCGAATCAAATTAGCTTTGTTTGAATGCAATTGAGTGGAATCTTAATGATTAAGCTTAAGCTTTATTTGAAAGAAATACCATTTTTGGAAAGAATACTTGACTTTCATTTGATTAAAGAAGATATGTTTGAATGCAATTAGCTTTTATTTGATTCAATAAGCTTTATTTGAATCAAATTATCATTGTTTGAATGCAAATGAGTGGGATCTTAATGAATAAGGTTATGTTTTATTTGAACCAATTACAATTTTTGGTAAGAAGTTGACTTTCATTTGATTAAATAAGCTATGTTTGAATGCAATTGACTTTCATTTGATTCAATAAGCTTTATTAAAATCAAATTAGCTTTGTTTGAATGTAACTATGTGGAATCTGAGTGATTAAGCTTAAGTTTTGTTTGAAACAATTACCATTTTTTTAAACAATAGTTGACTTTCATTTGATTAAACAAGCTATTTTTCAATACAATTGAATTTCTTTTGATTCAGTAAGCTTTATTCGAATTAAATTAGCTTTGTTTGAATACAATTGAGTGGAATCTTAATGCTTAAGCTTATGCTTTATTTGAACCAATTACCATTTTTGAAAAGAATAGTTGACTTTCTTTTGAATAAACAAGTTATGTTTAATTTGAATGCAATTTACGTTCATTTGATTCAATAAGCTTTATTCGAATCAAATTAGCTTTGTTTCAATGCAATTGAGTGGAATCTTAATGATTAAGCTTAAGCTTTATTTGAAACAATTACCATTTTTGGAATAAATAGTTGTCTTTCATTTTATTCAATAAGGTTTATTCAAATCAAATAATCTTTGTTTGAATGCAATTGAGTGGAATATTAATGATTAAGCTTGAGCATTATTGGAAATAATTACCATTTTTGGAAACAGTAGTTTACTTTCATTTGATTAAACAAGCTATGTTTGAATGCAATCGAATTTCATTTGATTCAATAATCTTTATTCGAATCAAATTAGCTTTGTTTGAATGCAATTGAGTGGAATCTTAATGATTAAGCTTAAGCTTTATTTGAAAGAAATACCATTTTTGGAAAGAATACTTGACTTTCATTTGATTAAAGAAGATATGTTTGAATGCAATTAGCTTTTATTTGATTCAATAAGCTTTATTTGAATCAAATTATCATTGTTTGAATGCAAATGAGTGGAATCTTAATGAATAAGGTTATGTTTTATTTGAACCAATTACAATTTTTGGTAAGAAGTTGACTTTCATTTAATTAAATAAGCTATGTTTGAATGCAATTGACTTTCATTTGATTCAATAAGCTTTACTAAAATCAAATTAGCTTTGTTTGAATGTAACTATGTGGAATCTGAGTGATTAAGCTTAAGTTTTGTTTGAAACAATTACCATTTTTTGAAACAATAGTTGACTTTCATTTGATTAAACAAGCTATTTTTCAATACAATTGAATTTCTTTTGATTCAGTAAGCTTTATTCGAATCAAATTAGCTTTGTTTGAATAGAATTGAGTGGAATCTTAATGCTTAAGCTTATGCTTTATTTGAACCAATTACCATTTTTGAAAAGAATAGTTGACTTTCTTTTGAATAAACAAGTTATGTTTAATTTGAATGCAATTTACGTTCATTTGATTCAATAAGCTTTATTCGAATCAAATTAGCTTTGTTTCAATGCAATTGAGTGGAATCTTAATGATTAAGCTTAAGCTTTATTTGAAACAATTACCATTTTTGGAATAAATAGTTGTCTTTCATTTTATTCAATAAGGTTTATTCAAATCAAATAATCTTTGTTTGAATGCAATTGAGTGGAATATTAATGATTAAGCTTGAGCATTATTGGAAATAATTACCATTTTTGGAAACAGTAGTTTACTTTGATTTGATTAAACAAGCTATGTTTGAATGCAATCGAATTTCATTTGATTCAATAATCTTTATTCGAATCAAATTAGCTTTGTTTGAATGCAATTGAGTGGAATCTTAATGATTAAGCTTAAGCTTTATTTGAAAGAAATACCATTTTTGGAAAGAATACTTGACTGTCATTTGATTAAAGAAGATATGTTTGAATGCAATTAGCTTTTATTTGATTCAATAAGCTTTATTTGAATCAAATTATCATTGTTTGAATGCAAATGAGTGGAATCTTAATGAATAAGGTTATGTTTTATTTGAACCAATTACAATTTTTGGTAAGAAGTTGACTTTCATTTAATTAAATAAGCTATGTTTGAATGCAATTGACTTTCATTTGATTCAATAAGCTTTACTAAAATCAAATTAGCTTTGTTTGAATGTAACTATGTGGAATCTGAGTGATTAAGCTTAAGTTTTGTTTGAAACAATTACCATTTTTTGAAACAATAGTTGACTTTCATTTGATTAAACAAGCTATTTTTCAATACAATTGAATTTCTTTTGATTCAGTAAGCTTTATTCGAATCAAATTAGCTTTGTTTGAATAGAATTGAGTGGAATCTTAATGCTTAAGCTTATGCTTTATTTGAACCAATTACCATTTTTGAAAAGAATAGTTGACTTTCTTTTGAATAAACAAGTTATGTTTAATTTGAATGCAATTTACGTTCATTTGATTCAATAAGCTTTATTCGAATCAAATTAGCTTTGTTTCAATGCAATTGAGTGGAATCTTAATGATTAAGCTTAAGCTTTATTTGAAACAATTACCATTTTTGGAATAAATAGTTGTCTTTCATTTTATTCAATAAGGTTTATTCAAATCAAATAAGCTTTGTTTGAATGCAATTGAGTGGAATATTAATGATTAAGCTTGAGCATTATTGGAAATAATTACCATTTTTGGAAACAGTAGTTTACTTTCATTTGATTAAACAAGCTATGTTTGAATGCAATCGAATTTCATTTGATTCAATAAGCTTTATTCGAATCAAATTAGCTTTGTTTGAATGCAATTGAGTGGAATCTTAATGATTAAGCTTAAGCTTTATTTGAAAGAAATACCATTTTTGGAAAGAATACTTGACTTTCATTTGATTAAAGAAGATATGTTTGAATGCAATTAGCTTTTATTTGATTCAATAAGCTTTATTTGAATCAAATTATCATTGTTTGAATGCAAATGAGTGGAATCTTAATGAATAAGGTTATGTTTTATTTGAACCAATTACAATTTTTGGTAAGAAGTTGACTTTCATTTGATTAAATAAGCTATGTTTGAATGCAATTGACTTTCATTTGATTCAATAAGCTTTACTAAAATCAAATTAGCTTTGTTTGAATGTAACTATGTGGAATCTGAGTGATTAAGCTTAAGTTTTGTTTGAAACAATTACCATTTTTTGAAACAATAGTTGACTTTCATTTGATTAAACAAGCTATTTTTCAATACAATTGAATTTCTTTTGATTCAGTAAGCTTTATTCGAATCAAATTAGCTTTGTTTGAATAGAATTGAGTGGAATCTTAATGCTTAAGCTTATGCTTTATTTGAACCAATTACCATTTTTGAAAAGAATAGTTGACTTTCTTTTGAATAAACAAGTTATGTTTAATTTGAATGCAATTTACGTTCATTTGATTCAATAAGCTTTATTCGAATCAAATTAGCTTTGTTTCAATGCAATTGAGTGGAATCTTAATGATTAAGCTTAAGCTTTATTTGAAACAATTACCATTTTTGGAATAAATAGTTGTCTTTCATTTTATTCAATAAGGTTTATTCAAATCAAATAAGCTTTGTTTAAATGCAATTGAGTGGAATATTAATGATTAAGCTTGAGCATTATTGGAAATAATTACCATTTTTGGAAACAATAGTTTACTTTCATTTGATTAAACAAGCTATGTTTGAATGCAATCGAATTTCATTTGATTCAATAAGCTTTATTCGAATCAAATTAGCTTTGTTTGAATGCAATTGAGTGGAATCTTAATGATTAAGCTTAAGCTTTATTTGAAAGAAATACCATTTTTGGAAAGAATACTTGACTTTCATTTGATTAAAGAAGATATGTTTGAATGCAATTAGCTTTTATTTGATTCAATAAGCTTTATTTGAATCAAATTATCATTGTTTGAATGCAAATGAGTGGGATCTTAATGAATAAGGTTATGTTTTATTTGAACCAATTACAATTTTTGGTAAGAAGTTGACTTTCATTTGATTAAATAAGCTATGTTTGAATGCAATTGACTTTCATTTGATTCAATAAGCTTTATTAAAATCAAATTAGCTTTGTTTGAATGTAACTATGTGGAATCTGAGTGATTAAGCTTAAGTTTTGTTTGAAACAATTACCATTTTTTTAAACAATAGTTGACTTTCATTTGATTAAACAAGCTATTTTTCAATACAATTGAATTTCTTTTGATTCAGTAAGCTTTATTCGAATTAAATTAGCTTTGTTTGAATACAATTGAGTGGAATCTTAATGCTTAAGCTTATGCTTTATTTGAACCAATTACCATTTTTGAAAAGAATAGTTGACTTTCTTTTGAATAAACAAGTTATGTTTAATTTGAATGCAATTTACGTTCATTTGATTCAATAAGCTTTATTCGAATCAAATTAGCTTTGTTTCAATGCAATTGAGTGGAATCTTAATGATTAAGCTTAAGCTTTATTTGAAACAATTACCATTTTTGGAATAAATAGTTGTCTTTCATTTTATTCAATAAGGTTTATTCAAATCAAATAATCTTTGTTTGAATGCAATTGAGTGGAATATTAATGATTAAGCTTGAGCATTATTGGAAATAATTACCATTTTTGGAAACAGTAGTTTACTTTCATTTGATTAAACAAGCTATGTTTGAATGCAATCGAATTTCATTTGATTCAATAATCTTTATTCGAATCAAATTAGCTTTGTTTGAATGCAATTGAGTGGAATCTTAATGATTAAGCTTAAGCTTTATTTGAAAGAAATACCATTTTTGGAAAGAATACTTGACTTTCATTTGATTAAAGAAGATATGTTTGAATGCAATTAGCTTTTATTTGATTCAATAAGCTTTATTTGAATCAAATTATCATTGTTTGAATGCAAATGAGTGGAATCTTAATGAATAAGGTTATGTTTTATTTGAACCAATTACAATTTTTGGTAAGAAGTTGACTTTCATTTAATTAAATAAGCTATGTTTGAATGCAATTGACTTTCATTTGATTCAATAAGCTTTATTAAAATCAAATTAGCTTTGTTTGAATGTAACTATGTGGAATCTGAGTGATTAAGCTTAAGTTTTGTTTGAAACAATTACCATTTTTTTAAACAATAGTTGACTTTCATTTGATTAAACAAGCTATTTTTCAATACAATTGAATTTCTTTTGATTCAGTAAGCTTTATTCGAATTAAATTAGCTTTGTTTGAATACAATTGAGTGGAATCTTAATGCTTAAGCTTATGCTTTATTTGAACCAATTACCATTTTTGAAAAGAATAGTTGACTTTCTTTTGAATAAACAAGTTATGTTTAATTTGAATGCAATTTACGTTCATTTGATTCAATAAGCTTTATTCGAATCAAATTAGCTTTGTTTCAATGCAATTGAGTGGAATCTTAATGATTAAGCTTAAGCTTTATTTGAAACAATTACCATTTTTGGAATAAATAGTTGTCTTTCATTTTATTCAATAAGGTTTATTCAAATCAAATAATCTTTGTTTGAATGCAATTGAGTGGAATATTAATGATTAAGCTTGAGCATTATTGGAAATAATTACCATTTTTGGAAACAGTAGTTTACTTTGATTTGATTAAACAAGCTATGTTTGAATGCAATCGAATTTCATTTGATTCAATAATCTTTATTCGAATCAAATTAGCTTTGTTTGAATGCAATTGAGTGGAATCTTAATGATTAAGCTTAAGCTTTATTTGAAAGAAATACCATTTTTGGAAAGAATACTTGACTTTCATTTGATTAAAGAAGATATGTTTGAATGCAATTAGCTTTTATTTGATTCAATAAGCTTTATTTGAATCAAATTATCATTGTTTGAATGCAAATGAGTGGAATCTTAATGAATAAGGTTATGTTTTATTTGAACCAATTACAATTTTTGGTAAGAAGTTGACTTTCATTTAATTAAATAAGCTATGTTTGAATGCAATTGACTTTCATTTGATTCAATAAGCTTTACTAAAATCAAATTAGCTTTGTTTGAATGTAACTATGTGGAATCTGAGTGATTAAGCTTAAGTTTTGTTTGAAACAATTACCATTTTTTGAAACAATAGTTGACTTTCATTTGATTAAACAAGCTATTTTTCAATACAATTGAATTTCTTTTGATTCAGTAAGCTTTATTCGAATCAAATTAGCTTTGTTTGAATAGAATTGAGTGGAATCTTAATGCTTAAGCTTATGCTTTATTTGAACCAATTACCATTTTTGAAAAGAATAGTTGACTTTCTTTTGAATAAACAAGTTATGTTTAATTTGAATGCAATTTACGTTCATTTGATTCAATAAGCTTTATTCGAATCAAATTAGCTTTGTTTCAATGCAATTGAGTGGAATCTTAATGATTAAGCTTAAGCTTTATTTGAAACAATTACCATTTTTGGAATAAATAGTTGTCTTTCATTTTATTCAATAAGGTTTATTCAAATCAAATAATCTTTGTTTGAATGCAATTGAGTGGAATATTAATGATTAAGCTTGAGCATTATTGGAAATAATTACCATTTTTGGAAACAGTAGTTTACTTTGATTTGATTAAACAAGCTATGTTTGAATGCAATCGAATTTCATTTGATTCAATAATCTTTATTCGAATCAAATTAGCTTTGTTTGAATGCAATTGAGTGGAATCTTAATGATTAAGCTTAAGCTTTATTTGAAAGAAATACCATTTTTGGAAAGAATACTTGACTGTCATTTGATTAAAGAAGATATGTTTGAATGCAATTAGCTTTTATTTGATTCAATAAGCTTTATTTGAATCAAATTATCATTGTTTGAATGCAAATGAGTGGAATCTTAATGAATAAGGTTATGTTTTATTTGAACCAATTACAATTTTTGGTAAGAAGTTGACTTTCATTTAATTAAATAAGCTATGTTTGAATGCAATTGACTTTCATTTGATTCAATAAGCTTTACTAAAATCAAATTAGCTTTGTTTGAATGTAACTATGTGGAATCTGAGTGATTAAGCTTAAGTTTTGTTTGAAACAATTACCATTTTTTGAAACAATAGTTGACTTTCATTTGATTAAACAAGCTATTTTTCAATACAATTGAATTTCTTTTGATTCAGTAAGCTTTATTCGAATCAAATTAGCTTTGTTTGAATAGAATTGAGTGGAATCTTAATGCTTAAGCTTATGCTTTATTTGAACCAATTACCATTTTTGAAAAGAATAGTTGACTTTCTTTTGAATAAACAAGTTATGTTTAATTTGAATGCAATTTACGTTCATTTGATTCAATAAGCTTTATTCGAATCAAATTAGCTTTGTTTCAATGCAATTGAGTGGAATCTTAATGATTAAGCTTAAGCTTTATTTGAAACAATTACCATTTTTGGAATAAATAGTTGTCTTTCATTTTATTCAATAAGGTTTATTCAAATCAAATAAGCTTTGTTTGAATGCAATTGAGTGGAATATTAATGATTAAGCTTGAGCATTATTGGAAATAATTACCATTTTTGGAAACAGTAGTTTACTTTCATTTGATTAAACAAGCTATGTTTGAATGCAATCGAATTTCATTTGATTCAATAAGCTTTATTCGAATCAAATTAGCTTTGTTTGAATGCAATTGAGTGGAATCTTAATGATTAAGCTTAAGCTTTATTTGAAAGAAATACCATTTTTGGAAAGAATACTTGACTTTCATTTGATTAAAGAAGATATGTTTGAATGCAATTAGCTTTTATTTGATTCAATAAGCTTTATTTGAATCAAATTATCATTGTTTGAATGCAAATGAGTGGAATCTTAATGAATAAGGTTATGTTTTATTTGAACCAATTACAATTTTTGGTAAGAAGTTGACTTTCATTTGATTAAATAAGCTATGTTTGAATGCAATTGACTTTCATTTGATTCAATAAGCTTTACTAAAATCAAATTAGCTTTGTTTGAATGTAACTATGTGGAATCAGAGTGATTAAGCTTAAGTTTTGTTTGAAACAATTACCATTTTTTGAAACAATAGTTGACTTTCATTTGATTAAACAAGCTATTTTTCAATACAATTGAATTTCTTTTGATTCAGTAAGCTTTATTCGAATCAAATTAGCTTTGTTTGAATAGAATTGAGTGGAATCTTAATGCTTAAGCTTATGCTTTATTTGAACCAATTACCATTTTTGAAAAGAATAGTTGACTTTCTTTTGAATAAACAAGTTATGTTTAATTTGAATGCAATTTACGTTCATTTGATTCAATAAGCTTTATTCGAATCAAATTAGCTTTGTTTCAATGCAATTGAGTGGAATCTTAATGATTAAGCTTAAGCTTTATTTGAAACAATTACCATTTTTGGAATAAATAGTTGTCTTTCATTTTATTCAATAAGGTTTATTCAAATCAAATAAGCTTTGTTTAAATGCAATTGAGTGGAATATTAATGATTAAGCTTGAGCATTATTGGAAATAATTACCATTTTTGGAAACAGTAGTTTACTTTCATTTGATTAAACAAGCTATGTTTGAATGCAATCGACTTTCATTTGATTCAATAAGCTTTATTCGAATCAAATTAGCTTTGTTTGAATGCAATTGAGTGGAATCTTAATGATTAAGCTTAAGCTTTATTTGAAAGAAATACCATTTTTGGAAAGAATACTTGACTTTCATTTGATTAAAGAAGATATGTTTGAATGCAATTAGCTTTTATTTGATTCAATAAGCTTTATTTGAATCAAATTATCATTGTTTGAATGCAAATGAGTGGAATCTTAATGAATAAGGTTATGTTTTATTTGAACCAATTACAATTTTTGGTAAGAAGTTGACTTTCATTTAATTAAATAAGCTATGTTTGAATGCAATTGACTTTCATTTGATTCAATAAGCTTTATTAAAATCAAATTAGCTTTGTTTGAATGTAACTATGTGGAATCTGAGTGATTAAGCTTAAGTTTTGTTTGAAACAATTACCATTTTTTGAAACAATAGTTGACTTTCATTTGATTAAACAAGCTATTTTTCAATACAATTGAATTTCTTTTGATTCAGTAAGCTTTATTCGAATCAAATTAGCTTTGTTTGAATAGAATTGAGTGGAATCTTAATGCTTAAGCTTATGCTTTATTTGAACCAATTACCATTTTTGAAAAGAATAGTTGACTTTCTTTTGAATAAACAAGTTATGTTTAATTTGAATGCAATTTACGTTCATTTGATTCAATAAGCTTTATTCGAATCAAATTAGCTTTGTTTCAATGCAATTGAGTGGAATCTTAATGATTAAGCTTAAGCTTTATTTGAAACAATTACCATTTTTGGAATAAATAGTTGTCTTTCATTTTATTCAATAAGGTTTATTCAAATCAAATAAGCTTTGTTTGAATGCAATTGAGTGGAATATTAATGATTAAGCTTGAGCATTATTGGAAATAATTACCATTTTTGGAAACAGTAGTTTACTTTCATTTGATTAAACAAGCTATGTTTGAATGCAATCGAATTTCATTTGATTCAATAAGCTTTATTCGAATCAAATTAGCTTTGTTTGAATGCAATTGAGTGGAATCTTAATGATTAAGCTTAAGCTTTATTTGAAAGAAATACCATTTTTGGAAAGAATACTTGACTTTCATTTGATTAAAGAAGATATGTTTGAATGCAATTAGCTTTTATTTGATTCAATAAGCTTTATTTGAATCAAATTATCATTGTTTGAATGCAAATGAGTGGAATCTTAATGAATAAGGTTATGTTTTATTTGAACCAATTACAATTTTTGGTAAGAAGTTGACTTTCATTTGATTAAATAAGCTATGTTTGAATGCAATTGACTTTCATTTGATTCAATAAGCTTTACTAAAATCAAATTAGCTTTGTTTGAATGTAACTATGTGGAATCTGAGTGATTAAGCTTAAGTTTTGTTTGAAACAATTACCATTTTTTGAAACAATAGTTGACTTTCATTTGATTAAACAAGCTATTTTTCAATACAATTGAATTTCTTTTGATTCAGTAAGCTTTATTCGAATCAAATTAGCTTTGTTTGAATAGAATTGAGTGGAATCTTAATGCTTAAGCTTATGCTTTATTTGAACCAATTACCATTTTTGAAAAGAATAGTTGACTTTCTTTTGAATAAACAAGTTATGTTTAATTTGAATGCAATTTACGTTCATTTGATTCAATAAGCTTTATTCGAATCAAATTAGCTTTGTTTCAATGCAATTGAGTGGAATCTTAATGATTAAGCTTAAGCTTTATTTGAAACAATTACCATTTTTGGAATAAATAGTTGTCTTTCATTTTATTCAATAAGGTTTATTCAAATCAAATAAGCTTTGTTTAAATGCAATTGAGTGGAATATTAATGATTAAGCTTGAGCATTATTGGAAATAATTACCATTTTTGGAAACAGTAGTTTACTTTCATTTGATTAAACAAGCTATGTTTGAATGCAATCGAATTTCATTTGATTCAATAAGCTTTATTCGAATCAAATTAGCTTTGTTTGAATGCAATTGAGTGGAATCTTAATGATTAAGCTTAAGCTTTATTTGAAAGAAATACCATTTTTGGAAAGAATACTTGACTTTCATTTGATTAAAGAAGATATGTTTGAATGCAATTAGTTTTTATTTGATTCAATAAGCTTTATTTGAATCAAATTATCATTGTTTGAATGCAAATGAGTGGAATCTTAATGAATAAGGTTATGTTTTATTTGAACCAATTACAATTTTTGGTAAGAAGTTGACTTTCATTTGATTAAATAAGCTATGTTTGAATGCAATTGACTTTCATTTGATTCAATAAGCTTTATTAAAATCAAATTAGCTTTGTTTGAATGTAACTATGTGGAATCTGAGTGATTAAGCTTAAGTTTTGTTTGAAACAATTACCATTTTTTGAAACAATAGTTGACTTTCATTTGATTAAACAAGCTATTTTTCAATACAATTGAATTTCTTTTGATTCAGTAAGCTTTATTCGAATTAAATTAGCTTTGTTTGAATACAATTGAGTGGAATCTTAATGCTTAAGCTTATGCTTTATTTGAACCAATTACCATTTTTGAAAAGAATAGTTGACTTTCTTTTGAATAAACAAGTTATGTTTAATTTGAATGCAATTTACGTTCATTTGATTCAATAAGCTTTATTCAAATCAAATTAGCTTTGTTTCAATGCAATTGAGTGGAATCTTAATGATTAAGCTTAAGCTTTATTTGAAAGAAATACCATTTTTGGAAAGAATACTTGACTTTCATTTGATTAAAGAAGATATGTTTGAATGCAATTAGCTTTTATTTGATTCAATAAGCTTTATTTGAATCAAATTATCATTGTTTGAATGCAAATGAGTGGAATCTTAATGAATAAGGTTATGTTTTATTTGAACCAATTACAATTTTTGGTAAGAAGTTGACTTTCATTTGATTAAATAAGCTATGTTTGAATGCAATTGACTTTCATTTGATTCAATAAGCTTTACTAAAATCAAATTAGCTTTGTTTGAATGTAACTATGTGGAATCTGAGTGATTAAGCTTAAGTTTTGTTTGAAACAATTACCATTTTTTGAAACAATAGTTGACTTTCATTTGATTAAACAAGCTATTTTTCAATACAATTGAATTTCTTTTGATTCAGTAAGCTTTATTCGAATCAAATTAGCTTTGTTTGAATAGAATTGAGTGGAATCTTAATGCTTAAGCTTATGCTTTATTTGAACCAATTACCATTTTTGAAAAGAATAGTTGACTTTCTTTTGAATAAACAAGTTATGTTTAATTTGAATGCAATTTACGTTCATTTGATTCAATAAGCTTTATTCGAATCAAATTAGCTTTGTTTCAATGCAATTGAGTGGAATCTTAATGATTAAGCTTAAGCTTTATTTGAAACAATTACCATTTTTGGAATAAATAGTTGTCTTTCATTTTATTCAATAAGGTTTATTCAAATCAAATAAGCTTTGTTTAAATGCAATTGAGTGGAATATTAATGATTAAGCTTGAGCATTATTGGAAATAATTACCATTTTTGGAAACAGTAGTTTACTTTCATTTGATTAAACAAGCTATGTTTGAATGCAATCGAATTTCATTTGATTCAATAAGCTTTATTCGAATCAAATTAGCTTTGTTTGAATGCAATTGAGTGGAATCTTAATGATTAAGCTTAAGCTTTATTTGAAAGAAATACCATTTTTGGAAAGAATACTTGACTTTCATTTGATTAAAGAAGATATGTTTGAATGCAATTAGTTTTTATTTGATTCAATAAGCTTTATTTGAATCAAATTATCATTGTTTGAATGCAAATGAGTGGAATCTTAATGAATAAGGTTATGTTTTATTTGAACCAATTACAATTTTTGGTAAGAAGTTGACTTTCATTTGATTAAATAAGCTATGTTTGAATGCAATTGACTTTCATTTGATTCAATAAGCTTTATTAAAATCAAATTAGCTTTGTTTGAATGTAACTATGTGGAATCTGAGTGATTAAGCTTAAGTTTTGTTTGAAACAATTACCATTTTTTGAAACAATAGTTGACTTTCATTTGATTAAACAAGCTATTTTTCAATACAATTGAATTTCTTTTGATTCAGTAAGCTTTATTCGAATTAAATTAGCTTTGTTTGAATACAATTGAGTGGAATCTTAATGCTTAAGCTTATGCTTTATTTGAACCAATTACCATTTTTGAAAAGAATAGTTGACTTTCTTTTGAATAAACAAGTTATGTTTAATTTGAATGCAATTTACGTTCATTTGATTCAATAAGCTTTATTCAAATCAAATTAGCTTTGTTTCAATGCAATTGAGTGGAATCTTAATGATTAAGCTTAAGCTTTATTTGAAAGAAATACCATTTTTGGAAAGAATACTTGACTTTCATTTGATTAAAGAAGATATGTTTGAATGCAATTAGCTTTTATTTGATTCAATAAGCTTTATTTGAATCAAATTATCATTGTTTGAATGCAAATGAGTGGAATCTTAATGAATAAGGTTATGTTTTATTTGAACCAATTACAATTTTTGGTAAGAAGTTGACTTTCATTTGATTAAATAAGCTATGTTTGAATGCAATTGACTTTCATTTGATTCAATAAGCTTTATTAAAATCAAATTAGCTTTGTTTGAATGTAACTATGTGGAATCTGAGTGATTAAGCTTAAGTTTTGTTTGAAACAATTACCATTTTTTGAAACAATAGTTGACTTTCATTTGATTAAACAAGCTATTTTTCAATACAATTGAATTTCTTTTGATTCAGTAAGCTTTATTCGAATTAAATTACCTTTGTTTGAATACAATTGAGTGGAATCTTAATGCTTAAGCTTATGCTTTATTTGAACCAATTACCATTTTTGAAAAGAATAGTTGACTTTCTTTTGAATAAACAAGTTATGTTTAATTTGAATGCAATTTACGTTCATTTGATTCAATAAGCTTTATTCGAATCAAATTAGCTTTGTTTCAATGCAATTGAGTGGAATCTTAATGATTAAGCTTAAGCTTTATTTGAAACAATTACCATTTTTGGAATAAATAGTTGTCTTTCATTTTATTCAATAAGGTTTATTCAAATCAAATAATCTTTGTTTGAATGCAATTGAGTGGAATATTAATGATTAAGCTTGAGCATTATTGGAAATAATTACCATTTTTGGAAACAGTAGTTTACTTTCATTTGATTAAACAAGCTATGTTTGAATGCAATCGAATTTCATTTGATTCAATAATCTTTATTCGAATCAAATTAGCTTTGTTTGAATGCAATTGAGTGGAATCTTAATGATTAAGCTTAAGCTTTATTTGAAAGAAATACCATTTTTGGAAAGAATACTTGACTTTCATTTGATTAAAGAAGATATGTTTGAATGCAATTAGCTTTTATTTGATTCAATAAGCTTTATTTGAATCAAATTATCATTGTTTGAATGCAAATGAGTGGAATCTTAATGAATAAGGTTATGTTTTATTTGAACCAATTACAATTTTTGGTAAGAAGTTGACTTTCATTTGATTAAATAAGCTATGTTTGAATGCAATTGACTTTCATTTGATTCAATAAGCTTTACTAAAATCAAATTAGCTTTGTTTGAATGTAACTATGTGGAATCTGAGTGATTAAGCTTAAGTTTTGTTTGAAACAATTACCATTTTTTGAAACAATAGTTGACTTTCATTTGATTAAACAAGCTATTTTTCAATACAATTGAATTTCTTTTGATTCAGTAAGCTTTATTCGAATCAAATTAGCTTTGTTTGAATAGAATTGAGTGGAATCTTAATGCTTAAGCTTATGCTTTATTTGAACCAATTACCATTTTTGAAAAGAATAGTTGACTTTCTTTTGAATAAACAAGTTATGTTTAATTTAAATGCAATTTACGTTCATTTGATTCAATAAGCTTTATTCGAATCAAATTAGCTTTGTTTCAATGCAATTGAGTGGAATCTTAATGATTAAGCTTAAGCTTTATTTGAAACAATTACCATTTTTGGAATAAATAGTTGTCTTTCATTTTATTCAATAAGGTTTATTCAAATCAAATAAGCTTTGTTTAAATGCAATTGAGTGGAATATTAATGATTAAGCTTGAGCATTATTGGAAATAATTACCATTTTTGGAAACAGTAGTTTACTTTCATTTGATTAAACAAGCTATGTTTGAATGCAATCGAATTTCATTTGATTCAATAAGCTTTATTCGAATCAAATTAGCTTTGTTTGAATGCAATTGAGTGGAATCTTAATGATTAAGCTTAAGCTTTATTTGAAAGAAATACCATTTTTGGAAAGAATACTTGACTTTCATTTGATTAAAGAAGATATGTTTGAATGCAATTAGCTTTTATTTGATTCAATAAGCTTTATTTGAATCAAATTATCATTGTTTGAATGCAAATGAGTGGAATCTTAATGAATAAGGTTATGTTTTATTTGAACCAATTACAATTTTTGGTAAGAAGTTGACTTTCATTTGATTAAATAAGCTATGTTTGAATGCAATTGACTTTCATTTGATTCAATAAGCTTTATTAAAATCAAATTAGCTTTGTTTGAATGTAACTATGTGGAATCTGAGTGATTAAGCTTAAGTTTTGTTTGAAACAATTACCATTTTTTGAAACAATAGTTGACTTTCATTTGATTAAACAAGCTATTTTTCAATACAATTGAATTTCTTTTGATTCAGTAAGCTTTATTCGAATTAAATTACCTTTGTTTGAATACAATTGAGTGGAATCTTAATGCTTAAGCTTATGCTTTATTTGAACCAATTACCATTTTTGAAAAGAATAGTTGACTTTCTTTTGAATAAACAAGTTATGTTTAATTTGAATGCAATTTACGTTCATTTGATTCAATAAGCTTTATTCGAATCAAATTAGCTTTGTTTCAATGCAATTGAGTGGAATCTTAATGATTAAGCTTAAGCTTTATTTGAAACAATTACCATTTTTGGAATAAATAGTTGTCTTTCATTTTATTCAATAAGGTTTATTCAAATCAAATAATCTATGTTTGAATGCAATCGAATTTCATTTGATTCAATAATCTTTATTCGAATCAAATTAGCTTTGTTTGAATGCAATTGAGTGGAATCTTAATGATTAAGCTTAAGCTTTATTTGAAAGAAATACCATTTTTGGAAAGAATACTTGACTTTCATTTGATTAAAGAAGATATGTTTGAATGCAATTAGCTTTTATTTGATTCAATAAGCTTTATTTGAATCAAATTATCATTGTTTGAATGCAAATGAGTGGAATCTTAATGAATAAGGTTATGTTTTATTTGAACCAATTACAATTTTTGGTAAGAAGTTGACTTTCATTTGATTAAATAAGCTATGTTTGAATGCAATTGACTTTCATTTGATTCAATAAGCTTTATTAAAATCAAATTAGCTTTGTTTGAATGTAACTATGTGGAATCTGAGTGATTAAGCTTAAGTTTTGTTTGAAACAATTACCATTTTTTGAAACAATAGTTGACTTTCATTTGATTAAACAAGCTATTTTTCAATACAATTGAATTTCTTTTGATTCAGTAAGCTTTATTCGAATTAAATTACCTTTGTTTGAATACAATTGAGTGGAATCTTAATGCTTAAGCTTATGCTTTATTTGAACCAATTACCATTTTTGAAAAGAATAGTTGACTTTCTTTTGAATAAACAAGTTATGTTTAATTTGAATGCAATTTACGTTCATTTGATTCAATAAGCTTTATTCGAATCAAATTAGCTTTGTTTCAATGCAATTGAGTGGAATCTTAATGATTAAGCTTAAGCTTTATTTGAAACAATTACCATTTTTGGAATAAATAGTTGTCTTTCATTTTATTCAATAAGGTTTATTCAAATCAAATAATCTATGTTTGAATGCAATCGAATTTCATTTGATTCAATAATCTTTATTCGAATCAAATTAGCTTTGTTTGAATGCAATTGAGTGGAATCTTAATGATTAAGCTTAAGCTTTATTTGAAAGAAATACCATTTTTGGAAAGAATACTTGACTTTCATTTGATTAAAGAAGATATGTTTGAATGCAATTAGCTTTTATTTGATTCAATAAGCTTTATTTGAATCAAATTATCATTGTTTGAATGCAAATGAGTGGAATCTTAATGAATAAGGTTATGTTTTATTTGAACCAATTACAATTTTTGGTAAGAAGTTGACTTTCATTTGATTAAATAAGCTATGTTTGAATGCAATTGACTTTCATTTGATTCAATAAGCTTTATTAAAATCAAATTAGCTTTGTTTGAATGTAACTATGTGGAATCTGAGTGATTAAGCTTAAGTTTTGTTTGAAACAATTACCATTTTTTGAAACAATAGTTGACTTTCATTTGATTAAACAAGCTATTTTTCAATACAATTGAATTTCTTTTGATTCAGTAAGCTTTATTCGAATTGATCCAAAGTCAACGCCATTGTCTCAAGAAGCGACTAATTTAGCCTTAGAAGCTCGTGGGTTTTATCCATCATCTCCTAGGACCGAATTCAAGTGTTGCATTTCATGGGTTGATTGAAGGCCCAAAGATTGAAGGCCCATCTTTTGGGTGTGATGTGGCGTGTGGTGTTACTGATTTTAAGGCTTGTGATGTTGCTGATTTTAATTATTTTGTTCTAGTTTATTCTAGGTTGTTCTAGCTGATTTATGGCATTAAAATAGTCATTAAGTAGAGTGCTTGATTCAAGGAAAACTGTTGGCCTTGGATCCCCTATGTTTGGCCAGTTTTTCTAGGTTATTTTGAAGTCTTTTTGTGTTCTTTTGCTGCTCCATTCCACTATATAAGGAGAGCTTATGATTAATCAAAGCTTTCAGAATTATACAAAAGAAAACGTGAGTTTGAGCATATTACTTCTTTGAGTTTGTCCAAAGTAGTTTGTGTTTTCCTTGTTACTTTGAGTGTGTTCTTGAGTGACAAGATTAGGAGAGATTGAGTGTGTCTTATCTCAGCCTAAGACCCCAAATCATTGAGTATGTTCTTGTGGTTTGGTTTATCTATCTTTTAATTTTCTGTTCAAATTGTTTCTGTTTTAATGTGCGATTTTTGTTCCATTTTCTTTGAGTGTTAAACTTCTAACCATTCATAGGGAAGAGTTTCACATTCACATCATCTGGTATCAGAGCCTTGGTTCGAGATTATTTCAGAAAGTCGCACTTTGGTGGTGGAAAGGAAACGCTGAAATTCATCCCGTTTTTCAGTCAACTTTGAAGATCGATATCTCACTCTTCAGGAGTCCAAATGAAGCGATTCTTTTTTTGAATCTGGGTGTTTTTCTGTGTAGATTTCACTTGTAAAATTTCGTAATTTTTGAAGATCATTTGCTATTAAAATGGGCAGGTTTTTCCAAAGTTGCGCAGAATAGAGCCAATCCAGCGCATCAGATTTTAGCAGAGGTTATCTCCTTCATCCGGATAGCTTTTGAAGTGTTTCTTTTTTTTAAGTTGCTTAAAATTTTCTGAATTTTAATAATTTGTAAACCCTTGAGAGTCTCAAGGAAGTTTTTTATTCTCGTTCAGAGCTTTAAACTTACTGTCAGATTATACATTGTACTTGTAATAGTCTAGCAAAATAGTGAAGTAATGGCTGGAAGTGGGGAACTCAATGATATGCTTAAATTGATCACCCAAAAACTAGAGAATTTGGAGAAAAAAACAGAAGAAAGTGAAGTCTCGAGGGCACAACAAAATAATAGAATGGATGCCATGTCTGAAATGCTCCTACAAGCCACTAGAAAAATAAATGAATTAGAGGATGAGGATGCAAATAGTAGTAACAATCTTAGGCAATTTGATGAAGATAGGGGTCTAAGGATTGACATGCCTGAATTCGATGGGGGACATGATAGTGAGGCGTTTTTAGATTGGCTTCGACAAATTGAAACTGTTTTTGAGTACAAGGGCTTTGATGATAGAAAACGGTTTAAATTGGCTGTCCTAAAACTCACAAAACTTGCTGCTTTGTGGTATGAAAACCTCAAGGCAAGTAGAAGGAGAGAAGGAAAAGATAAAATTGACTCATGGGAGAAATTGAAAAAGAAAATGAGGGATAAATGGGTTAGCAAAGAGTATGAGCAGGAGCAATACTTAAAATTGACTCACTTATCACAAGAAAACATGAGTGTGGAGGGTTACATAAAAGAATTTGAGAGGTTAGGCTTGACCTGTGATTTACAAGAAAAGGAGGCTTACAAAATTGCTAGATTTGTTAAGGGATTGTCCAAAGAAATTAATAGGAAGGTGGAAGTCACTCATTATGCCACTTTCAGTGATGTATGCAAGCTAGCTTTGAAGTTTGAGTCTCAACTTAAAGAAGAAAGGGAAAAGGAGAAACCTAAAAACATACCTTTTAAGGGGACTTCGAAATTTACTCCTTTTCAACAAAAGGGGGGTAACTTTCAAAATAAGGCTTTTCCATCTAATTCAAAGAATGATAAGGGGAAGGAGAAGGCTGTGGTTTCACCTAGTGAACTTGATACTAGGAGAAAGTGTTTTAAATGTCATGGTAGAGGTCATATTGCTAGCCAATGTCCTAGTAAGAATGTCTTGACAGCCCAACAATGCGCCATTATGGATGAGGAAGAAAAAATGTATAACTTTGTTGTTCAAGAAGAAGAGGGTCATGAGGAAGACGAATATGATGAAGAAATTCCTCCAGAAAGTGAGTTTAATATGATGGTGGTTCGAAAACTTTTGTTTAGTGAACCTCAAGTTGATGAGAGACAGAGAAATAATTTGTTCCACACTAGATGCAAAATTGGTGAGAAAACATGCAATGTTATTATCGATGGTGGAGCCCAAACAGATGTCATCTCTTCTGAAGCAGTGAGTAAGTTGAAGCTTTCAACTAGAGATCATGATGAACCTTACAAGTTGAATTGGTTGAACGATGGTACGGGTGTTCGAGTGAAGAAGCAAGCCTTGGTGTCCTATTCCATTGGAGGGTTTGAAGATGAGAGGTGGTGCGACATTATTCCTATGGATGCTTGTCATTTGCTACTTGGAAGACCTTGGCAATTTGATCATGATTCTGAACATAGAGGAAAAATGAATGTATATCTTGTAACTACTAGAGAAGGTAGAAAAGTTAAATTACTTCCCTTACCCCCACAAGTTGCTAAGAAGAAAGAAAAAAGCAACTATCTTGTAACTTGTACTGAATTTGAGAAAATAGTGGAAGAAAATGGGGGAGGGTATGCTTTGGTTGTAAGAACCAAAGATGATCTTAGTACTACTTGTAATGACTCATCCCCACTCAATGAGTTATTAGAAGAGTACAAAGATGTGTTTCCCAATGACTTGCCCAATGGCCTCCCACCTATGAGGGGCATTGAGCACGCCATTGACTTGATTCCTGGAGCACCTTTGCCTAATAAGGCAGCCTATAGGTGTAATCCGGAGGAGAGTAAGGAACTTGAAAGGCAAGTGAATGAATTAATTGAGAGAGGCTATGTGAGAGAAAGCCTTAGTCCTTGCGCCGTTCCCGCACTCTTAGTACCAAAGAAAGATGGTACTTGGAGAATGTGTGTTGATAGTCGTTCCATAAACAATATAACGATCAAATATCGTTTCCCCATGCCTCGCTTGCAAGATATGTTAGATGAGTTGAGTGGTTCGTTGGTCTTTTCCAAAATTGACCTAAGGAGTGGATACCATCAAATGAGAATTCGGGAGGGGGATGAATGGAAAACGGCTTTCAAAACAAAGCAAGGGTTGTATGAGTGGTTGGTAATGCCGTTTGGGCTTTGCAATGCCCCAAGCTCCTTCATGAGATTGATGAACGAAGTCCTCCGTCCTTTTCTTAATGATTTTATTGTCGTTTACTTAGATGATATTCTTGTGTATAGTAAAAACAATGAAGATCATGTAATTCATTTGAGGAGGTTGTTTGAAAAATTGAGGGAGGTGAAGTTGTATGGTAAGCTTGAGAAATGTGTATTCATGACTCATAGTGTTGTATTCTTAGGATACATTGTAACTAGAGAGGGGGTACATGTAGATCCAGAGAAGGTGAAGGCGGTCCAGACTTGGTCGACTCCAACCAATGTGCACGAGGTTCGAAGTTTTCAT
Organism: Salicornia ramosissima; assembly: GCA_951394345.1. Taxonomy (NCBI): domain Eukaryota; kingdom Viridiplantae; phylum Streptophyta; class Magnoliopsida; order Caryophyllales; family Amaranthaceae; genus Salicornia; species Salicornia ramosissima. Next base: position 33,994,946 of record OX596233.1, on the reverse strand, counting down.
GGGCTAGCTTCCTTCTATAGGCGGTTCATTAGAAACTTCTCTACTATCATGGCTCCAATCACTGAATTAACCAAGAAGGGAGAATTCGAATGGGGAGAGAACGCTCAAAGGGCCTTTGAGAAGGTCAAAGATATGCTTTGCAATGCTCCTATTCTTGTGCTTCCTGATTTCAACAAAGTGTTTGAGGTGGAGTGTGATGCAAGTGGGATTGGGATAGGTGCCGTTTTAATTCAAGAGAAGAAGCCTGTGAGTTACTTTAGTGAAAAGTTGAGTGGAGCGAAGCTGAATTATTCCACCTATGATCGAGAGTTTTATGCCATAGTTAGAGCACTTGACCATTGGTCTCACTACCTTAGGCCAAAGCCATTTGTTCTACATTCTGATCATGAGGCACTAAAATTCATACATGGCCAACAAAAACTCAACAAAAGACATGCTAAATGGGTTGAGTTTCTTCAATCATTCACATTTAGCTCCAAATACAAAGATGGGAAGAGTAATGTAGTTGCGGATGCTTTGTCACGGCGAACTTACTTGCTTACTATGGTGGATACGAAGATATTGGGTTTTGAACAACTCAAGGAGTACTATAAAGAAGATCCTGATTTTTCTTTTGGGGTTGACAAACCAAGCAAGGAGTTAGTGTGGCAGGAAGGTTACTTATTCAAGGGTAACAAGCTTTGTGTTCCAAAGAGTGGAGTTCGAGAATTGCTGGTTCGTGAGGTGCATAGTGGTGGTCTAGCTGGTCATTTTGGAATTCAGAAGACTCTTGATATTCTTGGCGAACATTTCTATTGGCCTAGAATGATCAAGGATGTAACTCATGTTGTGGAAAGATGTGCTACGTGTCAAAGGGCCAAGAGTCACTTCACAAAAGGGCTCTACACTCCATTGCCGGTTCCCGATACTCCATGGGAAAGTGTTAGCATGGATTTCATTGTGGGGTTGCCACGGACACAGAGGGGTAGAGATAGCATTATGGTAGTTGTAGATAGATTTTCTAAAATGGCACACTTTGTAGCATGTAATAAAACTGATGATGCAGTGAAGGTGTCTGAACTGTACTTCAAGGAAATCGTCAAACTTCATGGCATTCCTCGAAGTATAGTGTCTGACAGAGATTCCAAGTTCCTCAGTCACTTTTGGAGGACACTATGGAAACTTGTGGGTACCAAGTTACTATTTAGTACGTCTCATCATCCCCAAACAGATGGGCAAACTGAGGTTACTAATAGAACTTTGGGTACTTTGTTGCGTGGTCTTGTGAGCAAAACGCAGAAGGATTGGGACATGAAACTAGCCCATGCGGAGTTTGCTTACAATAGGGCGCATTCATTGACTACTTCGCGTTCTCCTTTTGAAGTTGTTTATGGGGTGAATCCATTTCTCCCAATTGATCTTATTCCTTTGGCTAAAGGGGAAAAAGTGGAAAAAGATGCAAGGAAGCGAATAGAAACATTTCAAAAAAACTGTGAGCAAGTGAAGAACAGAATTGAGGAGATGAATAAAAAATACCGAGAGAGAGCAAATAAGAACCGCAAGCAACCTGTTTTTCAACCAGGGGACTTAGTCTGGCTACACTTGAGAAAGGAAAGGTTTCCTCAACTCCGCAAAAACAAACTCATGCCACGTTCTGATGGTCCATTTAGAGTACTCGAGCGGGTAAATGACAGTGCCTACAAAATTGAACTTCCCGAGGGGTTGATGGGTGTCAGCGCTACCTTCAATGTGGGGGATTTGTCGCCTTACCTAGACGATGCTAGTTTGAGGGCAAACTCTTCTGAAGACGGGGGGAATGATCCAAAGTCAACGCCATTGTCTCAAGAAGCGACTAATTTAGCCTTAGAAGCTCGTGGGTTTTATCCATCATCTCCTAGGACCGAATTCAAGTGTTGCATTTCATGGGTTGATTGAAGGCCCAAAGATTGAAGGCCCATCTTTTGGGTGTGATGTGGCGTGTGGTGTTACTGATTTTAAGGCTTGTGATGTTGCTGATTTTAATTATTTTGTTCTAGTTTATTCTAGGTTGTTCTAGCTGATTTATGGCATTAAAATAGTCATTAAGTAGAGTGCTTGATTCAAGGAAAACTGTTGGCCTTGGATCCCCTATGTTTGGCCAGTTTTTCTAGGTTATTTTGAAGTCTTTTTGTGTTCTTTTGCTGCTCCATTCCACTATATAAGGAGAGCTTATGATTAATCAAAGCTTTCAGAATTATACAAAAGAAAACGTGAGTTTGAGCATATTACTTCTTTGAGTTTGTCCAAAGTAGTTTGTGTTTTCCTTGTTACTTTGAGTGTGTTCTTGAGTGACAAGATTAGGAGAGATTGAGTGTGTCTTATCTCAGCCTAAGACCCCAAATCATTGAGTATGTTCTTGTGGTTTGGTTTATCTATCTTTTAATTTTCTGTTCAAATTGTTTCTGTTTTAATGTGCGATTTTTGTTCCATTTTCTTTGAGTGTTAAACTTCTAACCATTCATAGGGAAGAGTTTCACATTCACATCACGAATCAAATTAGCTTTGTTTGAATAGAATTGAGTGGAATCTTAATGCTTAAGCTTATGCTTTTTTTTTTTTGGTAAGTTAGTATTTTATACCAAAGAAAGGGTAAACTATACAGCCTACAATAATCAAAAACCTTTTGGTTCACTCCAATCAGAAAGGCTAACATCCTAACCGACATTGATTGAGAGCAACCACAAGGACCACAAAAGACAAGCAAACTGAATTGAGACATTAGTCTTAAGCAGCGAAACTGCCTATTACAAAATAATCATAAGGCCTACTTAATGAGCATAAATCTACAACTTTCATTACTTCTACAAGCTACATTAAAAATAATATGCCTATAAACCATCTGTGCAGGTCTGCAAGCATTGTTGAAGATTTTGTTATTTCTTTCTAGCCAGATACTATGGATTGCTTCCGCGAAACACATGACGAGTAGCTTAGATCTCTTGGTGTTCTTCTGACAGTGCTTTTTAACAAGGTTAGTCACTTCGTGAAACTTCAGGGTATCATTGTCAATGTGCAAGGTATCTAGAATTTCCTTCCAGATATTGGAGCTATAATCACATTCAAAAAATAAGTGATTTCGATTCTCATCTTTTTTCTCACAAAGAACACATAGAGGATTGCACGCCACTTTCCATTGGGCTAATCTATTTTTGGTAGAGAGTCTATCTTGGATTGCAAGCCATAGGATAAAAACACTTTTTGGGGAAGCTTGATTATTACAAATTAATTTCCTCCAATTCACCTTTTCCTGCTGGGGGCGTATGGCCGTGTACATCTTTGCAATGCTAAATTTCCCGTTGTTCTCAAGATTAGTCCATCCCCCCAGTTGATTTACTTGGTCCCTACTCTTCAAGATCTTTTTTAGGGTCCAGGAGCACTTTTTAGGGAAGAACTCATTCCACCAGTCTAACTTCTTGAAATAGTAAATGTGGACCCACTTAACCCACAGACAGTCAACCTTATGGGCTAAGTCCCAGAGGATCCTAGTGACAGCAGCTTTGTTCCAATCGAGTAGAGAAAGCACATTCCACCCCCCATTAACCTTTGGCAAACACACTTGTGACCAAGAGACTAGAGCTTTTTTACTTTTTTCAGTTGAACCTGTCCAGAGGAAGACTCTAAAGATGGATTCAATCTCTTTCATGATCTTCTTTGGAAGCACAAAAATTTGGGCCCAGTAAGTTTGAATGCCGAACAAAACACTTTTAATCATTTGGATTCTCCCTGCATAGGAGAGATGTCTGGTTGTCCAAGACTTCACTCTATTTGTAACTTTATCCACAAGAGGCTTGCATTGTTTGATGGTGAGCTTTTTGGAGGACAAAGGAGCACCTAGATATTTAAAAGGGATGATCCCTTTTTCCACACCAAGGATCTGCTGCATTAGGGCTTGATCATCTTCATTAACACCACCTAAGAAGACCTCACTTTTTTCCAGGTTAGCTGACAGCCCAGAAGCTTTAGAGAATTTGGTGAAGGCTTGGAAGATCAATTGAATAGACTCACAATCTGCTCTTGCAAGGAGTAGTAGATCATCTGCAAACATTAAGTGTGTGATTTGGAGCTTCTCACAACGGGGGTGATAGTTGAAGTTGCCATTACATGAGAGCTCAGCAAGGCATCTTGATAAATATTCCATTCCTATAGCAAATAAAAATGGAGAGATTGGGTCGCCCTGTCTCAAAGCTTTCTTTGCATTAAAGGGGCGGGTAGGGGAACCATTGATCATTATAGAGTAGGAGACTGAGGTAATGCATCCCATGACCCATGTAATTGAACCAGGATCAGTGCCTGATCTTGAAACGACGAAAGAGATACTCCTTAGTGCTAATCCCATCTTTGAGATTAGTTCTTTTCATGGTCCTTTTATTAGTTCCTTTGTATCACTTATGTCCAATCTTGATCCTGTTTAGTCCGGTTTGTAAACTTAAAACTTTAGCTCGTAGTTTATTTGTTTTGGTTTGTATTAAGTAGTAGATTACACTATCTTTGAAGCAGGGGTCACGAGGTGCGACTTGAATGTTGAGAATTGAACTTAGAGTTCAGAGGTGAATCGCGAGTCGCGAGTTTTGTCCACGAGTCGCGAGCCTACTTGGCTTGAGCTGCGTACTTTGAAGCATTGCAGGTGCATGGTCCAGAAGGATCTCGCGAGTCGCGAGTTTTGGGTCGCGAGTCGCGAGTTTTGGGTCGCGAGTCGCGACTCTGTTCTGCCTTGGCTACGTACTTGAGCAAGGCTAAGGAGTTGGAGTTCAGTAGGTTCTCGCGAGTCGCGAGTTTTGGGTCGCGAGTCGCGACTTTGTTCTGCCTTGGCTACGTACTTGAGCAAGGCTAAGGAGTGGGGTTCAAGTAGAGCCTCGCGAGTCGCGAGTATGGGTCGCGAGTCGCGACCCAGGCTCTGTCCTGGCTACGTGTTTCAGCTGCTTGTTTTTGCTTAATGGGTATTTTTGCTTTTGCTTGCAAGTTGAGTAATAGCCTTGATTAGTCATCTACTAGCCTAGCTAGATGTCATACTACCTTTGGGAGTCATGATGAAAGGCTTGGAGTGTCATGAAGGCTAAGAGAAGCTCATTGGTCTATTTTGGTGCAAGTGGGTGCAAGTAGCTCAAGTTGCTTAAGGAGGCTGATTTTGGCTTGATATTTTCATTACTTTAGCCTTTGTTTATTGCTTGAGCATATCCTTATGTAGTATTATACTTGTATTATACTTGATACGTATAATAGTTTGTACGTATTCGGTTGCGTATTGTACGAATATACGTATAATTATACGTATAATTGTACATTTCTTTCTTTAAGTAGACTTTGATGTATCATTTGTAAACTACTTTGAATTTTATAAAAACTTGAACTTTGTTCATCCTTGAGGCTAAAGTAACTTAGCTTTCTTTGAATTGATTACTTGGGAGTTTTAACTACAAGTTTTCTAAACCGATTAGTGAGCTTTGAGAGTGATTCTCTAAGTGATTTAATCAACCTGAATTGAGTGTAAGAGTGATTCTTTCTACTGAATTTAGTAGGGAATATTTTCTTAAGAGTGATTCTTTTGAGTTATTTCATTATCTTCTCAACTCTAATTATTTGCTTGATTGACTTCAAGACTAATTATAGTTCAAGTGGTATCAAGAGCTTAAGTTCAACATGGGTGATGAAGCTGCTGCAAACTTGAAGAGGGATCAACTGATTGAAGCTTTGTCCAAGCAAAATGATGCTTTGCATGATATGATGACCCAATTAACATTGGAAGTATTGAAAAACAAAAAAACAAATGAAGAACAGAAGGAATCGTATGGGGATGATAGGGGTTTGAAAATCGATGTTCCTGAATTCGATGGTACTACTGATCCAGAGGTGTACCTTGAATGGGAAAGATCTTTGGAGAGGTTTTTTGAGTACAAAGAAACACCAGAAGAGAGGCAATACAAGGTGGCGGTTTTGAAGTTGACAAAATATGCTTCAATATGGTTGGAAGGGTTGAAGAAACAAAGGGAGAAGGAGAACAAGTCCAGAATCCAAACCTGGAGTAAGCTAAAGAAGCAATTGAGGAAGAGATTTGTGCCTTCGAACTACAAGCAACACCAATATGTGAGGTGGTCGACTTTGAAGCAAGGAACCATGCCGGTTTTGGAGTTCATCAAGGAATTCGAAAAGCTTGCCATGGTTTGTGAAATAGATGAATCCGAAGAACAAAGACTAGGACGGTTCCTAGGTGGGTTGAACACGGATTTGAGGGAGAAGTTGGAAGTGTTTCCTTTCCTTACTTATGCGGAAGCTTGCAAAATGGCGCCTACTTTGGAGAGTCAAAGGAAGAAATCGAGTGGTACAATTGCTAAACCTTTTACTAGATCTTCAACTTTTAAGCCTAGTACTAGTAGTAGCAATGTTAATGTTAGTACTGATCATGATAGGAATAAGAAAGCTAATGTGCCTATTAGAACTGTTAATGACAAAGTAAAATGCTATAAGTGTCAAGGTTATGGTCATTACCAATCTAATTGTCCTACTGCCCGAATTATGACCTTACATGATATAGAAGAAATAGATGAAATAGAAAAATTAGCTCTTCTAGCTCATGAACATGATAAAGAGGAAGAGGAGGATGTAGAAGAACTTTGTCAACCTGAATTAGAGGGGGAAAATCTGGTTATTAGGAGAAATCTGTATACCAACAACGTGGCAAAAGAAAGTGAACAAAGAGAGACGATATTTCATTCGAAATGTCTGATCCAAAAAAAATTATGCACGTTGATTGTAGATGGGGGTAGTTGTGCGAATGTAGCGTCCACTGAATTGGTGAATAAGTTGTCTTTGCCGTTGGTGAAACACCCTAATCCTTATAAACTAAAATGGTTAGATGATGAAAGTGAGGTTAAGGTGCGGAATAGAGTCTTGATTAATTTTAGCATTGGTAATTATGTCGATGAAATTTTGTGTGATGTAATCCCAATGACGGCATGTCACTTGTTACTTGGGCGTCCCTGGCAGTTTGATCGGGGAGTAATTCACGATGGTGTAACTAACACTTATAAAGTTAATAAAGATGGAAAAATGAAAACTTTGTTACCTTTAGCACCCTCAAAAATCCTAAACACCAAGCCTAAATCAAAGTCCAATTCGGACAATGGGAGTGTGTTATTAGGGAGAAAAGAATTCGAGAAGTTGTTTGAGCAAGAGGGGTGTGCGTTTGTGTTAGTAAGTCAAGAAAAAATAGAGGGAGTGGCGATTACAGATTCTGAGTTGGGGGAGGTTTTAAATGAATTTCAGGATGTTTTTCCTCACGAAGTACCTCCTGGTTTACCACCAAAAAGAGGAATTGAGCATCAGATTGATCTCATTCCCGGAGCCCCTATTCCAAATAAGCCATCCTATAGGTGTAATCCCGAGGAGAGTAGGGAATTACAACGACAAATAAGTGAGTTGATTGAGAGAGGATATGTGAAGGAGAGTATGAGTCCGTGTGCTGTTCCGGCCTTACTTGTCCCAAAAAAAGATGGGTCTTGGAGGATGTGTATTGATAGTTGATCTGTTAACAATATTACTATCAAGTACAGGTTTCCAATTCCTAGATTAGATGACATGTTAGATGAATTGAGTGGGTCTAATTTGTTCTCTAAAATTGATCTTAGGAGTGGGTACCATCAAATTTGTATGCGTGAGGGTGATGAGTGGAAGACCGCTTTTAAAACAAAATATGGCTTGTATGAATGGCTTGTCATGCCTTTCGGTCTAACAAATGCCCCAAGTACGTTCATGAGATTGATGAATGAAGTACTTAGGCCATTTTTAGGCAAATTTGTAGTGGTATATTTAGATGATATTCTTGTTTATTCTGCTAACAAGGAGGATCATTTGAATCATTTGTGTCAGTTATTTGAAACACTAAGGAAACATAAACTTTTTGGGAAGTTAGAGAAGTGTTCTTTCATGCAAAATGAAGTTAGTTTTCTGGGTTTCATTATTTCTGATGTAGGGGTGAAGGCGGATCCTGCTAAAGTAGACGCCATTTCTACTTGGCCGGTTCCAAAATGTGTGACTGATGTGAGGTCTTTTCATGGTTTAGCGTCTTTTTATAGGAGATTTATAAAAAATTTCAGTACTTTATTAGCTCCTATAACTGAGTGTACTAAACATGGGAAATTTGAGTGGACTGTTGCTGCTCAAAGGGCCTTTGAATTGATTAAAGTTAAGATGTGTGAAGCACCTGTGTTATCATTACCTGATTTTACTAAACCTTTCGAGGTTGAGTGTGATGCGAGTGGGACAGGTGTTGGGGCTGTTTTGATTCAGTCGGGTAAGCCTATCGCTTATTTTAGCGAGAAGCTTAGTGGTGCTAGATTGAACTATTCTACTTATGATAAGGAGTTTTATGCTATGGTTAGAGCTTTAGGACATTGGAGTCATTATTTGCGTCCTGCTTCCTTTGTTTTACATTCTGATCATGAGTCGTTAAAGTACATACATGGGCAGCATAAGCTCAGTGCACGACATGCTAAATGGGTAGAATTTTTACAATCTTTTGACTTTGTTGCTAAATACAAAGCCGGAAAGGCAAATATTGTTGCTGATGCTCTTTCCAGGAAACATTCACTACTGACAACGGTGGATACCAAGGTTCTTGGGTTCGAATTGATAAAAGAATACTATGCACTCGATGGTGATTTTCGTGATTTGTTTGTTGATTGTGAGTCCGGTTCAAAAAATAATTATCAGTTGGTGGATGGGTTCTTATTTAGAGGGAACAAGCTCTGTGTTCCAAAATGTCCGGTTAGGGAGTTATTGATTCGGGAGGCTCATGGAGGTGGGTTGGCTGGTCATTTCGGCATCAACAAAACTACTGAGTTACTACAGGAGCACTTTCATTGGCCACGCATGGTTGGTGAGATCCAAGCTGTATTGGCTCGATGTGGGGTTTGTCAGAGGTCGAAGAGTTCTTTTCAACAAGGGCCGTACACCCCGTTACCAGTTCCGGAAAGGCCGTGGGAGGATGTGAGTATGGACTTTATAGTGGCACTGCCTAGAACTCAAAGGGGGAGAGACTCAGTTATGGTGGTGGTGGATAGATTTTCAAAGATGGCACACTTTATTCCATGTCACAAGACTGAAGATGCGGTGAATGTCGCTTGCTTGTACTTCCGGGAAGTGGTGCGCTTACATGGGGTCCCTAAAACTATTGTCTCTGATCGTGATAGTAAGTTTTTGAGTTACTTCTGGAGAACTTTGTGGAGGCTTATGGGAACTAAACTACTATTCAGCACATCTCATCATCCACAAACAGATGGGCAAACGGAGGTGACTAACAAGACATTGGGGTCGTTGCTTCGGGGTCTAGTGAGCAAAACCGGCAAGGATTGGGATGTGAAACTATGTCATGCTGAGTTCGCTTACAACAGGACACCTACTTATGCTACAAAACACTCCCCATTTGAAATTGTTTATGGCATTAACCCTTACGTTCCTATTGATCTTATTGCTTTACCTAGGGATTCTTATGTTCACGGTGATGCTAGAGCTCAGGCCGAAGCCATGGTGAAGATTCACAAGGAGGTCCGAGGAAACATTGAGAAAGCTAATGAGGGGTACAAGAAAAAGGCCAACAAGAGGAGGAAGCCAAAAATCTTTGCTCCAGGAGATTTGGTGTGGATTCATTTGAGGAAAGAGAGGTTCCCGGGGAAGCGGAAACACAAGCTAATGCCGAGAGCAGATGGTCCTTTTAAGGTCTTAGAGCGTTATGGTGATAATGCTTATAAGATCGATCTTCCGGGTGATTATGGAGTTGCTGCAACCTTCAACGTGGGTGACTTATCTCCTTATTTAGAAGATGATGAACTGCTAGAATTGAGGTCAATTCCTGTTGAAGAGGGAGGGGATGAACCAGGATCAGTGCCTGATCTTGAAACGACGAAAGAGATACTCCTTAGTGCTAATCCCATCTTTGAGATTAGTTCTTTTCATGGTCCTTTTATTAGTTCCTTTGTATCACTTATGTCCAATCTTGGTCCTGTTTAGTCCGGTTTGTAAACTTAAAACTTTAGCTCGTAGTTTATTTGTTTTGGTTTGTATTAAGTAGTAGATTACACTATCTTTGAAGCAGGGGTCACGAGGTGCGACTTGAATGTTGAGAATTGAACTTAGAGTTCAGAGGTGAATCGCGAGTCGCGAGTTTTGTCCACGAGTCGCGAGCCTACTTGGCTTGAGCTGCGTACTTTGAAGCATTGCAGGTGCATGGTCCAGAAGGATCTCGCGAGTCGCGAGTTTTGGGTCGCGAGTCGCGAGTTTTGGGTCGCGAGTCGCGACTCTGTTCTGCCTTGGCTACGTACTTGAGCAAGGCTAAGGAGTTGGAGTTCAGTAGGTTCTCGCGAGTCGCGAGTTTTGGGTCGCGAGTCGCGACTTTGTTCTGCCTTGGCTACGTACTTGAGCAAGGCTAAGGAGTGGGGTTCAAGTAGAGCCTCGCGAGTCGCGAGTATGGGTCGCGAGTCGCGACCCAGGCTCTGTCCTGGCTACGTGTTTCAGCTGCTTGTTTTTGCTTAATGGGTATTTTTGCTTTTGCTTGCAAGTTGAGTAATAGCCTTGATTAGTCATCTACTAGCCTAGCTAGATGTCATACTACCTTTGGGAGTCATGATGAAAGGCTTGGAGTGTCATGAAGGCTAAGAGAAGCTCATTGGTCTATTTTGGTGCAAGTGGGTGCAAGTAGCTCAAGTTGCTTAAGGAGGCTGATTTTGGCTTGATATTTTCATTACTTTAGCCTTTGTTTATTGCTTGAGCATATCCTTATGTAGTATTATACTTGTATTATACTTGATACGTATAATAGTTTGTACGTATTCGGTTGCGTATTGTACGAATATACGTATAATTATACGTATAATTGTACATTTCTTTCTTTAAGTAGACTTTGATGTATCATTTGTAAACTACTTTGAATTTTATAAAAACTTGAACTTTGTTCATCCTTGAGGCTAAAGTAACTTAGCTTTCTTTGAATTGATTACTTGGGAGTTTTAACTACAAGTTTTCTAAACCGATTAGTGAGCTTTGAGAGTGATTCTCTAAGTGATTTAATCAACCTGAATTGAGTGTAAGAGTGATTCTTTCTACTGAATTTAGTAGGGAATATTTTCTTAAGAGTGATTCTTTTGAGTTATTTCATTATCTTCTCAACTCTAATTATTTGCTTGATTGACTTCAAGACTAATTATAGTTCAACTACCTATCCTACCCAAAGAATCCCCTGACCAGAAATTAAGTGGTAAATTTGGGAGTTTGATCCAAATAGGAATAGTTCTCAGCATTTCCTCATGGAATTTGAAGTTTTGGGTCCAGGGTTTAATGACAATAGGCTTATTAAAGAACATATGAGGTCCAGTATAAACCACACTATTAAACTCATCCTTAGACCTAAATCTTATCACAAAATATCCATCATCATGAAAGTAAATATCAGGTTTGCATATATCTTTCCATTGTTGAGCAAAATACCTTTGGACAGCAGAGAAAGTAGGTTTCATGCCAATTACATAGAAAATAATAGCATTATTCCACTTTTCAGCACATTCTTTCAATTCAGAATTTTTCAATTGAACCACTTTTTTCCCATCTTTGATTATTGGGCTGAAAAAATCTAGTTTCATCCCCTTAGCATTAAAAGCACCTTTAAAGAGATTTGCCCAATTAGAATTATCAACAACATCAGGAAAAGCATCCAGATTACCTTCATTCGAAGTATCACCAGCCTCTTGAGAGTGCACCACCGTAGCAGCTGGAGGAGAGTGGGTTGCACCTTCTGAGACCAGAAACCCCTTAGATGTCTTCTCTGCCTCTTTAGTAGGAATTGTCCCTGGTGTTGCCATCTCAGCTTGAACCACCGTCTTTTGAGGGGAGGGAGTACCCCTTGTAGTCACCACCGCATGCGCCACCTGTTCTGAATGGGCAGCAGCTCGATTGGCCAAGCTAAACTGAGCAATTATCTCAGCATCTCTTCTAGGTATTGCTCCTGCAGATGGATGAACAATATTCGGGTTTGGGAAAACCAAATCCAATTCATCATCAAGGCATAGTGCAATTGGAACATCTATTAAATTACTATTAGCATCAGATTGGGTAATAGAAGTAGCAGGCTTTTTTTTTCTAGTCATGGTGGAAGAAAGCTATTGAAACACCAATAAACTTCAACACAGCCATTGTCGTGAAAAAATCCCCCTTGAGCTTCCCCTCTCTAATTTTCTCTCTCTAGCCATGATTGATTAAATAAGCTTTTTTAAGCTTATGCTTTATTTGAACCAATTACCATTTTTGAAAAGAATAGTTGACTTTCTTTTGAATAAACAAGTTATGTTTAATTTGAATGCAATTTACGTTCATTTGATTCAATAAGCTTTATTCGAATCAAATTAGCTTTGTTTCAATGCAATTGAGTGGAATCTTAATGATTAAGCTTAAGCTTTATTTGAAACAATTACCATTTTTGGAATAAATAGTTGTCTTTCATTTTATTCAATAAGGTTTATTCAAATCAAATAAGCTTTGTTTGAATGCAATTGAGTGGAATATTAATGATTAAGCTTGAGCATTATTGGAAATAATTACCATTTTTGGAAACAGTAGTTTACTTTCATTTGATTAAACAAGCTATGTTTGAATGCAATCGAATTTCATTTGATTCAATAAGCTTTATTCGAATCAAATTAGCTTTGTTTGAATGCAATTGAGTGGAATCTTAATTATTAAGCTTAAGCTTTATTTGAAAGAAATACCATTTTTGGAAAGAATACTTGACTTTCATTTGATTAAAGAAGCTATGTTTGAATGCAATTAACTTTTATTTGATTCAATAAGCTTTATTTGAATCAAATTATCATTGTTTGAATGCAAATGAGTGGAATCTTAATGAATAAGGTTAAGTTTTATTTGAACCAATTACAATTTTTGGTAAGAAGTTGACTTTCATTTGATTAAATAAGCTATGTTTGAATGCAATTGACTTTCATTTGATTCAATAAGCTTTATTAAAATCAAATTCGCTTTGTTTGAATGTAACTATGTGGAATCTGAGTGATTAAGCTTAAGTTTTGTTTGAAACAATTACCATTTTTTGAAACAATAGTTGACTTTCATTTGATTAAACAAGCTATTTTTCAATACAATTGAATTTCTTTTGATTCAGTAAGCTTTATTCGAATCAAATTAGCTTTGTTTGAATAGAATTGAGTGGAATCTTAATGCTTAAGCTTATGCTTTATTTGAACCAATTACCATTTTTGAAAAGAATAGTTGACTTTCTTTTGAATAAACAAGTTATGTTTAATTTGAATGCAATTTACGTTCATTTGATTCAATAAGCTTTATTCGAATCAAATTAGCTTTGTTTCAATGCAATTGAGTGGAATCTTAATGATTAAGCTTAAGCTTTATTTGAAACAATTACCATTTTTGGAATAAATAGTTGTCTTTCATTTTATTCAATAAGGTTTATTCAAATCAAATAAGCTTTGTTTGAATGCAATTGAGTGGAATATTAATGATTAAGCTTGAGCATTATTGGAAATAATTACCATTTTTGGAAACAGTAGTTTACTTTCATTTGATTAAACAAGCTATGTTTGAATGCAATCGAATTTCATTTGATTCAATAATCTTTATTCGAATCAAATTAGCTTTGTTTGAATGCAATTGAGTGGAATCTTAATGATTAAGCTTAAGCTTTATTTGAAAGAAATACCATTTTTGGAAAGAATACTTGACTTTCATTTGATTAAAGAAGATATGTTTGAATGCAATTACCTTTTATTTGATTCAATAAGCTTTATTTGAATCAAATTATCATTGTTTGAATGCAAATGAGTGGAATCTTAATGAATAAGGTTATGTTTTATTTGAACCAATTACAATTTTTGGTAAGAAGTTGACTTTCATTTGATTAAATAAGCTATGTTTGAATGCAATTGACTTTCATTTGATTCAATAAGCTTTATTAAAATCAAATTAGCTTTGTTTGAATGTAACTATGTGGAATCTGAGTGATTAAGCTTAAGTTTTGTTTGAAACAATTACCATTTTTTGAAACAATAGTTGACTTTCATTTGATTAAACAAGCTATTTTTCAATACAATTGAATTTCTTTTGATTCAGTAAGCTTTATTCGAATCAAATTAGCTTTGTTTGAATAGAATTGAGTGGAATCTTAATGCTTAAGCTTATGCTTTATTTGAACCAATTACCATTTTTGAAAAGAATAGTTGACTTTCTTTTGAATAAACAAGTTATGTTTAATTTGAACGCAATTTACGTTCATTTGATTCAATAAGCTTTATTCGAATCAAATTAGCTTTGTTTCAATGCAATTGAGTGGAATCTTAATGATTAAGCTTAACCTTTATTTGAAACAATTACCATTTTTAGAATAAATAGTTGTCTTTCATTTTATTCAATAAGGTTTATTCGAATCAAATCAGCCTTGTTTGAATGCAATTGAGTGGAATATTAATGATTAAGCTTGAGCATTATTGGAAGTAATTACCATTTTTGCAAACAATAGTTTACTTTCATTTGATTAAACAAGTTATGTTTGAATGCAATCGAATTTCATTTGATTGAATAAGCTTGATTCAAAAAATTAGCTTTCTTTGACTGCAATTGAGTGGAATCTTAATGCTTAAGCTTATGCTTTATTTGAACAAATTACCATTTTTGGAAAGAATAGTTGACTTTCATTTGATTAAACAAGTTATGTTTGAATGCAATTGACTTTCATTTGATTCAATAAGCTTTATTCGAATCAAATTACCTTTGTGTGAATGCAATTGAGTGGAATCTTAATGATTAAGCTTATGCTTTATTTGAACCAATTACCATTTTTGGAAAGAATAGTTAACTTTCATTTGATTAAACAAGTTATGTTTGAATGCAATTTACGTTCTTTTGATTCAATAAACTTTATTCGATAAAATTAGCTTTGTTTGAATGCAATTGAGTGGAATCTTAATGATTAAGGTTAAGCTTTATTTCAAACAATTACCCTTTTTGGAATAAATAGTTGTCTTTCATTTGATTCAATAAGCTTTATTCGAATCAAATTATCTTTGTTTGAATGCACTTGAGTGGAATATTAATGATTAAGCTTGAGCATTATTCGAAACAATTACCATTTTTGGAAACAATAGTTTACTTTCATTTGATTAAACAAGCTATATTTGAATGCAATCGAATCTCATTTGATTCAATAAGCTTTATTCGAATCAAATTAGCTTTGTTTGAATGCAATTGAGTGGAATCTTAATGATTAAGCTTATGCTTTATTTGAACCAGTCACCTTTTTGTGAAAGAATAGTTGACTTTCATTTGATTAAACAAGTTATGTTTGAATGCAATTTACGTTCATTTGATTCAATAAGCTTTATTCGAATCAAATTAGCTTTGTTTGAATGCAATTGAGTGGAATCTTAATGATTAAGGTTAAGCATTATTTGAAACAATTACCATTTATGGAATAAATAGTTGTCTTTCATTTTATTCAATAAGGTTTATTCGAATCAAATAAGCTTTGTTTGAATGCAATTGAGTGGAATATTATGATTAAGCTTGAGCATTATTGGAAATAATTACCATTTTTGGAAACAATAGTTTACTTTCATTTGATTAAACAAGCTATGTTTGAATGCAAACGAATTTCATTTGAATGCAATTGAGTGAAATCTTAATGATTAAGCTTAAGCTTTATTTGAAACAATTACCATTTTTGGAATAAATAGTTGACTTTCATTTGATTAAACAAGCTATGTTTGAATGCAATTTTCTTCGTTTGAATGCAATTGAGTGGAATCTAAATGATTAAGCTTAAGATTTATTTGAAACAATTACCATTTTTAAAAAGAATAGTTGACTTTCATTTGATTAAACAAGCTATGTTTGAATGCAATTGAGTGGAATCTTAATGATTAAGCTTAAGCTTTGTTTGAAACAATTACCATTTTTGGAAACAATAGTTGACTTTCATTTGATTAAACAAGTTATGTTTCATTACAATTGAATTTCATTTGATTCAAAAAGCTTTATTCGAATCAAATTAGCTTTGTTTGAATACAATTGAGTGGAATCTTAATGCTTAAGCTTATGGTCTATTTGAACCAATTACTATTTTTGGAATGAATAGTTGACATTCATTTGATTAAAGAACTTATGTTTGAATACAATTTACGTTCATTTGATTCAATATGCTTTATTCGAATCAAATTCGCTTTGTTTGAATGCAATTAAGTGGAATCTTAATGATTAAGCTTAAGCTTTATTTGAACCAATTACAATTTTTGGAAAGAAGTTGACTTTCATTTGATTAAACAACCTATGTTTGAATGCAATTGACTTTCATTTGATTCAATAAGCTTTATTCGAATCAAATTAGCTTTGTTTGAATGCAATTGAGTGGAATCTTAATGATTAAGCTTAAGATTTATTTGAAACAATTACCATTTTTGGAATAAATAGTTGACTTTCATTTGATTAAACAAGCTATGTTTGAATGCAATTTACTTTAATTTGATTCAATAAGCTTTATTCGAATCAAATTATCTTTGTTTGAATGCAATTGAGTGGAATCTTAATGATTGAGCTTAAGTTTTATTTGAAGCAATTACACTTTTTCGAAAGAAGTTGACTTCCATTTGATTAAAAAAGCTACGTTTGAATGCAATTGACTTTCATTTGATTCAATAAGCTTTATTAAAATCAAATTAGCTTTGTTTGATTGTAACTGAGTGGAATCTTAGTGATTAAGCTTAAGCTTTGTTTGAAACAATTACCATTTTTGGAATCAATAGTTTACTTTCATTTGATTAAACAAGCTATGTTTGAATGCAATTGAATTTCATTTGATTCAATAAGCTTTATTCAAATAAAATTAGCTTTGTTTGAATGCAATTGAGTGGAATTTTAATGCTTAAGCTTCTGCTTTATTTGAACCTATTACCATTTTTGGAAAGAATAGTTGACTTTCATTTCATTAAACAAGTTAAGTATGAATGCGATTGACTTCATTTGATTCAATAAGCTTTATTCGAATCAAATTAGCTTTGTTGGAATGCAATTGAGTGGAATCTTAATGATTAAGCTTAACCTTTATTTGAAAAAAGTACCATTTTTGGAAAGCATAGTTGACTTTCATTAGATTTAACAAGCTATTTTGAAGGCAATTGACTTTCATTTGATTCTATAAGCTTGAATCGAATCAAATTAGCTTTGTTTGAATGCAATTGAGGGGAATCTTAATGATTAAGCTTAAGCTTTAGTTGAAACAATTACCATTTTTGAAAACAATAGTTGACTTTCATTTGATTAAACAAGCTATGTTTGAACGCAGTTGACTTTCATTTGATTCAATAAGCTTTATTTGAATCAAATTAGCTTTGTGTGAATGCAAATGAGTGGAATTTTAATGATTAAGGTTAAGCTTTATTTGAACCAATTTCCATTTTTGGAAAGAATAGTTCACTTTCATTTGATTAAACAAGTTATGTTTGAATGCGATTGACTTTCATTTGATTCAATAAGCTTGATTCGAATCAAATTACCTTTGTTTGAATGCAATTGAGGGGAATATTAATGATTAAGCTTAAGCTTTAGTTGAAACAATTACCATTTTTGAAAACAATAGTTGACTTTCATTTGATTAAACAAGCTATGTTTGAACGCAGCTGACTTTCATTTGATTCAATAAGCTTTATTCGAATCAAATTAGCTTTGTTTGAATGCAAATGAGTGGAATCTTAATGATTAAGGTTAAGCTTTATTTGAACCAATTTCCATTTTTGGAAAGAATAGTTGACTTTCATTTGATTAAACAAGCTATGTTTGAATGCAATTGACTTTCATATGATTCTATAAGCTTGATTCGAATCAAATTAGCTTTGTTGGAAGGCAATTGAGGGGAATGTTAATGATTAAGCTTAAGCTTTAGTTGAAACAATTACCATTTTTGAAAACAATAGTTGACTTTCATTTGATTAAACAAGCTGTGTTTGAACGCAACTGACTTTCATTTGATTCAAAAAGCTTTATTCGAATCAAATTAGCTTTGTTTGAATACAATTGAGTGGAATCTTAATGCTTAAGCTTATGGTCTATTTGAACCAATTACTATTTTTAGAATGAATAGTTGACATTCATTTGATTAAAGAACTTATGTTTGAATACAATTTACGTTCATTTGATTCAATATGCTTTATTCGAATCAAATTCGCTTTGTTTGAATGCAATTAAGTGGAATCTTAATGATTAAGCTTAAGCTTTATTTGAACCAATTACAATTTTTGGAAAGAAGTTGACTTTCATTTGATTAAACAACCTATGTTTGAATGCAATTGACTTTCATTTGATTCAATAAGCTTTATTCGAATCAAATTAGCTTTGTTTGAATGCAATTGAGTGGAATCTTAATGATTAAGCTTAAGATTTATTTGAAACAATTACCATTTCTGGAATAAATAGTTGACTTTCATTTGATTAAACAAGCTATGTTTGAATGCAATTTACTTTAATTTGATTCAATAAGCTTTATTCGAATCAAATTATCTTTGTTTGAATGCAATTGAGTGGAATCTTAATGATTGAGCTTAAGTTTTATTTGAAGCAATTACACTTTTTCGAAAGAAGTTGACTTCCATTTGATTAAAAAAGCTACGTTTGAATGCAATTGACTTTCATTTGATTCAATAAGCTTTATTAAAATCAAATTAGCTTTGTTTGATTGTAACTGAGTGGAATCTTAGTGATTAAGCTTAAGCTTTGTTTGAAACAATTACCATTTTTGGAATCAATAGTTTACTTTCATTTGATTAAACAAGCTATGTTTGAATGCAATTGAATTTCATTTGATTCAATAAGCTTTATTCAAATAAAATTAGCTTTGTTTGAATGCAATTGAGTGGAATTTTAATGCTTAAGCTTCTGCTTTATTTGAACCTATTACAATTTTTGGAAAGAATAGTTGACTTTCATTTCATTAAACAAGTTAAGTATGAATGCAATTGACTTCATTTGATTCAATAAGCTTTATTCGAATCAAATTAGCTTTGTTCGAATGCAATTGAGTGGAATCTTAATGATTAAGCTTAACCTTTATTTGAAAAAAGTACCATTTTTGGAAAGCATAGTTGACTTTCATTAGATTTAACAAGCTATTTTGAAGGCAATTGACTTTCATTTGATTCTATAAGCTTGAATCGAATCAAATTAGCTTTGTTTGAATGCAATTGAGGGGAATCTTAATGATTAAGCTTAAGCTTTAGTTGAAACAATTACCATTTTTGAAAACAATAGTTGACTTTCATTTGATTAAACAAGCTATGTTTGAACGCAGCTGACTTTCATTTAATTCAATAAGCTTTATTTGAATCAAATTAGCTTTGTTTGAATTCAAATGAGTGGAATTTTAATGATTAAGGTTAAGCTTTATTTGAACCAATTTCCATTTTTGGAAAGAATAGTTCACTTTCATTTGATTAAACAAGTTATGTTTGAATGCGATTGACTTTCATTTGATTCAATAAGCTTGATTCGAATCAAATTACCTTTGTTTGAATGCAATTGAGGGGAATATTAATGATTAAGCTTAAGCTTTAGTTGAAACAATTACCATTTTTGAAAACAATAGTTGACTTTCATTTGATTAAACAAGCTATGTTTGAACGCAGCTGACTTTCATTTGATTCAATAAGCTTTATTCGAATCAAATTAGCTTTGTTTGAATGCAAATGAGTGGAATCTTAATGATTAAGGTTAAGCTTTATTTGAACCAATTTCCATTTTTGGAAAGAATAGTTGACTTTCATTTGATTAAACAAGCTATGTTTGAATGCAATTGACTTTCATATGATTCTATAAGCTTGATTCGAATCAAATTAGCTTTGTTGGAAGGCAATTGAGGGGAATGTTAAAGATTAAGCTTAAGCTTTAGTTGAAACAATTACCATTTTTGAAAACAATAGTTGACTTTCATTTGATTAAACAAGCTGTGTTTGAACGCAACTGACTTTCATTTGATTCAATAAGCTTTATTTGAATCAAATTAGCTTTGTTTGAATGCAAATGAGTGGAATTTTAATGCTTAAGCTTATGCTCTATTTGAACCAATTACCATTTTTGGAATGAATAGTTGACATTCATTTGATTAAACAACTTATGTTTGAATACAATTTACGTTCATTTGATTCAATATGCTTTATTCGAATCAAATTCGCATTGTTTGAATGCAATTAAGTGGAATCTTAATGATTAAGCTTAAGCTTTATTTGAACCAATTACAATTTTTGGAAAGAAGTTGACTTTCATTTGATTAAACAACCTATGTTTGAATGCAATTGACTTTCATTTGATTCAATAAGCTTTATTCGAATCAAATTAGCTTTGTTTGAATGCAATTGAGTGGAATCTTAATGATTAAGCTTAAGATTTATTTGAAACAATTACCATTTTTGGAATAAATAGTTGATTTTCATTTGATTAAACAAGCTATGTTTGAATGCAATTTACTTTAATTTGATTCAATAAGCTTTATTCGAATCAAATTATCTTTGTTTGAATGCAATTGAGTGGAATCTTAATGATTGAGCTTAAGTTTTATTTGAAGCAATTACACTTTTTGGAAAGAAGTTGACTTCCATTTGATTAAAAAAGCTATGTTTGAATGCAATTGACTTTCATTTGATTCAATAAGCTTTATTAAAATCAAATTAGCTTTGTTTGATTGTAACTGAGTGGAATCTTAGTGATTAAACTTAAGCTTTGTTTGAAACAATTACCATTTTTGGAATCAATAGTTTACTTTCATTTGATTAAACAAGCTATGTTTGAATGCAATTGAATTTCATTTGATTCAATAAGCTTTATTCAAATAAAGTTAGCTTTGTTTGAATGCAATTGAGTGGAATTTTAATGCTTAAGCTTCTGCTTTATTTGAACCTATTACCATTTTTGGAAAGAATAGTTGACTTTCATTTCATTAAACAAGTTAAGTATGAATGCAATTGACTTCATTTGATTCAATAAGCTTTATTCGAATCAAATTAGCTTTGTTCGAATGCAATTGAGTGGAATCTTAATGATTAAGCTTAACCTTTATTTGAAAAAAGTACCATTTTTGGAAAGCATAGTTGACTTTCATTAGATTTAACAAGCTATTTTGAAGGCAATTGACTTTCATTTGATTCTATAAGCTTGAATCGAATCAAATTAGCTTTGTTTGAATGCAATTGAGGGGAATCTTAATGATTAAGCTTAAGCTTTAGTTGAAACAATTACCATTTTTGAAAACAATAGTTGACTTTCATTTGATTAAACAAGCTATGTTTGAACGCAGCTGACTTTCATTTAATTCAATAAGCTTTATTTGAATCAAATTAGCTTTGTTTGAATGCAAATGAGTGGAATTTTAATGATTAAGGTTAAGCTTTATTTGAACCAATTTCCATTTTTGGAAAGAATAGTTCACTTTCATTTGATTAAACAAGTTATGTTTGAATGCGATTGACTTTCATTTGATTCAATAAGCTTGATTCGAATCAAATTACCTTTGTTTGAATGCAATTGAGGGGAATATTAATGATTAAGCTTAAGCTTTAGTTGAAACAATTACCATTTTTGAAAACAATAGTTGACTTTCATTTGATTAAACAAGCTATGTTTGAACGCAGCTGACTTTCATTTGATTCAATAAGCTTTATTCGAATCAAATTAGCTTTGTTTGAATGCAAATGAGTGGAATCTTAATGATTAAGGTTAAGCTTTATTTGAACCAATTTCCATTTTTGGAAAGAATAGTTGACTTTCATTTGATTAAACAAGCTATGTTTGAATGCAATTGACTTTCATATGATTCTATAAGCTTGATTCGAATCAAATTAGCTTTGTTGGAAGGCAATTGAGGGGAATGTTAAAGATTAAGCTTAAGCTTTAGTTGAAACAATTACCATTTTTGAAAACAATAGTTGACTTTCATTTGATTAAACAAGCTGTGTTTGAACGCAACTGACTTTCATTTGATTCAATAAGCTTTATTTGAATCAAATTAGCTTTGTTTGAATGCAAATGAGTGGAATTTTAATGCTTAAGCTTATGCTCTATTTGAACCAATTACCATTTTTGGAATGAATAGTTGACATTCATTTGATTAAACAACTTATGTTTGAATACAATTTACGTTCATTTGATTCAATATGCTTTATTCGAATCAAATTCGCATTGTTTGAATGCAATTAAGTGGAATCTTAATGATTAAGCTTAAGCTTTATTTGAACCAATTACAATTTTTGGAAAGAAGTTGACTTTCATTTGATTAAACAACCTATGTTTGAATGCAATTGACTTTCATTTGATTCAATAAGCTTTATTCGAATCAAATTAGCTTTGTTTGAATGCAATTGAGTGGAATCTTAATGATTAAGCTTAAGATTTATTTGAAACAATTACCATTTTTGGAATAAATAGTTGACTTTCATTTGATTAAACAAGCTATGTTTGAATGCAATTTACTTTAATTTGATTCAATAAGCTTTATTCGAATCAAATTATCTTTGTTTGAATGCAATTGAGTGGAATCTTAATGATTGAGCTTAAGTTTTATTTGAAGCAATTACACTTTTTGGAAAGAAGTTGACTTCCATTTGATTAAAAAAGCTATGTTTGAATGCAATTGACTTTCATTTGATTCAATAAGCTTTATTAAAATCAAATTAGCTTTGTTTGATTGTAACTGAGTGGAATCTTAGTGATTAAACTTAAGCTTTGTTTGAAACAATTACCATTTTTGGAATCAATAGTTTACTTTCATTTGATTAAACAAGCTATGTTTGAATGCAATTGAATTTCATTTGATTCAATAAGCTTTATTCAAATAAAGTTAGCTTTGTTTGAATGCAATTGAGTGGAATTTTAATGCTTAAGCTTCTGCTTTATTTGAACCTATTACCATTTTTGGAAAGAATAGTTGACTTTCATTTCATTAAACAAGTTAAGTATGAATGCAATTGACTTCATTTGATTCAATAAGCTTTATTCGAATCAAATTAGCTTTGTTCGAATGCAATTGAGTGGAATCTTAATGATTAAGCTTAACCTTTATTTGAAAAAAGTACCATTTTTGGAAAGCATAGTTGACTTTCATTTGATTTAACAAGCTATTTTGAAGGCAATTGACTTTCATTTGATTCTATAAGCTTGATTCGAATCAAATTAGCTTTGTTTGAATGCAATTGAGGGGAATCTTAATGATTAAGCTTAAGCTTTAGTTGAAACAATTACCATTTTTGAAAACAATAGTTGACTTTCATTTGATTAAACAAGCTATGTTTGAACGCAGCTGACTTTCATTTAATTCAATAAGCTTTATTTGAATCAAATTAGCTTTGTTTGAATGCAAATGAGTGGAATTTTAATGATTAAGGTTAAGCTTTATTTGAACCAATTTCCATTTTTGGAAAGAATAGTTCACTTTCATTTGATTAAACAAGTTATGTTTGAATGCGATTGACTTTCATTTGATTCAATAAGCTTGATTCGAATCAAATTAGCTTTGTTTGAATGCAATTGAGGGGAATATTAATGATTAAGCTTAAGCTTTAGTTGAAACAATTACCATTTTTGAAAACAATAGTTGACTTTCATTTGATTAAACAAGCTATGTTTGAACGCAGCTGACTTTCATTTGATTCAATAAGCTTTATTCGAATCAAATTAGCTTTGTTTGAATGCAAATGAGTGGAATCTTAATGATTAAGGTTAAGCTTTATTTGAACCAATTTCCATTTTTGGAAAGAATAGTTGACTTTCATTTGATTAAACAAGCTATGTTTGAATGCAATTGACTTTCATATGATTCTATAAGCTTGATTCGAATCAAATTAGCTTTGTTGGAAGGCAATTGAGGGGAATCTTAATGATTAAGCTTAAGCTTTAGTTGAAACAATTACCATTTTTGAAAACAATAGTTGACTTTCATTTGATTAAACAAGCTGTGTTTGAACGCAACTGACTTTCATTTGATTCAATAAGCTTTATTTGAATCAAATTAGCTTTGTTTGAATGCAAATGAGTGGAATTTTAATGCTTAAGCTTATGCTCTATTTGAACCAATTACCATTTTTGGAATGAATAGTTGACATTCATTTGATTAAACAACTTATGTTAGAATACAATTTATGTTCATTTGATTCAATATGCTTTATTCGAATCTAATTCGCTTTGTTTGAATGCAAATAAGTGGAATCTTAATGATTAAGCTTAAGCTTTATTTGAACCAATTACAATTTTTGGAAAGAAGTTGACTTTCATTTGATTAAACAACCTATGTTTGAATGCAATTGACTTTCATTTGATTCATTAAGCTTTATTCGAATCAAATTAGCTTTGTTTGAATGCAATTGAGTGGAATCTTAATGATTAAGCTTAAGATTTATTTCAAACAATTACCATTTTTGGAATAAATAGTTGACTTTCATTTGATTAAACAAGCTATGTTTGAATGCAATTTACTTTAATTTAATTCAATAAGCTTTATTCGAATCAAATTATCTTTGTTTGAATGCAATTGAGTGGAATCTTAATGATTGAGCTTAAGTTTTATTTGAAGCAATTACACTTTTTGGAAAGAAGTTGACTTCCATTTGATTAAAAAAGCTACGTTTGAATGTAATTGACTTTCATTTGATTCAATAAGCTTTATTAAAATCAAATTAGCTTTGTTTGATTGTAACTGAGTGGAATCTTTGTGATTAAGCTTAAGCTTTGTTTGAAACAATTACCATTTTTGGAATCAATAGTTTACTTTCATTTGATTAAACAAGCTATGTTTGAATGCAATTGAATTTCATTTAATTCAATAAGCTTTATTCAAATAAAATTAGCTTTGTTTGAATGCAATTGAGTGGAATTTTAATGCTTAAGCTTCTGCTTTATTTGAACCTATTACCATTTTTGGAAAGAATAGTTGACTTTCATTTCATTAAACAAGTTAAGTATGAATGCAATTGACTTCATTTGATTCAATAAGCTTTATTCGAATCAAATTAGCTTTGTTCGAATGCAATTGAGTGGAATCTTAATGATTAAGCTTAACCTTTATTTGAAAAAAGTACCATTTTTGGAAAGCATAGTTGACTTTCATTTGATTTAACAAGCTATTTTGAAGGCAATTGACTTTCATTTGATTCTATAAGCTTGATTCGAATCAAATTAGCTTTGTTTGAATGCAATTGAGGGGAATCTTAATGATTAAGCTTAAGCTTTAGTTGAAACAATTACCATTTTTGAAAACAATAGTTGACTTTCATTTGATTAAACAAGCTATGTTTGAACGCAGCTGACTTTCATTTGATTCAATAAGCTTTATTTGAATCAAATTAGCTTTGTTTGAATGCAAATGACTGGAATTTTAATGATTAAGGTTAAGCTTTATTTGAACCAATTTCCATTTTTGGAAAGAATAGTTCACTTTCATTTGATTAAACAAGTTATGTTTGAATGCGATTGACTTTCATTTGATTCAATAAGCTTGATTCGAATCAAATTACCTTTGTTTGAATGCAATTGAGGGGAATATTAATGATTAAGCTTAAGCTTTAGTTGAAACAATTACCATTTTTGAAAACAATAGTTGACTTTCATTTGATTAAACAA
Source organism: Salicornia ramosissima (assembly GCA_951394345.1). NCBI lineage: Eukaryota > Viridiplantae > Streptophyta > Magnoliopsida > Caryophyllales > Amaranthaceae > Salicornia > Salicornia ramosissima. Next base: position 33,969,272 of record OX596233.1, on the reverse strand, counting down.
GCTATGTTTGAACGCAGCTGACTTTCATTTGATTCAATAAGCTTTATTCGAATCAAATTAGCTTTGTTTGAATGCAAATGAGTGGAATCTTAATGATTAAGGTTAAGCTTTATTTGAACCAATTTCCATTTTTGGAAAGAATAGTTGACTTTCATTTGATTAAACAAGCTATGTTTGAATGCAATTGACTTTCATATGATTCTATAAGCTTGATTCGAATCAAATTAGCTTTGTTGGAAGGCAATTGAGGGGAATCTTAATGATTAAGCTTAAGCTTTAGTTGAAACAATTACCATTTTTGAAAACAATAGTTGACTTTCATTTGATTAAACAAGCTGTGTTTGAACGCAACTGACTTTCATTTGATTCAATAAGCTTTATTTGAATCAAATTAGCTTTGTTTGTATGCAAATGAGTGGAATTTTAATGCTTAAGCTTATGCTCTATTTGAACCAATTACCATTTTTGGAATGAATAGTTGACATTCATTTGATTAAACAACTTATGTTAGAATACAATTTATGTTCATTTGATTCAATATGCTTTATTCGAATCTAATTCGCTTTGTTTGAATGCAAATAAGTGGAATCTTAATGATTAAGCTTAAGCTTTATTTGAACCAATTACAATTTTTGGAAAGAAGTTGACTTTCATTTGATTAAACAACCTATGTTTGAATGCAATTGACTTTCATTTGATTCATTAAGCTTTATTCGAATCAAATTAGCTTTGTTTGAATGCAATTGAGTGGAATCTTAATGATTAAGCTTAAGATTTATTTCAAACAATTACCATTTTTGGAATAAATAGTTGACTTTCATTTGATTAAACAAGCTATGTTTGAATGCAATTTACTTTAATTTAATTCAATAAGCTTTATTCGAATCAAATTATCTTTGTTTGAATGCAATTGAGTGGAATCTTAATGATTGAGCTTAAGTTTTACTTGAAGCAATTACACTTTTTGGAAAGAAGTTGACTTCCATTTGATTAAAAAAGCTACGTTTGAATGCAATTGACTTTCATTTGATTCAATAAGCTTTATTAAAATCAAATTAGCTTTGTTTGATTGTAACTGAGTGGAATCTTTGTGATTAAGCTTAAGCTTTGTTTGAAACAATTACCATTTTTGGAATCAATAGTTTACTTTCATTTGATTAAACAAGCTATGTTTGAATGCAATTGAATTTCATTTAATTCAATAAGCTTTATTCAAATAAAATTAGCTTTGTTTGAATGCAATTGAGTGGAATTTTAATGCTTAAGCTTCTGCTTTATTTGAACCTATTACCATTTTTGGAAAGAATAGTTGACTTTCATTTCATTAAACAAGTTAAGTATGAATGCAATTGACTTCATTTGATTCAATAAGCTTTATTCGAATCAAATTAGCTTTGTTCGAATGCAATTGAGTGGAATCTTAATGATTAAGCTTAACCTTTATTTGAAAAAAGTACCATTTTTGGAAAGCATAGTTGACTTTCATTTGATTTAACAAGCTATTTTGAAGGCAATTGACTTTCATTTGATTCTATAAGCTTGATTCGAATCAAATTAGCTTTGTTTGAATGCAATTGAGGGGAATCTTAATGATTAAGCTTAAGCTTTAGTTGAAACAATTACCATTTTTGAAAACAATAGTTGACTTTCATTTGATTAAACAAGCTATGTTTGAACGCAGCTGACTTTCATTTGATTCAATAAGCTTTATTTGAATCAAATTAGCTTTGTTTGAATGCAAATGAGTGGAATTTTAATGATTAAGGTTAAGCTTTATTTGAACCAATTTCCATTTTTGGAAAGAATAGTTCACTTTCATTTGATTAAACAAGTTATGTTTGAATGCGATTGACTTTCATTTGATTCAATAAGCTTGATTCGAATCAAATTAGCTTTGTTTGAATGCAATTGAGGGGAATATTAATGATTAAGCTTAAGCTTTAGTTGAAACAATTACCATTTTTGAAAACAATAGTTGACTTTCATTTGATTAAACAAGCTATGTTTGAATGCAGCTGACTTTCATTTGATTCAATAAGCTTTATTTGAATCAAATTAGCTTTGTTTGAATGCAAATGAGTGGAATTTTAATGATTAAGGTTAAGCTTTATTTGAACCAATTTCCATTTTTGGAAAGAATAGTTGACTTTCATTTGATTAAACAAGCTATGTTTGAATGCAATTGACTTTCATATGATTCTATAAGCTTGATTCGAATCAAATTAGCTTTGTTGGAAGGCAATTGAGGGGAATCTTAATGATTAAGCTTAAGCTTTAGTTGAAACAATTACCATTTTTGAAAACAATAGTTGACTTTCATTTGATTAAACAAGCTGTGTTTGAACGCAACTGACTTTCATTTGATTCAATAAGCTTTATTTGAATCAAATTAGCTTTGTTTGAATGCAAATGAGTGGAATTTTAATGCTTAAGCTTATGCTCTATTTGAACCAATTACCATTTTTGGAATGAATAGTTGACATTCATTTGATTAAACAACTTATGTTAGAATACAATTTATGTTCATTTGATTCAATATGCTTTATTCGAATCTAATTCGCTTTGTTTGAATGCAAATAAGTGGAATCTTAATGATTAAGCTTAAGCTTTATTTGAACCAATTACAATTTTTGGAAAGAAGTTGACTTTCATTTGATTAAACAACCTATGTTTGAATGCAATTGACTTTCATTTGATTCATTAAGCTTTATTCGAATCAAATTAGCTTTGTTTGAATGCAATTGAGTGGAATCTTAATGATTAAGCTTAAGATTTATTTCAAACAATTACCATTTTTGGAATAAATAGTTGACTTTCATTTGATTAAACAAGCTATGTTTGAATGCAATTTACTTTAATTTAATTCAATAAGCTTTATTCGAATCAAATTATCTTTGTTTGAATGCAATTGAGTGGAATCTTAATGATTGAGCTTAAGTTTTATTTGAAGCAATTACACTTTTTGGAAAGAAGTTGACTTCCATTTGATTAAAAAAGCTACGTTTGAATGCAATTGACTTTCATTTGATTCAATAAGCTTTATTAAAATCAAATTAGCTTTGTTTGATTGTAACTGAGTGGAATCTTTGTGATTAAGCTTAAGCTTTGTTTGAAACAATTACCATTTTTGGAATCAATAGTTTACTTTCATTTGATTAAACAAGCTATGTTTGAATGCAATTGAATTTCATTTAATTCAATAAGCTTTATTCAAATAAAATTAGCTTTGTTTGAATGCAATTGAGTGGAATTTTAATGCTTAAGCTTCTGCTTTATTTAAACCTATTACCATTTTTGGAAAGAATAGTTGACTTTCATTTCATTAAACAAGTTAAGTATGAATGCAATTGACTTCATTTGATTCAATAAGCTTTATTCGAATCAAATTAGCTTTGTTCGAATGCAATTGAGTGGAATCTTAATGATTAAGCTTAACCTTTATTTGAAAAAAGCACCATTTTTGGAAAGCATAGTTGACTTTCATTTGATTTAACAAGCTATTTTGAAGGCAATTGACTTTCATTTGATTCTATAAGCTTGATTCGAATCAAATTAGCTTTGTTTGAATGCAATTGAGGGGAATCTTAATGATTAAGCTTAAGCTTTAGTTGAAACAATTACCATTTTTGAAAACAATAGTTGACTTTCATTTGATTAAACAAGCTATGTTTGAACGCAGCTGACTTTCATTTGATTCAATAAGCTTTATTTGAATCAAATTAGCTTTGTTTGAATGCAAATGAGTGGAATTTTAATGATTAAGGTTAAGCTTTATTTGAACCAATTTCCATTTTTGGAAAGAATAGTTCACTTTCATTTGATTAAACAAGTTATGTTTGAATGCGATTGACTTTCATTTGATTCAATAAGCTTGATTCGAATCAAATTAGCTTTGTTTGAATGCAATTGAGGGGAATATTAATGATTAAGCTTAAGCTTTAGTTGAAACAATTACCATTTTTGAAAACAATAGTTGACTTTCATTTGATTAAACAAGCTATGTTTGAACGCAGCTGACTTTCATTTGATTCAATAAGCTTTATTCGAATCAAATTAACTTTGATTGAATGCAAATGAGTGGAATCTTAATGATTAAGGTTAAGCTTTATTTGAACCAATTTCCATTTTTGGAAAGAATAGTTGACTTTCATTTGATTAAACAAGCTATGTTTGAATGCAATTGACTTTCATATGATTCTATAAGCTTGATTCGAATCAAATTAGCTTTGTTGGAAGGCAATTGAGGGGAATCTTAATGATTAAGCTTAAGCTTTAGTTGAAACAATTACCATTTTTGAAAACAATAGTTGACTTTCATTTGATTAAACAAGCTGTGTTTGAACGCAACTGACTTTCATTTGATTCAATAAGCTTTATTTGAATCAAATTAGCTTTGTTTGAATGCAAATGAGTGGAATTTTAATGCTTAAGCTTATGCTCTATTTGAACCAATTACCATTTTTGGAATGAATAGTTGACATTCATTTGATTAAACAACTTATGTTAGAATACAATTTATGTTCATTTGATTCAATATGCTTTATTCGAATCTAATTCGCTTTGTTTGAATGCAAATAAGTGGAATCTTAATGATTAAGCTTAAGCTTTATTTGAACCAATTACAATTTTTGGAAAGAAGTTGACTTTCATTTGATTAAACAACCTATGTTTGAATGCAATTGACTTTCATTTGATTCATTAAGCTTTATTCGAATCAAATTAGCTTTGTTTGAATGCAATTGAGTGGAATCTTAATGATTAAGCTTAAGATTTATTTCAAACAATTACCATTTTTGGAATAAATAGTTGACTTTCATTTGATTAAACAAGCTATGTTTGAATGCAATTTACTTTAATTTAATTCAATAAGCTTTATTCGAATCAAATTATCTTTGTTTGAATGCAATTGAGTGGAATCTTAATGATTGAGCTTAAGTTTTATTTGAAGCAATTACACTTTTTGGAAAGAAGTTGACTTCCATTTGATTAAAAAAGCTACGTTTGAATGCAATTGACTTTCATTTGATTCAATAAGCTTTATTAAAATCAAATTAGCTTTGTTTGATTGTAACTGAGTGGAATCTTTGTGATTAAGCTTAAGCTTTGTTTGAAACAATTACCATTTTTGGAATCAATAGTTTACTTTCATTTGATTAAACAAGCTATGTTTGAATGCAATTGAATTTCATTTAATTCAATAAGCTTTATTCAAATAAAATTAGCTTTGTTTGAATGCAATTGAGTGGAATTTTAATGCTTAAGCTTCTGCTTTATTTGAACCTATTACCATTTTTGGAAAGAATAGTTGACTTTCATTTCATTAAACAAGTTAAGTATGAATGCAATTGACTTCATTTGATTCAATAAGCTTTATTCGAATCAAATTAGCTTTGTTCGAATGCAATTGAGTGGAATCTTAATGATTAAGCTTAACCTTTATTTGAAAAAAGTACCATTTTTGGAAAGCATAGTTGACTTTCATTTGATTTAACAAGCTATTTTGAAGGCAATTGACTTTCATTTGATTCTATAAGCTTGATTCGAATCAAATTAGCTTTGTTTGAATGCAATTGAGGGGAATCTTAATGATTAAGCTTAAGCTTTAGTTGAAACAATTACCATTTTTGAAAACAATAGTTGACTTTCATTTGATTAAACAAGCTATGTTTGAACGCAGCTGACTTTCATTTGATTCAATAAGCTTTATTTGAATCAAATTAGCTTTGTTTGAATGCAAATGAGTGGAATTTTAATGATTAAGGTTAAGCTTTATTTGAACCAATTTCCATTTTTGGAAAGAATAGTTCACTTTCATTTGATTAAACAAGTTATGTTTGAATGCGATTGACTTTCATTTGATTCAATAAGCTTGATTCGAATCAAATTAGCTTTGTTTGAATGCAATTGAGGGGAATATTAATGATTAAGCTTAAGCTTTAGTTGAAACAATTACCATTTTTGAAAACAATAGTTGACTTTCATTTGATTAAACAAGCTATGTTTGAACGCAGCTGACTTTCATTTGATTCAATAAGCTTTATTCGAATCAAATTAGCTTTGTTTGAATGCAAATGAGTGGAATCTTAATGATTAAGGTTAAGCTTTATTTGAACCAATTTCCATTTTTGGAAAGAATAGTTGACTTTCATTTGATTAAACAAGCTATGTTTGAATGCAATTGACTTTCATATGATTCTATAAGCTTGATTCGAATCAAATTAGCTTTGTTGGAAGGCAATTGAGGGGAATCTTAATGATTAAGCTTAAGCTTTAGTTGAAACAATTACCATTTTTGAAAACAATAGTTGACTTTCATTTGATTAAACAAGCTGTGTTTGAACGCAACTGACTTTCATTTGATTCAATAAGCTTTATTTGAATCAAATTAGCTTTGTTTGTATGCAAATGAGTGGAATTTTAATGCTTAAGCTTATGCTCTATTTGAACCAATTACCATTTTTGGAATGAATAGTTGACATTCATTTGATTAAACAACTTATGTTAGAATACAATTTATGTTCATTTGATTCAATATGCTTTATTCGAATCTAATTCGCTTTGTTTGAATGCAAATAAGTGGAATCTTAATGATTAAGCTTAAGCTTTATTTGAACCAATTACAATTTTTGGAAAGAAGTTGACTTTCATTTGATTAAACAACCTATGTTTGAATGCAATTGACTTTCATTTGATTCATTAAGCTTTATTCGAATCAAATTAGCTTTGTTTGAATGCAATTGAGTGGAATCTTAATGATTAAGCTTAAGATTTATTTCAAACAATTACCATTTTTGGAATAAATAGTTGACTTTCATTTGATTAAACAAGCTATGTTTGAATGCAATTTACTTTAATTTAATTCAATAAGCTTTATTCGAATCAAATTATCTTTGTTTGAATGCAATTGAGTGGAATCTTAATGATTGAGCTTAAGTTTTATTTGAAGCAATTACACTTTTTGGAAAGAAGTTGACTTCCATTTGATTAAAAAAGCTACGTTTGAATGCAATTGACTTTCATTTGATTCAATAAGCTTTATTAAAATCAAATTAGCTTTGTTTGATTGTAACTGAGTGGAATCTTTGTGATTAAGCTTAAGCTTTGTTTGAAACAATTACCATTTTTGGAATCAATAGTTTACTTTCATTTGATTAAACAAGCTATGTTTGAATGCAATTGAATTTCATTTAATTCAATAAGCTTTATTCAAATAAAATTAGCTTTGTTTGAATGCAATTGAGTGGAATTTTAATGCTTAAGCTTCTGCTTTATTTGAACCTATTACCATTTTTGGAAAGAATAGTTGACTTTCATTTCATTAAACAAGTTAAGTATGAATGCAATTGACTTCATTTGATTCAATAAGCTTTATTCGAATCAAATTAGCTTTGTTCGAATGCAATTGAGTGGAATCTTAATGATTAAGCTTAACCTTTATTTGAAAAAAGTACCATTTTTGGAAAGCATAGTTGACTTTCATTTGATTTAACAAGCTATTTTGAAGGCAATTGACTTTCATTTGATTCTATAAGCTTGATTCGAATCAAATTAGCTTTGTTTGAATGCAATTGAGGGGAATCTTAATGATTAAGCTTAAGCTTTAGTTGAAACAATTACCATTTTTGAAAACAATAGTTGACTTTCATTTGATTAAACAAGCTATGTTTGAACGCAGCTGACTTTCATTTGATTCAATAAGCTTTATTTGAATCAAATTAGCTTTGTTTGAATGCAAATGAGTGGAATTTTAATGATTAAGGTTAAGCTTTATTTGAACCAATTTCCATTTTTGGAAAGAATAGTTCACTTTCATTTGATTAAACAAGTTATGTTTGAATGCGATTGACTTTCATTTGATTCAATAAGCTTGATTCGAATCAAATTAGCTTTGTTTGAATGCAATTGAGGGGAATATTAATGATTAAGCTTAAGCTTTAGTTGAAACAATTACCATTTTTGAAAACAATAGTTGACTTTCATTTGATTAAACAAGCTATGTTTGAACGCAGCTGACTTTCATTTGATTCAATAAGCTTTATTCGAATCAAATTAGCTTTGTTTGAATGCAAATGAGTGGAATCTTAATGATTAAGGTTAAGCTTTATTTGAACCAATTTCCATTTTTGGAAAGAATAGTTGACTTTCATTTGATTAAACAAGCTATGTTTGAATGCAATTGACTTTCATATGATTCTATAAGCTTGATTCGAATCAAATTAGCTTTGTTGGAAGGCAATTGAGGGGAATCTTAATGATTAAGCTTAAGCTTTAGTTGAAACAATTACCATTTTTGAAAACAATAGTTGACTTTCATTTGATTAAACAAGCTGTGTTTGAACGCAACTGACTTTCATTTGATTCAATAAGCTTTATTTGAATCAAATTAGCTTTGTTTGTATGCAAATGAGTGGAATTTTAATGCTTAAGCTTATGCTCTATTTGAACCAATTACCATTTTTGGAATGAATAGTTGACATTCATTTGATTAAACAACTTATGTTAGAATACAATTTATGTTCATTTGATTCAATATGCTTTATTCGAATCTAATTCGCTTTGTTTGAATGCAAATAAGTGGAATCTTAATGATTAAGCTTAAGCTTTATTTGAACCAATTACAATTTTTGGAAAGAAGTTGACTTTCATTTGATTAAACAACCTATGTTTGAATGCAATTGACTTTCATTTGATTCATTAAGCTTTATTCGAATCAAATTAGCTTTGTTTGAATGCAATTGAGTGGAATCTTAATGATTAAGCTTAAGATTTATTTCAAACAATTACCATTTTTGGAATAAATAGTTGACTTTCATTTGATTAAACAAGCTATGTTTGAATGCAATTTACTTTAATTTAATTCAATAAGCTTTATTCGAATCAAATTATCTTTGTTTGAATGCAATTGAGTGGAATCTTAATGATTGAGCTTAAGTTTTATTTGAAGCAATTACACTTTTTGGAAAGAAGTTGACTTCCATTTGATTAAAAAAGCTACGTTTGAATGCAATTGACTTTCATTTGATTCAATAAGCTTTATTAAAATCAAATTAGCTTTGTTTGATTGTAACTGAGTGGAATCTTTGTGATTAAGCTTAAGCTTTGTTTGAAACAATTACCATTTTTGGAATCAATAGTTTACTTTCATTTGATTAAACAAGCTATGTTTGAATGCAATTGAATTTCATTTAATTCAATAAGCTTTATTCAAATAAAATTAGCTTTGTTTGAATGCAATTGAGTGGAATTTTAATGCTTAAGCTTCTGCTTTATTTGAACCTATTACCATTTTTGGAAAGAATAGTTGACTTTCATTTCATTAAACAAGTTAAGTATGAATGCAATTGACTTCATTTGATTCAATAAGCTTTATTCGAATCAAATTAGCTTTGTTCGAATGCAATTGAGTGGAATCTTAATGATTAAGCTTAACCTTTATTTGAAAAAAGTACCATTTTTGGAAAGCATAGTTGACTTTCATTTGATTTAACAAGCTATTTTGAAGGCAATTGACTTTCATTTGATTCTATAAGCTTGATTCGAATCAAATTAGCTTTGTTTGAATGCAATTGAGGGGAATCTTAATGATTAAGCTTAAGCTTTAGTTGAAACAATTACCATTTTTGAAAACAATAGTTGACTTTCATTTGATTAAACAAGCTATGTTTGAACGCAGCTGACTTTCATTTGATTCAATAAGCTTTATTTGAATCAAATTAGCTTTGTTTGAATGCAAATGAGTGGAATTTTAATGATTAAGGTTAAGCTTTATTTGAACCAATTTCCATTTTTGGAAAGAATAGTTCACTTTCATTTGATTAAACAAGTTATGTTTGAATGCGATTGACTTTCATTTGATTCAATAAGCTTGATTCGAATCAAATTAGCTTTGTTTGAATGCAATTGAGGGGAATATTAATGATTAAGCTTAAGCTTTAGTTGAAACAATTACCATTTTTGAAAACAATAGTTGACTTTCATTTGATTAAACAAGCTATGTTTGAACGCAGCTGACTTTCATTTGATTCAATAAGCTTTATTTGAATCAAATTAGCTTTGTTTGAATGCAAATGAGTGGAATTTTAATGATTAAGGTTAAGCTTTATTTGAACCAATTTCCATTTTTGGAAAGAATAGTTGACTTTCATTTGATTAAACAAGCTATGTTTGAATGCAATTGACTTTCATATGATTCTATAAGCTTGATTCGAATCAAATTAGCTTTGTTGGAAGGCAATTGAGGGGAATCTTAATGATTAAGCTTAAGCTTTAGTTGAAACAATTACCATTTTTGAAAACAATAGTTGACTTTCATTTGATTAAACAAGCTGTGTTTGAACGCAACTGACTTTCATTTGATTCAATAAGCTTTATTTGAATCAAATTAGCTTTGTTTGAATGCAAATGAGTGGAATTTTAATGCTTAAGCTTATGCTCTATTTGAACCAATTACCATTTTTGGAATGAATAGTTGACATTCATTTGATTAAACAACTTATGTTAGAATACAATTTATGTTCATTTGATTCAATATGCTTTATTCGAATCTAATTCGCTTTGTTTGAATGCAAATAAGTGGAATCTTAATGATTAAGCTTAAGCTTTATTTGAACCAATTACAATTTTTGGAAAGAAGTTGACTTTCATTTGATTAAACAACCTATGTTTGAATGCAATTGACTTTCATTTGATTCATTAAGCTTTATTCGAATCAAATTAGCTTTGTTTGAATGCAATTGAGTGGAATCTTAATGATTAAGCTTAAGATTTATTTCAAACAATTACCATTTTTGGAATAAATAGTTGACTTTCATTTGATTAAACAAGCTATGTTTGAATGCAATTTACTTTAATTTAATTCAATAAGCTTTATTCGAATCAAATTATCTTTGTTTGAATGCAATTGAGTGGAATCTTAATGATTGAGCTTAAGTTTTATTTGAAGCAATTACACTTTTTGGAAAGAAGTTGACTTCCATTTGATTAAAAAAGCTACGTTTGAATGCAATTGACTTTCATTTGATTCAATAAGCTTTATTAAAATCAAATTAGCTTTGTTTGATTGTAACTGAGTGGAATCTTTGTGATTAAGCTTAAGCTTTGTTTGAAACAATTACCATTTTTGGAATCAATAGTTTACTTTCATTTGATTAAACAAGCTATGTTTGAATGCAATTGAATTTCATTTAATTCAATAAGCTTTATTCAAATAAAATTAGCTTTGTTTGAATGCAATTGAGTGGAATTTTAATGCTTAAGCTTCTGCTTTATTTGAACCTATTACCATTTTTGGAAAGAATAGTTGACTTTCATTTCATTAAACAAGTTAAGTATGAATGCAATTGACTTCATTTGATTCAATAAGCTTTATTCGAATCAAATTAGCTTTGTTCGAATGCAATTGAGTGGAATCTTAATGATTAAGCTTAACCTTTATTTGAAAAAAGTACCATTTTTGGAAAGCATAGTTGACTTTCATTTGATTTAACAAGCTATTTTGAAGGCAATTGACTTTCATTTGATTCTATAAGCTTGATTCGAATCAAATTAGCTTTGTTTGAATGCAATTGAGGGGAATCTTAATGATTAAGCTTAAGCTTTAGTTGAAACAATTACCATTTTTGAAAACAATAGTTGACTTTCATTTGATTAAACAAGCTATGTTTGAACGCAGCTGACTTTCATTTGATTCAATAAGCTTTATTTGAATCAAATTAGCTTTGTTTGAATGCAAATGAGTGGAATTTTAATGATTAAGGTTAAGCTTTATTTGAACCAATTTCCATTTTTGGAAAGAATAGTTCACTTTCATTTGATTAAACAAATTATGTTTGAATGCGATTGACTTTCATTTGATTCAATAAGCTTGATTCGAATCAAATTAGCTTTGTTTGAATGCAATTGAGGGGAATATTAATGATTAAGCTTAAGCTTTAGTTGAAACAATTACCATTTTTGAAAACAATAGTTGACTTTCATTTGATTAAACAAGCTATGTTTGAACGCAGCTGACTTTCATTTGATTCAATAAGCTTTATTCGAATCAAATTAGCTTTGTTTGAATGCAAATGAGTGGAATCTTAATGATTAAGGTTAAGCTTTATTTGAACCAATTTCCATTTTTGGAAAGAATAGTTGACTTTCATTTGATTAAACAAGCTATGTTTGAATGCAATTGACTTTCATATGATTCTATAAGCTTGATTCGAATCAAATTAGCTTTGTTGGAAGGCAATTGAGGGGAATCTTAATGATTAAGCTTAAGCTTTAGTTGAAACAATTACCATTTTTGAAAACAATAGTTGACTTTCATTTGATTAAACAAGCTGTGTTTGAACGCAACTGACTTTCATTTGATTCAATAAGCTTTATTTGAATCAAATTAGCTTTGTTTGAATGCAAATGAGTGGAATTTTAATGCTTAAGCTTATGCTCTATTTGAACCAATTACCATTTTTGGAATGAATAGTTGACATTCATTTGATTAAACAACTTATGTTAGAATACAATTTATGTTCATTTGATTCAATATGCTTTATTCGAATCTAATTCGCTTTGTTTGAATGCAAATAAGTGGAATCTTAATGATTAAGCTTAAGCTTTATTTGAACCAATTACAATTTTTGGAAAGAAGTTGACTTTCATTTGATTAAACAACCTATGTTTGAATGCAATTGACTTTCATTTGATTCATTAAGCTTTATTCGAATCAAATTAGCTTTGTTTGAATGCAATTGAGTGGAATCTTAATGATTAAGCTTAAGATTTATTTCAAACAATTACCATTTTTGGAATAAATAGTTGACTTTCATTTGATTAAACAAGCTATGTTTGAATGCAATTTACTTTAATTTAATTCAATAAGCTTTATTCGAATCAAATTATCTTTGTTTGAATGCAATTGAGTGGAATCTTAATGATTGAGCTTAAGTTTTATTTGAAGCAATTACACTTTTTGGAAAGAAGTTGACTTCCATTTGATTAAAAAAGCTACGTTTGAATGCAATTGACTTTCATTTGATTCAATAAGCTTTATTAAAATCAAATTAGCTTTGTTTGATTGTAACTGAGTGGAATCTTAGTGATTAAGCTTAAGCTTTGTTTGAAACAATTACCATTTTTGGAATCAATAGTTTACTTTCATTTGATTAAACAAGCTATGTTTGAATGCAATTGAATTTCATTTGATTCAATAAGCTTTATTCAAATAAAATTAGCTTTGTTTCAATGCAATTGAGTGGAATTTTAATGCTTAAGCTTCTGCTTTATTTGAACCTATTACCATTTTTGGAAAGAATAGTTGACTTTCATTTCATTAAACAAGTTAAGTATGAATGAAATTGACTTCATTTGATTCAATAAGCTTTATTCGAATCAAATTAGCTTTGTTCGAATGCAATTGAGTGGAATCTTAATGATTAAGCTTAACCTTTATTTGAAAAAAGTACCATTTTTAGAAAGCATAGTTGACTTTCATTTGATTTAGCAAGCTATTTTGAAGGCAATTGACTTTCATTTGATTCTATAAGCTTGATTCGAATCAAATTAGCTTTGTTTGAATGCAATTGAGGGGAATCTTAATGATTAAGCTTAAGCTTTAGTTGAAACAATTACCATTTTTGAAAACAATAGTTGACTTTCATTTGATTAAACAAGCTATGTTTGAACGCAGCTGACTTTCATTTGATTCAATAAGCTTTATTTGAATCAAATTAGCTTTGTTTGAATGCAAATGAGTGGAATTTTAATGATTAAGGTTAAGCTTTATTTGAACCAATTTCCATTTTTGGAAAGAATAGTTCACTTTCATTTGATTAAACAAGTTATGTTTGAATGCGATTGACTTTCATTTGATTCAATAAGCTTGATTCGAATCAAATTAGCTTTGTTTGAATGCAATTGAGGGGAATATTAATGATTAAGCTTAAGCTTTAGTTGAAACAATTACCATTTTTGAAAACAATAGTTGACTTTCATTTGATTAAACAAGCTATGTTTGAACGCAGCTGACTTTCATTTGATTCAATAAGCTTTATTCGAATCAAATTAACTTTGTTTGAATGCAAATGAGTGGAATCTTAATGATTAAGGTTAAGCTTTATTTGAACCAATTTCCATTTTTGGAAAGAATAGTTGACTTTCATTTGATTAAACAAGCTATGTTTGAATGCAATTGACTTTCATATGATTCTATAAGCTTGATTCGAATCAAATTAGCTTTGTTTGAATGCAATTGAGGGGAATGTTAATGATTAAGCTTAAGCTTTAGTTGAAACAATTACCATTTTTGAAAACAATAGTTGACTTTCATTTGATTAAACAAGCTGTGTTTGAACGCAACTGACTTTCATTTGATTCAATAAGCTTTATTTGAATCAAATTAGCTTTGTTTGAATGCAAATGAGTGGAATTTTAATGCTTAAGCTTATGCTCTATTTGAAGCAATTACCATTTTTGGAATGAATAGTTGACATTCATTTGATTAAACAACTTATGTTTGAATACAATTTACGTTCATTTGATTCAATATGCTTTATTCGAATCAAATTCGCATTGTTTGAATGCAATTAAGTGGAATCTTAATGATTAAGCTTAACCAATTTCCATTTTTGGAAAGAATTGTTCACTTTCATTTGATTAAAAAAATTATGTTTGAATGCAATTGACTTTCATTTGATTTAGTAAGCTTGATTCGAATCAAATTAGCTTTGTTTGAATGCAATTGAGGTGAATCTTAATGATTAAGCTTAAGCTTTAGTTGAAACAATTACCATTTTTGAAAACAATAGTTGACTTTCATTTGATTAAACAAGCTGTGTTTGAACGCAACTGACTTTCATTTGATTCAATAAGCTTTATTTGAATCAAATTAGCTTTGTTTGAATGCAAATGAGTGGAATTTTAATGCTTAAGCTTATGCTCTATTTGAACCAATTACCATTTTTGGAATGAATAGTTGACATTCATTTGATTAAACAACTTATGTTAGAATACAATTTACGTTCATTTGATTCAATATGCTTTATTCGAATCTAATTCGCTTTGTTTGAATGCAATTAAGTGGAATCTTAATGATTAAGCTTAAGCTTTATTTGAACCAATTACAATTTTTGGAAAGAAGTTGACTTTCATTTGATTAAACAACCTATGTTTGAATGCAATTGACTTTCATTTGATTCAATAAGCTTTATTCGAATCAAATTAGCTTTGTTTGAATGCAATTGAGTGGAATCTTAATGATTAAGCTTAAGATTTATTTGAAACAATTACCATTTTTGGAATAAATAGTTGACTTTCATTTGATTAAACAAGCTATGTTTGAATGCAATTTACTTTAATTTGATTCAATAAGCTTTATTCGAATCAAATTATCTTTGTTTGTATGCAATTGAGTGGAATCTTAATGATTAAGCTTAAGTTTTATTTGAAGCAATTACACTTTTTGGAAAGAAATTGACTTCCATTTGATTAAAAAAGCTATGTTTGAATGCAATTGACTTTCATTTGATTCAATAAGCTTTATTAAAATCAAATTAGCTTTGTTTGATTGTAACTGAGTGGAATCTTAGTGATTAAGCTTAAGCTTTGTTTGAAACAATTACCATTTTTGGAATCAATAGTTTACTTTCATTTGATTAAACAAGCTATGTTTGAATGCAATTGAATTTCATTTGATTCAATAAGCTTTATTCAAATAAAATTAGCTTTGTTTGATTGTAACTGAGTGGAATCTTAGTGATTAAGCTTAAGCTTTGTTTGAAACAATTACCATTTTTGGAATCAATAGTTTACTTTCATTTGATTAAACAAGCTATGTTTGAATGCAATTGAATTTCATTTGATTCAATAAGCTTTATTCAAATAAAATTAGCTTTGTTTCAATGCAATTGAGTGGAATTTTAATGCTTAAGCTTCTGCTTTATTTGAACCTATTACCATTTTTGGAAAGAATAGTTGACTTTCATTTCATTAAACAAGTTAAGTATGAATGAAATTGA
This sequence comes from Salicornia ramosissima, assembly GCA_951394345.1. Classification (NCBI taxonomy): domain Eukaryota; kingdom Viridiplantae; phylum Streptophyta; class Magnoliopsida; order Caryophyllales; family Amaranthaceae; genus Salicornia; species Salicornia ramosissima. The sequence goes on along the minus strand of OX596233.1, from coordinate 33,953,277 downwards.
CTTCATTTGATTCAATAAGCTTTATTCGAATCAAATTAGCTTTGTTCGAATGCAATTGAGTGGAATCTTAATGATTAAGCTTAACCTTTATTTGAAAAAAGTACCATTTTTAGAAAGCATAGTTGACTTTCATTTGATTTAGCAAGCTATTTTGAAGGCAATTGACTTTCATTTGATTCTATAAGCTTGATTCGAATCAAATTAGCTTTGTTTGAATGCAATTGAGGGGAATCTTAATGATTAAGCTTAAGCTTTAGTTGAAACAATTACCATTTTTGAAAACAATAGTTGACTTTCATTTGATTAAACAAGCTATGTTTGAACGCAGCTGACTTTCATTTGATTCAATAAGCTTTATTTGAATCAAATTAGCTTTGTTTGAATGCAAATGAGTGGAATTTTAATGATTAAGGTTAAGCTTTATTTGAACCAATTTCCATTTTTGGAAAGAATAGTTCACTTTCATTTGATTAAACAAGTTATGTTTGAATGCGATTGACTTTCATTTGATTCAATAAGCTTGATTCGAATCAAATTAGCTTTGTTTGAATGCAATTGAGGGGAATATTAATGATTAAGCTTAAGCTTTAGTTGAAACAATTACCATTTTTGAAAACAATAGTTGACTTTCATTTGATTAAACAAGCTATGTTTGAACGCAGCTGACTTTCATTTGATTCAATAAGCTTTATTCGAATCAAATTAACTTTGTTTGAATGCAAATGAGTGGAATCTTAATGATTAAGGTTAAGCTTTATTTGAACCAATTTCCATTTTTGGAAAGAATAGTTGACTTTCATTTGATTAAACAAGCTATGTTTGAATGCAATTGACTTTCATATGATTCTATAAGCTTGATTCGAATCAAATTAGCTTTGTTTGAATGCAATTGAGGGGAATGTTAATGATTAAGCTTAAGCTTTAGTTGAAACAATTACCATTTTTGAAAACAATAGTTGACTTTCATTTGATTAAACAAGCTGTGTTTGAACGCAACTGACTTTCATTTGATTCAATAAGCTTTATTTGAATCAAATTAGCTTTGTTTGAATGCAAATGAGTGGAATTTTAATGCTTAAGCTTATGCTCTATTTGAAGCAATTACCATTTTTGGAATGAATAGTTGACATTCATTTGATTAAACAACTTATGTTTGAATACAATTTACGTTCATTTGATTCAATATGCTTTATTCGAATCAAATTCGCATTGTTTGAATGCAATTAAGTGGAATCTTAATGATTAAGCTTAACCAATTTCCATTTTTGGAAAGAATTGTTCACTTTCATTTGATTAAAAAAATTATGTTTGAATGCAATTGACTTTCATTTGATTTAGTAAGCTTGATTCGAATCAAATTAGCTTTGTTTGAATGCAATTGAGGTGAATCTTAATGATTAAGCTTAAGCTTTAGTTGAAACAATTACCATTTTTGAAAACAATAGTTGACTTTCATTTGATTAAACAAGCTGTGTTTGAACGCAACTGACTTTCATTTGATTCAATAAGCTTTATTTGAATCAAATTAGCTTTGTTTGAATGCAAATGAGTGGAATTTTAATGCTTAAGCTTATGCTCTATTTGAACCAATTACCATTTTTGGAATGAATAGTTGACATTCATTTGATTAAACAACTTATGTTAGAATACAATTTACGTTCATTTGATTCAATATGCTTTATTCGAATCTAATTCGCTTTGTTTGAATGCAATTAAGTGGAATCTTAATGATTAAGCTTAAGCTTTATTTGAACCAATTACAATTTTTGGAAAGAAGTTGACTTTCATTTGATTAAACAACCTATGTTTGAATGCAATTGACTTTCATTTGATTCAATAAGCTTTATTCGAATCAAATTAGCTTTGTTTGAATGCAATTGAGTGGAATCTTAATGATTAAGCTTAAGATTTATTTGAAACAATTACCATTTTTGGAATAAATAGTTGACTTTCATTTGATTAAACAAGCTATGTTTGAATGCAATTTACTTTAATTTGATTCAATAAGCTTTATTCGAATCAAATTATCTTTGTTTGTATGCAATTGAGTGGAATCTTAATGATTAAGCTTAAGTTTTATTTGAAGCAATTAAACTTTTTGGAAAGAAATTGACTTCCATTTGATTAAAAAAGTTATGTTTGAATGCAATTGACTTTCATTTGATTCAATAAGCTTTATTAAAATCAAATTAGCTTTGTTTGATTGTAACTGAGTGGAATCTTAGTGATTAAGCTTAAGCTTTGTTTGAAACAATTACCATTTTTGGAATCAATAGTTTACTTTCATTTGATTAAACAAGCTATGTTTGAATGCAATTGAATTTCATTTGATTCAATAAGCTTTATTCAAATAAAATTAGCTTTGTTCGATTGTAACTGAGTGGAATCTTAGTGATTAAGCTTAAGCTTTGTTTGAAACAATTACCATTTTTGGAATCCATAGTTTACTTTCATTTGATTAAAAAAGCTATGTTTGAATGCAATTGACTTTCATTTGATTCAATAAGCTTTATTAAAATCAAATTAGCTTTGTTTGATTGTAACTGAGTGGAATCTTAGTGATTAAGCTTAAGTTTTGTTTGAAACAATTACCTTTTTTGGAATCAATAGTTTACTTTCATTTGATTAAACAAGCTATGTTTGAATGCAATTGAATTTCATTTGATTCAATAAGCTTTATTCAAATAAAATTAGCTTTGTTTGAATGCAATTGAGTGGAATTTTAATGCTTAAGCTTCTGCTTTATTTGAACCTATTACAATTTTTGGAAAGAATAGTTGACTTTCATTTCATTAAACAAGTTAAGTATGAATGCAATTGACTTCATTTGATTCAATAAGCTTTATTCGAATCAAATTAGCTTTGTTCGAATGCAATTGAGTGGAATCTTAATGATTAAGCTTAACCTTTATTTGAAAAAAGTACCATTTTTAGAAAGCATAGTTGACTTTCATTTGATTTAACAAGCTATTTTGAAGGCAATTGACTTTCATTTGATTCTATAAGCTTGATTCGAATCAAATTAGCTTTGTTTGAATGCAATTGAGGGGAATCTTAATGATTAAGCTTAAGCTTTAGTTGAAACAATTACCATTTTTGAAAACAATAGTTGACTTTCATTTGATTAAACAAGCTATGTTTGAACGCAGCTGACTTTCATTTGATTCAATAAGCTTTATTTGAATCAAATTAGCTTTGTTTGAATGCAAATGAGTGGAATTTTAATGATTAAGGTTAAGCTTTATTTGAACCAATTTCCATTTTTGGAAAGAATAGTTCACTTTCATTTGATTAAACAAGTTATGTTTGAATGCGATTGACTTTCATTTGATTCAATAAGCTTGATTCGAATCAAATTACCTTTGTTTGAATGCAATTGAGGGGAATATTAATGATTAAGCTTAAGCTTTAGTTGAAACAATTACCATTTTTGAAAACAATAGTTGACTTTCATTTGATTAAACAAGCTATGTTTGAACGCAGCTGACTTTCATTTGATTCAATAAGCTTTATTCGAATCAAATTAGCTTTGTTTGAATGCAAAGGAGTGGAATCTTAATGATTAAGGTTAAGCTTTATTTGAACCAATTTCCATTTTTGGAAAGAATAGGTTACTTTCATTTGATTAAACAAGCTATGTTTGAATGCAATTGACTTTCATATGATTCTATAAGCTTGATTCGAATCAAATTAGCTTTGTTGGAAGGCAATTGAGGGGAATCTTAATGATTAAGCTTAAGCTTTAGTTGAAACAATTACCATTTTTGAAAACAATAGTTGACTTCCATTTGATTAAAAAAGCTACGTTTGAATGCAATTGACTTTCATTTGATTCAATAAGCTTTATTAAAATCAAATTAGCTTTGTTTGATTGTAACTGAGTGGAATCTTAGTGATTAAGCTTAAGCTTTGTTTGAAACAATTACCATTTTTGGAATCAATAGTTTACTTTCATTTGATTAAACAAGCTATGTTTGAATGCAATTGAATTTCATTTGATTCAATAAGCTTTATTCAAATAAAATTTAGCTTTGTTTGAATGCAATTGAGTGGAATTTTAATGCTTAAGCTTCTGCTTTATTTGAACCTATTACCATTTTTGGAAAGAATAGTTGACTTTCATTTCATTAAACAAGTTAAGTATGAATGAAATTGACTTCATTTGATTCAATAAGCTTTATTCGAATCAAATTAGCTTTGTTCGAATGCAATTGAGTGGAATCTTAATGATTAAGCTTAACCTTTATTTGAAAAAAGTACCATTTTTAGAAAGCATAGTTGACTTTCATTTGATTTAGCAAGCTATTTTGAAGGCAATTGACTTTCATTTGATTCTATAAGCTTGATTCGAATCAAATTAGCTTTGTTTGAATGCAATTGAGGGGAATCTTAATGATTAAGCTTAAGCTTTAGTTGAAACAATTACCATTTTTGAAAACAATAGTTGACTTTCATTTGATTAAACAAGCTATGTTTGAACGCAGCTGACTTTCATTTGATTCAATAAGCTTTATTTGAATCAAATTAGCTTTGTTTGAATGCAAATGAGTGGATTTTTAATGATTAAGGTTAAGCTTTATTTGAACCAATTTCCATTTTTGGAAAGAATAGTTCACTTTCATTTGATTAAACAAGTTATGTTTGAATGCGATTGACTTTCATTTGATTCAATAAGCTTGATTCGAATCAAATTAGCTTTGTTTGAATGCAATTGAGGGGAATATTAATGATTAAGCTTAAGCTTTAGTTGAAACAATTACCATTTTTGAAAACAATAGTTGACTTTCATTTGATTAAACAAGCTATGTTTGAACGCAGCTGACTTTCATTTGATTCAATAAGCTTTATTCGAATCAAATTAACTTTGTTTGAATGCAAATGAGTGGAATCTTAATGATTAAGGTTAAGCTTTATTTGAACCAATTTCCATTTTTGGAAAGAATAGTTGACTTTCATTTGATTAAACAAGCTATGTTTGAATGCAATTGACTTTCATATGATTCTATAAGCTTGATTCGAATCAAATTAGCTTTGTTTGAATGCAATTGAGGGGAATGTTAATGATTAAGCTTAAGCTTTAGTTGAAACAATTACCATTTTTGAAAACAATAGTTGACTTTCATTTGATTAAACAAGCTGTGTTTGAACGCAACTGACTTTCATTTGATTCAATAAGCTTTATTTGAATCAAATTAGCTTTGTTTGAATGCAAATGAGTGGAATTTTAATGCTTAAGCTTATGCTCTATTTGAAGCAATTACCATTTTTGGAATGAATAGTTGACATTCATTTGATTAAACAACTTATGTTTGAATACAATTTACGTTCATTTGATTCAATATGCTTTATTCGAATCAAATTCGCATTGTTTGAATGCAATTAAGTGGAATCTTAATGATTAAGCTTAACCAATTTCCATTTTTGGAAAGAATTGTTCACTTTCATTTGATTAAAAAAGTTATGTTTGAATGCAATTGACTTTCATTTGATTTAGTAAGCTTGATTCAAATCAAATTAGCTTTGTTTGAATGCAATTGAGGTGAATCTTAATGATTAAGCTTAAGCTTTAGTTGAAACAATTACCATTTTTGAAAACAATAGTTGACTTTCATTTGATTAAACAAGCTGTGTTTGAACGCAACTGACTTTCATTTGATTCAATAAGCTTTATTTGAATCAAATTAGCTTTGTTTGAATGCAAATGAGTGGAATTTTAATGCTTAAGCTTATGCTCTATTTGAACCAATTACCATTTTTGGAATGAATAGTTGACATTCATTTGATTAAACAACTTATGTTAGAATACAATTTACGTTCATTTGATTCAATATGCTTTATTCGAATCTAATTCGCTTTGTTTGAATGCAATTAAGTGGAATCTTAATGATTAAGCTTAAGCTTTATTTGAACCAATTACAATTTTTGGAAAGAAGTTGACTTTCATTTGATTAAACAACCTATGTTTGAATGCAATTGACTTTCATTTGATTCAATAAGCTTTATTCGAATCAAATTAGCTTTGTTTGAATGCAATTGAGTGGAATCTTAATGATTAAGCTTAAGATTTATTTGAAACAATTACCATTTTTGGAATAAATAGTTGACTTTCATTTGATTAAACAAGCTATGTTTGAATGCAATTTACTTTAATTTGATTCAATAAGCTTTATTCGAATCAAATTATCTTTGTTTGTATGCAATTGAGTGGAATCTTAATGATTAAGCTTAAGTTTTATTTGAAGCAATTACACTTTTGGGAAAGAAATTGACTTCCATTTGATTAAAAAAGCTATGTTTGAATGCAATTGACTTTCATTTGATTCAATAAGCTTTATTAAAATCAAATTAGCTTTGTTTGATTGTAACTGAGTGTAATCTTAGTGATTAAGCTTAAGCTTTGTTTGAAACAATTACCAATTTTGGAATCAATAGTTTACTTTCATTTGATTAAACAAGCTATGTTTGAATGCAATTGAATTTCATTTGATTCAATAAGCTTTATTCAAATAAAATTAGCTTTGTTTGATTGTAACTGAGTGGAATCTTAGTGATTAAGCTTAAGCTTTGTTTGAAACAATTACCATTTTTGGAATCAATAGTTTACTTTCATTTGATTAAAAAAGCTATGTTTGAATGCAATTGACTTTCATTTGATTCAATAAGCTTTATTAAAATCAAATTAGCTTTGTTTGATTGTAACTGAGTGGAATCTTAGTGATTAAGCTTAAGTTTTGTTTGAAACAATTACCTTTTTTGGAATCAATAGTTTACTTTCATTTGATTAAACAAGCTATGTTTGAATGCAATTGAATTTCATTTGATTCAATAAGCTTTATTCAAATAAAATTAGCTTTGTTTGAATGCAATTGAGTGGAATTTTAATGCTTAAGCTTCTGCTTTATTTGAACCTATTACAATTTTTGGAAAGAATAGTTGACTTTCATTTCATTAAACAAGTTAAGTATGAATGCAATTGACTTCATTTGATTCAATAAGCTTTATTCGAATCAAATTAGCTTTGTTCGAATGCAATTGAGTGGAATCTTAATGATTAAGCTTAACCTTTATTTGAAAAAAGTACCATTTTTAGAAAGCATAGTTGACTTTCATTTGATTTAACAAGCTATTTTGAAGGCAATTGACTTTCATTTGATTCTATAAGCTTGATTCGAATCAAATTAGCTTTGTTTGAATGCAATTGAGGGGAATCTTAATGATTAAGCTTAAGCTTTAGTTGAAACAATTACCATTTTTGAAAACAATAGTTGACTTTCATTTGATTAAACAAGCTATGTTTGAACGCAGCTGACTTTCATTTGATTCAATAAGCTTTATTTGAATCAAATTAGCTTTGTTTGAATGCAAATGAGTGGAATTTTAATGATTAAGGTTAAGCTTTATTTGAACCAATTTCCATTTTTGGAAAGAATAGTTCACTTTCATTTGATTAAACAAGTTATGTTTGAATGCGATTGACTTTCATTTGATTCAATAAGCTTGATTCGAATCAAATTACCTTTGTTTGAATACAATTGAGGGGAATATTAATGATTAAGCTTAAGCTTTAGTTGAAACAATTACCATTTTTGAAAACAATAGTTGACTTTCATTTGATTAAACAAGCTATGTTTGAACGCAGCTGACTTTCATTTGATTCAATAAGCTTTATTCGAATCAAATTAGCTTTGTTTGAATGCAAAGGAGTGGAATCTTAATGATTAAGGTTAAGCTTTATTTGAACCAATTTCCATTTTTGGAAAGAATAGTTGACTTTCATTTGATTAAACAAGCTATGTTTGAATGCAATTGACTTTCATATGATTCTATAAGCTTGATTCGAATCAAATTAGCTTTGTTGGAAGGCAATTGAGGGGAATCTTAATGATTAAGCTTAAGCTTTAGTTGAAACAATTACCATTTTTGAAAACAATAGTTGACTTTCATTTGATTAAACAAGCTGTGTTTGAACGCAACTGACTTTCATTTGATTCAATAAGCTTTATTTGAATCAAATTAGCTTTGTTTGAATGCAAATGAGTGGAATTTTAATGCTTAAGCTTATGCTCTATTTGAACCAATTACCATTTTTGGAATGAATAGTTGACATTCATTTGATTAAACAACTTATGTTAGAATACAATTTATGTTCATTTGATTCAATATGCTTTATTCGAATCTAATTCGCTTTGTTTGAATGCAAATAAGTGGAATCTTAATGATTAAGCTTAAGCTTTATTTGAACCAATTACAATTTTTGGAAAACAATAGTTGACTTTCATTTGATTAAACAACCTATGTTTGAATGCAATTGACTTTCATTTGATTCAATAAGCTTTATTCGAATCAAATTAGCTTTGTTTGAATGCAATTGAGTGGAATCTTAATGATTAAGCTTAAGATTTATTTGAAACAATTACCATTTTTGGAATAAATAGTTGACTTTCATTTGATTAAACAAGCTATGTTTGAATGCAATTTACTTTAATTTAATTCAATAAGCTTTATTCGAATCAAATTATCTTTGTTTGAATGCAATTGAGTGGAATCTTAATGATTGAGCTTAAGTTTTATTTGAAGCAATTACACTTTTTGGAAAGAAGTTGACTTCCATTTGATTAAAAAAGCTACGTTTGAATGCAATTGACTTTCATTTGATTCAATAAGCTTTATTAAAATCAAATTAGCTTTGTTTGATTGTAACTGAGTGGAATCTTAGTGATTAAGCTTAAGCTTTGTTTGAAACAATTACCATTTTTGGAATCAATAGTTTACTTTCATTTGATTAAACAAGCTATGTTTGAATGCAATTGAATTTCATTTGATTCAATAAGCTTTATTCAAATAAAATTAGCTTTGTTTGAATGCAATTGAGTGGAATTTTAATGCTTAAGCTTCTGCTTTATTTGAACCTATTACCATTTTTGGAAAGAATAGTTGACTTTCATTTCATTAAACAAGTTAAGTATGAATGAAATTGACTTCATTTGATTCAATAAGCTTTATTCGAATCAAATTAACTTTGTTTGAATGCAAATGAGTGGAATCTTAATGATTAAGGTTAAGCTTTATTTGAACCAATTTCCATTTTTGGAAAGAATAGTTGACTTTCATTTGATTAAACAAGCTATGTTTGAATGCAATTGACTTTCATATGATTCTATAAGCTTGATTCGAATCAAATTAGCTTTGTTTGAATGCAATTGAGGGGAATGTTAATGATTAAGCTTAAGCTTTAGTTGAAACAATTACCATTTTTGAAAACAATAGTTGACTTTCATTTGATTAAACAAGCTGTGTTTGAACGCAACTGACTTTCATTTGATTCAATAAGCTTTATTTGAATCAAATTAGCTTTGTTTGAATGCAAATGAGTGGAATTTTAATGCTTAAGCTTATGCTCTATTTGAAGCAATTACCATTTTTGGAATGAATAGTTGACATTCATTTGATTAAACAACTTATGTTTGAATACAATTTACGTTCATTTGATTCAATATGCTTTATTCGAATCAAATTCGCATTGTTTGAATGCAATTAAGTGGAATCTTAATGATTAAGCTTAACCAATTTCCATTTTTGGAAAGAATTGTTCACTTTCATTTGATTAAAAAAGTTATGTTTGAATGCAATTGACTTTCATTTGATTTAGTAAGCTTGATTCGAATCAAATTAGCTTTGTTTGAATGCAATTGAGGTGAATCTTAATGATTAAGCTTAAGCTTTAGTTGAAACAATTACCATTTTTGAAAACAATAGTTGACTTTCATTTGATTAAACAAGCTGTGTTTGAACGCAACTGACTTTCATTTGATTCAATAAGCTTTATTTGAATCAAATTAGCTTTGTTTGAATGCAAATGAGTGGAATTTTAATGCTTAAGCTTATGCTCTATTTGAACCAATTACCATTTTTGGAATGAATAGTTGACATTCATTTGATTAAACAACTTATGTTAGAATACAATTTACGTTCATTTGATTCAATATGCTTTATTCGAATCTAATTCGCTTTGTTTGAATGCAATTAAGTGGAATCTTAATGATTAAGCTTAAGCTTTATTTGAACCAATTACAATTTTTGGAAAGAAGTTGACTTTCATTTGATTAAACAACCTATGTTTGAATGCAATTGACTTTCATTTGATTCAATAAGCTTTATTCGAATCAAATTAGCTTTGTTTGAATGCAATTGAGTGGAATCTTAATGATTAAGCTTAAGATTTATTTGAAACAATTACCATTTTTGGAATAAATAGTTGACTTTCATTTGATTAAACAAGCTATGTTTGAATGCAATTTACTTTAATTTGATTCAATAAGCTTTATTCGAATCAAATTATCTTTGTTTGTATGCAATTGAGTGGAATCTTAATGATTAAGCTTAAGTTTTATTTGAAGCAATTACACTTTTGGGAAAGAAATTGACTTCCATTTGATTAAAAAAGCTATGTTTGAATGCAATTGACTTTCATTTGATTCAATAAGCTTTATTAAAATCAAATTAGCTTTGTTTGATTGTAACTGAGTGTAATCTTAGTGATTAAGCTTAAGCTTTGTTTGAAACAATTACCAATTTTGGAATCAATAGTTTACTTTCATTTGATTAAACAAGCTATGTTTGAATGCAATTGAATTTCATTTGATTCAATAAGCTTTATTCAAATAAAATTAGCTTTGTTTGATTGTAACTGAGTGGAATCTTAGTGATTAAGCTTAAGCTTTGTTTGAAACAATTACCATTTTTGGAATCAATAGTTTACTTTCATTTGATTAAAAAAGCTATGTTTGAATGCAATTGACTTTCATTTGATTCAATAAGCTTTATTAAAATCAAATTAGCTTTGTTTGATTGTAACTGAGTGGAATCTTAGTGATTAAGCTTAAGTTTTGTTTGAAACAATTACCTTTTTTGGAATCAATAGTTTACTTTCATTTGATTAAACAAGCTATGTTTGAATGCAATTGAATTTCATTTGATTCAATAAGCTTTATTCAAATAAAATTAGCTTTGTTTGAATGCAATTGAGTGGAATTTTAATGCTTAAGCTTCTGCTTTATTTGAACCTATTACAATTTTTGGAAAGAATAGTTGACTTTCATTTCATTAAACAAGTTAAGTATGAATGCAATTGACTTCATTTGATTCAATAAGCTTTATTCGAATCAAATTAGCTTTGTTCGAATGCAATTGAGTGGAATCTTAATGATTAAGCTTAACCTTTATTTGAAAAAAGTACCATTTTTAGAAAGCATAGTTGACTTTCATTTGATTTAACAAGCTATTTTGAAGGCAATTGACTTTCATTTGATTCTATAAGCTTGATTCGAATCAAATTAGCTTTGTTTGAATGCAATTGAGGGGAATCTTAATGATTAAGCTTAAGCTTTAGTTGAAACAATTACCATTTTTGAAAACAATAGTTGACTTTCATTTGATTAAACAAGCTATGTTTGAACGCAGCTGACTTTCATTTGATTCAATAAGCTTTATTTGAATCAAATTAGCTTTGTTTGAATGCAAATGAGTGGAATTTTAATGATTAAGGTTAAGCTTTATTTGAACCAATTTCCATTTTTGGAAAGAATAGTTCACTTTCATTTGATTAAACAAGTTATGTTTGAATGCGATTGACTTTCATTTGATTCAATAAGCTTGATTCGAATCAAATTACCTTTGTTTGAATACAATTGAGGGGAATATTAATGATTAAGCTTAAGCTTTAGTTGAAACAATTACCATTTTTGAAAACAATAGTTGACTTTCATTTGATTAAACAAGCTATGTTTGAACGCAGCTGACTTTCATTTGATTCAATAAGCTTTATTCGAATCAAATTAGCTTTGTTTGAATGCAAAGGAGTGGAATCTTAATGATTAAGGTTAAGCTTTATTTGAACCAATTTCCATTTTTGGAAAGAATAGTTGACTTTCATTTGATTAAACAAGCTATGTTTGAATGCAATTGACTTTCATATGATTCTATAAGCTTGATTCGAATCAAATTAGCTTTGTTGGAAGGCAATTGAGGGGAATCTTAATGATTAAGCTTAAGCTTTAGTTGAAACAATTACCATTTTTGAAAACAATAGTTGACTTTCATTTGATTAAACAAGCTGTGTTTGAACGCAACTGACTTTCATTTGATTCAATAAGCTTTATTTGAATCAAATTAGCTTTGTTTGAATGCAAATGAGTGGAATTTTAATGCTTAAGCTTATGCTCTATTTGAACCAATTACCATTTTTGGAATGAATAGTTGACATTCATTTGATTAAACAACTTATGTTAGAATACAATTTATGTTCATTAGATTCAATATGCTTTATTCGAATCTAATTCGCTTTGTTTGAATGCAAATAAGTGGAATCTTAATGATTAAGCTTAAGCTTTATTTGAACCAATTACAATTTTTGGAAAACAATAGTTGACTTTCATTTGATTAAACAACCTATGTTTGAATGCAATTGACTTTCATTTGATTCAATAAGCTTTATTCGAATCAAATTAGCTTTGTTTGAATGCAATTGAGTGGAATCTTAATGATTAAGCTTAAGATTTATTTGAAACAATTACCATTTTTGGAATAAATAGTTGACTTTCATTTGATTAAACAAGCTATGTTTGAATGCAATTTACTTTAATTTAATTCAATAAGCTTTATTCGAATCAAATTATCTTTTTTTGAATGCAATTGAGTGGAATCTTAATGATTGAGCTTAAGTTTTATTTGAAGCAATTACACTTTTTGGAAAGAAGTTGACTTCCATTTGATTAAAAAAGCTACGTTTGAATGCAATTGACTTTCATTTGATTCAATAAGCTTTATTAAAATCAAATTAGCTTTGTTTGATTGTAACTGAGTGGAATCTTAGTGATTAAGCTTAAGCTTTGTTTGAAACAATTACCATTTTTGGAATCAATAGTTTACTTTCATTTGATTAAACAAGCTATGTTTGAATGCAATTGAATTTCATTTGATTCAATAAGCTTTATTCAAATAAAATTAGCTTTGTTTGAATGCAATTGAGTGGAATTTTAATGCTTAAGCTTCTGCTTTATTTGAACCTATTACCATTTTTGGAAAGAATAGTTGACTTTCATTTCATTAAACAAGTTAAGTATGAATGCAATTGACTTCATTTGATTCAATAAGCTTTATTCGAATCAAATTAGCTTTGTTCGAATGCAATTGAGTGGAATCTTAATGATTAAGCTTAACCTTTATTTGAAAAAAGTACCATTTTTGGAAAGCATAGTTGACTTTCATTTGATTTAACAAGCTATTTTGAAGGCAATTGACTTTCATTTGATTCTATAAGCTTGATTCGAATCAAATTAGTTTTGTTTGAATGCAATTGAGGGGAATCTTAATGATTAAGCTTAAGCTTTAGTTGAAACAATTACCATTTTTGAAAACAATAGTTGACTTTCATTTGATTAAACAAGCTATGTTTGAACGCAGCTGACTTTCATTTGATTCAATAAGCTTGATTTGAATCAAATTAGCTTTGTTTGAATGCAAATGAGTGGAATTTTAATGATTAAGGTTAAGCTTTATTTGAACCAATTTCCATTTTTGGAAAGAATAGTTCACTTTCATTTGATTAAACAAGTTATGTTTGAATGCGATTGACTTTCATTTGATTCAATAAGCTTGATTCGAATCAAATTAGCTTTGTTTGAATGCAATTGAGGGGAATATTAATGATTAAGCTTAAGCTTTAGTTGAAACAATTACCATTTTTGAAAACAATAGTTGACTTTCATTTGATTAAACAAGCTATGTTTGAACGCAGCTGACTTTCATTTGATTCAATAAGCTTTATTCGAATCAAATTAACTTTGTTTGAATGCAAATGAGTGGAATCTTAATGATTAAGGTTAAGCTTTATTTGAACCAATTTCCATTTTTGGAAAGAATAGTTCACTTTCATTTGATTAAACAAGCTATGTTTGAATGCAATTGACTTTCATATGATTCTATAAGCTTGATTCGAATAAAATTAGCTTTGTTTGAATGCAATTGAGGGGAATGTTAATGATTAAGCTTAAGCTTTAGTTGAAACAATTACCATTTTTGAAAACAATAGTTGACTTTCATTTGATTAAACAAGCTGTGTTTGAACGCAACTGACTTTCATTTGATTCAATAAGCTTTATTTGAATCAAATTAGCTTTGTTTGAATGCAAATGAGTGGAATTTTAATGCTTAAGCTTATGCTCTATTTGAACCAATTACCATTTTTGGAATGAATAGTTGACATTCATTTGATTAAACAACTTATGTTAGAATACAATTTACGTTCATTTGATTCAATATTCTTTATTCGAATCTAATTCGCTTTGTTTGAATGCAATTAAGTGGAATCTTAATGATTAAGCTTAAGCTTTATTTGAACCAATTACAATTTTTGGAAAGAAGTTGACTTTCATTTGATTAAACAACCTATGTTTGAATGCAATTGACTTTCATTTGATTCAATAAGCTTTATTCGAATCAAATTAGCTTTGTTTGAATGCAATTGAGTGGAATCTTAATGATTAAGCTTAAGATTTATTTGAAACAATTACCATTTTTGGAATAAATAGTTGACTTTCATTTGATTAAACAAGCTATGTTTGAATGCAATTTACTTTAATTTGATTCAATAAGCTTTATTCGAATCAAATTATCTTTGTTTGTATGCAATTGAGTGGAATCTTAATGATTAAGCTTAAGTTTTATTTGAAGCAATTACACTTTTTGGAAAGAAATTGACTTCCATTTGATTAAAAAAGCTATGTTTGAATGCAATTGACTTTCATTTGATTCAATAAGCTTTATTAAAATCAAATTAGCTTTGTTTGATTGTAACTGAGTGGAATCTTAGTGATTAAGCTTAAGCTTTGTTTGAAACAATTACCATTTTTGGAATCAATAGTTTACTTTCATTTGATTAAACAAGCTATGTTTGAATGCAATTGAATTTCATTTGATTCAATAAGCTTTATTCAAATAAAATTAGCTTTGTTTGATTGTAACTCAGTGGAATCTTAGTGATTAAGCTTAAGCTTTGTTTGAAACAATTACCATTTTTGGAATCAATAGTTTACTTTCATTTGATTAAAAAAGCTATGTTTGAATGCAATTGACTTTCATTTGATTCAATAAGCTTTATTAAAATCAAATTAGCTTTGTTTGATTGTAACTGAGTGGAATCTTAGTGATTAAGCTTAAGCTTTGTTTGAAACAATTACCATTTTTGGAATCAATAGTTTACTTTCATTTGATTAAACAAGCTATGTTTGAATGCAATTGAATTTCATTTGATTCAATAAGCTTTATTCAAATAAAATTAGCTTTGTTTGAATGCAAATGAGTGGAATTTTAATGCTTAAGCTTATGCTCTATTTGAACCAATTACCATTTTTGGAATGAATAGTTGACTTTCATTTCATTAAACAAGTTAAGTATGAATGCAATTGACTTCATTTGATTCAATAAGCTTTATTCGAATCAAATTAGCTTTGTTCGAATGCAATTGAGTGGAATCTTAATGATTAAGCTTAACCTTTATTTGAAAAAAGTACCATTTTTGGAAAGCATAGTTGACTTTCATTTGATTTAACAAGCTATTTTGAAGGCAATTGACTTTCATTTGATTCTATAAGCTTGATTCGAATCAAATTAGCTTTGTTTGAATGCAATTGAGGGGAATCTTAATGATTAAGCTTAAGCTTTAGTTGAAACAATTACCATTTTTGAAAACAATAGTTGACTTTCATTTGATTAAACAAGCTATGTTTGAACGCACCTGACTTTCATTTGATTCAATAAGCTTTATTTGAATCAAATTAGCTTTGTTTGAATGCAAATGAGTGGAATTTTAATGATTAAGGTTAAGCTTTATTTGAACCAATTTCCATTTTTGGAAAGAATAGTTCACTTTCATTTGATTAATCAAGTTATGTTTGAATGCGATTGACTTTCATTTGATTCAATAAGCTTGATTCGAATCAAATTAGCTTTGTTTGAATGCAATTTAGGGGAATCTTAATGATTAAGCTTAAGCTTTAGTTGAAACAATTACCATTTTTGAAAACAATAGTTGACTTTCATTTGATTAAACAAGCTATGTTTGAACGCAGCTGACTTTCATTTGATTCAATAAGCTTTATTCGAATCAAATTAACTTTGTTTGAATGCAAATGAGTGGAATCTTAATGATTAAGGTTAAGCTTTATTTGAACCAATTTCTATTTTTGGAAAGAATAGTTGACTTTCATTTGATTAAACAAGCTATTTTGAATGCAATTGACTTTCATATGATTCTATAAGCTTGATTCGAATCAAATTAGCTTTGTTTGAATGCAATTGAGGGGAATGTTAATGATTAAGCTTAAGCTTTAGTTGAAACAATTACCATTTTTGAAAACAATAGTTGACTTTCATTTGATTAAACAAGCTGTGTTTGAACGCAACTGACTTTCATTTGATTCAATAAGCTTTATTTGAATCAAATTAGCTTTGTTTGAATGCAAATGAGTGGAATTTTAATGCTTAAGCTTATGCTCTATTTGAACCAATTACCATTTTTGGAATGAATAGTTGACATTCATTTGATTAAACAACTTATGTTTGAATACAATTTACGTTCATTTGATTCAATATGCTTTATTCGAATCAAATTCGCATTGTTTGAATGCAATTAAGTGGAATCTTAATGATTAAGCTTAACCAATTTCCATTTTTGGAAAGAATTGTTCACTTTCATTTGATTAAACAAGTTATGTTTGAATGCAATTGACTTTCATTTGATTTAGTAAGCTTGATTCGAATCAAATTAGCTTTGTTTGAATGCAATTGAGGTGAATCTTAATCATTAAGCTTAAGCTTTAGTTGAAACAATTACCATTTTTGAAAACAATAGTTGACTTTCATTTGATTAAACAAGCTGTGTTTGAACGCAACTGACTTTCATTTGATTCAATAAGCTTTATTTGAATCAAATTAGCTTTGTTTGAATGCAAATGAGTGGAATTTTAATGCTTAAGCTTATGCTCTATTTGAACCAATTACCATTTTTGGAATGAATAGTTGACATTCATTTGATTAAACAACTTATGTTAGAATACAATTTACGTTAATTTGATTCAATATGCTTTATTCGAATCAAATTAGCTTTGTTTGAATGCAATTAAGTGGAATCTTAATGATTAAGCTTAAGCTTTATTTGAACCAATTACAATTTTTCGAAAGAAGTTGACTTTCATTTGATTAAACAACCTATGTTTGAATGCAATTGACTTTCATTTGATTCAATAAGCTTTATTCGAATCAAATTAGCTTTGTTTGAATGCAATTGAGTGGAATCTTAATGATTGAGCTTAAGATTTATTTGAAACAATTACCATTTTTGGAATAAATAGTTGACTTTCATTTGATTAAACAAGCTATGTTTGAATGGAATTTAGTTTAATTTGATTCAATAAGCTTTATTCGAATCAAATTATCTTTGTTTGTATGCAATTGAGTGGAAATCTTAATGATTAAGCTTAAGTTTTATTTGAAGCAATTACACTTTTTGGAAAGAAATTAACTTCCATTTGATTAAAAAAGCTATGTTTGAATGCAATTGACTTTCATTTGATTCAATAAGCTTTATTAAAATCAAATTAGCTTTGTTTGATTGTAACTGAGTGGAATCTTAGTGATAAAACTTAAGCTTTGTTTGAAACAATTACCATTTTTGGAATCAATAGTTTACTTTCATTTGATTAAACAAGCTATGTTTGAATGCAATTGAATTTCATTTCATTCAATAAGCTTTATTCAAATAAAATTAGCTTTGTTTGAATGCAATTGAGTGGAATTTTAATGCTTAAGCTTCTGCTTTATTTGAACCTATTACCATTTTTGGAAAGAATAGTTGACTTTCATTTCATTAAACAAGTTAAGTATGAATGCAATTGACTTCATTTGATTCAATAAGCTTTATTCGAATCAAATTAGCTTTGTTCGAATGCAATTGAGTGGAATCTTAATGACTAAGCTTAACCTTTATTTGAAAAAAGTACCATTTTTGGAAAGCATAGTTGACTTTCATTTGATTAAACAAGCTATGTTTGAAGGCAATTGACTTTCATTTGATTCTATAAGCTTGATTCGAATCAAATTAGCTTTGTTTGAATGCAATTGAGGGGAATGTTAATGATTAAGCTTAAGCTTTAGTTGAAACAATTACCATTTTTGAAAACAATAGTTGACTTTCATTTGATTAAACAAGCTATGTTTGAACGCAGCTGACTTTCATTTGATTCAATAAGCTTTATTCGAATCAAATTAACTTTGTTTGAATGCAAATGAGTGGAATCTTAATGATTAAGGTTAAGCTTTATTTGAACCAATTTCTATTTTTGGAAAGAATAGTTGACTTTCATTTGATTAAACAAGCTATTTTGAATGCAATTGACTTTCATATGATTCTATAAGCTTGATTCGAATCAAATTAGCTTTGTTTGAATGCAATTGAGGGGAATGTTAATGATTAAGCTTAAGCTTTAGTTGAAACAATTACCATTTTTGAAAACAATAGTTGACTTTCATTTGATTAAACAAGCTGTGTTTGAACGCAACTGACTTTCATTTGATTCAATAAGCTTTATTTGAATCAAATTAGCTTTGTTTGAATGCAAATGAGTGGAATTTTAATGCTTAAGCTTATGCTCTATTTGAACCAATTACCATTTTTGGAATGAATAGTTGACATTCATTTGATTAAACAACTTATGTTTGAATACAATTTACGTTCATTTGATTCAATATGCTTTATTCGAATCAAATTCGCATTGTTTGAATGCAATTAAGTGGAATCTTAATGATTAAGCTTAACCAATTTCCATTTTTGGAAAGAATTGTTCACTTTCATTTGATTAAACAAGTTATGTTTGAATGCAATTGACTTTCATTTGATTTAGTAAGCTTGATTCGAATCAAATTAGCTTTGTTTGAATGCAATTGAGGTGAATCTTAATCATTAAGCTTAAGCTTTAGTTGAAACAATTACCATTTTTGAAAACAATAGTTGACTTTCATTTGATTAAACAAGCTGTGTTTGAACGCAACTGACTTTCATTTGATTCAATAAGCTTTATTTGAATCAAATTAGCTTTGTTTGAATGCAAATGAGTGGAATTTTAATGCTTAAGCTTATGCTCTATTTGAACCAATTACCATTTTTGGAATGAATAGTTGACATTCATTTGATTAAACAACTTATGTTAGAATACAATTTACGTTAATTTGATTCAATATGCTTTATTCGAATCAAATTAGCTTTGTTTGAATGCAATTAAGTGGAATCTTAATGATTAAGCTTAAGCTTTATTTGAACCAATTACAATTTTTCGAAAGAAGTTGACTTTCATTTGATTAAACAACCTATGTTTGAATGCAATTGACTTTCATTTGATTCAATAAGCTTTATTCGAATCAAATTAGCTTTGTTTGAATGCAATTGAGTGGAATCTTAATGATTGAGCTTAAGATTTATTTGAAACAATTACCATTTTTGGAATAAATAGTTGACTTTCATTTGATTAAACAAGCTATGTTTGAATGGAATTTAGTTTAATTTGATTCAATAAGCTTTATTCGAATCAAATTATCTTTGTTTGTATGCAATTGAGTGGAAATCTTAATGATTAAGCTTAAGTTTTATTTGAAGCAATTACACTTTTTGGAAAGAAATTGACTTCCATTTGATTAAAAAAGCTATGTTTGAATGCAATTGACTTTCATTTGATTCAATAAGCTTTATTAAAATCAAATTAGCTTTGTTTGATTGTAACTGAGTGGAATCTTAGTGATTAAACTTAAGCTTTGTTTGAAACAATTACCATTTTTGGAATCAATAGTTTACTTTCATTTGATTAAACAAGCTATGTTTGAATGCAATTGAATTTCATTTCATTCAATAAGCTTTATTCAAATAAAATTAGCTTTGTTTGAATGCAATTGAGTGGAATTTTAATGCTTAAGCTTCTGCTTTATTTGAACCTATTACCATTTTTGGAAAGAATAGTTGACTTTCATTTCATTAAACAAGTTAAGTATGAATGCAATTGACTTCATTTGATTCAATAAGCTTTATTCGAATCAAATTAGCTTTGTTCGAATGCAATTGAGTGGAATCTTAATGACTAAGCTTAACCTTTATTTGAAAAAAGTAACATTTTTGGAAAGCATAGTTGACTTTCATTTGATTTAACAAGCAATTTTGAAGGCAATTGACTTTCATTTGATTCTATAAGCTTGATTCGAATCAAATTAGCTTTGTTTGAATGCAATTTAGGGGAATCTTAATGATTAAGCTTAAGCTTTAGTTGAAACAATTACCATTTTTGAAAACAATAGTTGACTTTCATTTGATTAAACAAGCTATGTTTGAACGCAGCTGACTTTCATTTGATTCAATAAGCTTTATTCGAATCAAATTAGCTTTGTTTGAATGCAAATGAGTGGAATCTTAATGATTAAGGTTAAGCTTTATTTGAACCAATTTCCATTTTTGGAAAGAATAGTTGACTTTCATTTGATTAAACAAGCTATTTTGAATGCCATTGACTTTCATATGATTCTATAAGCTTGATTCGAATCAAATTAGCTTTTTTTGAATGTAATTGAGGGGAATGTTAATGATTAAGCTTAAGCTTTAGTTGAAACAATTACCATTTTTGAAAACAATAGTTGACTTTCATTTGATTAAACAAGCTGTGTTTGAACGCAACTGACTTTCATTTGATTCAATAAGCTTTATTTGAATCAAATTAGCTTTGTTTGAATGCAAATGAGTGGAATTTTAATGCTTAAGCTTATGCTCTATTTGAACCAATTACCATTTTTGGAATGAATAGTTGACATTCATTTGATTAAACAACTTATGTTTGAATACAATTTACGTTCATTTGATTCAATATGCTTTATTCGAATCAAATTCGCATTGTTTGAATGCAATTAAGTGGAATCTTAATGATTAAGCTTAACCAATTTCCATTTTTGGAAATAATTGTTCACTTTCATTTGATTAAACAAGTTATGTTTGAATGCAATTGACTTTCATTTGATTTAGTAAGCTTGATTCGAATCAAATTAGCTTTGTTTGAATGCAATTGAGGTGAATCTTAATGATTAAGCTTAAGCTTTAGTTGAAACAATTACCATTTTTGAAAACAATAGTTGACTTTCATTTGATTAAACAAGCTGTGTTTGAACGCAACTGACTTTCATTTGATTCAATAAGCTTTATTTGAATCAAATTAGCTTTGTTTAAATGCAAATGAGTGGAATTTTAATGCTTAAGCTTATGCTCTATTTGAACTAATTACCATTTTTGGAATGAATAGTTGACATTCATTTGATTAAACAACTTATGCTTGAATACAATTTACGTTCATTTGATTCAATATGCTTTATTCGAATCTAATTCGCTTTGTTTGAATGCAATTAAGTGGAATCTTAATGATTAAGCTTAAGCTTTATTTGAACCAATTACAATTTTTGGAAAGAAGTTCACTTTCATTTGATTAAACAACCTATGTTTGAATGCAATTGACTTTCATTTGATTCAATAAGCTTTATTCGAATCAAATTAGCTTTGTTTGAATCCAATTGAGTGGAATCTTAATGATTAAGCTTAAGATTTATTTGAAACAATTACCATTTTTGGAATAAATAGTTGACTTTCATTTGATTAAACAAGCTATGTTTGAATGCAATTTACTTTAATTTGATTCAATAAGCTTTATTCGAATCAAATTATCTTTGTTTGTATGCAATTGAGTGGAATCTTAATGATTAAGCTTAAGTTTTATTTGAAGCAATTACACTTTTTGGAAAGAAATTGACTTACATTTGATTAAAAAAGCTATGTTTGAATGCAATTAACTTTCATTTGATTCAATAAGCTTTATTAAAATCAAATTAGCTTTGTTTGATTGTAACTGAGTGGAATCTTAGTGATTAAGCTTAAGCTTTCTTTGAAACAATTACCATTTTTGGAATCAATAGTTTACTTTCATTTGATTAAACAAGCTATGTTTGAATGCAATTGAATTTCATTTGATTCAATAAGCTTTATTCAAATAAAATTAGCTTTGTTTGAATGCAATTGAGTGGAATTTTAATGCTTAAGCTTCTGCTTTATTTGAACCTATTACCATTTTTCGAAAGAATAGTTGACTTTCATTTCATTAAACAAGTTAATTATGAATGCAATTGACTTTCATTTGATTCAATAAGCTTTATTCGAATCAAATTAGCTTTGTTCGAATGCAATTGAGTGGAATCTTAATGATTAAGCTTAACCTTTATTTGAAAAAAGTACCATTTTTGGAAAGCATAGTTCACTTTCATTTGATTAAACAAGTTATGTTTGAATGCAATTGACTTTCATTTGATTTAGTAAGCTTGATTCGAATCAAATTAGCTTTGTTTGAATGCAATTGAGGTGAATCTTAATGATTAAGCTTAAGCTTTAGTTGAAACAATTACCATTTTTGAAAACAATAGTTGACTTTCATTTGATTAAACAAGCTATGTTTGAACGCAGCTGACTTTCATTTGATTCAATAAGCTTTATTCGAATCAAATTAGCTTTGTTTGAATGCAAATGAGTGGAATCTTAATGATTAAGGTTAAGCTTTATTTGAACCAATTTCCATTTTTGGAAAGAATAGTTGACTTTCATTTGATTAAACAAGCTATGTTTGAATGCAATTGACTTTCATATGATTCTATAAGCTTGATTCGAATCAAATTAGCTTTGTTTGAATGCAATTGAGGGGAATGTTAATGATTAAGCTTAAGGTTTAGTTGAAACAATTACCATTTTTGAAAACAATAGTTGACTTTCATTTGATTAAACAAGCTGTGTTTGAACGCAACTGACTTTCATTTGATTCAATAAGCTTTATTTGAATCAAATTAGCTTTGTTTGAATGCAAATGAGTGGAATTTTAATGCTTAAGCTTATGCTCTATTTGAACTAATTACCATTTTTGGAATGAATAGTTGACATTCATTTGATTAAACAACTTATGCTTGAATACAATTTACGTTCATTTGATTCAATATGCTTTATTCGAATCTAATTCGCTTTGTTTGAATGCAATTAAGTGGAATCTTAATGATTAAGCTTAAGCTTTATTTGAACCAATTACAATTTTTGGAAAGAAGTTGACTTTCATTTGATTAAACAACCTATGTTTGAATGCAATTGACTTTCATTTGATTCAATAAGCTTTATTTGAATCAAATTAGCTTTGTTTGAATGCAATTGAGTGGAATCTTAATGATTGAGGTTAAGTTTTATTTGAAGCAATTACACTTTTTGGAAAGAAATTGACTTCCATTTGATTAAAAAAGCTATGTTTGAATGCAATTGACTTTCATTTGATTCAATAAGCTTTATTAAAATCAAATTAGCTTTGTTTGATTGTAACTGAGTGGAATCTTAGTGATTAAGCTTAAGCTTTGTTTGAAACAATTACCATTTTTGGAATCAATAGTTTACTTTCATTTGATTAAACAAGCTATGTTTGAATGCAATTGAATTTCATTTGATTCAATAAGCTTTATTCAAATAAAATTAGCTTTGTTTGAATGCAATTGAGTGGAATTTTAATGCTTAAGCTTCTGCTTTATTTGAACCTATTACCATTTTTCGAAAGAATAGTTGACTTTCATTTCATTAAACAAGTTAATTATGAATGCAATTGACTTTCATTTGATTCAATAAGCTTTATTCGAATCAAATTAGCTTTGTTCGAATGCAATTGAGTGGAATCTTAATGATTAAGCTTAACCTTTATTTGAAAAAAGTACCATTTTTGGAAAGCGTAGTTCACTTTCATTTGATTAAACAAGTTATGTTTGAATGCAATTGACTTTCATTTGATTTAGTAAGCTTGATTCGAATCAAATTAGCTTTGTTTGAATGCAATTGAGGTGAATCTTAATGATTAAGCTTAAGCTTTAGTTGAAACAATTACCATTTTTGAAAACAATAGTTGACTTTCATTTGATTAAACAAGCTATGTTTGAACGCAGCTGACTTTCATTTGATTCAATAAGCTTTATTCGAATCAAATTAGCTTTGTTTGAATGCAAATGAGTGGAATCTTAATGATTAAGGTTAAGCTTTATTTGAACCAATTTCCATTTTTGGAAAGAATAGTTGACTTTCATTTGATTAAACAAGCTATGTTTGAATGCAATTGACTTTCATATGATTCTATAAGCTTGATTCGAATCAAATTAGCTTTGTTTGAATGCAATTGAGGGGAATGTTAATGATTAAGCTTAAGCTTTAGTTGAAACAATTACCATTTTTGAAAACAATAGTTGACTTTCATTTGATTAAACAAGCTGTGTTTGAACGCAACTGACTTTCATTTGATTCAATAAGCTTTATTTGAATCAAATTAGCTTTGTTTGAATGCAAATGAGTGGAATTTTAATGCTTAAGCTTATGCTCTATTTGAACTAATTACCATTTTTGGAATGAATAGTTGACATTCATTTGATTAAACAACTTATGCTTGAATACAATTTACGTTCATTTGATTCAATATGCTTTATTCGAATCTAATTCGCTTTGTTTGAATGCAATTAAGTGGAATCTTAATGATTAAGCTTAAGCTTTATTTGAACCAATTACAATTTTTGGAAAGAAGTTGACTTTCATTTGATTAAACAACCTATGTTTGAATGCAATTGACTTTCATTTGATTCAATAAGCTTTATTTGAATCAAATTAGCTTTGTTTGAATGCAATTGAGTGGAATCTTAATGATTGAGCTTAAGTTTTATTTGAAGCAATTACACTTTTTGGAAAGAAATTGACTTCCATTTGATTAAAAAAGCTATGTTTGAATGCAATTGACTTTCATTTGATTCAATAAGCTTTATTAAAATCAAATTAGCTTTGTTTGATTGTAACTGAGTGGAATCTTAGTGATTAAGCTTAAGCTTTGTTTGAAACAATTACCATTTTTGGAATCAATAGTTTACTTTCATTTGATTAAACAAGCTATGTTTGAATGCAATTGAATTTCATTTGATTCAATAAGCTTTATTCAAATAAAATTAGCTTTGTTTGAATGCAATTGAGTGGAATTTTAATGCTTAAGCTTCTGCTTTATTTGAACCTATTACCATTTTTGGAAAGAATAGTTGACTTTCATTTCATTAAACAAGTTAATTATGAATGCAATTGACTTTCATTTGATTCAATAAGCTTTATTCGAATCAAATTAGCTTTGTTCGAATGCAATTGAGTGGAATCTTAATGATTAAGCTTAACCTTTATTTGAAAAAAGTACCATTTTTGGAAAGCATAGTTCACTTTCATTTGATTAAACAAGTTATGTTTGAATGCAATTGACTTTCATTTGATTTAGTAAGCTTGATTCGAATCAAATTAGCTTTGTTTGAATGCAATTGAGGTGAATCTTAATGATTAAGCTTAAGCTTTAGTTGAAACAATTACCATTTTTGAAAACAATAGTTGACTTTCATTTGATTAAACAAGCTATGTTTGAACGCAGCTGACTTTCATTTGATTCAATAAGCTTTATTCGAATCAAATTAGCTTTGTTTGAATGCAAATGAGTGGAATCTTAATGAGTAAGGTTAAGCTTTATTTGAACCAATTTCCATTTTTGGAAAGAATAGTTGACTTTCATTTGATTAAACAAGCTATGTTTGAATGCAATTGACTTTCATATGATTCTATAAGCTTGATTCGAATCAAATTAGCTTTGTTTGAATGCAATTGAGGGGAATGTTAATGATTAAGCTTAAGATTTATTTGAAACAATTACCATTTTTGGAATAAATAGTTGACTTTCATTTGATTAAACAAGCTGTGTTTGAACGCAACTGACTTTCATTTGATTCAATAAGCTTTATTTGAATCAAATTAGCTTTGTTTGAATGCAAATGAGTGGAATTTTAATGCTTAAGCTTATGCTCTATTTGAACTAATTACCATTTTTGGAATGAATAGTTGACATTCATTTGATTAAACAACTTATGCTTGAATACAATTTACGTTCATTTGATTCAATATGCTTTATTCGAATCTAATTCGCTTTGTTTGAATGCAATTAAGTGGAATCTTAATGATTAAGCTTAAGCTTTATTTGAACCAATTACAATTTTTGGAAAGAAGTTCACTTTCATTTGATTAAACAACCTATGTTTGAATGCAATTGACTTTCATTTGATTCAATAAGCTTTATTCGAATCAAATTAGCTTTGTTTGAATCCAATTGAGTGGAATCTTAATGATTAAGCTTAAGATTTATTTGAAACAATTACCATTTTTGGAATAAATAGTTGACTTTCATTTGATTAAACAAGCTATGTTTGAATGCAATTTACTTTAATTTGATTCAATAAGCTTTATTCGAATCAAATTATCTTTGTTTGTATGCAATTGAGTGGAATCTTAATGATTAAGCTTAAGTTTTATTTGAAGCAATTACACTTTTTGGAAAGAAATTGACTTACATTTGATTAAAAAAGCTATGTTTGAATGCAATTAACTTTCATTTGATTCAATAAGCTTTATTAAAATCAAATTAGCTTTGTTTGATTGTAACTGAGTGGAATCTTAGTGATTAAGCTTAAGCTTTCTTTGAAATAATTACCATTTTTGGAATCAATAGTTTACTTTCATTTGATTAAACAAGCTATGTTTGAATGCAATTGAATTTCATTTGATTCAATAAGCTTTATTCAAATAAAATTAGCTTTGTTTGAATGCAATTGAGTGGAATTTTAATGCTTAAGCTTCTGCTTTATTTGAACCTATTACCATTTTTGGAAAGAATAGTTGACTTTCATTTCATTAAACAAGTTAATTATGAATGCAATTGACTTTCATTTGATTCAATAAGCTTTATTCGAATCAAATTAGCTTTGTTCGAATGCAATTGAGTGGAATCTTAATGATTAAGCTTAACCTTTATTTGAAAAAAGTACCATTTTTGGAAAGCATAGTTCACTTTCATTTGATTAAACAAGTTATGTTTGAATGCAATTGACTTTCATTTGATTTAGTAAGCTTGATTCGAATCAAATTAGCTTTGTTTGAATGCAATTGAGGTGAATCTTAATGATTAAGCTTAAGCTTTAGTTGAAACAATTACCATTTTTGAAAACAATAGTTGACTTTCATTTGATTAAACAAGCTATGTTTGAACGCAGCTGACTTTCATTTGATTCAATAAGCTTTATTCGAATCAAATTAGCTTTGTTTGAATGCAAATGAGTGGAATCTTAATGAGTAAGGTTAAGCTTTATTTGAACCAATTTCCATTTTTGGAAAGAATAGTTGACTTTCATTTGATTAAACAAGCTATGTTTGAATGCAATTGACTTTCATATGATTCTATAAGCTTGATTCGAATCAAATTAGCTTTGTTTGAATGCAATTGAGGGGAATGTTAATGATTAAGCTTAAGATTTATTTGAAACAATTACCATTTTTGGAATAAATAGTTGACTTTCATTTGATTAAACAAGCTGTGTTTGAACGCACCTGACTTTCATTTGATTCAATAAGCTTTATTTGAATCAAATTAGCTTTGTTTGAATGCAAATGAGTGGAATTTTAATGCTTAAGCTTATGCTCTATTTGAACTAATTACCATTTTTGGAATGAATAGTTGACATTCATTTGATTAAACAACTTATGCTTGAATACAATTTACGTTCATTTGATTCAATATGCTTTATTCGAATCTAATTCGCTTTGTTTGAATGCAATTAAGTGGAATCTTAATGATTAAGCTTAAGCTTTATTTGAACCAATTACAATTTTTGGAAAGAAGTTCACTTTCATTTGATTAAACAACCTATGTTTGAATGCAATTGACTTTCATTTGATTCAATAAGCTTTATTCGAATCAAATTAGCTTTGTTTGAATCCAATTGAGTGGAATCTTAATGATTAAGCTTAAGATTTATTTGAAACAATTACCATTTTTGGAATAAATAGTTGACTTTCATTTGATTAAACAAGCTATGTTTGAATGCAATTTACTTTAATTTGATTCAATAAGCTTTATTCGAATCAAATTATCTTTGTTTGTATGCAATTGAGTGGAATCTTAATGATTAAGCTTAAGTTTTATTTGAAGCAATTACACTTTTTGGAAAGAAATTGACTTACATTTGATTAAAAAAGCTATGTTTGAATGCAATTAACTTTCATTTGATTCAATAAGCTTTATTAAAATCAAATTAGCTTTGTTTGATTGTAACTGAGTGGAATCTTAGTGATTAAGCTTAAGCTTTCTTTGAAACAATTACCATTTTTGGAATCAATAGTTTACTTTCATTTGATTAAACAAGCTATGTTTGAATGCAATTGAATTTCATTTGATTCAATAAGCTTTATTCAAATAAAATTAGCTTTGTTTGAATGCAATTGAGTGGAATTTTAATGCTTAAGCTTCTGCTTTATTTGAACCTATTACCATTTTTCGAAAGAATAGTTGACTTTCATTTCATTAAACAAGTTAATTATGAATGCAATTGACTTTCATTTGATTCAATAAGCTTTATTCGAATCAAATTAGCTTTGTTCGAATGCAATTGAGTGGAATCTTAATGATTAAGCTTAACCTTTATTTGAAAAAAGTACCATTTTTGGAAAGCGTAGTTCACTTTCATTTGATTAAACAAGTTATGTTTGAATGCAATTGACTTTCATTTGATTTAGTAAGCTTGATTCGAATCAAATTAGCTTTGTTTGAATGCAATTGAGGTGAATCTTAATGATTAAGCTTAAGCTTTAGTTGAAACAATTACCATTTTTGAAAACAATAGTTGACTTTCATTTGATTAAACAAGCTATGTTTGAACGCAGCTGACTTTCATTTGATTCAATAAGCTTTATTCGAATCAAATTAGCTTTGTTTGAATGCAAATGAGTGGAATCTTAATGAGTAAGGTTAAGCTTTATTTGAACCAATTTCCATTTTTGGAAAGAATAGTTGACTTTCATTTGATTAAACAAGCTATGTTTGAATGCAATTGACTTTCATATGATTCTATAAGCTTGATTCGAATCAAATTAGCTTTGTTTGAATGCAATTGAGGGGAATGTTAATGATTAAGCTTAAGATTTATTTGAAACAATTACCATTTTTGGAATAAATAGTTGACTTTCATTTGATTAAACAAGCTGTGTTTGAACGCACCTGACTTTCATTTGATTCAATAAGCTTTATTTGAATCAAATTAGCTTTGTTTGAATGCAAATGAGTGGAATTTTAATGCTTAAGCTTATGCTCTATTTGAACTAATTACCATTTTTGGAATGAATAGTTGACATTCATTTGATTAAACAACTTATGCTTGAATACAATTTACGTTCATTTGATTCAATATGCTTTATTCGAATCTAATTCGCTTTGTTTGAATGCAATTAAGTGGAATCTTAATGATTAAGCTTAAGCTTTATTTGAACCAATTACAATTTTTGGAAAGAAGTTCACTTTCATTTGATTAAACAACCTATGTTTGAATGCAATTGACTTTCATTTGATTCAATAAGCTTTATTCGAATCAAATTAGCTTTGTTTGAATCCAATTGAGTGGAATCTTAATGATTCAGCTTAAGATTTATTTGAAACAATTACCATTTTTGGAATAAATAGTTGACTTTCATTTGATTAAACAAGCTATGTTTGAATGCAATTTACTTTAATTTGATTCAATAAGCTTTATTCGAATCAAATTATCTTTGTTTGTATGCAATTGAGTGGAATCTTAATGATTAAGCTTAAGTTTTATTTGAAGCAATTACACTTTTTGGAAAGAAATTGACTTACATTTGATTAAAAAAGCTATGTTTGAATGCAATTAACTTTCATTTGATTCAATAAGCTTTATTAAAATCAAATTAGCTTTGTTTGATTGTAACTGAGTGGAATCTTAGTGATTAAGCTTAAGCTTTCTTTGAAACAATTACCATTTTTGAAAACAATAGTTGACTTTCATTTGATTAAACAAGCTGTGTTTGAACGCAACTGACTTTCATTTGATTCAATAAGCTTTATTTGAATCAAATTAGCTTTGTTTGAATGCAAATGAGTGGAATTTTAATGCTTAAGCTTATGCTCTATTTGAACTAATTACCATTTTTGGAATGAATAGTTGACATTCATTTGATTAAACAACTTATGCTTGAATACAATTTACGTTCATTTGATTCAATATGCTTTATTCGAATCTAATTCGCTTTGTTTGAATGCAATTAAGTGGAATCTTAATGATTAAGCTTAAGCTTTATTTGAACCAATTACAATTTTTGGAAAGAAGTTGACTTTCATTTGATTAAACAACCTATGTTTGAATGCAATTGACTTTCATTTGATTCAATAAGCTTTATGTGAATCAAATTAGCTTTGTTTGAATGCAATTGAGTGGAATCTTAATGATTGAGCTTAAGTTTTATTTGAAGCAATTACACTTTTTGGAAAGAAATTGACTTCCATTTGATTAAAAAAGCTATGTTTGAATGCAATTGACTTTCATTTGATTCAATAAGCTTTATTAAAATCAAATTAGCTTTGTTTGATTGTAACTGAGTGGAATCTTAGTGATTAAGCTTAAGCTTTGTTTGAAACAATTACCATTTTTGGAATCAATAGTTTACTTTCATTTGATTAAACAAGCTATGTTTGAATGCAATTGAATTTCATTTGATTCAATAAGCTTTATTCAAATAAAATTAGCTTTGTTTGAATGCAATTGAGTGGAATTTTAATGCTTAAGCTTCTGCTTTATTTGAACCTATTACCATTTTTCGAAAGAATAGTTGACTTTCATTTCATTAAACAAGTTCATTATGAATGCAATTGACTTTCATTTGATTCAATAAGCTTTATTCGAATCAAATTAGCTTTGTTCGAATGCAATTGAGTGGAATCTTAATGATTAAGCTTAACCTTTATTTGAAAAAAGTACCATTTTTGGAAAGCGTAGTTCACTTTCATTTGATTAAACAAGTTATGTTTGAATGCAATTGACTTTCATTTGATTTAGTAAGCTTGATTCGAATCAAATTAGCTTTGTTTGAATGCAATTGAGGTGAATCTTAATGATTAAGCTTAAGCTTTAGTTGAAACAATTACCATTTTTGAAAACAATAGTTGACTTTCATTTGATTAAACAAGCTATGTTTGAACGCAGCTGACTTTCATTTGATTCAATAAGCTTTATTCGAATCAAATTAGCTTTGTTTGAATGCAAATGAGTGGAATCTTAATGATTAAGGTTAAGCTTTATTTGAACCAATTTCCATTTTTGGAAAGAATAGTTGACTTTCATTTGATTAAACAAGCTATGTTTGAATGCAATTGACTTTCATATGATTCTATAAGCTTGATTCGAATCAAATTAGCTTTGTTTGAATGCAATTGAGGGGAATGTTAATGATTAAGCTTAAGGTTTAGTTGAAACAATTACCATTTTTGAAAACAATAGTTGACTTTCATTTGATTAAACAAGCTGTGTTTGAACGCAACTGACTTTCATTTGATTCAATAAGCTTTATTTGAATCAAATTAGCTTTGTTTGAATGCAAATGAGTGGAATTTTAATGCTTAAGCTTATGCTCTATTTGAACTAATTACCATTTTTGGAATGAATAGTTGACATTCATTTGATTAAACAACTTATGCTTGAATACAATTTACGTTCATTTGATTCAATATGCTTTATTCGAATCTAATTCGCTTTGTTTGAATGCAATTAAGTGGAATCTTAATGATTAAGCTTAAGCTTTATTTGAACCAATTACAATTTTTGGAAAGAAGTTGACTTTCATTTGATTAAACAACCTATGTTTGAATGCAATTGACTTTCATTTGATTCAATAAGCTTTATTTGAATCAAATTAGCTTTGTTTGAATGCAATTGAGTGGAATCTTAATGATTGAGCTTAAGTTTTATTTGAAGCAATTACACTTTTTGGAAAGAAATTGACTTCCATTTGATTAAAAAAGCTATGTTTGAATGCAATTGACTTTCATTTGATTCAATAAGCTTTATTAAAATCAAATTAGCTTTGTTTGATTGTAACTGAGTGGAATCTTAGTGATTAAGCTTAAGCTTTGTTTGAAACAATTACCATTTTTGGAATCAATAGTTTACTTTCATTTGATTAAACAAGCTATGTTTGAATGCAATTGAATTTCATTTGATTCAATAAGCTTTATTCAAATAAAATTAGCTTTGTTTGAATGCAATTGAGTGGAATTTTAATGCTTAAGCTTCTGCTTTATTTGAACCTATTACCATTTTTGGAAAGAATAGTTGACTTTCATTTCATTAAACAAGTTAATTATGAATGCAATTGACTTTCATTTGATTCAATAAGCTTTATTCGAATCAAATTAGCTTTGTTCGAATGCAATTGAGTGGAATCTTAATGATTAAGCTTAACCTTTATTTGAAAAAAGTACCATTTTTGGAAAGCATAGTTCACTTTCATTTGATTAAACAAGTTATGTTTGAATGCAATTGACTTTCATTTGATTTAGTAAGCTTGATTCGAATCAAATTAGCTTTGTTTGAATGCAATTGAGGTGAATCTTAATGATTAAGCTTAAGCTTTAGTTGAAACAATTACCATTTTTGAAAACAATAGTTGACTTTCATTTGATTAAACAAGCTATGTTTGAACGCAGCTGACTTTCATTTGATTCAATAAGCTTTATTCGAATCAAATTAGCTTTGTTTGAATGCAAATGAGTGGAATCTTAATGAGTAAGGTTAAGCTTTATTTGAACCAATTTCCATTTTTGGAAAGAATAGTTGACTTTCATTTGATTAAACAAGCTATGTTTGAATGCAATTGACTTTCATATGATTCTGTAAGCTTGATTCGAATCAAATTAGCTTTGTTTGAATGCAATTGAGGGGAATGTTAATGATTAAGCTTAAGATTTATTTGAAACAATTACCATTTTTGGAATAAATAGTTGACTTTCATTTGATTAAACAAGCTATGTTTGAATGCAATTTACTTTCATTTGATTCAATAAGCTTTATTTGAATCAAATTAGCTTTGTTTGAATGCAAATGAGTGGAATTTTAATGCTTAAGCTTATGCTCTATTTGAACTAATTACCATTTTTGGAATGAATAGTTGACATTCATTTGATTAAACAACTTATGCTTGAATACAATTTACGTTCATTTGATTCAATATGCTTTATTCGAATCTAATTCGCTTTGTTTGAATGCAATTAAGTGGAATCTTAATGATT
Source organism: Salicornia ramosissima (assembly GCA_951394345.1). Taxonomy (NCBI): domain Eukaryota; kingdom Viridiplantae; phylum Streptophyta; class Magnoliopsida; order Caryophyllales; family Amaranthaceae; genus Salicornia; species Salicornia ramosissima. The sequence goes on along the minus strand of OX596233.1, from coordinate 33,919,948 downwards.
AAGCTTAAGCTTTATTTGAACCAATTACAATTTTTGGAAAGAAGTTGACTTTCATTTGATTAAACAACCTATGTTTGAATGCAATTGACTTTCATTTGATTCAATAAGCTTTATTCGAATCAAATTAGCTTTGTTTGAATGCAATTGAGTGGAATCTTAATGATTAAGCTTAAGATTTATTTGAAACAATTACCATTTTTGGAATAAATAGTTGACTTTCATTTGATTAAACAAGCTATGTTTGAATGCAATTTACTTTAATTTGATTCAATAAGCTTTATTCGAATCAAATTATCTTTGTTTGTATGCAATTGAGTGGAATCTTAATGATTAAGCTTAAGTTTTATTTGAAGCAATTACACTTTTTGGAAAGAAATTGACTTACATTTGATTAAAAAAGCTATGTTTGAATGCAATTAACTTTCATTTGATTCAATAAGCTTTATTAAAATCAAATTAGCTTTGTTTGATTGTAACTGAGTGGAATCTTAGTGATTAAGCTTAAGCTTTCTTTGAAACAATTACCATTTTTGGAATCAATAGTTTACTTTCATTTGATTAAACAAGCTATGTTTGAATGCAATTGAATTTCATTTCATTCAATAAGCTTTATTCAAATAAAATTAGCTTTGTTTGAATGCAATTGAGTGGAATTTTAATGCTTAAGCTTCTGCTTTATTTGAACCTATTACCATTTTTCGAAAGAATAGTTGACTTTCATTTCATTAAACAAGTTAATTATGAATGCAATTGACTTTCATTTGATTCAATAAGCTTTATTCGAATCAAATTAGCTTTGTTCGAATGCAATTGAGTGGAATCTTAATGATTAAGCTTAACCTTTATTTGAAAAAAGTACCATTTTTGGAAAGCGTAGTTCACTTTCATTTGATTAAACAAGTTATGTTTGAATGCAATTGACTTTCATTTGATTTAGTAAGCTTGATTCGAATCAAATTAGCTTTGTTTGAATGCAATTGAGGTGAATCTTAATGATTAAGCTTAAGCTTTAGTTGAAACAATTACCATTTTTGAAAACAATAGTTGACTTTCATTTGATTAAACAAGCTATGTTTGAACGCAGCTGACTTTCATTTGATTCAATAAGCTTTATTCGAATCAAATTAGCTTTGTTTGAATGCAAATGAGTGGAATCTTAATGATTAAGGTTAAGCTTTATTTGAACCAATTTCCATTTTTGGAAAGAATAGTTGACTTTCATTTGATTAAACAAGCTATGTTTGAATGCAATTGACTTTCATATGATTCTATAAGCTTGATTCGAATCAAATTAGCTTTGTTTGAATGCAATTGAGGGGAATGTTAATGATTAAGCTTAAGCTTTAGTTGAAACAATTACCATTTTTGAAAACAATAGTTGACTTTCATTTGATTAAACAAGCTGTGTTTGAACGCAACTGACTTTCATTTGATTCAATAAGCTTTATTTGAATCAAATTAGCTTTGTTTGAATGCAAATGAGTGGAATTTTAATGCTTAAGCTTATGCTCTATTTGAACTAATTACCATTTTTGGAATGAATAGTTGACATTCATTTGATTAAACAACTTATGCTTGAATACAATTTACGTTCATTTGATTCAATATGCTTTATTCGAATCTAATTCGCTTTGTTTGAATGCAATTAAGTGGAATCTTAATGATTAAGCTTAAGCTTTATTTGAACCAATTACAATTTTTGGAAAGAAGTTGACTTTCATTTGATTAAACAACCTATGTTTGAATGCAATTGACTTTCATTTGATTCAATAAGCTTTATTTGAATCAAATTAGCTTTGTTTGAATGCAATTGAGTGGAATCTTAATGATTGAGCTTAAGTTTTATTTGAAGCAATTACACTTTTTGGAAAGAAATTGACTTCCATTTGATTAAAAAAGCTATGTTTGAATGCAATTGACTTTCATTTGATTCAATAAGCTTTATTAAAATCAAATTAGCTTTGTTTGATTGTAACTGAGTGGAATCTTAGTGATTAAGCTTAAGCTTTGTTTGAAACAATTACCATTTTTGGAATCAATAGTTTACTTTCATTTGATTAAACAAGCTATGTTTGAATGCAATTGAATTTCATTTGATTCAATAAGCTTTATTCAAATAAAATTAGCTTTGTTTGAATGCAATTGAGTGGAATTTTAATGCTTAAGCTTCTGCTTTATTTGAACCTATTACCATTTTTGGAAAGAATAGTTGACTTTCATTTCATTAAACAAGTTAATTATGAATGCAATTGACTTTCATTTGATTCAATAAGCTTTATTCGAATCAAATTAGCTTTGTTCGAATGCAATTGAGTGGAATCTTAATGATTAAGCTTAACCTTTATTTGAAAAAAGTACCATTTTTGGAAAGCATAGTTCACTTTCATTTGATTAAACAAGTTATGTTTGAATGCAATTGACTTTCATTTGATTTAGTAAGCTTGATTCGAATCAAATTAGCTTTGTTTGAATGCAATTGAGGTGAATCTTAATGATTAAGCTTAAGCTTTAGTTGAAACAATTACCATTTTTGAAAACAATAGTTGACTTTCATTTGATTAAACAAGCTATGTTTGAACGCAGCTGACTTTCATTTGATTCAATAAGCTTTATTCGAATCAAATTAGCTTTGTTTGAATGCAAATGAGTGGAATCTTAATGAGTAAGGTTAAGCTTTATTTGAACCAATTTCCATTTTTGGAAAGAATAGTTGACTTTCATTTGATTAAACAAGCTATGTTTGAATGCAATTGACTTTCATATGATTCTATAAGCTTGATTCGAATCAAATTAGCTTTGTTTGAATGCAATTGAGGGGAATGTTAATGATTAAGCTTAAGCTTTAGTTGAAACAATTACCATTTTTGAAAACAATAGTTGACTTTCATTTGATTAAACAAGCTGTGTTTGAACGCAACTGACTTTCATTTGATTCAATAAGCTTTATTTGAATCAAATTAGCTTTGTTTGAATGCAAATGAGTGGAATTTTAATGCTTAAGCTTATGCTCTATTTGAACTAATTACCATTTTTGGAATGAATAGTTGACATTCATTTGATTAAACAACTTATGCTTGAATACAATTTACGTTCATTTGATTCAATATGCTTTATTCGAATCTAATTCGCTTTGTTTGAATGCAATTAAGTGGAATCTTAATGATTAAGCTTAAGCTTTATTTGAACCAATTACAATTTTTGGAAAGAAGTTGACTTTCATTTGATTAAACAACCTATGTTTGAATGCAATTGACTTTCATTTGATTCAATAAGCTTTATTTGAATCAAATTAGCTTTGTTTGAATGCAATTGAGTGGAATCTTAATGATTGAGCTTAAGTTTTATTTGAAGCAATTACACTTTTTGGAAAGAAATTGACTTCCATTTGATTAAAAAAGCTATGTTTGAATGCAATTGACTTTCATTTGATTCAATAAGCTTTATTAAAATCAAATTAGCTTTGTTTGATTGTAACTGAGTGGAATCTTAGTGATTAAGCTTAAGCTTTCTTTGAAACAATTACCATTTTTGGAATCAATAGTTTACTTTCATTTGATTAAACAAGCTATGTTTGAATGCAATTGAATTTCATTTCATTCAATAAGCTTTATTCAAATAAAATTAGCTTTGTTTGAATGCAATTGAGTGGAATTTTAATGCTTAAGCTTCTGCTTTATTTGAACCTATTACCATTTTTCGAAAGAATAGTTGACTTTCATTTCATTAAACAAGTTAATTATGAATGCAATTGACTTTCATTTGATTCAATAAGCTTTATTCGAATCAAATTAGCTTTGTTCGAATGCAATTGAGTGGAATCTTAATGATTAAGCTTAACCTTTATTTGAAAAAAGTACCATTTTTGGAAAGCATAGTTCACTTTCATTTGATTAAACAAGTTATGTTTGAATGCAATTGACTTTCATTTGATTTAGTAAGCTTGATTCGAATCAAATTAGCTTTGTTTGAATGCAATTGAGGTGAATCTTAATGATTAAGCTTAAGCTTTAGTTGAAACAATTACCATTTTTGAAAACAATAGTTGACTTTCATTTGATTAAACAAGCTATGTTTGAACGCAGCTGACTTTCATTTGATTCAATAAGCTTTATTCGAATCAAATTAGCTTTGTTTGAATGCAAATGAGTGGAATCTTAATGAGTAAGGTTAAGCTTTATTTGAACCAATTTCCATTTTTGGAAAGAATAGTTGACTTTCATTTGATTAAACAAGCTATGTTTGAATGCAATTGACTTTCATATGATTCTATAAGCTTGATTCGAATCAAATTAGCTTTGTTTGAATGCAATTGAGGGGAATGTTAATGATTAAGCTTAAGATTTATTTGAAACAATTACCATTTTTGGAATAAATAGTTGACTTTCATTTGATTAAACAAGCTATGTTTGAATGCAATTTACTTTCATTTGATTCAATAAGCTTTATTTGAATCAAATTAGCTTTGTTTGAATGCAAATGAGTGGAATTTTAATGCTTAAGCTTATGCTCTATTTGAACTAATTACCATTTTTGGAATGAATAGTTGACATTCATTTGATTAAACAACTTATGCTTGAATACAATTTACGTTCATTTGATTCAATATGCTTTATTCGAATCTAATTCGCTTTGTTTGAATGCAATTAAGTGGAATCTTAATGATTAAGCTTAAGCTTTATTTGAACCAATTACAATTTTTGGAAAGAAGTTGACTTTCATTTGATTAAACAACCTATGTTTGAATGCAATTGACTTTCATTTGATTCAATAAGCTTTATTTGAATCAAATTAGCTTTGTTTGAATGCAATTGAGTGGAATCTTAATGATTGAGCTTAAGTTTTATTTGAAGCAATTACACTTTTTGGAAAGAAATTGACTTCCATTTGATTAAAAAAGCTATGTTTGAATGCAATTGACTTTCATTTGATTCAATAAGCTTTATTAAAATCAAATTAGCTTTGTTTGATTGTAACTGAGTGGAATCTTAGTGATTAAGCTTAAGCTTTGTTTGAAACAATTACCATTTTTGGAATCAATAGTTTACTTTCATTTGATTAAACAAGCTATGTTTGAATGCAATTGAATTTCATTTGATTCAATAAGCTTTATTCAAATAAAATTAGCTTTGTTTGAATGCAATTGAGTGGAATTTTAATGCTTAAGCTTCTGCTTTATTTGAACCTATTACCATTTTTGGAAAGAATAGTTGACTTTCATTTCATTAAACAAGTTAAGTATGAATGCAATTGACTTTCATTTGATTCAATAAGCTTTATTCGAATCAAATTAGCTTTGTTCGAATGCAATT